>JAOPSE010000103.1:5013342-6213342 GCA_029449295.1 Zea luxurians | reverse complement strand
AGCAATAAAGTGACCGGGCTTACCACACTTGTAGCAAACTCTCTTGGAGCGGGGCTTGTAATCTTTCCCCCTCCTTTGCTTGAGGATTTGACGGAAGCTCTTGATGATGAGCGCCATCTCCTCGTTGTCGAGCTTGGAGGCGTCGATGGGTGTTCGACTTGGAGTAGATTCCTCCTTCTTTTCTTCCGTCGCCTTGAATGCGACCGGTTGTGCTTCGGACATGGAGGGGCCATCAAGCTCGTTGATCTTCTTTGAGCCTTTGATCATCAACTCAAAGCTCACAAAATTACCTATAACTTCCTCGGGGGTCATTTGTGTATATCTAGGATTGCCACGAATTAATTGAACTTGAGTAGGGTTAAGGAAAACAAGTGATCTTAGAATAACCTTAACCACTTCGTGGTCATCCTATTTTTTGCTCCTGAGGTTGCGCACTTGGTTCACCAAGGTTTTGAGTCGGTTGTACATGTCTTGTGGCTCCTCCCCTTGGCGAAGACAGAAGCGACCGAGCTCCCCCTCGATCGTTTCCCGTTTGTTGATCTTGGTCACCTCATCTCCTTCGTGTGCGGTCTTTAGCACGTCCCAAATCTCCTTGGCGCTCTTCAACCCTTGCACCTTGTTATACTCCTCTCGACTTAGAGAGGTGAGGAGTATAGTGGTGGCTTGGGAGTTGAAGTGCTCGATTTGGGCCACTTCGTCCTCATCGTAATCCTCATCCCCTACGGATGGTACCTGTACACCAAACTCAACAACATCCCATATACTTTTGTGGAGTGAGGTTAGGTGATATCGCATCATATCACTCCACCTAGCATAATCTTCACCATCAAATGTTGGTGGTTTGCCTAATGGGACAGAAAGTAAAGGTGTATGTTTAGGAATGCGAGGGTAGCGTAGGGGGATCTTACTATACTTCTTGCGCTCTTGGCGCTTAGAAGTGACGGACAGCGCGTCGGAGCCGGAGGTCGACGGTGATGAAGTGTCGGTCTCGTAGTAGACCACTTTCCTCATCCTCTTGTGCTTGTCGCCTCTCCGATGCGACTTGTGGGAAGAAGATTTCTTCTCCTTCCCCTTCCCTTTGTTGGAGGAGTTCTTCTTCTCCTTCCTCTTGTTGCGGGACTCTTCCGATGAAGTCGACCCGTGGCTTGTAGTGGGCTTGTCGCCGGTCTCCATCTCCTTCTTGGCGTGATCTCCCGACATCACTTCGAGCGGTTAGGCTCTAATGAAGCACCGGGCTCCGATACCAATTGAAAGTCGCCTAGAGGGGGGGTGAATAGGGCGAAACTGAAATTTACAAATATAATCACAACTACAAGCCGGGTTAGCGTTAGAAATAAAGAGTCCGAGAGAGAGGGCGCAAAACAAATCACAAGCGAATGAAGAGTGTGACACGCGGATTTGTTTTTACCGAGGTTTGGTTCTCACAAACCTACTCCCCATTGATGTGGTCACAAAGACCGGGTCTCTTTCAACCCTTTCCCTCTCTCAAACGGTCCCTCGGACCGAGTGAGCTTCTCTTCTCAAATCAAACCGGGAACAAAACTTCCCCGCAAGGACCACCACACAATTGGTGTCTCTTGCCTCGGTTACAATGAAGTTTTGATCACAAGAACAAGTGAGAAAGAAAGAAGCAATCCAAGCGCAAGAGCTCAAAAGAACACGGCAAATCTCTCTCGCTAATCACTAAAGCCTTGTGTGGAATTGGAGAGGATTTGATCACTTGGGTGTGTCTTGTATTGAATGCCTAGCTCTTGTAAGATGTTGAGAGGTGAAAACTTGGATGACTTGAATGTGGGGTGGTTGGGGGTATTTATAGCCCCAACCACCAAACTAGCCGTTTGGGTGGAGGCTGTCTGTCGCATGGTGCACCGGACAGTCCGGTGCACACCGGACATGTCCGGTGCGCCAGCCACGTCACCCAAACGTTAGGGTTCTGACCGTTGGAGCTCTGACAGCTGGGCCCGCCTGGATGTCCGGTGGCGCACCGGACATGCACTGTAGAGTGTCTGGTGCGCCACTTCGCGCAAGCCTGACTTCTACGCGTTCTGGCGCGCATTTAATGCGCCTGCAGGTGACCGTTGGCGCCAAAGTAGCCGTTGGTCCGCCGTTACACCGGACAGTATTGTGTACACCGGACATGTCCGGTGAATTATAGCGAACTAGCCGTTGCGGATTCCCGAAGCTGGCGAGTTCAGAGTCATGTCCCCTTGGAGCACCGGACACTGTCCGGTGTACACCGGACAGTCCGGTGAATTATAGCGCGGCGCCTCTAAAAATTCCCGAAGGTGAAGAGTTCAGCTTGGAGTCCCCTGGTGCACCAGACACTGTCCGGTGGCACACCGGACAGTCCGGTGCGCCCGACCAGGGTGCCTTCGGTTGTCCCTTTGCTCCTTTGTTTGAACCCTTTCTCTTGATCTTTTTATTGGCTTATTTTGAACCTTTGGTACCTGTATAACTTATAAACTCGGGCAAACTAGTTAGTCCAATTATTTGTGTTGGGCAATTCAACCACCAAAATTAGTTTAGGAGATAGGTGTAAGCCTAATTCCCTTTCAAAAGGCAAGCTAGCACCCCGCTACATCGGTCCGTATCAAATTCTCGCAAGGCGTGGAGAAGTGGCCTATCAGCTCAGTTTGCCAGAAGGCTTGTCCGCGGTGCATGATGTCTTTCATGTGTCTCAGTTGAGGAAGTGTCTGCGTGTGCCAGAAGAGCAGTTGCCAGTTGAAGGTCTTGAAGTCCAGGAGGATTGACCTACGTTGAGAAGCCAACGCAAATCCTTGAGACGGCAGATAGAGTCACCCGAAGGAAGACCATCAGAACGTGCAAAGTCAGATGGAATCATCACTCTGAGGAAGAGGCGACCTGGGAGCGTGAAGACGATCTGATGGCTAAATACCCTGAGCTCTTTGCTAGCCAACCCTGAATCTCGAGGGCGAGATTCTTTTAAGGGGGATAGGTTTGTAACGCCCCGAATTTCGAGTTGAATTTTTTTCTTTCTCTACCGCTCGCTAAATTCGGGCGTTACCCTTTCCATTTCCCTTTTCTTCTCACTAAACCTTGGTCTTTTCCAAAGTTATAGCGGGATTCGGCTTGAGATCCCATGTAAAGCAAAACCCTAAAATACTTTATTTTGTTTGCTGCACCATGCCGAACCATGCATTTATTTGGATTGATTGAATTGGTGAAAGCATTCATCTAGAGAAAAATAGATTTTAGAAAAGGGAAAACCTTTTTTTCTTTTCTTTTCTTTTCTTTCCCCCTCTCTCTTCTCCTCTTTGGCCCAGCCCCCCCCCCCACCTCTCGCGCGCGGCCCAGCCGGCCATCCGGCCTAGCCGACCTCCCTTCCCCCCGCGCGGCCCAGCTCCCTTCCCCCCCGCGCGGCCCAACTCCCTTGCTAATATCACCCAATATCTGGTCGACGGGATGATCCCTTTGAATCGTCGCTCGAACATGGGTTGGAGGTGCCTAAGGTGCTTCTTCCTCTTCAACTTGAACATCCTGTGCTCCCTCTTGATCATGCGCCTCCACTTGAGGTACCTGTTCGTCATCTTGAGTTGGGGGATGCACCATAGTTGAGGAAGACGGTTGATCTTGCTCCAAATGTTCCTGAGGCCGTACATCTCCAATCGCCATGGTGCGTATCGCGGCCGTTGGAACGTCTTCTTCATCTACATCATCAAGATCAACAACTTGCTCTCTTGGAGAGCCATTAGTCTCATCAAATACAACGTCGCTAGAGACTTCAACCAAACCCGATGATTTGTTGAAGACCCTATACGCCTTTGTATTTGAATCATAACCTAATAAAAACCCTTCTACGGCTTTGGGAGCAAATTTGGAATTCCTACCCTTCTTCACTAGAATGTAGCATTTACTCCCAAATACACGAAAGTACGATACATTGGGTTTGTTACCAGTCAGCAGCTCATATGAAGTCTTCTTGAGGAGGCGGTGAAGGTAGACCCTGTTGATGGCGTGGCACGCCGTGTTCACGGCTTCCGACCAAAAGCACTCGGGGGTCTTGAACTCTCCAAGCATAGTCCTCGCCATATCTATGAGCGTCCTGTTCTTCCTCTCTACCACACCATTTTGCTGAGGTGTGTAGGGAGCGGAGAACTCGTGCTTGATCCCCTCCTCCTCAAGGAACTCCTCCACTTGAAGATTCTTGAATTCGGTCCCGTTGTCACTCCTTATCTTTTTCACCTTGAGCTCAAACTCATTTTGAGCTCTCCTTAGGAAGCGCTTGAGGGTCCCTTGGGTTTCAGACTTATCCTGCAAAAAGAACACCCAATTGAAGCGGGAAAAGTCATCAACAATAACTAGACCATACTTACTTCCTCCTATGCTCAGATAGGCGACGGGTCCGAAGAGGTCCATATGCAGCAGCTCCAGAGGTCTTGACGTGGTCATCACATTCTTGCTGTGATGTGCTCCTCCCACTTGTTTACCTGCTTGACAAGCTGCACAAGGTCTATCTTTTTCGAAATGAACATTGGTTAGACCTATCACGTGTTCTCCCTTTAGAAGCTTGTGGAGGTTCTTCATCCCCACATGTGCTAAGCGGCGATGCCACAACCAGCCCATGCAAGTCTTAGCCATTAAGCATGCATCTAGACCAGCCTCTTCTTTTGCAAAATCAACTAAGTAAAGTTTGCCGTCTAATACACCCTTAAAAGCTAGTGAACCATCACTTCTTCTAAAGACAGACACATCTATATTTGTAAATAGACAGTTATATCCCATATTGCATATTTGACTAACAGATAGCAAATTATATCCAAGAGACTCTACTAAAAACACATTAGAGATAGAGTGCTCATTTGAGATTGCAATTTTACCTAACCCTTTTACCTTGCCTTGATTCCCATCACCGAATATTATTGAATCTTGGGAATCTTTGTTTTTGACGTAGGAGGTGAACATCTTCTTCTCCCCCATCATATGGTTTGTGCATCCGCTGTCAATAATCCAGCTTGAACCCCCGAATGCATAAACCTGCAAGGCAAATTTAGGCTTGGGTCTTAGGTACCCAACTCATGTTGGGTCCTACAAGGTTAGCACAAATATCCTTAGGGACCCAAATGCAAGTTTTGTCTCCCTTGCATCTTGCCCCTAATTTTCTAGCAACTATCTTCCTATCCTTTCTACAAATAGCAAAAGAAGCATTTAAAGCATGATATATTGTAGAAGGTTCATTTACTTTCCTAGGAACATTAACAACATTTCTCCTAGGCATATTATGAACAACATTTCTCCTACCAACATTTCTATCATGCACATAAGAAGAACTAGAAGCAAACATGGCATGAGAATCAAAGGCATTATATGCATTACAACTCCTATAAGCATTTCTAGATTGTCTCCTATCATGGTACATAAAGGCATGGTTCTTTTGCACACTACTAGCCATAGGGGCCTTCCCTTTCTCCTTGGCGGAGATGGGAGCCTTATGGCTTGTCAAGTTCTTGGCTTCCCTCTTGTAACCAAGTCCATCCTTAATTGAGGGGTGTCTACCAATCGTGTAGGCATCCCTTGCAAATTTTAGCTTGTCAAATTCATTCTTGCTAGTCTTAAGTTGGGCATTAAGACTAGCTAATTCCTCATTTAATTTGGAAATTGAAACTAAATGATCACTACAAGCATCAATGTCAAAATCTTTACACCTATTACAAGTTTCAACAATTTCTACACAAGAATTAGATTTACTAGCTACTTCTAGTTTAGCATTTAAATCATCATTAAAACTTTTTAATGTAGCAATAGTTTCATGACAAGAAGATAATTCACTAGAGAGCATTTTATTCC
This sequence comes from Zea luxurians, assembly GCA_029449295.1. Lineage (NCBI taxonomy): Eukaryota > Viridiplantae > Streptophyta > Magnoliopsida > Poales > Poaceae > Zea > Zea luxurians. The sequence continues at coordinate 6,207,537 of JAOPSE010000103.1, read as the reverse complement.
TTTTAATTTCTAGAGCAAGAGACTTTTGTGCTTCTACAAATTTATCATGTTCTTCATACAACAAATCCTCTTGCTTTTCTAAAAGAATATTCTTATCATTCAAGGCATCAATCAATTCATTAATTTTGTCTACCTTGGTTCTATCTAGGCCCTTAAATAAGCATGAGTAATCTATCTCATCATCATCACTAGACTCATCCTCACTTGAAGAAGCATAAGTACTAGTATCATGAGTGCTTACTTTCTTCTCTCTTGCCATGAGGCAAGTGTGACGCTCGTTTGGGAAGAGGGATGACTTGTTGAAGGCGGTGGCGGCGAGTCCTTCATTGTCGGAGTCGGAGGAGGAGCAATCTGAATCCCACTCCTTGCCTAGATGTGCCTCGCCCTTTGCCTTCTTGTATGCCTTCTTCTTCTCCCTCTTGCTCCCTTGGTCCTGTTCACTATCATTGTCGGGACAGTTAGCAATAAAATGACCAAGCTTACCGCATTTGAAGCATGAGCGCTTCCCCTTGGCTTTGGTCTTGCTTGGCTGTCCCTTGCGACCCTTAAGCACCGTCTTGAATCTTTTGATGATGAGGGCCATCTCTTCATCATTAAGTCCGGCCGCCTCAATCTGTGCCACCTTGCTAGGTAGCGCCTCCTTGCTTCTTGTTGCCTTGAGAGCAAGGGGTTGCGGCTCGTTGATCAGACCATTCAAGGCGTCGTCCACGTACCTCGCCTCCTTGATCATCATTCGCCCGCTAACGAATTTTCCGAGGACTTCTTCGGGCGACATTTTGGTGTACCTGGGATTCTCACGAATATTATTCACCAAATGAGGATCAAGAACGGTAAAGGACCTTAGCATCAGTCGGACGACGTCGTGGTCCGTCCATCGCGTGCTTCCGTAGCTCCTTATTTTGTTGATAAGGGTCTTGAGCCGGTTGTATGTTTGAGTTGGCTCCTCGCCCCTTATCATCGCGAACCTTCCAAGCTCGCCCTCCACCAACTCCATTTTGGTGAGCAAGGTGACGTCGTTCCCCTCATGAGAGATCTTGAGGGTGTCCCAGATCTACTTGGCATTGTCCAAGCCGCTCACCTTGTGATACTCGTCCCTGCACAAAGAGGCTAGCAACACAGTAGTAGCTTGTGCATTCTTATGAATCTGTTCATTAATAAACACAGGACTATCCGAGCTATCAAATTTCATTCCACTTTCCACAATCTCCCAAATACTTGGATGGAGAGAAAACAGGTGAGTACGCATTTTGTGGCTCCAAAATCCGTAGTCCTCTCCATCAAAGTGAGGGGGCTTGCCAAGTGGAATGGGGAGCAATTGAGTATTTGAGCTATGTGGAATGCGCGAATAATCGAAAGAAAAGTTTGAGTTAACCGTCTTTCGTCTGTCGTAGTCGTCGTTGTCCTTTTGGGAGGAGGAAGATTCGTCGCTGTCATAGTAGACAATTTCCTTGATGCGCCTTGTCTTCTTCTTCCTCCCGTCTTTTCTTTTGTGGCCCGAGCCTGAGTCGGTGGGCCTGTCATCATTAGGCTCGTTGACGAAGGACTCCTTCTCCTTGTCGTTGATCACCATCCCCTTGCCCTTAGGATCCATCTCTTCGGGCGGTTAGTCCCTTTCTTGAAGAGAACGGCTCCGATACCAATTGAGAGCACCTAGAGGGGGGGTGAATAGGTGATCCTGTAAAACTTCAAAAACTTATAGCCACAAAGACTTGGTTAATTGTTAGCACAATAATTGCCAAGTGGCTAAAGAGGAATCCTTAACAAAACACAATAACCAACAAGGATCAATCACAGAGATGGCACGGTGGTTATCCCGTGGTTCGGCCAAGACCAACGCTTGCCTACTCCACGTTGTGGCGTCCCAACGGACGAGGGTTGCAATCAACCCCTCTCAAGCGGTCCAAAGACCTACTTGAATACCACGGTGTTTTGTTTGCTTTTTCTCAATCCCGTTTGCGAGGAATCTCCACAACTTGGAGCCTCTCGCCCTTACACTTGAAATTCACAAAGAACACGGAGCAAGGGAGGGATTAGCAACGCACACAAGACACAAGAATCAGAGTGTCAACACGCACACAAATCGCAACAAGAGCTCGCAACACGACTCAATGAGTTCACAACTCCACAAGAGCTCTATATGCTATCACAATGAAACGAATGCGCGAAATCGATGTCTTGGTGCTTAGAAATGTTGTCGAGATGCTTGGTGTGCTCCTCCATGCGCCTAGGGGACCCTTTTATAGACCCAAGGCAGCTAGGAGCCGTTGAGAGCAATCAGGGAAGGCAATTCTTGCCTTCTGTCGTCTGGCGCACCGGATAGTCCGGTGCACACCGGACACTGTCCGGTGCCAGATTTCTTTCCTTAAATGGCGAAGCCGACCGTTGGCAGACCTGGAGCCGTTGGCGCACCGGACATGTCCGGTGCACACCGGACAGTCCGGTGCCATCTTCTAGCCGTTGGCTCCGCCACGTGTCCCGCGCAGATTGCGCGGCCGACCGTTGGCCCGGCCGACCGTTGGCTCACCGGACAGTCCGGTGAATTTTAGCCGTACGTCGCCGATGAATTCCCGAGAGCGGCCACTTCGCTCGAACCAGCCTGGCGCACCGGACACTGACTGGTGCACCACCGGACACTGTCCGGTGCACCCAGACTCAGCAGATTCTTGGCTGCTCGAGCCAAGACATTTCCAATTGGATTTTTCCTGTTTCCAGCACTTAGACACAATACATTAGTCCATAAAACAATGTACTAAGTCTGAGAAACATACCTTTATCCTTGATTTGTACTTTGTCCACCTTTTTACACTTAGGCACTTGTGTTGGACACTAAATCACCAAAACACTTAGAAATGGCCCAAGGGCACATTTCCCTTTCACTCGCCCGCCCACAGCAGCCTCGGCCCCGACCCCTTTCCCCCCCCCCCCCCCCGCGCATCTCGGCCCCAGCCGGCCGGCCATGGCGCGGCGGCCTGTGGCCCCGGCGTGGCGCCCTCCCCGGCGCGACCCCCTGCCCGGCGTGGCGTGCTCGCCCGCCCGCCCCCGGCGTGGCCTCGGTGGCGCTCACGCAGCCCCGGCCCCCGGCATGGCCTCGACGGTGCGCGCGGAGCCCCGGCGCGGCCCGTGCACGCACGGTGCCCCCGGCGAGCTCGCCGCACCCGTGGCTCGCGGTCATGGCGGCTCGGTCCCGCCCGCCTTGGTGTGCCCCGTCCCTGTGCAGCGCGGCCCCGGCCCGGCGCGGCTTCGGCTCACACGGCCGTGGTGCCCCTGCGTAGCGCGGCGCGTGCGCTGCTCGACCCCGGCGTACGCGCGACTCGTTCGCGGCGCGAGTGTGCGGCCTTGCGCGCGCGCTACTCGCGTAGTGCGCGGTGCCTTGGCACGGCCCGCCGTGCCCTCGTCTACCCCTAGACGTGCCTGTCTACCCCCCTATATTTTACGCGCGCTAATCACGTTGTTCATGTTAATAAAATAGGAAACTCAATTTAGGAATTGGTTACATTAGTTAATTCATATGGTTAATTGTCTATCTTATTTAATGTTGATCTACTAAAAGTGGTTAAGTTTCTATTAGTGCATGTAGCTAATCTTGGATCTCGTTTAAGGTGGATCAATTGAAAATAGTTAGAGTTATATTAGCGCTTGTGGCTAATACTTGTTAGTAAAACTCGATGAAATTAAGTCACGTAGCGCTCAGTTATGCATCTACCCGTAATACGTTTCGAGTAAGCTTTAACCCCGCAAGACCTTCCCCCGTTTCCTTCCAACCATGGTAAATGCAATATCGTATGTCATATTTTATGCATGATTCATCTATCTGTTCTCTTGTATGGTGTACTGTTTGTTTCCTAATTTGAATGGATGGATGTATGTATGTTTGCACTCGCATAGAGAACGATCCAATTGAAGAGCCCGAAGAACTCGCAGGAGAAGTCCCTGAGCAGCAGTCGGTTGGTGGAGGCAAGTGTCCCTTGACCTATCTCTGTCCTATTCCTTCTTTAATTCACCTCCCGCATTACACATTTATGCCTAAGGATTGACTAGCTTTTGTTATCCATGTCCTTGTTTACCTACTTGGGTTGGATTATTATTGGTTAGCTTTATGCTATTGCTTAACATTAATCAATGAACATGATGCGAATTATTTATGATACGCTGTTTTCCCCTCTTTTATTATGATGTTATACTTGTGACCTTCAAGGGGGCTCGAGCGGTTTCTCGAGTGCCTCTCCGTAAGGACCTATTCGTTGGATGACCGCCCGGGAAAACAGTGCAACCATGAGGGTGGAGTGGGACACCCTTAGCTGAGTAATTAGAGGAACCGGGGTGTAGTTCGCTTAGCCGTTGTGCCGTCAATGGGGCTCGGTGTATGCGGCTCGCTCTGCCAAGGTTGATTTGTCCCTTGGGGAGGAGTGCGGTACATTTAGGAAACCTAACGGGCGGCTACAACCTTGGAGAATCTTTGTAAAGGCTATCTAGTGATGCCCTGCTGGACCACCTAGGTAGTGGTCAATGGGGAGTAGCTCTCTCCGGGCAGAAAGGGAATCACGGCTTGTGGGTAAAGTGCACAACCTCTACAGAGTGTTTGAAACTGATATATCAGCCGTGCTCGCAGTTATGAGTGGCCAAGGGAGCTCCAGTGATTAGTGGTACTTGATCAGAGATGTTCACATTACAGGTGGCAATGAGAATGATGGTTTTGGTATTGATTATGGTAATGGTAAGTGGTATTCTTTCCGTTTGGAAGGAGTACGTTTGGGTTAATAACATGGGTTAAATCTAAAACTTGGCTTTCTCTACTAGTAATAATAACCTGACCAACTAAAAGCAACTGCTTGACTTACCCCCACATAAAGCTAGTCCACTACAACCAAACAGGATACTTGCTGAGTATGTTGATGTGTACTCACCCTTGCTCTACACACCCACCCCCCCATCCCCAGGTTGTCAGCATTGCAACCACTGCTCAGGAGAAGATGAAGCCGTGGAAGGAGACTTCCAGGAGTTCCAAGATTACGACGAGTTCTAGGTGTGGGTGAGCGGCAAACCCCCAGTCGGCTGCCTGTGAAGGCCACGTTTATCCACGTTTCGTTTTCGCACTTTGATTTATTGTAAAGACTATGTGGATGTCTCAGACATATGATGTAATCGACCATTTTTCCCTTTTTAATACTATTTGAGCACTGTGTGATGATGTCCATGTTATATAACTGCTGTGTACGTGAATTGCTGATCCTGGCACGTACATGGTTCGCATTCGGTTTGCCTTCTAAAACCGGGTGTGACAGTCAGTGATCCACTTGATAGACGCCCGATGCTTCCAATAAATTTTCTGCATATTTAGCAGTTCAGCCACTTTTTGTTGCATAATATCTCTGAAATTCTATTCCTCAATAGAAAGATCATGATGTTCTTCAATATTGTCTATAAACTCTATTAGCAGCTTGATATCTCTCACCGTTTTATCAATTTTTGGTAATGATCTCTGCCAATTCTTCAGAACCTTTCGAACAATCTTAAACTTGGCTGTTAAGTTTTTGGCCTTGTCAGGTAGGCATGGAAGCCCAAGCCATGTGGTTTGAAAGATATTCATGAATCCGTCAAATTCCAGCCAAAAGTTTTCAAACCTAAAAATCTTAGGTTTAGGGATCTTGGACTTAAAAGAAACCAAGCAAGGCACATGGTCAGAGATGTCACGCGGCATCGTTTTGGCACATGTATCCGGATAAATGATCGACCATTCTTGCGAAATGAAAAACCAATCAAGTCTCTGGAGAAGGGGTTCCTGCTGTTTATTCGACCAGGTGTACGCTAAGCCATGGAGGGGAATTTCAACCAAATCTAAATTACTTATTGCTTCATTGAACTTCAGCATTAAATTAATATCACCCCCCGCTTTATTCTTGTCTTCTGGCCGAAGGATTAAATTGAAATCCCCAACAAGAAACCAAAGCTTATCTGATGGCATAGAAATATCATGAAGCCAGCTGAGAAAACCTATTTTCCCTTGTGGAGTACAAGGAGCATAAATATTTGTAATAATCCAAGAGCACGCCGATAAATTTGATATAAATTCCACTGATTGAGCATAATCATTTTGAAAGATGACATTTCCTGATAGTTTTGAACTTTTCCAGATGATAATTGAACCTCCCGAGTTCCCCATCGAGGGAACTGAAAGCTCTCTTGTGGGTTTTGGTGGTTTGGATGACAACCCAATTAAAGGACTAACAAGTGTGCTAAGTGTTGAACAGGTGCTTAATGCAAAGCTAACAGGGTTCAACACAAGTGAACAAGTGTGATGGTCCAAAGACTGGATTATCTATAGATAATGGACATCACAAGTAAGATGGACATTGCTTAAGTGAGACTTGGTGTGCGTAACTCAGAGACAACCGATCAAGCCAAGGATGGAGGCAAGAAGAGCTTCGAGGTATCGAGTGCACGGGAGAAGGTCAAGGAGACCAGGAACCCAAAGCCAGGGGTGAAGAAGAAGACTTGCAAAGTCAAGGTTGATCGAGTTAAGAAGACTTATGGTGCATCAAGGATCACTACATAAGGCTCAAGATCAAGCTCGAGAAGTGAACGGGGGTTGGGGCTCAGATATGTCAATCTAGATCAAGTCAAGTTGACTTGATGGTTTAGAGTCCAACATCGACCTCAAACAAGCCAAATTGGAGAAAGTACCATTCTGAGCTCTGCTGGAGGAGAAACAGAAAAGCTAGGAGAAGAACAAGAAAGATGTAAGTTTCTAGGACTAAATCAATTGGATTATACTCTAAATGTGTTTGTTTAAGTCTCAGGAAAATCCTCCCAAAAGTTGAAGTCAAACGGAGAAAGAACGGAGGAAAAAGCACTTAGTGTGCTGTTGGCTGGTGCACAGGACAGTGAATAGTAGCTGTCCGGTGCACAGGACAGTGAATAGTAACTCTGTCCGGTGCACAGGACAGTGAATAGTAACTGTGTCCGGTGCACAGGACAGTGAATAGTCGCAGCGTCCGGTGCACAGGACAGTGAATAGTCGCAGCGTCTGGTGCACAGGACAGTGAATAGTAGCTGTGTCCGGTGCACAGGACAGTGAATAGTGACCTGTCCGGTGCACAGGACAGTGAATAGTGACCTGTCCGGTGCACAGGACAGTCCGGTGCACCCGCAACCAGGGAAGGCTGGGAGCTTCCAAATGAAGCTCTAACGGCTCCTAGGCCATTTGGGGCTATAAAAGGGACCCCTAGGCGCCTCAAACAATAACACAAGTGCAGCCAACAATTGTATACATCACTCGGATCGATTCTCTCTCTCTCTCTTGTGTAAATCTCTCTAGTTTGTGTGAAGGCAAAGTTATAAGCCTTTAGAGAGTGGAGAGGTGCTGCAAAGAGCTAGAGCAAAGTCTTGAGCGCATTGTTACTCCGCCGGAGTGCTGTCAAGAAGATTGTAAGCAGCCGCGGCTTTGTTGTAACCCAACTCAACATAGTGGAAGGCTCTATCTGTCATACTGACAGATCTGAGCAAACGGAGGAAGGAGTTGAAATAGACTCCAAGCCCAGGTGTGGCTAACTCCAACGAGGACTAGGCAAGCATTTCAGGCTTGGCCGAACCTCGGGATAAATTCCTGCGTCTGTGTGCTTCGCTCTGTATTGTGTGCTGACTCTCTGTCTTACTCACTTTTTATATCTGCACTTCAACACTTATCTGTGGTACAAGTTATATTTGAAGTGCAGGGCATTTTGAGACAGGATCTTCTATTCCGCTGCAACCTACTCGAAGGATCTTTCATTCCACTGCGATCTGGTCTTTGAGTAGAGTAAGAACTAAAGTGATAATTTTTTATTCGCCTATTCACCCCCCCTCTAGGCGACATCCAGATCCTGTTCCCGGGCAAAGGGAACTTTCAGGAACACAAGCAAACGAGTCAAATTGATTAGGACAGAAGTTTTTTAGGAAAACTGAATCAATAAGTTCCTTTTTTGTTTCTTGCAAGCAAATAACATCACATCCAGATTCCCGAATTGCACATCGAATGCCATTCCATTTAACATTGGAATTAATTCCTCTAACATTGTGACTCAGAATAGACCACTCTGAATAATTAACAGCATTTAAATTACTCATTGAGTAAACTTGAAGGTTTTGCGCCAGAAAGAGACCCAAACCCATGAACTAGGTGGGTAAAATAAGTGTCAGACGTCAAGCAAAAGTGTGACATAGAAATGAAACATGCACACCTAGAATTTCAAAAGGCAAGAGCCAGAATCTAGACAACACGCCTTCAACCTATTACTTATCTTCTTCATTTGAATCTTCATTCTTCTCATTGTCCTTATCCTTTCTGCTAGTCCTCTTCTGACCGACAAATCCTGCTGAAGTTTTCTTCTTCTTCAGATTGTTATCAGATAAATCATCTTTTGACATGTTACAGAACCTGGTCCCTAGATTCTGAATCACCTTGGAAGACAGAGATGGGGGACCATCAAAGTTATGATGGCACATCAGACAGTTCCTTTTCGGGCAAGCACCTTGTCTGAACCCAGCTCATGAGTCCTTCAGGCGCTTACTCCTTCTGAGCTCTGACTCCACAATGATTGGTGCCGGGGCATCACAGCTATTCTTTTCCTAGGAATTTTCTGAGAGAACTTCTTCTAGGAATTTATCTTTCGGGCATTCCTTAGGAATGGCAAAAAATAAGGACTCAAGTTCTGGTTCTAGCAAAATTGGAGGAATTTATGATGACAAGAAGGACTTTGACCAACTGAAGGCTTTAGGTTGAAGCAAATTTGAGAGGAAGAAGGGTGCCCATTTTTTTGGAATCTCCACTGATATGTCTGGGGTCCCTGCAGGAGCAAAATACTTGCAATTGGCCCAAATCCTGTATATCTGAGCAGACCTTTTCCTCTCCATGTGCATTTGGAATACAGGATCAGGTTGCCAATCCTGAGAGAGCATGAAGTTCATTTCCAAATTCTGAAAGAATTGATTACTGTTTGGTCCCCCATCATGGGCCTGTGGTGGCTGGCCAGCATTAACAGGGGGAGGATCCATCTGAATAACTGGGCCATCAACCTCTTATGGCCCAAAGAAAGGGGCAACATTGAAAGCAAGCCCATCCCCAGGCATCACAGGTCCATCTTCTAAAATGTGGCCATTCTAGAGGGGTGCAACCTGAATGGGACCAATGGAACTGTCTGACGACAAGCCCGAGTGCTGGTTGCTGAGTTCATGTTCATCCGGATGAATGGGCTACTCATCTGGTTGAATGGGCTGCGGGATCTGCTAATTAGGTTGAATATTTTCTATCCATTTGTCACACCCGGGTTTCGAGGCACCAAGACCCGGGCACGAACACTCACCAGGTGTGCTGGGACCAAGTCTCACACATATGATGAATCATGGCACAGGATCGAATGTCACATCTTTACTATATAATAGGAGTTCTGTACAAAATAAATAAAAAAATACATTATAAGGAGACAACGGTCCAGCAACCCAAAGTTGACGAGAGACGACGGCCTAGACCTCTCACGAACTCATCACAGCATCCTCCATGCGCCTCATTCTACGGTACCTGTTCTTGACCTGTGGGGGGTGTGAGACAGCAAGAGTGAGCTCACATACGTTCATAGCTCAACAAGTTGTGGGGAATAATGTGCATGAACTCGCCAAAGGTGGGAGCTCACGTGAAGTGTAAGGCTTACCAAAGAGAATGGTTAGAGCTGAGCATTGCTTTTAAAGTTGGTCAAAATTTTATTAGCAGTTACTAAGTATAAGTAAATACCAACCCAATTAAGTAGTAGAACAAAAGTAGTAAGAACACCTACGATGCAATGCATATGGCAAATTGAATTTAGTTCCATAAATTAATCATGTGAGTGTCCGAGCTGCTCATGACCGTGAGCACGGCTAGTATACCAGTTTTACACTCTGCAGAGGTTGCGCATCTTTACCCACAAGTCATGTTACCCATCTGCCAAGAGATGGCCAATCCCATACACCTCTACCGAGGAGGCGAGGCAGGGTAACACTACGAGGCCTTTACAAAGTTCCACTAGCTTTAGAAAACCCGCTACAGTTTATATGAAGCTCCAATGCAGGAATCCCTCGCATGACTGCCATCGCAGCAAAATCATCCCAAGGGCCTCCCTACACTGACCACTCCCCTACTGCCCTTGCCCCTTTCGGGTAAGGTAGTCATCCACTAGCTTTCCTAATTAATCAGCCAAGGGCATCCCATTAAACCCTTGTGGTAGCACTGTTTTCCCGGGTGGTTCTCCATGTTCCAATTAACATAATGATCTTATCATGAACAGTAAATAACAACTGATAACAAAAGTGTAATCATGAATAATGTATCTCCATACCCAAAACCACATATAGCACTAGCAAGTACTACCTAGAAAGTCCAGTGGTAAACAAGGTATAAAGATAGACAAACTAGGGTATCCTATTGGGTCCCATCAAAATTAACCTATGCAGATCATTATGATTAATTAGAACATGAGTGGGTAAAAAGAAGTGATCAAGGGCACAACTTGCCTGGGACTTGAGATTCCAGGTACCAACTTGCTCTTCAGATGACACGTGTCCTCACTCTAGTCGTAGCAATACAAACAACCATGGTATAGGTAGAATTAACATCACACCAAACATAAGAATAAACTGCGTAATAATAATCTACGCGTCACTACGAGATCGTGGATTCGCGAACCACTAAAATCGGAGTTACCGTTATAAAGGTAGGATTTATAGAAGATCTACGTGATTTAAATATTAAACTACATTATAAATTGATTAGAATACATCATATGAGAGAATATTCTAGGAATAGTTATCTCAACTTAATCTAAGTCATTACTTGATTAAAGATCATCTTTTAGTCGAATTATAACCATAAGATCAGAACACTATATTAATATTAGAAAATCTAATTTCAATGAACATAGATTAATCCAATTAGTTACTTAATTAGAAGTACGTGATAGCATATATTTAATGTTGCTACTGTGTAGTAAATATTTCCATGAGACCAACGCAATCTGAATGGATCAAATCGGAGTTTCGGTTCTCAAGTTACGATTTTCTGAAGCTATTAAATACCTAGTATAGTATAAATCAAGTGGAAAATTTGATCTAGGTTTCATGACTAACCAGGGTTTATTAGTTGATAAATAATATTAAAACAAAATTAATGCAACTGGAATGAGTCAAAAAGGATTTAAAATCGATTTTCTTATGAATTAAATAGGTTCTGGAATTATTTTTACTCTAGAAACTCATTTTCTATATTCTTTTTCTTATTTTTCTGCTCTCAGGACTGCGCACCATATTCTGTAGTTTTACAGGGGCTAGCGTATAAAATTCTCTAGACTCGGGCTAATCCCGCAGTGGACGGCGGGTTCAATTCTATGAAAGCCGAGGGGCTTATATGCAAAAGAACCAGAACGAAGAGGTATCGGTGAAAATTGGTCGCCCGATCTGTTTTTGATGGCCCAGATTAGACCGACCCACATACTCGAACCAGTACATGATCATGATCCCTGCACCCGAGATCAACGGCTCGGATCGCACACGCGAAGGGGTACGCCAAGCTCTAATCCCTACCGTCCATCGAGAATCGACAGTCACAATGTTCTCTCCCTCCTCTGGCTAGAGCCACAGAGACGCATCGGCAACCCACGGCGGCGCTGCCCGCCGGCAAGGCCACGGACGACGCCCCGCTGCTCAATCCACGAACCAACAAATTCAATCGCCACAAGAAGGACAAAGCGGAGGATGCAGAGAGGGTCTTACCAGATATCGGAGCTGTGAAACCGTTCGCCATGCAGTGCAGCGGCATGGCGACCACAATCAAGTCCTGACAAGAAATTGCCCAGCCGTGAGACCATCTCAACGCTTGCAATCCATACACGGATGTCACACACACCATGGAGATCCCAGTGGCCAAACAACATGCCCCAAATCCACAGCAAATCCAGAACGCAGCTCAGGCAGAGATGTTTTTTTCTCTCTCTCCGATGAAGCGCTGGAGCATTCAGGTTCGCTGTCGTGCTCGGCTGGATGGGGGAGGGTATGGCCCCGGGTTTTATAGTATCGCAGCTGAGCCCGATCCGTAGCTAATCTCCGGTAAACGCGCTCGAAGTTTGCGCGGATCTACGATGGCCACGCCAGCTCCCACGCAGAGTTCGTTCATGGCGGCTAAAGCGGAATTTAGTTTCTGTTGGCGTACTCCTTGGGGAAAACACGCCCAGGAGATCATCGTCCCCCGACCCTGAATTGCTGGTGCAGAGGCGATCTGATGTTGGCGACGACATCGAACTCTCTTCCTCTCACTGCCCGCGATCCACGATGAGAGGTGCTTCTGGCTTAGAGTTTCTCCGCCGAGGGCATGGGTATGTGGTGCTGCTGGTTATACGGTGGATGTGGAGGGGCATGCCACAGCATTGCTTTTATATCCGAGCGAGCGCCATAGCCATCTGATGATTACGGAGTCTGGAGTCTGGCAGATACACTGCTAAGTCCGCGGCTTAAATGTAGGAGAGGAGAAGTTGATCCATGCGTTAGCAACACCAAAAGAAATTGGGTTGATGTCAATCTGGCGTCCAGGTGACATATGCACGGAAGAAACCAAAAAATGGACATGGCATGGCTTCATGCGGTACATAGGCTGAGCAATCACGAGAATGTTGGGTAGATTTCCATGTTATGGTAAGCTTCTTATTTCTTTCTTTTTATCGGTTCCCATTTTAGTTTACCCAATTCAGATTTCAATCAAAGTTCAAGCTCAAATTCAGATTAAGTGTACAATCAAACTCCAGCATGAAATTCAAAAGAAAGTTTTATTTATTTATTATTTTATTTTTTAAATGGATCACTAATGCACACAAATAATTATTTCTTTTAAGAAAACTAATTTCTAGCGCATATCCTTTTTATTGAGATATTCTTTTTAACCTAAATCATTTAGTGAATACTAATATGAATATGGTTCTATAGAGGGATAACTTGATTTATATAGGAATCTTTTTGTTTAATCTTTTATTAGAAACACATATTTTTAAGGAGAGGTAATTTTTTTAAAAAAGTGAGTAAATTCTTATTAAAAGATATTTTAGTTTAAATCTTTTGGAGAAACTTTTATAAATCCTAAAATAGAAATTTGGGGCGATACACCATTGATCCCAATCCCCATGGGCATTGTCGTCCTGCTGGGCCGGCAAATCTCCTCCCAAAGGCTCCGGCGGGAAATTGAGGTCAAGGCCAGCTAGTGGCATAGGTTGACCCACACCAAAGAAAACCAAAGGGAGTTGCTGACCATCTTCTGGAGCATGCGGAATTGGGTCCTCGTCTTGAGCCTGCCCTCCAAGCATGTTTTGTTGGATAATTTCACACTGGACTGTCCATGAATCTCCAACAAAACCATCTGCCTCCGAAAACACAATGAACTAGGGTACTTCTTCTAGGGACGTGACACAGACACGAAGCAATGTCCTGGTCACATTATGTCGATCCTCCTCCCAAAGAATCAACCTGCCAAACGAACCAATAGCTGCTTGCAAGTATTCTGAGGAACGGTAATCCAGAGGAAAACCTAGAAGCATAAGCCAACATTCACGGTTGAAAAAAGAGCCCAATGATTCCAGGCGTCATTGTGATGAAGAGCATTGAAAGTAACATCCAAATATTGTTGAGGGCCAAGCAAAACCAGATTATCCCGCTCCAAAACTCTATAAAACTACACCAACACCTGCCCCAAGTGAGAGCGCTGGATATCTCTCACCCCAACCCTTCGATGTTCCACTAAATATTCCCTAATCACATCTCTGACCGCAGGGAATAAGACCTCATGCGCAGGTAAAGGATGGATATTGATAATCGCCCAATCCTCATGCGTTGGCGGGAGTCTCCGGGAGACTGACCTGGCCATGATTTTGCGATGCTGGACCGCCATGGCACTGAAGCCTGGCGGGAGGAAAGGCTCCGGGTCGACATGCCGGTATGCCATTGCAAGATTTTCCGAAGATCGCTGGCGAACAAGAGGCAAAGGAGCAGTTTGGGGTTTTGGTGAAGTGACACCCAGCGAGAGCTCCAAGGACGGTATAGATGTTTGTTCGTATTGTTTTAATAAAACCGCCCTGGCGAACTCTTCGAACTAAACTTGGGAGGGGACCCAACTGTCAGAGACCCTGGGGCAGGGCAGAACTAGGAACTGCAATCCAGGAAATTTGATGTCCCTTCCAAAATGCGACTGCTCTCAAAGGAAGGGAACAAAGAAAGGGGAAATCCGAATTCCGATTTCTTAAAATTGCAGAATAATTCCAAATGTCCCTGAACTTTACAAAAATGGCATTGGAACACCAAGGAAATCGCACCAGACGAACCAGCCTTCACAGAGATGATAGAGGCCGATAGCCCAGGCCCAGACGTGGAAGGCCCATTCCGCAAAATGGGCTGCCATTGAAGCTTACGGGTCCTAGATAGACCAGAATTTGAATTTGAAAAATGGCGAACCTTGCGCCCATGACGACCGCGTCTAATCATGCCTCCATTATGAATAGAATTACTCACCGAGGGAGAAATCCTGCGAGAGGAGATGTTCATCGGAATTCCCGAGTTCTTCGCTAAGAATGAATTCTGAGAGCCCCAAAATCTTGAGGGAGTTCCCAATCTCTTGAAAACAGAAAGCCTTAACGCATCAAAATTCCCAGAGGAGTGAGGAAGCATCTTATTGCGATGAATTGGGATAGCATTTGCACCAGACAACGGCGGAAGCTTAACAATATTGGCAAAAGAAATTTTCTTCTTGCCCTTAACAAACCACCAATTGGCATTTTCCTCCTGAAGAAATAGCCTGTATTCATAGGTCCAATTTGGGCCACCATAATTCCAAAGATGGAAGAAAGCCCTGAATTCCGAGCGATCAATGCATTTAGAATTATATATATGAAAACCAACAGCCTTTGAGGAAACTAAGAAATGAAACACCCGATCAGCAAGCTGAGAAACGTTGAAACCCTTTGCAAAACCACCCAGAGCAGCTTGAAGATGATGGCACTGCAACCGAGTCAAGCTTGAAGATGCAGCGACCAAAAGAAATGACCAGCCAAAAAGTCGACGGAAAATCCGTACTTCCAGGACACACTGGAGAAGCTAATCGACGCCTAATATCATCTTCGAAGATTAATCCCGGACGAAAATCCAATTTTGTCCAGTCCATCCTGAAGGAGTGAAGAAGACCAAGAAGGAGAGGAGATGGGAGCAGAACAGAACCACGAAGCAATACAAACCCGAGAGCCAACTGAAGATGAAGAGAACGCTGCTAACAATCAAGAACCATCCGCCAGAATCCTCCTCTGAGCAGGCACGCGGCCGACTCCCACGATGGCGCCGCCATTGACAACAGCCTCAGCAAGCCACCCAGCGGCGGGAAACGGCACGGCGGCCGGGCCCCAATCGGCCGCCACCACCACGACGGGCGGCGCCTCCGCGTCGACCACCGCCTCGCCGGCGTGGGGTGGTGGTTGCTCCCCGTGAGCTAGAAAGCAGATAGCAAGAGATCTACCCCTTCCACTCTATATGCGTCTCTTTGGTTTCAGACTTGGAAAGATTGGCACCCCTCAGAACATCAACAATCTCCCTATTAGCCCACGCCGATGGTCGTACCCGTCCCTCATGATGCCAAATTAAACTAGAGAACCAAGCTTCGGTTTTGCACTTCAGTCCTAACGACTAGAGTTTGATCTGAGCCTAATAGCATTAGTCCTAGATCTAAAAGGTTAGCTCCACAACCAAAGTCTAGAGAGGCCTTTTAATCTCAGCCGTTTGGTGACTATAGAATTTGGATGCAGTATCCTAATTAATACTTGCATCAATATATACCATGGCCAGAAGTGCAAGAATTTGGATGCATGCCCAGTATATGGTGTTTTGATGTATAAGATGACACTGGTTGACACACTGAAACAACAGTAGGTAAAAGATTACTGTTGGGCACCAAATTGGCCGTGCGGACAGTCCACGCGCGCATAGTCAGTTAGGGTTCCGAGTTTCTTGCTATGGTTGTTGGCTAGATTCGCGGAATTAACTCGGGATATTTGTTTGTAACGGGTCCAGCCCCCCTGCTCTATAAATATAGAGTAATATGACCGATTAAACATCAACAATCGAATCAATAATCAGTTTATCTCTCGTTTTTACCTTAGGCATGAGAAGTAGTTCTAGTTTAGTTCTAGTTTAGCCTCTCAATCCCTAAATTCTTCGCTTCTCTTCAGCTCTATGTCGATTAGAGGTGTCTAGGGTGGCCTGCCGACCCTAGACAACACCTAAAATCTCTCCTCCCTGACGGGGTCCCTCCCTGGAGCGAGATTCAGGCGCCGTCGGCGAACTCCGCTGCCCCTGCGCACGCGCGGACCGTCTGGCCTATAGGCGCGGATCATTCGGTCTGTCAGGCAAGGAACCCGAGCCCTGCACCAGGTCACGGACCGTCCGACCCCTGGCCACGGACCATTCGCGCCTGTGCAGAGAGCACCACCGCCGGTTCTCAATGCAGTTATTGGCGCCCGGATCGGTGCCAACATACTTTTTGGCGACTCCGCTGGGGAAAGCACACATATAGACTTATCAAATTGGCCCTCAATGGCCGATTCAAGGGATAACTCTAACATCTCCCCTATCAATATCATAGAGCCGACTTAAGAAACCTTGTCGGCTAACGAACAACTCTAGTTCGAGGAGCCCAAGGAGCAGCTCATCCAAGAAGCAAAGGCGAAGTTCTTGGCCAACTTCAAGGTGGACAGGAACAACAAGGTCATTCGGCAACGGGCTACTGATCTGGCTTTGCTTTGACCCACTATAAATACCCCCAATGTAAGTAACACCAACGAGCTCCAATCTCTTAAAGCTTACATAGATGAACAACGAGAGCAAATGCAACATATCGTAGGGGGTATAAAAAGGATTATAAAAGGCTAGTACGTGTGTTTAATAAATCCATCGTTGCAAATTTTCCTTCACACGAGGTTGAATTGGGGGAAAACACACGCAATTCATTGGCTACAGGTTGTCACGACCAGTCACAACCCCTTTATGGGATGTCGATGGACACATACCCTGAGCAACCACAACCTCCTACGCACATCGGCAATAAATTAGCCGATCTACACATGTCCGGACCGTCCGCACATGAGCGTGGACCGTCCGAGCCAGCAACGACCGGTCCCATTTTTAATGAGTTACTGAGATATGCGTCTGAGCTGCCACATGTGACACAAGCCCTAAACCACCCAGGCAGACCGTCTGCATATGATCACGGAACATCCGTATATCCGACCGGACGGTCCGCGTATTTGACTGGACGGTTCGACACAGGGTTGTTTGAGGAGGATTGTTTCCTAAATCCTCGCCCATCCCATCAACACTTCCCATTGCACTATACAATGCACCAGCCCCTTAATACAGAATCCCAAGCCCATGGGGGCGAATACTTTCTTGCCCCACCTAGAAGGCCGGAAAGGAATGGTCAATCCTATAAACCATATAGGGAAAATAGTAATGCACCACAGAACCCAAACCGATGAGGGGGGAAGACAACAAACTAGTGTCCAAACAACCTCACCTATGATGGGACAAAGAGCCAGTGGTCTCCCACCGGCTGCCATTGATATAGTGAGGGAAGAAATAGCCGGGGCATTCCGAGATAAGCTCGGAGTAAGCATGGTCCCTCGGGAGTAGTCATATCGGAGACCTTATGGCAGTAGATTTGACCACCACCCATACCCACAGGGAACCAGGATACCCGAATTCACAAAATTTTCGAGTGACCAAGGAAAGAGCACACGTGAACACATAGGCCCGTTTTTAGCGCAATTAGGAGAATTGACCGACATAGAGGTGTTCCGTGTATGTTTATTTTCATTATCTTTAACAGGAACCGCATTCGCATGGTATGCCACATTACCTTCTAATTCTATTTTGTCATGGGGAGATTTAGAACAAAAATTTCATGATCACTTTTTTCTGGTGACTATGAGTTAGATTTAGTAGACTTAGTGGGCCTACGACAAGTGAAAGACGAATCAGTTAATGATTACATCCGGAGATTCCGGGATACAAGAAACCAATCCTTTTAGATTCATTTGGTAGAAAACAGCTAGCAGGATTAGCCTTTAATGGATTATGGTATTATTTAAAAGAAAAATTAGAAGGCATCCAATTTTTCACACTAGCACAATAACATCAGAGAGCTTTGGCTTGTGAAAGCCGAAGCAAAGAAACTGCCAAAGCTATTCGTCACAATGTCCATATAGTAGAATGTGACCAAAGTAGCTCAGACGACGAATCAACACAGGTATACGCTGCTGAAATGGTTTGGCCAAAACTAGCCAAATCTTTGGCTTGTTCCTCCTTACAGCCGGTTCAGAAGAAACGACAAGAGGAAATTAAATTTACATTTAATGTGGGCAAGTGTGACAATATATTCGATGAATTGCTAAAAAATGGTAACATTAAGATAAATCATACTATTCCATCCACCGACGAACTAAAGCGTCGTGCGTATTGCAAGTGGCACAACTCTTTTTCTCATGCCACTAATGATTGTAATGTATTTCGTCGACAAATTCAGTCGGCCATTAACAAAGGATGGTTGAAATTTTAGGAAATGCAGGTAGACACGGAGCCCTTCCTAATGAATGTGATCGACTTCGAGGGCAAAAAGGTCCTAATTCGGCCTAGTACACCAATAAGGGAAAAGGCAAAGAAGTCATCATCGACAACGCACGTAAGGCCGATGAAAATAATAAAATTTCTTATAGAAAAGTAGTGGCCGAAAAGATTCCTGATGGAGGGGAGACCCTGAAGGTGACCATCACAACCTCCGGCACTAGGGGCAAGCGCAGATAAGGGGACAGGCGCGGGAACCCATACTACGCATCACGGACGGTCCGACGTCCAGGCACGGACGGTCCGAAGCATCACTGGACGGTCCGGAGCATTCCAGCGGACGGTCCGGCTACACTCAGGACCCGCAACGACCGCATACCTTAAAACCACGACGACTAGAGATAGGTACGTGGAAAACTAATACATTTAAAGCGGCTGGTCAGCTAGTCAAATCTGGCCTGACCTTCGATCAATTATTGTCTAAATATGTAAAAAAGAAGGCTAGCCCAAGTGACTGGCCAACAAAGCGACCTCGCTCACCCACTCAAGAGCGACAACAAGTAAGGCCGATTGGACCACCTCACCAATCGGAAAGAATAACGAACCATAATGTCCAATTACGACCCAACATACCTGTATGGACACCTCCACCCCCATATCCACCTGTGCCATATCAATATACATACATGCCACTGCCATATGACCCGAGTCAAATGTGGGGCATGCCACCATACCCATTTGGGATGCCCCAGTACCCCGCTTGGGGGCACCCCAAACATCTGTATTCAACAGGGTGGCACCTATAGTACACGACCGATTGGGCACCACTCAATCCAGTCATCAGGCACAGGCCCAGTGAGATTGTCGGACCACTCGGCCACAAAGGCTGACCAATTCGGCAGGGAGGCATGTAGCTACAACCTCCAATAGGACAACAAAATGAGACATCATCAAAATAGGAACAACAGATATCGTCATACAAGAAAATAACAAAGGGCCAATGATTTTTGGTGAATCGGCCGACACAAGCAAAAAAGAAGATACGGTTGTCAACAAAACAATCGATCCAAAATACTCCATGCCCCGATGGTGCCCATCAGAATTGACACGATCGCAAAAGTGAAAATTACAGCGCCTAAGAGCGAAGGAGAGCCAGGAAAAGGAGGCGGAAAAGATATTCAATGACACACTTCCACAATACCTGCCACCACAAAAGAGATGTAGACCAAAGGCCGTTGTGGAAAAGCAAATGGCCACAAAAACGGAAAATAAAACAACAATTGTGCAGCTCTCTGCAGGTATGGCAGACAGTCCGACTATAAATGTAGTTCCGTCTACACAGGGCACAAACCATCTGACCCCTAAGTCCTGACCGTCCGCACTACACTAGGACACCTCTAACGATGTGCCAACATCCATGGAGGAGGACGACCTACTGGGGGAAAACCTGGTCGACTATGGTGCTTCTCTAGAATACCCAGGTATGGACGTAAATATTATTACATTCTTCACCGATTGCACTATTATCGGCGACAATGAATATGTCGTTGCTTAGTTTCACTTTGGTCCTAAAGAGAGGCCACCTTCACTAAACCAAAGGAATCGGTAAACCATTTAAAGCCGCTCTTTGTGCGTGGTCACATTGATGGGATATCGATTGCTAAAATGTTGGTAGACGGGGGGGAGGGGGCGGCCGTGAATCTAATGCCTTATTCATTATACAGAAAATTAGGTAAACAGGACGACGAACTTGTCAAGAACAACATGACCCTCAGTGGCGTTGGAACTGATAGTTCGATCAAAGCCAAGGGAGTAGGGAGTCATGTCCATTGAGTTAACCATCGGGACTAAGACCCTTGCTGATGCATTCTTCGTTGCTAATGTAGAAGGAAATTTCAGGCTAATCTTAGGCAGAGATTGCATTCATGCTAATCAATGTGTACCTTCTACGCTACATCAAATGTTACTACAATGGGTGGGCAACGATGTAGAACAAGTACATGTTGATGCATCGGCCTGGATTGCCATGGTCAATGCCCCTGTACTTTGGACCTATGAGACTGCTACGTGTCTCATAGGAGTAGATTTTTCTGATTATCAATTCATAAGTATAGATAAAAGGGTTCATTCCTGTAATGCTAGAGCCGATGGAGAATTAGCTAAATCCTAAATAAAGTTTAAATGATGAGTACACATAGAATGAATGAGTCCCTAGTCACGGACGGTCTGGCTTCTGAGACCGGACGGTCCGGTCTGTCGCAGAATGGTTTGGCTTTTAAGGCCGAGCAGTCACCACAGCATAAAACCAGTGTCACGGATGATCTGACTCTCGAGACCGGACGGTCCACCATCACATAGAGATCATCTAATTCCCATGTGGGAGACATAATAGAGGAATTCAGAGATCTCGACAAATTAGGACAGGGGTTTACATCGGCCAATCCTTTGGAGGAGATCGATATAGGGGATGGTAAAACTCCAAGGCCGACTTTTGTGAACAAGACCCTGGAGACCGATCCTAGAGATGAAATGATCGGTCTATTGAAGGAATATTCTGATTGCTTTGCTTGGAACTACACTGAGATGCCAGGATTAAGCCGTGAGATAGTAGAGTATCGGCTGCCCATTAAGTTCGGTTTCAGACCTTTCAAGCAGAAAGCTAGAACATTTCATCCAGACCTTCTCCCACGAATAAAGGACGAAATTCACCAGCTGCTAGAAGCTAATTTTATTAGACCTTGCAGATACGCAGAGTGGGTCTCCAATATTATGTCGGTGGAGAAGAAAGAATCAGGTAAGCTCAAAGCATGCATTGATTTTCACAATTTGAATAGAGCAACTCCTAAAGATGAATATCCCATGCTCATAGCCGACACATTGATCAATAATGCGTCAGGGAATAGAATTATTAGCTTTCTTGACTGTAATGCCGGATATAATTAGATTTTTATGGCCGAAAAAGATGCGTCTAAAACGGCTTTTATATGTCCAGGCTTCATTGGTTTATTTGAGTGGGTTGTCATGACATTTGGTCTGAAAAATGCTGGTGCTATTTATCAGAGGGCTATGAATTTGATCTTTCACAAGCTATCGGGAAACACTGTGGAAGTCTACATTGATGACATTGTAGTAAAATCGGTTGAGTTTAGTTCATATATAGCTGATTTACGCAAAGCCTTTGATAAAATGTGTCGGTATGGTCTGAAAATGAACCCACGTAAATGCGCTTTTGGAGTGTCGACTGGTAAGTTCTTAGGATTCATCATTCATGAGCATGGTATAGAGATAGACCCTGACCGAATTAAATCCATTCGGAATGTGGGACCTCCGACCTGTAAGCTTGAAGTGCAGAAGTTCCTCGGCAAGATAATTTATTTATGGAGGTTTATTTCTAACCTAGCCGAGAAGATTGATGCCTTCACTCCTATCCTTCGGCTTAAAAATGGTGCTGAATTCACCTGGGGGGCAGAACAGCAGGAAGTCTTTGATCTCATCAGAAAGTATTTGTCTTCAGCTCCCGTGTTAAAAGCGTCACATGTAGGAGTACCGTTCAGATTATATGTTGTAGTTGAAGATAAGGTTATTGGAGCTGTTCTAACGCAAGAGAACGAAGGAAAGGAGCATGTGGTAACCTACCTAAGTCAGAGGTTGGTGGATGCTGAAACGAGGTACACTTTTATCGAGAAGTTATGCTTATGCCTGTTTTATGCATGCACCAAGTGTAGATGTTATTTACTGTCTAGTCATTGCACCGTTGCCGGTCAAACCAATGTGATCAAATACATGTTGCAAAACCCGATTATGAGTGGTAGGATTGGTAAATGGGCTTATGCACTCATAGAATATGACTTGGCCTATGAACCATTGAAATCTATGAAAGGCCAGGTCGTAGCAGATTTTATTGTAGAACATCGGATTGATGATACTCATAAACTAGACATATCATATTTCACTGTTACTCCCTAGACTTTATATTTTGATAGATCAGTTTGCAACAAAGGGCAAGGAATTGGCATCATGCTTGTTTCACCAAGTAATGTCTCCTTCAACTTCTCTAGCCGATTGAAAACTTATTGCACTAACAATCAAGCCAAATATGAGGCCCTTTTGTTCGGCTTGGAACTTTTAAATTATATGGGAGTAAAACATGTGAAGGCATTTGGTGATTCTCAACTGGTTGTCCAACAGGTATTAGAAGAGTATCAATGTTTTGATGGTACTCTGAACAGTTAATTGAAAAATGTTGGGGCATAATTCATTCTTTTAACGAATTCAGCATTCGCCACATCTCTAGAGTTGAGAATCACATAGCCAACAATTTTGCACAAGATGCATCAGGTTATCGGATAAAGCGAGGGTGTCACACCCAGATTTAAGGGACAAAGCCAGATGCATCTCATATATGCACCAAAGAAGACAACACATATAATAACAGAGTGTATAGAGATAAATGTCACAATATAATCAGAATACTTATTACATAGCGGAAGTCTTATAAAATAAAATATAAACATAGATCGAACTAAAGTCCATCCTTGGCGCCAGAACTTATTAAGATCAGAGTCGTGGTCATCAAGTTATGATGTGATTAAATGATTAAAACTAGGTTCTATGTTTATTTTATAATTCCAGAGAAGAGATAACCTAAGGTAGTAAGTAATTCAACTTTAATCTAAATTATAAATTGACCATAAATCCTATTTTAGTAGATTATAATGATAAGCACATTAACAAGACTAACAAACATAAGTTAAATAAAGATCTAATTATAACATAATGAGACATGGTATAATAAATGTTGTTATTGCATAGTAAATATTTATACGAAACTAACGCAACTGGAACGAGTCAAATCGAAATTAACACGAAGGAGTTATGAATTTCTGAGTGTTTTATGTATTTAATACAAGATTAATTAAGAGATTAATTTTAATGTAGTTTTCATGTCAAATCAGAGACACTATGTGATAAACAACATTATTACAAAATTATAGAAACTGGAATGGATTAATTTGGACTTCATATGAATTTTATATAAATTAAACAAATTCTAGCATTTATTTTCACGTTAAAATTATTTTCTAATTACTTTTACTGAATTTTATAAATCTCTGGACTGGGCACAAGATAACCAGAGAGCACAGGGGCTAACCCGCAAAAGTCTCAAGACTCGGTGCACAGAACAATGGGCTGCGGGTTGGTTACTTGATTCTACGGGGGCTTTTTAGGAAATAAGCCATGCGAAGGGGTATCTTTGCGCCTGAGTCGTTCGATCAACACCGATAGCCCATATTAGATTGATCCGCCCCTGAACTAGTATCCACTGGTTATCATCCAATGGGCGATCAACGGTGGAGATTTTAAATAACGCCGCCAGCCATGAGACCGAACGATCAAGGATCAACGGCGCATAAGCCATTGAACGAACAGGTACTCAACTCTATTCACAGCCGCACGATCCCGAGCGGACGCATAGGATCACCATCGGACATGATCAAATCCCGTTCGTCCACTGCTAAACCGCCGACCGGCGCGCTATCTTCTTTCCTATGGCGCCCCAGGCCATCTTCCACCTCTCGCCCCGCACTGTCTCTCCTCATGACTGTCTGCTCACCGGTAGCCCCCCCACGGCGATAAGTACCCCTGTGACTGCCCACGATGGACCGGCAATAACTACCGCAGTAGCTAGGCGCGGGTTACGCGGTTATGAGATATACGGGGAGGTTAACGCACCAGAATTCGGACGGTGACTGGGAAGATGGCCGCCGGTAGACCTGCGGCGGAGTGCGAATCCCCTTGGCGAGTTGTCGAGGCACGGTCCCTCACCCTTCCGTGCCCAGAACCCCGTCGTTGAGCGCAAAGAACGAGAGCGGCGAACTCCACACACACCGTAGCTCCTCCGTCGAGCTCACCCTTCACGGCTGGCTACTCCCTCACCGGATGATGGCCAACCAATGTAATGCATCCTGTTCTGAATGGAAGTCGCATCCAGAGGCCTTATAAACCCGCGCGAAGGTAGGACGGGTAGGGCCGGGTCCGCTTCGCCATCCTGGGCGCACGACATTAGCGGCGTCGGTTACCGCCAAGGCAGCCACGGCGGGGAAAACAGAGCCCACGCTGACCAGGCCCACCAGTCAGCCACAGCATGCGAGCGCTAGAGTACCGCCAGCGGGGTTGGTTCCAACGGACTCCGCAGAAGGCGTGGATGGGATTTTCCACGGTGGATTTTCCCCGCCCGACGCCTAGCTCTACGCGCGGTTTGCTACAACGGCCGCACCGCGGAAAGGGAAGAGTCTGACGAACCAGGCCCCCCATCAACGACCACAGATGCGCGCATAGGAACGGGTGAGGCCGACTAGTAGGGCCTGCCAGGTAGAGAGTAAGGGCGCACGCGACGTGTACAGGAACTGGCGGGGCGCACGAGGTATTGGGCCGGTCCATGTGTGGTTGAGGTGGGCCGTAGGATTGGGCCCAGTTTAATGTTTTTCCTTTATTCTTTTTCTGTTTTTCTTTCTCTTTGTTTTGTATTTCAAATTCAAATTAAAATATGTGTTGCCAAATTCTTACTCCGATAAAATACACAAATTCAAATACCATTATGAGAAAGTTTTATTTATTTATATATGTAATTTGTTTTGTATATAATGCTTTCTTTCCTCCCCGCTTCTCTTGATTACTTCTCATTTTCTATTTTCTATCCATTTTCTTGTTTTACAAATTTCAAGTTCGAATCCGAAATAAAGTTTAAGAATTCAAAATTTGTAATACATGCTCGAAAACAATTATGATGCAATAGATATATATTTAGTTTAATTAATTTGTTTAGTAGATGTTTGAGTCATGAAACACACTCATATTATTCCTTTCTTTTTAGAAAAATAACATTTTGAATGTGGGATGAGAAATAAAAGTCACTTCAAAATTAGATATTCATGCAAATAAATGCTTATGGTGCATTATTTAATGATATACATAATCATTTAGTTGAATAGAAAATTTTTCTATTACTTCTTTTCTAAAATAGTTCTTGATTTTCAAAATTCAGTCCTCAAATTTCAACACTCAAGGAAAATTTGATATATCTCAATTTACTATTTCCTTTCTTCATATATTTATTTTATTTTATTATTATTATTATTATTATTATTATTATTATTATTATTATTTTCTTATACACATTTTGGGACTTACAAATCCTACCCCCTTAATAGAAATCTCGTCCTCGAGATTTGTAAGAAAAAGGGGTATAACCATGCTATCTCAAAACATATGCACAAACAAAATCTCAGCATGATGCATAATTTATTAGCAACTCATGGGGTCAATTAGACCTTATTATTCCTCCTAAAATGGTATCATACCATCCACTAACTAAATTAACATTTAACTAAAATAGTAATGTATATGTATATTTCTGTAGCTTGGTGGAGCTGGTGGTGATGGTGGAGGTAGTGGGCGTTGTTGTTGTTGTCTTTCCAACTGTGCTTGCCTTATTTCTTGACGTATCTCTAGCCGGTCCTGACGTATTTCCTCGCATTATTGTCTTATCTGATTTTGCATTTCGGTAACCATGTTTGCCATTTGTTGTATTACCATCATTTGGGCGGCAACCACTTGATCGATTCCAACCGGTAGAGGATCTGGAGGATTCATTTCTGTTTGCTGTTTCCTGATAATCTTCTCTTCCTGGCATTGACCATGAAAGTTAGAAGCATATGGTAAAATAGTTTTGCAAGGGAAATTATTTGGTCAGCGGAATGAATAGGCTAGTAACCGATTATGATTTGAAGATTCTTTAGCAGGGCTTAATCTTTGTTTTATGTCCAGATTGGGGTAACTAGTCATATAAAGCGAATATCCAAAGGTAGGATAGAATTTGTCAAGATGAGATAGTCTACATGATGTAGGGTAAAAGTTTGTTTGATGTTAGGTGGGGATAGATAGATTATACCATTCATCATGACTCTATGGGTTGGGTTAGCTCATGGTTGAGTTGATCTAATGCACTAATTTAGGTTTAAGTGCATGAGGGGAGAACAAGGTTTATAGGAGTAGGATCTAGTTTATTTCACTAGTGTTAACTTGTTAAGTGACCCACATTAGATTCTATACTCCTATTTAAGAATATCATTTAGTTAAGCATATCAAGCTGACTTTATTTTTATGAAATTCTAGTATATATTTTTTTTGTCTTAGTGGAACTTCCAATTAGTATATATTTTTATACACCTAAAATTCTTCATGCCATTAGCAGGTGTGGTATAGAAACAAGGGTACATCATATGTTAGCTATTAGGGGAGTGAGAGCACCTAGAGGAGGGGGTGAATAGGTGATCCTGTAAAAACTTAAAACTTATAGCCACAAAACTTGGTTAAGTGTTAGAGAGATAATACCAAGTGACTATAAGGCGAGCTCTTGCGAATCACAACAATCACACAAAAAGCAATCACAAGAGACACGCGAGTTATCCCGTGGTTCGATAAGTACAACACTTGTCTACCTCCACGTTGTGGTGTCCCAATGGACAAGGGTTGCACTCAACCCCTTTCAAGTGATCCAATGATCAACTTGAATACCACGGTGTTTTTCTTTCTTTCACTATATCCCGTTTGCGAGGAATCTCCACAACTTGGAGCCTCTCGCCCTTACAATTGATGATCACAAAGAAGCACGGATGTAAGGGAGAGAAAAGCAACACACACAAGACTCAAGGCAAGAGACAAACACGCACACTAGTCACAACTTGAGCTCTAAGTTCACACACGGAGTTCTCAACTCAAGATGAGCTCAAATTGCTATCACAACGAATCAAATGCGCTAGAATGAAGTCTTGGTGCTTAGAGATGATCAAAGAATGCTTGGTGTACTCCTCCATGCACCTAGGGGTCCCTTTTATAGCCCCAAGGCAGCTAGGAGCCGTTGGAGGCATTCCAGGAAGGTAATTCTTGCCTTCTATCGGGTGGCGCACCGAACATCCACTGTTCACTGTCCGGTGCAGATTGCTTTCCTAAATTGGCACAGCCGACCGTTAAAGATTTGGAGCCATTGGCGCACCGGACACTGTCCGGCGCACACCGGACAGTGTGGTGCCCCCATCAGACCATTGGCTCGGCCACGCGTCACGTGCGGATTGCGCGGCCGACCGTTGGCGCGGCCGACCGTTGGCTCACCGGACAGTCCGGTGCACCACCGGACAGTCCGGTGAATTTTAGTCGTACGCCGCCGACAAATTCCCAAGAGCGTCCAGTTGATAGACGCCAGCCTAGCGCACCGGACACTGTCCGATGCACCATCGGACAGTCTGGTGCACCCAGACTGCGCAGAGTCTTGGCTGCTCTAGCCAAGTCTTTTTCCTTTTGAATTTTCTCTGATTCTAGCACTTAGACAAATATGTTAGTGCACAAAAACCAATGTACTAAGTCTAGAATCATACCTTTGTGTTGATTTGCACTTCATCCACCATTTGGCACTTATTAATACTTAAGACAATTGTGTTGGACACTTAATGACCAAAATACTTTAGAAATGGCCCAAGGGCACATTTCCCTTTCAATCTCCCCCTTTTTGGTGATTTATGCCAACACATCAAAAAGCAACAAATAGAAGTGCAACATCAATGCAATTAAGAACAAGAATTGTTTTTGATTCAAATTTGGCATATTTGGATCATTCTTTGCCACCACCTGGTTTGTTTTCAAAATCAAACTCAATTTCCTATCTCTAAGTCAAACCCACTTGTTTAGGCATGAGAAAATTTAATCAAGAGCCAAAAACTCCCCCTTTTCCCATAATCCTATATTCTCCCCACAAGAGGCCAAATTTTGCACATAAGAGTATTTTGCTAAAACAAAAGTTCTAACTCTACTATTTTCAAAATTCTCAAGTGGTAGCTGATCCATTTGCTTTGGCCTTAATTTCTCCCCCTTTGGCATTAAGCACCAAAACGGAATAATTATTGGCCCTTAAACCCCATTGCCTCACCAAAATCTTCAATTAAGAGTAAAAAGGCAATAAGAGCACGGAGATGAACTTGGAGTAAATTACCCTCTCATCGGAGTGCAGTGGAAGTCTTGCATGGTCCAAGTTCACCTTTTCCCTTTCAATCACCTTTGAGACTAAATTAAGAAAACTCAAGCACACGGTTAGTTTCAAAGGGTCAAGTTGTAGCATTTCTCCCCCTAAATATGTGCATCATTTACACATGAACTTGTGAGGTCCGGGGATCCCTTGCACAACTTGAGCACCATAAATAAGCAATAATATGCATAAAGGAACATGATCAAAGGCATAAAACACATGTATGCTCTAGATCAATCCAAGTTACGTGAATCTAAGACATTTAGCTCACTACGCAGCCTGCAAAAGGTCTTCTCATCTAGAGGCTTGGTAAAGATATCGGCTAGCTGGTTCTCGGTGCTAACATAAAACACTTTGATATCTCCCTTTTGTTGGTGGTCTCTCAAAAAGTGATGCTGGATGTCTATGTGCTTTGTGCGGCTGTGTTCAACAGGATTGTCCGCCATGTAGATTGCACTCTCAATGTCACATAGGAGTGGGACTTTGCTCAGATTGTAGCCAAAGTCCTGGAGGGTTTGCCTCATCCAAAGTAGTTGCGCGCAACACTGTCCTGCGGCAACATACTCGGCCTCAGCGGTGGATAGGGCAACAGAGGTTTGTTTCTTAGAACTCCAAGACACCAGGGACCTTCCTAGGAATTGGCAAGTCCCTGATGTACTCTTCCTATCGACCTTACATCCAGCATAATCAGAGTCTGAATATCCAATTAAGTCAAAGGTAGACCCCTTTGGATACCAGATCCCGAAGCAAGGCGTAGCAACTAAATATCTAAGGGTTCGCTTAACGGCCACAAGATGACACTCCCTTGGGTCGGATTGAAATCTAGCACACATGCATACGCTAAGCATAATATCCGGTCTACTAGCACATAAATAAAGTAAAGACCCTATCATAGACCGGTATGCCTTTTGATCAACGGACTTACCTCCTTTGTTGAGGTCGACATGTCCGTCGGTTCCCATTGGAGTCTTTGCGGGCTTGACGTCCTTCATCCCAAACCGCTTGAGCAAGTCTTGCGTGTACTTTGTTTGAGAGATGAAGGTGCCATCCTTGAGTTGCTTCACTTGGAATCCAAGGAAGTAGTTCAACTCGCCCATCATTGACATCTCGAATTTCTGTGTCATCACCCTGCTAAACTCTTCACAAGACTTTTGGTTAGTAGAACCAAATATTATGTCATCGACATAAATTTGGCATACAAATAGGTCACCATCACAAGTCTTAGTGAAAAGAGTTGAATCGGCTTTCCCAACCTTGAAAGCATTAGCAATTAGAAAGTCTCTAAGGCATTCATACCATGCTATTGGGGCTTGCTTAAGTCCATAGAGCGCCTTAGAGAGCTTATACATGTGGTCGGGGTACCGTTCATCCTCAAAGCCAGGGGGTTGCTCCACATATACCTCCTCCTTGATTGGCCCGTTGAGGAAAGCGCTCTTCACGTCCATTTAGAATAACCTGAAAGAATGGTGAGCGGCATAGGTTAACAAAATGCGAATTGACTCTAGCCTAGCCACAGGAGCAAAAGTCTCCTCAAAGTCCAAACCTGCGACTTGGGCATAACCTTTTGCCACAAGTCGAGCCGTGTTCCTTGTCACCACCCCGTGCTCGTCCTGTTTGTTGTGGAACACCCACTTGGTTCCCACAACATTTTGCTTGGGATGTGGCACCAGTGTCCAAACTTCATTTCGCTTGAAGTTGTTGAGCTCTTCCTGCATGGCCAACACCTAGTCCGGATCTAGCAAGGCCTCCTCTACCCTGAAAGGCTCAATAGAAGAGACAAAAGAGTAATGCTCACAAAAATTAGCTAATCTAGAGCGAGTGGTTACTCCCTTGCTTATGTCACCCAAAATCTGGTCGATGGGATGATTCCTTTGAATCGTCGCTCGAACTTGAGTTGGAGGGGCCCGTGGTACTTCTTCCTCCTCAACTTGGTCTTCTTGTGCTCCCCCTTGATCACATGCCTCCTCTTGAGGAACCTGTTCATCATCTTGAGTTGGGGGGTGCACCATTGTTGAGGAAGAAGGTTGATCTTGCACTTAGTGTTCCTATGGTCGCACATCTCCAATCGCCATGGTACGAATTGCGTCCGTTGGAACATCGTCTTCATCTATATCATCAAGATCAACTTGCTCTCTTGGAGAGCCATTAGTTTCATCAAATACAACATCGCTAAAGACTTCAACCAAACCCGATGATTTGTTGAAGACCCTATACGCCTTTGTATTTGAGTCATAACCTAGTAAAAACCCTTCTACAGCTTTGGGAGCAAATTTTGAATTCCTACCTTTCTTCACTAGAATATAACATTTACTCCCAAATACACGAAAATAAGACACGTTGGGTTTGTTACCGGTTAGAAGTTCATACGACGTCTTCTTGAGGAGGCGATGAAGGTAGACCCGGTTTATGGCGTGGCAAGCTATGTTCACAACTTCCGACCAAAACCGCTCGGGCATCTTGAATTCTCCAAGCATCGTCCTCGCCATGTCTATAAGCGTCCTGTTCTTCCTCTCTACCACACCGTTTTGCTGTGGTGTGTAGGGAGCGGAGAACTCGTGCTTGATTCCTTCCTCCTCAAGAAACTCCTCCACTTGAAGGTTCTTGAACTCGGACCCGTTATCGCTTCTAATCTTTTTCACCTTGAGCTCAAATTCATTTTGAGCTCGCCTTAGAAAGCGCTTAAGGGTCCCTTGGGTTTCTGATTTATCCTGCAAAAAGAATATCCAAGTGAAGCGGGAAAAATCATCAACAACAACAAGACCATACTTACTTCCCCCGATGCTAAGGTAGGCGATGGGTCCGAAGAGGTCCATATGCAGTAGCTCCAGAGGTCTTGATGTAGTCATCACATTCTTGTTGTGATGAGCGCTTCCCACCTGTTTACCTGCTTGACAAGCTGCACAAAGTCTATCTTTTTCGAAAAACACATTTGTTAGACCTAACACATGTTCTCCCTTCAGAAGTTATGAAGGTTCTTCATCCCAACATGTGCTAGACGGCGATGCCACAGCCAGCCCATGCTAGTCTTAGCAATTAAGCATGCATCTAGACCGGCCTCCTCCTTCGAAAAATCAACTAAATAGAGTTTGCCGTCTAGTACACCCTTAAAAGCTAATGAACCATCACTCCTTCTAAAGACAGACACGTCTACATTGGTAAATAAGCAATTGTAACTGAAAGGGAAATAGGCTTTAAACCTTTTCCTAAATGATTTTGGTGGTTGAAATGCCTAACACAAATAATTGGACTAACTAGTTTGCTCTAGAGTTTAAGTTCCACAGGTGCCAAAGGTTCAACTCAAAGCCAATACAAAGATTAAAAAGGGTTCAAGAAGAAAGGAGCAAAGGAAACCGAAGTGCTCCCTGGTCTGGCGCACCGGACTGTCCGGTGTGCCACCGGACAGTGTCCGGTGCACCAGGGAAGATCAACTTCAAACTCTTCACCTTTGGGTTTTCCAGGCGCACCTCCACTATAATTCACCGGACTGTCCGGTGTGCCACCGGACTGTCCAGTGCACCAGCGGAGCAACGGCTATCTGCGCACAACGGTCGACTCTGCAAAGTGAACAGTGCAAATCAGATGTCAGAGCAGACGATCAGAGGGGCACCGGACTGTCCGGTGTCGCACCGGACTGTCCGATGCCACATGAGGACAAAGCCTCCAACGGTCGACCAGCTCCAACCCTAACGATGAGGATGACGTGGCGGCGCACCGGACACTGTCCGGTGCGCCCATCGCCAGCAGACTTCTCCAACGGCTACAATTTGGTTGGTGGCTATAAATACCACCCCAACCGGCCACTTCAATGTGTGGGAGCCCAAGCAACATTCCAAGTCATCTAGTTGACATACTCAAGCCCTCCCAACCACATATATTCATTGATCCATCCTATACACAAGATTTAGACCACTACAACCCACACAAGTGCCACAAAAGCGAGAGCAAGCAAAATAAAGCCTCTCGTGTGATTTAGCTCTAGTGCCTTGTGAGATTCATTGGGAGATAGTGTGTACTACATCTTTGTGTTCATTTGCGTGTGGAGTTTTGACTCCCATTGAACTCCCTCCAAAGTTTTGGAGGCTTGTAAAGCTAGCAAGAGACACCAAAGAGTGTGGTGATCCTTGTGGGGTCTTAAGTGATCCTTGAGAAGAAGAAGAGCTCACCGGTCTTGCGTGATCGGTGGAGAAGAGGGAAAGGGTTGAAAGAGACCCGTCCTTAGTGGACTCCTCAACGGGGACTAGGCCTTCGAGGGCCGAACCTCGGTAAAACAAATCACCCATGTCTCGTGTGCTTATTGCTTGTGATTTGTTTGTTCTTTCCCTTTCTAAGTTTTTCTTGCACTATTCTTTGCTAATATTATTTGGTGTTGCTTTAAGATAAATTCTCATTTAGTGAAGCAACACCTTGCAAGAAAGAACTTATGCTATTGCTCTTCTTATCTAAGCCCTCTTGCTTTATTCTCATAGACTTATTAGTTGTATTGTTTCCGCATTATTTGAAAGCAATACTCTTTTCAAGCAAGGACTTAGTTTTTATACTCCGATAATTGTATATCTTGTTCTAACTACTAATCAAGGGATCTAGTTGGGGGATAAAGTTTTAATTTTCAGGTTTTGCCTATTCACCCCCCTCTAGGCGACTTTCAATTGGTATCAGAGCTAGGCACTTCATATTGAGTCTAACAACTTGAAGTGATGGCTCGAAGAAGATCCCAAAAGAACAAGAAGACCAAGGAGAACAAGGAGGTAACTCTTGAGATATTACTTCCCGATTGTTCTAATTATGATTCATAGTCTACTAGGGTGATAAATGCTTTTAGGACCATAGATCCTCAATTAGAACAAATTTTAGACAAGAGTATCATTCCTTCTAACTATGCTAGGGAAAATGCCTCCGAAGAAGATTTAAGATGTATTCGCTTAAATTATCTAGCTTATGACATCTTAAGCAAATCCCTTAGCAAAGAAGATTATCATGCCTTCATAATAAAATATGACAAACCTATTTGTGTTGTGCATGATATTTGGACTAGAATTAAAAGCAAATTTGATGAGTCCAAACATGATAGTTCATTTTGTGCTTCTACTTCCTTTGGTCTTTGTGATACTAACCCTTGCAAGGAAGAAGAAGAAAATGAACAATGGAGACCAAACGATGAATCCACCTCTCCAAGAGGTTTGTCGTCCCATTTCGATTCCCACATATGTTGTGTGGCTAATGAAAATGATAGCGGAAGCACAAACGAGGATGAGGAGGAAGAAACAAGCTTCATGCAACTCTACGCTCGCCGAAGATAAGGAGGTCATGCTCAAACTTCTAGAAAGAGCGAGAGAGCAAAGCGAAGCTCGTCAAAGGCTAGAAAATGTCCTCTCCATGAAAATGCTACACTTTGACGAGTTGACTAAAGAACATGAGGAGCTAAAGTGCTCTCATGTTGATTTGGTCCAAAGGTATGAAACTATTTCAATTGAGCAAGATAACGCTTTACATTGTATTGCTCAATTAGTAAATAGGAATGCCTTACTTAAGGACCAAGTAGAAAAGCTAAAATTTGAAAATCTAGCTTTTCAAGAAAAATACGATATGCTTCTATGTTCTCATAAAAATCTTATGGATGATCATATCATATTAAATATTGCTCATGAGGTTGTGATAGAAAACTTAAAATCCCAACAACCTCACTCATGCACATGTATTCAAATTGAAACTACATTACCATGTGCTAATGCTTGTTGTCCGTCGACAAGCAAATCTTCCTTTGAGCTAGAATTTGCAGGAATAAAAGATGATACATATCAAAAGCTCAAAGAAGAAAATGAGAGGCTAAAAATGAGCTTGACACAACTAAAAGGGAAGTGCATTGCTCAACCTTCTCAAGATAACCGTGGTCACATGGTGAAGAAGCTTGAGACGGGAACAACCGTGGCGTGCACTAAATCCCTTGAAGAAAATGTCAAGGACTTGAGGATTGCCAAGAAGAAGGAACAAAAGAAGAAAAATCAATACCTCTTCCAAAAGCCTCAACCACGACTCCACAAAAGGTAACATCCAAGGTAATAATCAAGTCACACTTCACACTAAGAGAAGTAAGAAGTGTAGTGAATGCTTTGAAAAGGGGCACTCCATTAGGTCATGTCCCTATATTAAAAATGACTTGATTATTAACAAGGATGATAAACTTTGTTTTAAATGCTCCAAGAAGGGACACTTGTTTAGGTCTTGTCCCCTTTTAAAACAAAAAGGCATAGTGTTAGAAAAGAAAATATTCACTAACCATGTAGCAAGAAAGAAACAAGGAAAGAAGAAATCTTCAAGACTTGAGGATCGCCTATGCTACATATGCCGAAAGAAGGGACATCAATGTAAGGATTGTACCATTGGTAACAATCCCACTCCTAGCTTGTCAATTATTTCTCATGTAACTAGGCAACCCAAAATTGCAACTTGTGCTAGAAAGGTAATGAGTTTACCTAGTGCTAACACAAAGGACGTTTGGGTTCCTAGATCCTTGTTGACTAACCTTTATGGACCCATCAAGAGATGGGTACCAAAATGTGCTTGACAAGCTTTGCAGGAGAAGGAGATGATATGAAGCTGTGGGGTGCTTGAGATAGTTAATTCAATTTAACTCAAGCTATCAATCTTCAATGATCTATATATCCAAGATTGACCCAAAGTTATTTCAAATTGTTATGTCTAAAACTCATATCATCTCGGGGAAGATATTGATGTTGTAGGAAATAAAGAATTATCTTGTGCGAAAAAATCAGGCCTACAACATGGAGGAAAGCCGAAGGATGGTAACACTTGTGTTTTTGAGTGCAAGTATCTTAAATTATGATTTCTCATGTGTCTTGTGTAGTCGCATAGAAAAAGAAGCACTTCAAATGTCTCTAATTTATATTACCATTCTTTGAAGAATTTCCTCTCATATGGTAGATTGCATACTCATCTTTTCATACTATGGCAATCTACATGCTTTAAATTGTAGCAAGTATTTCATGGCATGTTTCTCACTAAGTCATTCTATTATTGCCATGATTCTAGATATAGAGAGATACTTCATGTTCTTAAAAGAATAAGGTGTCATGTAAGGATTTCAAATCCTTAGGACATTTATAAAAGGAAAACTTTCTCTACAACTAGAATAGTGAGACTAATGATTTTATCTAAGTAACCCAAGTAGTCTCACTTGTAGAGAATATGTTTCTCTTTGGAAAAGCATAATCTAACATGAAAAGAAAAATCAATCCAATGATTTATGATGTATTTCTACTTGCTTAAATTGGATATGATTCTTTCACATTTATCGCTTTCCACATCATGAATTAGATTTATTCCCATAATCTTAAAGGATTATTTATGCTTGTTTTATGAGTTAAAATTGAGCATAACTTCATCTATGGATAATCTAGTTCATGCTATGAAGTTTCCATGTTTTAGTAATCTATGTTTTCATTCATTATCAAATTGATTACGAAAAGGGAAACTAGTGCTTGTGCTACTAATGACATATCTCTTGAGCTTACTTATGAAAATCCACAAGAGAGTAAGTGCATGTTTAAAGCCACAAGCCTCAAGGGTTGCTCCTCACCCAAAGGAAGAAAGGGAAAAGCAAAGGTATGGGAACTCATCTTCTTAATCAAATTTAGTTCCCATCTCAATAGCTATTTAATCTAAATTATCATATTCTACCCATGTGAGGAATAGATTCTTTATAGGACTTAAGTCAGCTAGATGTGCATTCAATCTCATTCTCATAAATGCACTTGTCCATTAAAATCTAATTCATGCCTTTGCTATAACTATGTTCATATTGATATGCTTTTAAGTTATGATAATAAAATTCAATATGAAGAAGTAAAATTCTTATGATAAATCAAAATGCTTAAAATGTGCATATTTCTCCTTTCTAATGATGTGCACTAAGGATAAGGATTTTACTTCATGTGACTTATGGATGATGAATTGTTTTTATCTCTTATCCAAAGATATCATCTTTCATCATATGCTCCCCTATGCTATTAACATCTTTCTTGAGTATTTTCAATAAGTTTGAAAGGAAAAAGAAACAACTACAAAGGGAGGACACTCACATGAAAGAGAAGGATATCAAGAACAACAACACCCACTTGGTTAGTAAGATCTTCAAAACGATCAATGGTGTAGTTGTGAGTATTCTAAATCCTTTGATAGTGAAGAATACTAGGCTTAAGTTGTTTATTGCAAATTTTATGAGCCTTGATCAAGATGTATAATGCTTCTCCCTATTTGTCTTTAGAATAAATTCTTCCATTCATTCAAATACTTGATGCATAACTTTAGGGGAAAGCTTCTTTCTATATCTTGATTATGTTGAGACTATCGCTTTATCTTAGTAGTTTTATATAGTCTCTTGCATGAGAATGAGTTTCTCATGAAGTATGCTACTATTTTTCAATTCTTATCTTTCACTCTAAAGTAGCATATTTGTTGGATTCTCCTACTCTAAGCTTAATTGATAATCTAATGCGTATGTTGTTCTTTTGATCACATTTGTTATTTGTTTGATCATTGAATGACTCCAATTAACAATCATGCTTCTTAGTGCCGTATATACTATTAATCGATATCTCTCTTGATGTGCACTAAGTTAAAAGGAGAATTCATGATACATTTATGCAATTTATGATCCATTTGATATATGCTAACAATAACTTGGAAAAGGATCACTAGTTGTAGAACTCTCTCTTGTGCAAAATATTTCCATATATTGTCTTTGAGTATAGGTCTTAAGCATCTAAGACTAAGGACAAGGCACAATGAAGAGAGTGACTCTATGTGAAGGTACAAAAGGGGTAAAACTACTTCATCTCATTTATACATGTACCTAAATCTTCCTTGTATATACATTCTCAGCATATCTTGTATAAAAGGAAGAGAAAGCATGTCCATGCATTATCCCTGCTTCATACCTAGTTTAACTTCTCATAATCTCACTCATGCATTTATGCATCTGTGCTAATACTAGGTGAAGTGTTTTTATTGTCAAAGAGCTTAAAGCTTAACCTTGTAACAAGGATAAGCTGCCTTTGTTCCAAAGGTGGATGGTCCTTAAGCCTCTTTGAAATCTTCAAAGGGAAATGCTTAAATTATTCATAACATGCTTTCATAAGTGCATAAACTGTAATGAGCATCACACTTATACTACGACACAATGCACTTCACATTCTGTATGATATAGGTATGTTCTCATTAACCTAATTATGTGTAATTGGCATTTAAGGCCAAAATATGTGTTTCTCTCCATGCACATATTTAGGGGGAGCAAACTATATTATATAGAACTATGATCATGCTTAAATGACATATCTTGTGATCATATCTCTTTCATTTGCTATGACTAATGTGTTTTGCAAGTGTACCTCATGCTAAGTCATAGATTGAAAGGGAAATGGAATATTCGGTAAAGACGACGCTTCCACTCAACTCCATCGATATTATCTACTCTTTGCCGGTATTCCGCATAATTGTCCACTTTGGTATAATCTTCACTCATATTTTAATTATTTGCCAAAGGGGAGAGAAAGTAAAGGGCTTATGTTTCACTCAAGCATCCATTTTTGGCGATTCATGCCAAAGGGGGAGAGAGTATTAGCCCAAAGCAAAAGAACCGCACCACCACCAATTTCAAAAATGTAGTCTTTTAATTGGTGTTAAAAGAAGTTTTTCAATTGGTATCTTATTTTGATATAATTTCACATTGGTATACCCTCTTCAAAATTAATATCTAAAACCCTCTTGAACACTAAGAGGAGGATTTCATTAAGGGGGAGTTTTGTTTAGTCAAAGGAAAAGCATTTGAAACAGGGGGAAAAATCTCAAAACTTGAAAATGCTTCTCAAAATCTTATTCATTTACCTTTGACTATTTGCAAAAGGACTTTGAGAAGAATTTACAAAAGAGTTTGCAAAAACAAATCAAGTGGTGCAAGCGTGGTCCAAAATTTTAAATAAGAAGAAAAACCATCCATGCATATCTATTGAAATAAGTATATTGGTTTAACTCTAAGCAACCTTTGCACTTACTTTATGCAAACTAGTTCAATTCTGCACTTATATATTTGCTTTGGTTTGTGTTGGCATCAATCACCAAAAAGAGGGAGATTGAAAGGGAAATAGGCTTTAAACCTTTTCCTAAATGATTTTGGTGGTTGAAATGCCCAACACAAATAATTGGACTAACTAGTTTGCTCTAGAGTTTATGTTCCACAGGTGCCAAAGGTTCAACTCAAAGCCAATACAAAGATTAAAAAGGGTTCAAGAAGAAAGGAGCAAAGGAAACCAAAGTGCTCCCTGGTCTGGCGCACCGGACTGTCCGGTGTGCCACCGGACAGTGTCCGGTGCACCAGGGAAGATCAACTTCAAACTCTTCACCTTCGGGTTTTCTAGGCGCACCTCCGCTACCGGACTGTCCGGTGTGCCACCGGACTGTCCGGTGCACCAGCGGAGCAACGGCTATCTGCGCGCAATGGTCGACTCTGCAAAGTGAACAGTGCAAATCAGATGTCAGAGCAGACGGTCAGAGGGGCACCGGACTATCCGGTGTCGCACCGGACTGTCTAGTGCCACATGAGGACAAAGCCTCCAACGGTCGACCAGCTCCAACCCTAACGATGAGGATGACGTGGCGGCGCACCGGACACTGTCCGGTGGCGCACCAGACTGTCCGGTGCGCCTATCGCCAGCAGACTTCTCCAACGGCTACAATTTGGTTGGTGGCTATAAATACCACCCCAACCGGCCACTTCAATGTGTGGGAGCCCAAGCAACATTCCAAGTCATCTAGTTGACATACTCAAGCCCTCCCAACCACAAATTTCATTGATCCATCCTATACACAAGATTTAGACCACTACAACCCACACAAGTGCCACAAAAACGAGAGCAAGCAAAAGAAAGCCTCTCGTGTGATTTAGCTCTAGTGCCTTGTGAGATTCATTGAGAGATAGTGTGTACTACATCTTTGTGTTCATTTGCGCGTGGAGTTTTGACTCCCATTGAACTCCCTCCAAAGTTTTGGAGGCTTATAAAGCTAGCCAGAGACACCAAAGAGTGTGGTGATCCTTGTGGGGTCTTAAGTGATCCTTGAGAAGAAGAAAAGCTCGCCAGTCTTGCGTGATCGGTGGAGAAGAGGGAAAGGGTTGAAAGAGACCCGTCCCTAGTGGACTCCTCAATGGGGACTAGGCCTTCGAGGGCCGAACCTCGGTAAAACAAATCACCCGTGTCTCGTGTGCTTATTGCTTGTGATTTGTTTGTTCTTTCCCTTTCTAAGTTTTTCTTGCACTATTCTTTGCTAATACTATTTGGTGTTGCTTTAAGATAAATTCTCATTTAGTGAAGCAACACCTTGCAAGAAATAACTTGTGCTATTGCTCTTCTTATCTAAGCCCTCTTGCTTTATTCTCATAGACTTATTAGTTGTATTGTTTCCGCATTATTTGAAAGCAATACTCTTTTCAAGCAAGGACTTAGTTTTTATACTCCGATAATTGTATATCTTGTTCTAACCACTAATCAAGGGATCTAGTTGGGGGATAAAGTTTTAATTTTCAGGTTTTGCCTATTCACCCCACCCCCCCTCTAGGCGACTTTCAGTAACCCATATTACACAGTTGACTAACGGACAACAAGTTATACCCGAGCGATTCAACTAAGAACACATTAGAAATGGAATGCTCGGATGAAATAGCTATCTTCCTAGTCCTTTAACCTTGCCTTGATTCCCGTCTCCAAAGATGATCGAATCTTGGGAATCTTTGTTCTTGACGTAGGAGGTGAACATCTTCTTCTCCCCCATCATGTGGTTTGTGCATCCGCTATCGATAATCCAGCTTGAGCCCCCAGATGCATAAACCTGCAAGGCAAATTAGGCTTGGGTTTTAGGTACCCAACTCTTGTTGGGTCCTACAAGGTTAGTAACAATAGCCTTAGGGACCCAAATGCAAGTCTTGTCTCCCTTGCATTTGGCCCCCATCTTTTTAGCAACCACCTTTTTATTTTTGCATGAAAGAACAAATGTTGTGTTGCAAGTATGAAAAACAGTGGTAGGTTTATTACAAACTTTCCTAGGAGCATGAAACACAATATTTCTCCTATGCCTACCATTAAAATTGGAACTCGAAGCAATCATGGCATGTGAGTCAAAAGCATTGTAACTCCTATTATAATGAACATTTCTAGAAAATTTCCTATCACTATAGATAAAAGCATGATTCCTTGTAGCATTACTAGTCATAGGGGCCTTCCCTTTGTCCTTGGCGGAGATGGGAGCCCTTTGACTTGTTAAGTTCTTGGCTTCCCTTCGAAAGTCAAGCCCATCCTTAATTGAGGGATGTCTACCAACAGTGTAGGAATCTCTTGCAAATTTTAGTTTATCAAAATCATTTTTGCTAGTCTTAAGTTGGGCATTAAGACTAGCCACTTCATCATTTAATCTAGTAATAGAAATTAAATGTTCACTACAAGCATCAACATTAAAATCCTTACACCTATTACAAATCACAACATGCTCTACACAAGAACTAGATTTATTTGCTACTTCTAGCTTAGCATTTAAATCATCATTAATATTTCTTAAGCTAGCCATAGTCTCATGACAAGTAGATAATTCACAAGAAAGCATTTCATTCCTTTTAACTTCTAAAGCAAGAGACTTTTGCACACTTACAAATTTATCATGCTCTTCATATAAAAGATCCTCTTGCTTTTCTAAAAGTCTATTCTTTTCATTTAGAGCATCAATCAATTCATTGATCTTTTCTACTTTTGCTCTATCTAATCCTTTGAACAAGCTAGTGTAATCAATTTCATCATTACTAGAGTCCTCATCACTAGAAGTAGAGTACTTAGGAGTTTCTCTAGTGTTTACCTTATTTTCCTTTGCCATTAGACAAGTATGGCGCTCGTTCGGGAAGAGCGACGACTTGTTGAGGGCCGAGGCATCGAGTCCTTCGTCGTCGGAGTCGGACGACGAACAATCCGAGTCCCACTCTTTGCCGAGGTGCGCCTCGCCCTTCGCCTTCTTGTAGGCCTTCTTCTTTTCCCTCTTCCCGCTTTTCTCTTGTTCCTGGTCATTAGTATTGTCGGGACAATTTGCTATAAAATGACCATACTTACCACATTTAAAGCAGGAGCATTTTCCCTTTGCTTTGCTCTTGTTTGGATGCTCCTTTCTTCTTTTTACTGCCGTCTTGAAACGCTTGATAATGAGGGCCATTTCATCCTCATTTAGCCCGGCCGCCTCAACTTGCGCCACCTTGCTAGGTAGCGCCTCCCTGCTACTTATTGCTTTGAGAGCAACGGTTTGAGGCTCGTGGATTAGCATTGGGCCATTCAGCGCCTCATCAACATATCTCGCCTCCTTGATCATCATTCGCCCGCTTACAAACTTTCCGAGTATTTCCTCGGGCGTCATCTTGGTGTACCTAGGATTTTCATGAATAGAGTTTACAAGATGAGGATCAAGGACAGTGAAGGACCTTAGCATAAGCCGGACGACGTCGTGGTCTATCCATCTCGTGCTTCTATAGCTCCTGATTTTGTTGACCAGGGTCTTGAGCCTGTTGTACGTTTGGGTTGGCTCCTCCGCCCTGATCATTGCGAACCTTCCTAGTTCGCCCTCCACCAACTCCATCTTGGTGATCATGGTGGTGTCGTTCCCCTCATGCGAGATCTTGAGGGTGTCCCAAATCTGCTTGGCGTTATCCAAGCCGCTCACCTTATGGTATTCTTCCCTGTAGAAGGATGCTAATAGAACAGTGGTAGCTTGTGCATTTTTGTGAATTTGTTCATTGATAAACATGGGATTATCCGTACTATCAAAATTCATTCCATTTTCTACTATCTCCCATATACTTGGATGAAGATAGAACAAATGGCTACGCATTTTGTGACTCCAAAATCTGTAGTCCTCTCCATCAAAGTGCGGAGGTTTCCCAAGTGGAATTGAAAGTAAATGAGCATTGGAGTTAGACGGAATACGAGAATAATCAAAAGAAAAGTTTGAGTTAACCGCTTTCTTTTTCTCATCGTCGTCGTCTTTTTGGGAAGAGGAAGACTCGTCGATGTCGTAGTAGACTATCTTCTTGATGCGCCTCTTCTTCTTCCCGTCCTTCTTCTTGTGACTCGAGCCAGAGTCAGTGGGCTTATCATCTCTTGGCTCATTGAAGACGGATTCCTTCTCCTTATCGTTGACCACCATCCCTGTTGGAACTTGCACACGGGCACAAGTCGATCCAACAGTGGGGGGAATGTTAGCACAAACAGGGTTTTAACACGTGATGGCAAAAGCACTGTTCATCTGGCCTCCCACGGGCACTGTGCGGGGGTATTTATAGGTACCTGAGCGCGCAGCACCTTGAGCTAAGGACGCATGTGCCCTCAGCTACCTAGGTTATCCCCAGAATATTCCCATAAAGCGGGGTTACAGACCGTAATTACAGGGATGCTTTTACAAATTAGGCCCGTAACGCACAGTGGCCACGCGGGGCCCGTTACGATGGGCCGGATCGCATGTGGGCCTCTGAGCTGGACGAAGCCTGTAATACTCAAAGTTGTATACCAAGAGTAATAGAGAGAGCTCCTCATTTTGTGTGTCTTATTTGCATCAGGAAAAGAACATACCTATAATTAAGAGATGAACTAAAACCAATGATACAAAAATAAAAGAAAGTGCATCTTGTTGGAGTTTTATGTGTTTGTGCATTACATAAAATAATAAGGATAATAATAATAAGATAATAATCACTAGAAGATGGATTAAACCCTAAATTGAAATTGGAGTTTGGAAATAAGAAAAAAAAAGAGAAAGGATACATATAAATAAATAAAATATATAGATAAATATTTTCAGACTTGGTATTGTTATT
This sequence comes from Zea luxurians, assembly GCA_029449295.1. NCBI lineage: Eukaryota > Viridiplantae > Streptophyta > Magnoliopsida > Poales > Poaceae > Zea > Zea luxurians. Next base: position 6,163,909 of record JAOPSE010000103.1, on the reverse strand, counting down.
GCACAAATATAGTCGAGAATGAAGAGCCACAAAGTTTGAATTCAAATTGAAGTTTGAATTTGGAAAGAAGGAAAAGATAAAAGAAAAGGAAAACAAAAAGGGAAAAGGATAAAACCTAACTGGGCCGGCTTAACCGTTTTCTGGCCCAATTCCGAATTGTCTCCGGGCGGCCCAAGCTTCCGCTCGCGCGCGCGTCTGACCAGCGGGTCTGGCTGGGCAGTTTCATCCGCCCGCGCTACTCTGATGCGCCGTGTCGCTTGCGAGTGGGCCCACCTCGTCAGCCCAATCTACTCTCCGTCAGCCTCAGCTCTCCCTATCGCTGACCAGTGGGCCACCCATGTCGGATCTATCCTCTCCCACCTTCAACAGACCGCGCGGTGCTCGCTCGCGCTGACCGGAATCCGCCCCACAAATTCGACCCAGACCTCGTCAATCTCCCGGTCGTTTCGGCCGCGGCTGTTGCGCTGTCACCGCGACCTACAAAACCGACCCCTCCTCCCTCCTTTCCTTCCTTCGCTGCTTACCTCGGCCACCAAAAATATCGCCGCAGACACCATCGAGAGCCACCGCCGTTGCTGCGCGCCTGCACCGCCATTCCGGGGTCTGCGTGTGGTCTGGGCGACTCTCCAGGCTACGTGGGTCACGACTGTGGAGGATTTAGGCGGATGGAGTAGCGGTGGTCGGTGAAATTCCTCGTCGGAGTTTCGCGTCCGCGGCGGAGCCGCGTCTCATCGTGGACAGCTCCCCTAGCGCCATCTCTGTCTCCGGTAAGCCCACCATCAAACTCGCGATCACCCCCGTATTGTTTTGCATCAGCGCTCGTCGTGAATTGGTTGTCGGGGGGAAACCGATTTTGCCTCCCCGGCGGGGGGGCGCCGCCATGCTCGGGATTCACGGGCGCGGGGTGCGCCGTAGGGAAGATGGTGCGAACACCGTCGGATCGTAGTGAACGGCCAGGATTAGAGATGGAGGGAGAAAGGCGCCATCCATCCGATCTGCGATGGACGTGGACGATTGGATCTGGGGGTAGGTGATTGAGAACCGTGGATGTTTTGATGGGCGGCCCAGATCAATTGTAGCTTACCGCTTTGGGGTAAACAAATCAGAGCCGTCAGATCTCGATCCTTCGACCACCGTTGCATACCGATTCGCAGGGAATTGGTTTCTAATCTGGGCCGTCTACCGCGGATCCGACCGCCAGCAGTGGATACCGATTCGAATATTAAGGTGATTTAATCGGGACCGTTGGATTTAATCCGATGGCTGGGAATACGTGATACCCCTTCGCGTGGTATATTAGCTAAAGAGACCCTTACTTTTTCAGTAACTAACCCGCGGTCCACTGTTGGTGTGCACTGAGTCTCGGATCTTTTACGCCATAGCCCCTGCACTTCCCCGATTTTGACGCCTAGTCCAGATAGTGAGAAAACTTATAAAATAATTTAGAAAATAGATTTTTATGTGTAAAAATAATCCTAGAACTTGTTTAATCCATAGAAAATCCATTTTTAGTCCAAATTGATCCATTCCACTTTCTAAATTTTTGTAATAATATTGTCTACCCATTAGTGCCTCTGTTCTGACATGACAAACACATTAAAATTATTCTTTCACTTAATCTTGTATTAAATGCATAAAACCCTAGAAAATCCATAACTTAAAATATATAACTCCAAATTTAATGATTCCAATTCCTATGATCTTATCTTAATGTCTAGTTTATTACTGTATATTCTATTTGCATGTTTGATGTGATGTTAATTTATGCTATGCCATGTATGTATTGTGTTGATGCGAATAGACGAGCAAGCCACTGTGGAATCTGAGGTTCATCAAGTAGAGATAGCTGAGCAGGAGCTCATTGAAGGCAAGTTGTGCCCTTGATCACTTCTTTTACCCATTCATGTTCTTATTATTCATAATGATCTACATAGGATAATTTTGCTGGGACCCAATAGGATGCCCTAGATTTTGACTATCTTTATACCTTGCTTCACCACTGGTTTTACTACTAAAGTTTTGGGTAGTACATGCTATTGCTTTATGTGGATTTGGGTATAGAGATATTCATCACTCATTGTTATACTATTTATTGTTATCTGTTTTATTATTCCTTGTTCATGTTAAGATCATTATGTTAATGGGAACATGGAGAACCACCCGGGAAAACAGTGCTACCACAAGGGTTTAATGGTACGCCCTTGGCTGATTAACTAGGAAAGCTAGGGGAGGGCTACCTTACCTGAAAGGGGCAAGGGCAGTAGGGGAGAGGTCAGTGTAGGGAGGTCCCTGGTTGATTTTGCTGCGATGGCGGTCAGCCAGGAACCCTGCACTGGATCTTCCCATAAACTGTAGCGGGTAGTCTGAAGCTAGTGGAACTTTGTAAAGGCCTCGTAGTGTTACCCTGCCTCGCCTCCTCGGTAGAGGTGTATGGGATTGGCCATCTCTTGGCAGATGGGTAACATGACTTGTGGGTAAAGATGCGCAACCTCTGCAGAGTGTAAAACTGGTATACTAGCCGTGCTCACGGTCATGAGCGGCTCGGACACTCACATGATTAATTATGGAACTTAAATTCAATTTGACATTTGCATCGCATTTGGGATTATTTTACTATTACTGTTCTTTATTATTATTAAGGTTTGGTATTTACTTACACTTAGTAACTGCTAATAAAATTTTGACCAACTTATAAAAGCAATGCTCAGCTTTAACCTCTATTGTTGATCAGCCTTACACTTCATGAACTCCCACCTTTGTGAGTTCATGTCACATTATTCCCCACAACTTGTTGAGCGATGAACATATGTGAGCTCACTCTTGCTGTCTCACACCCCCCCCACAGGAGAAGAACAGGTGGTTTCAAGTGGAGTCAAGTATCGAGGAGTTTGATCTGATCTAGGTGGCGTTTCTCAGTCTACATTGGCGCCAACGATCCTTAGTTCATTTTATATTTATTCTTTTATTTTGTAAGTCTTCCGCTATGTAATATGTACTCTGATTATATTGTGACATTTATCTCTATACACTCTGTTATTATATATGTTGTCTTCTTGGCGCATGTATGAGATGCACTCGGCTTTGTTCTTTAAAACCGGGTGTTACAGAAGTGGTATCAGAGGAAATGTTGACTGTAGGACGAAACCTAGATAGAAATGGACAAATCCTTACCTACTTACCCTACTCTGATTCATTCTATACTTATCTTATCTTGATCCTGTCTCACCTTCTACTGTTCTACTCTGATTATTCTTATCTTTTCTACTTCAAGACAAGATGGATTTCACACCTTGGAATCCCTACCCCTATGACATTCTTAAGAGTTAGGGAACCTAAAACAAAAGTTAAAACTATTTTCTTAAAAAAAATGTTGGTTGATTGTTCTGATGATCAGTGCCTGATTTGCTTCTTTGATTGATTGAAATAGTATAGATGGGCATTTTAGCATGTACCACTATAAGGTATTGTATTAGCTTTAGTAGGTGACACACTAATCTACTTAGCTAATAAGTCCCCCCCAAAGTAACATGATTGTAATTAATGCCTTGTCTATTGCTCTTTCTTACCTTATGTATCTAACTCAGATGGTCAATACCAGGAAAGGAAAGATTATCACGCAACAGCAAACAGAAATGAATCCTCCAAATCCCCCACCTGTTGAAACCGAGCAAGTGATCGCAACCCAAAGGCTGGTAATACAACAATTGACAGACATGTTGACCGAAATGCAGAACCAGATAAGACAAGAACGCGAGGAAATACGTCAGGCCCGTCTGGAGATACATCAAGAAATAAAGCAATCACGGTTGGAGAGACAACGACAAGAGCAACCACCATCTCCACCACCACCAGCTCCACCAAGCTACATAAACATATATATAAATTACTACTATTTGTAAGATCTACATGTTCCTTTAGTTAGTATTCGGTATGATACCATTTTAGGAGGAATAAAAAGGTCTATTTGACCCCATGTGTCGCTAATAAAATTATGCGTCATGCTGAGATTTTGGTTTGGGCATATGTGTTGGACAATATGAGAAAACCCATGAGAGTAATTACACCTAAAGGTCCTGTTGTGGCGAATCAAATGACACGTAGATTGACATTGACCATTATGGGTAGAGAATTTGGAGTTACTGCTATAATATTGGAGCCAAGCAGTATAGATCTGATCCTTGGTATGTCACGGTTGAGGAAGGTAAAGACAGTTTATACACTAGGCTAAAGGAATCGTAGAACTCACCAGTTCCAAAGGACAAAAATTTGAAGTTGAGTTGGTCATTGATCTCTTACCTGAGACTGCCCCTACTTTCAAACGGCCATACAGGATGTCTGTAGAAGAGTTAAAGGGACTGAAGAAGCAGTTAACGGAATTATAAGAGGCTGGGTATATTCGTCCGAGTTCCTCACCTTGGGGAGCACCAGTGTTATTCGTACAGAAGAAGGATGGATCGCAACGAATGTGCGTGGACTATAGATCACTTAATGATGTCACTGTGAAGAACAAGTGTCCATTACCCTGCAATAAGGATTTATTTAATCGGATGAGAGGTGCAAGGGTATTCTCAAAGATTGATCTCCAATCGGGTTACCATCAACTGAAGATTAGGCCATCGAATATTCCCAAGACGGATTTCTCGACTCGATATGGATTATATGAGTTCACCGTTATGTCATTTGGATAACCAATGCACCAGCCTATTTTATGGATCTGAAGAATAAGGTGCATGGTCTGGACAGATTCGTCGTGGTATTCATCGACGATATTCTTATTTATTCTCAGAATGAAAGTGATCATGAACTACATCTAAGGTTGGTGCTACAAAAGTTACGGGATAATCAACTCTACGCTAAGTTCAGCAAATGCGAGTTTTGGATTGACAAGGTGCCATTCTTTGGTCATATTATTTAGGAATAGCAGTGGGTCCTGTTAAAGTGAAGGAGATAATGGAGTGGGGAGTACCCACTACAGTTACTGAGATTCGGAGTTTCTTGGGACTCGCAGGATATTATCGGAGATTTATTGAAGGGTTCTCTAAAATTGCCAAGCCTATGACATCGCTTTTGGAGAAGTGAAGAGAGTTTAAGTGGGATGAGAAGTGCCAAGACAGCCTGGATCAACTAAAGAAGAGGTTGATGTCGCCACCAGTATTGGTTATGCCAGACCTATAGAAAGGATTTGATATCTATTGTGATGCATGTGGCCAAGGCTTAAGAGGTGTGCTCATGCAAGAAGGACATGTGACCGACTACGCGTCTCGACAGTTGCAGAAACAAGAGTTGAACTACCCCACTCATGACTTAAAACTGGCAGCCATTGTGCATGCGCTTAAAATTTGGAGACATTATATTATGAGAAACAAGTGTCAAGTATGCACGGATCATAAGAGTTTGAAGTGTATATTCACTCAAAAGGATCTTAACCTTAGGCAACGCCGTTGGTTGGAGCTTAATAAGGATTATGATTTGGAGATTCACTATCACCCGGGCAAGGCAAATTTGGTTGCAGATGCCTTGAGACGAAAGGAGCATGTTCATTCAGCTGTTGTTGCCCAGCTACCCGATGAGATTGTTGAGGATTTCAAGAGATTTAACCTGGGGATAGTTGCTCACACTGGAGGAGTTATTATGGATGTGGAACCTACCTTGGAGCAAGAGGTTCGTAAAGGTCAGATTGGTGATGCTAAGAATCAGGAGATCAAGGATCTGATAACAGAGGGTAGAGGCCCAGAGTTCACGGAAGATGAGCAAGGCACCGTATGGTTCAAGGATAGGATATGTGTTCCTGAGATTGAAAGCCTTCGTGAGACTATTCTAAAGGAAGCCCATGACTTGGATTATTCTATTCATCCTGGTAGTACCAAGATGTATCATGGTTTGAAGTAAAAGATACTGGTAGTATGGATTGAAGAGAGATATGGCTACACGTGTGGCTATGTGCGAGGTGTGTTAAAAAGTTAAGGCCGAATACCAAAGACCAGCTGGACTACTGTACCCATTAAATACACCCGAATGGAAGTGGGAAGAGATTGATACGGATTTCATTACTGGATTGCCACGCACCTCGAAAGGATAGGATTCTATATGGGTTATTGTGGATAGACTGACCAAAGTGGCTCATTTCATTCCGGTCAAGACTACTTATAAGGGATCTCAATTGGTAGAGTTATATATGACTCGGATTGTGTGTTCACATGGAGTACCAAAGAAGATCGTTTTGGATAAGAGGATCACAGTTTACCCCCAGATTTTGGAAAGCTTTCATGAGAACATGAGCACGAAGTTGAATTTTAGTACAGCTTATCACCCTCAGACTGATGGACAGACTGAAAGGACTAATCAAGTATTGGAGGATATGTTGAGAGCATGTGCCCTTCAACATGGAGGAAGTTGGGACAAGAGTTTACCTTATGCTGAGTTCTCATATAATAATAGCTATCAGGCCAGTCTGAAGATGTCACCATTTGAAGCTTTGTATGGGAGGAAGTGCAGGACTCCTTTGTATTGGGATCAGACTGGAGAGAGACAGTTCTTTGGGCCTGAACTGATTCAAGAAGCAGAAGAACAAGTTCGTATAATTCGAGAGAATTTGAGAGTGGCTCAAACCAGGCAAAAGAGTTATGCTGATAATAGACGAAGGCCACTGGAATTTGAAGAAGGAGATTATGTGTACCTCAAGGTGTCACCACTACGTGGAATGAGGAGATTTAAAGTCAAGGGCAAATTGTCCCCTCGCTATATTGGACCATTCTTGATCTTTAGAAGAGTTGGAGAGATGGCATACCAGCTTGAGTTACCTGCTAGTCTATCAGATGTGCATAATGTGTTCCACGTGTCTCAACTTAAGAAGTGTCTCCGTGTTCCCGAGGAACAGTTACCAATGGAAGAGCTCAGTGTTCAAGGTGATTTGACTTACACGGAGTACCCGATCAAGATTTTGGATACTTTAACTCGAGTTACAAGAAATAAGGTGATAAAGATGTGCAAAGTGCAATGGAGTCACCACGGTGAAGATGAAGCAACTTGGGAGAGATAAGAAGAGCTTCGTATAGATTTTCCTCACCTTTTCCCTAGATCTTCTTAAATCTCGAGGACGAGATTATTTTTAAGGGGGGTAGGATTTGTAATACTCAAAGTTGTATACCAAGAGTAATAGAGAGAGCTCCTCATTTTGTGTGTCTTATTTGCATCAGGAAAAGAACATACCTATAATTAAGAGATGAACTAAAACCAATGATACAAAAATAAAAGAAAGTGCATCTTGTTGGAGTTTTATGTGTTTGTGCATTACATAAAATAATAAGGATAATAATAATAAGATAATAATCACTAGAAGATGGATTAAACCCTAAATTGAAATTGGAGTTTGGAAATAAGAAAAAAAAGAGAAAGGATACATATAAATAAATAAAATATATAGATAAATATTTTCAGACTTGGTATTGTTATTGCACAAATATAGTCGAGAATGAAGAGCCACAAAGTTTGAATTCAAATTGAAGTTTGAATTTGGAAAGAAGGAAAAGATAAAAGAAAAGGAAAACAAAAAGGGAAAAGGATAAAACCTAACTGGGCCGGCTTAACCGTTTTCTGGCCCAATTCCGAATTGTCTCCGGGCGACCCAAGCTTCCGCTCGCGCGCGCGTCTGACCAGCGGGTCTGGCTGGGCAGTTTCATCCGCCCGCGCTACTCTGATGCGCCGTGTCGCTTGCGAGTGGGCCCGCCTCGTCAGCCCAATCTACTCTCCGTCAGCCTCAGCTCTCCCTATCGCTGACCAGTGGGCCACCCATGTCGGATCTATCCTCTCCCACCTTCAACAGACCGCGCGGTGCTCGCTCGCGCTGACCGGAATCCGCCCCACGAATTCGACCCAGACCTCGTCAATCTCCCGGTCGTTTCGGCCGCGGCTGTTGCGCTGTCACCGCGACCTACAAAATCGACCCCTCCTCCCTCCTTTCCTTCCTTCGCTGCTTACCTCGGCCACCAAAAATATCGCCGCCGACACCATCGAGAGCCACCGCCGTTGCTGCGCGCCTGCACCGCCATTCCGGGGTCTGCGTGTGGTCTGGGCGACTCTCCAGGCTACGTGGGTCACGACTGTGGAGGATTTAGGCGGATGGAGTAGCGGTGGTCGGTGAAATTCCTCGTCGGAGTTTCGCGTCCGCGGCGGAGCCGCGTCTCATCGTGGACAGCTCCCCTGGCGCCATCTCTGTCTCCGGTAAGCCCACCATCAAACTCGCGATCACCCCCGTATTGTTTTGCATCAGCGCTCGTCGTGAATTGGTTGTCGGGGGGAAACCGATTTTGCCTCCCCGGCGGGGGGCGCCGCCATGCTCGGGATTCACGGGCGCGGGGTGCGCCGTAGGGAAGATGGTGCGAACACCGTCGGATCGTAGTGAACGGCCAGGATTAGAGATGGAGGGAGAAAGGCGCCATCCATCCGATCTGCGATGGACGTGGACGATTGGATCTGGGGGTAGGTGATTGAGAACCGTGGATGTTTTGATGGGCGGCCCAGATCAATTGTAGCTTACCGCTTTGGGGTAAACAAATCAGAGCCGTCAGATCTCGATCCTTCGACCACCGTTGCATACCGATTCGCAGGGAATTGGTTTCTAATCTGGGCCGTCTACCGCGGATCCGACCGCCAGCAGTGGATACCGATTCGAATATTAAGGTGATTTAATCAGGACCGTTGGATTTAATCCGATGGCTGGGAATACGTGATACCCCTTCGCGTGGTATATTAGCTAAAGAGACCCTTACTTTTTCAGTAACTAACCCGCGGTCCACTGTTGGTGTGCACTGAGTCTCGGATCTTTTACGCCATAGCCCCTGCACTTCCCCGATTTTGACGCCTAGTCCAGACAGTGAGAAAACTTATAAAATAATTTAGAAAATAGATTTTTATGTGTAAAAATAATCCTAGAACTTGTTTAATCCATAAAATCCATTTTTAGTCCAAATTGATCCATTCCACTTTCTAAATTTTTGTAATAATATTGTCTACCCATTAGTGCCTCTGTTCTGACATGACAAACACATTAAAATTATTCTTTCACTTAATCTTGTATTAAATGCATAAAACCCTAGAAAATCCATAACTTAAAATATATAACTCTAAATTTAATGATTCCAATTCCTGTGATCTTATCTTAATGTCTAGTTTATTACTGTATATTCTATTTGCATGTTTGATGTGATGTTAATTTATGCTATGCCATGTATGTATTGTGTTGATGCGAATAGACGAGCAAGCCACTGTGGAATCTGAGGTTCATCAAGTAGAGATAGCTGAGCAGGAGCTCATTGAAGGCAAGTTGTGCCCTTGATCACTTCTTTTGCCCATTCATGTTCTTATTATTCATAATGATCTGCATAGGATAATTTTGCTGGGACCCAATAGGATGCCCTAGATTTTGACTATCTTTATACCTTGCTTCACCACTGGTTTTACTACTAAAGTTTTGGGTAGTACATGCTATTGCTTTACGTGGATTTGGGTATAGAGATATTCATCACTCATTGTTATACTATTTATTGTTATCTGTTTTATTATTCCTTGTTCATGTTAAGATCATTATGTTAATGGGAACATGGAGAACCACCCGGGAAAACAGTGCTACCACAAGGGTTTAATGGGACGCCCTTGGCTGATTAACTAGGAAAGCTAGGGGAGGGCTACCTTACCCGAAAGGGGCAAGGGCAGTAGGGGAGAGGTCAGTGTAGGGAGGTCCCTGGTTGATTTTGCTGCGATGGCGGTCAGCCAGGAACCCTGCACTGGATCTTCCCATAAACTGTAGCGGGTAGTCTGAAGCTAGTGGAACTTTGTAAAGGCCTCGTAGTGTTACCCTGCCTCGCCTCCTCGGTAGAGGTGTATGGGATTGGCCATCTCTTGGCAGATGGGTAACATGACTTGTGGGTAAAGATGCGCAACCTCTGCAGAGTGTAAAACTGGTATACTAGCCGTGCTCACGGTCATGAGCGGCTCGGACACTCACATGATTAATTATGGAACTTAAATTCAATTTGACATTTGCATCGCATTTGGGATTATTTTACTATTACTGTTCTTTATTATTATTAAGGTTTGGTATTTACTTACACTTAGTAACTGCTAATAAAATTTTGACCAACTTATAAAAGCAATGCTCAGCTTTAACCTCTATTGTTGATCAGCCTTACACTTCATGAACTCCCACCTTTGTGAGTTCATGTCACATTATTCCCCACAACTTGTTGAGCGATGAACATATGTGAGCTCACTCTTGCTGTCTCACACCCCCCCCCCACAGGAGAAGAACAGGTGGTTTCAAGTGGAGTCAAGTATCGAGGAGTTTGATCTGATCTAGGTGGCGTTTCTCAGTCGACATTGGCGCCAACGATCCTTAGTTCGTTTTATATTTATTCTTTTATTTTGTAAGTCTTCCGCTATGTAATATGTACTCTGATTATATTGTGACATTTATCTCTATACACTCTGTTATTATATATGTTGTCTTCTTGGCGCATGTATGAGATGCACCCGGCTTTGTTCTTTAAAACCGGGTGTTACAAAGCCGCACAGTGGGGTGCCCTTCGTCGCCGGTCTTCGTCTGGCGCGGTACATGCGAAGGGTGTCCCTGCCTGCTTTGTCTGTGTTGGCTCAGCTGCTGCAGCGAAGGCTTCGAGCGAAGGGTGGCGCCTTTGCCTTCGCCCCAACATTTGCCCTCCGAGGGACCAGTTCGACAAAGTCACCTGGTGCCGAAGACGTCGCTAGATGGCGGAGACGCTGCCCTCGCTCGAAGTGGTTCCGCGGGGGTTTTTGATATGACCGTTGATTGACGGCGTACTGTTGGATTGCGGGTTTCCCGAAGCGCCGCGCCCTGCCTATAAAAGGGGGCGGGGGTCGGCGCTTTTTGAACTTCACCTTCCGCGCTCCGCGAAAACCCTAGCCGCCCTTTCCGCCGTCTTGCTGCTCGTCGGCCCGCCGTGCTCTTGTTCGCCGGAGATCTGGCTCGAGTGAAGCAGACCGCCCGCCGCCGCCGACGGTACGTAGCGATGTCGTCCTCGTCTTCTTCCGCTGCCGCTACGCCGCCGACCGTTCCCTCGCCGCCGGCCGCCGCCTCGTCTGAAGAGACGCTGAGTAGTTTAATGGCGGAGGAGTTGCGCGCCGGCGATTCTGTTGATTTTGGCGTATCGCGGATGTCGTCGGTCCGCGTGCAAGATATGCAGCGGTTGGGTTACTTCGGCGGTGGAGTTGCTCGAGTCCCGAGGACGGAGGAAGTCCCCGAGCCGGAGGGTGAGTTGGTTGTTTTCGAGGCGTTCTTCGCCGCCGGACTCCGCTTGCCTGCGCACCGATTTGTTGGCGAAGTCCTACGCAAGTTCAACGTTCAAATACATCAGCTGACACCGAATGCCATAGTGGCTCTGTCGAAGTATGTCTGGGCGACGACTTCGTACGGCGGACAGCCATCGGTCGAAGTTTTTGCGAAGTATTATTGTTTGCACTAGCAGAAGAGGATGATTGGAGACGAAGTTGCTCAGTTTGGGTCCTGCACATTCACGCCGAAGACCGGCAAAACCACGATGCAGGTAGTCGAGTTGGTGCCTTGCGCCCACAACAAGTGGGGCAACTGGAATGAATTTTGGTTTTACGTTGCTGAGGGCACCGTCGAAGGCCATGAGGGGCTTCCCGTGTCCGAGATGTGTTCTCATTTTTACTCAGCGTACCCGCCCTTCGAAGTGGCGGAGGAGGATGTGGACGAAGGGGCCCTTCGGTGCGCCGCCGGCCTGAGCAGTGGGCGCGACTTGGTTGAAGAATTTGTGGCGTACGGGGTATGGCCCTTGGCGCATGGCTGGGCGTTGGGCGAAGTGTGCCCTCGCCAGATGCCTTTCCATGGCGGAAGAGTGGTGCGGAGTCCCGCCTTCGCCCTGAATCTGCAAAACCGCGATCCGGCCGCCTTTGTGCGTGAGGCGGAGGATGGGGCGGTGCGGCTCGTTGGATGTTACGTGCCGAGGACAGAGGGCCAGCGCAGCTGGGATATCCGCGGGTCAAATGACCGTTTGAACAGGGTTTTTGAATTAAATCAATTGCCATATGACGGCTACCCTGGTCAAGACGATGTGGATCACCGCGGGAAGAAACCGGCGGTGGAGACTGGGGACAACCCTGCGCCGGCGGCCGCCCCATCCTCTAAAAAGAGAAAATTAGGTACTGCTATGGGAGGACTTGGGGTTTCTGATGGTTTTGCTAGAGAGTTGATGAGGACGTGCGCGGCCCCGGAGGAAAGGATGTCTTCGCCCGAGCTCCGGGAGTCTTCGGCTCGGATGCTGAGGGTTACCGGGGGTTGTTGGCCTAGGAACGTTCCTATCCCCCGCGCGGCTGGCGAGGACTTTTTTACATCTCGCATGGTTCGTGAATGGAGGGTTTTTCCTTACGGGCGGAATATTGCTACTGTTGTGTCAGCAGTGATGGACAAGGATCGCCAGGGAGCGGCTCAGAAGCGCCAGTCGGCTGTCAGGCTCGTTGAAGCCAGGCCGAAGAGGCAGCGGGGGGCTGCAAAGGCTGCGGCCCCCGGCGGAGGCCGGCCGCCGCTAGCGGCGAAGTCGGGGGTCCCTGCATCTAGCAAGGCGCCGGAGGCAACGGCAGGCGCCGGAGGCTCGAAATCGGCGAAGGCGGTGCTGCCGTCCGGCGGAGTGGCGGAGGTGGCGAAGGCGGCCCGAGCATTGCCGTTGTCGGGCAAACGTGTCGCCGACTTCGCCACCGACATTAGTGTGGAGGACTATCTCGGTGGTAAGTCGTTGGCTCTATTTATTTATTTATTTTATTTTATTTTAATTGTTCGTTGGTACGTCGTAGGGTCGGGCGAAGGCCAACTTGCTATGGTTGTGCCCGCCGCGGCGACCACGACGGCTACCGCAGTGCCGAAGGCGAAGGGCGGGGCTCTTAGCGCCGGAGGCGAGGTGTCGGCCCTCGCGGTTGTTATGGATGAGGCGGACGCTGCGTCCCGCCGGCTGAAGGAGGTGACGGAGGCGCTAAGTCAGGTCCGCTGAGCTGGACTTCGTCCTTTTTTTCGGCTTGTTGGGGTCGCGGTCTTACGATTGCTCTGCAGGTGGCTGACTTCGCCAGCCGCACTGCGTCGGGGGCCCTCACGGCGGCTGTGGCTGCCGAAGTCGAGAGACTTCGGACACAACATGCTGACGCCGTCCGTGAGAAATCGGCCGCCGACAGCAAGTGCCGCAAGCTGGCGGACAAGGTGGCCACACTGGAGGGAGAGAAGGCTGCCCTCCGGCGCCAGCTGGCGGGGGAAAGGAGGGAGACCAACGAGGCTCTTGCCAAGGCGCAGGCTGCGCAGACGGAGGCCAACCTGGCACGGGCGGAGGGCAATCTTGCCAGGGAGCGCGCCGAGCAGCTGCAGGAGCGGCTCACCGCCCTGGAGAGCCGCGTGGAGAGGGTCGAGGCCGCGTCACGTGCGGAGGCGGAGCGGACGCGCCAACTGCTTGTAGATACATACCGCGGGCTGGGCGCGGGGACCAGTGATTTCGAAGTGCCGGACCGAGAGCCCGGACTTCGCTTCCTGGAGTGGGTGCAGGAGGAGTTGCAGGCACTCCCCACTGTCGTGGAGGGGTTTATGGCGTATGCCTCCCTGGTCACATGCGAGGGGGCAATGAATGCGCTCTCCCGGGAAGGGTGCCGGCACTTCGAGGTCTTCGACCAAGTCGAAGAAGATTTTGAGCAAGATATCTTTAAGGTTGAGGACCCCATAGTGAAGGAATCCGTCGGAGCTATCTTCGACCGGCTGTGGGGTCCACATGGTCGCGAGGTGGTCAGAGAGCGGGCCGAGACGGTGAGGGCTCAGGTAACGTTTTCGTATGTTTGGTGTTTGTTGGATGTAGGCTGTGTGTGTGTTTGATGAGTTTTGTGTGTTTTTTACTTAGGCGGCGCGTGGCGAGAGGGTCGACGACTTCGGGGCGTTGAACAGCATGCTGTCTGACCCGGAGCCGACCCCGGCGGAGGCCGTGCCTGGGCTCGCCCTGGAGCCGACCCCGGAGACTGCGGGAGACGCGTCGGGTGCCCCCGCATCTGTTGCGGCCGGCGAAGGCCTGCCCCCAGAGGTCGCCGAAGGCGCACCTGATGCCTCCGCAGCTGCTGCGCCGAGTGCTGAAGATCCCGCAGCGGTGGCGGCGGAGATTACAGCGGAAGCAACGGCGGAGCCAACGGCGGAGGCTCCCGCAACGTCAGGGCCGTCGCAGGTGGCGTAGTGGGTGTAGAGGGTTGGGGAAATTTGTACATGTTACTGAATTTTGGTTGCTGCGCAGGTTCAAGATTTTGGGCCTGCGCACACAACCGCTACTACTAAATTTTTGGCGGCTTCGACCGCGGAAGATGGTAACGAATGTGGTGGGTCTGCATCTGAGTTTTTTGATTGTGCTGACTCTGGGAGCTCGGTTGAGTGGACTGAGGAGTCGTCGGAGGAGGACTTGGACTACTTTGCGGCCTTGGATGTGGCTGCGGCGGAGGCTTCGCCGCACGTCGCGGACGCAGGAGATGTGCCAGGTCCTAGCACCAGGCGACGACGACGAAGGGCGGTTGCGAAGCGTAGAGTTAGTGGGGCGGAGGGGGCTCGGCTTCGTGTGAGTGGGACTGGCCGGCAGGAACTGTTGTCTTTGCCGGCCGCCGAGAATACAGGTGAAGGGGAACTGCGAAGTCTTTTTGCGAGTGAGGAGCTTAGGATAATGTTATTTAATTATAGGGAGATGGGAATTATTCCTAAGGTTGAGCCGATGTAGAGTGTGGTGCCCTCGCCTGTATGTGTAGAGGCTTGTATGATGAAGTTGAGTGCCCTCGCTTGTATGTGTGTGCGAAGGCGTTATGTACTTTGTCTGGGTTGTTTTGTTGCGCTGTGCTGGTGTGATTATAGTTGGTCTTGGCACGGACGGTTTGATGTTGTCGTTTCTGCCTTCGTTGTGCTAGTCCGGTTGCACCCTTAGGTGTCTTCTGCGCGGACAGTCTTTGCGGTAGGCTTTGGTTTTTTCGCACTTATTGTGCTAGTCCGGCTGCACCCTTAGGCGACTTCTGCGCGGATAGTCTTCGCGATAGACTTCGATTTTTTTTTCCGCACTTGTTGTGCTGGTCCGGCTGCACCCTTAGGCGACTTCTGCGCGGATAGTCTTCGCGATAGACTTCGTTTTTTTTCGCACTTGTTGTGCTGGTCCGGCTGCACCCTTAGGCGACTTCTGCGCGGATAGCCTTCGCGATAGACTTCGATTTTTTCGCACTTGTTGTGCTGGTCCGGCTGCACCCTTAGGCGACTTCTGCGCGGATAGTCTTCGCGATAGACTTCGATTTTTTCGCACTTGTTGTGCTGGTCCGGCTGCACCCTTAGGCGACTTCTGCGCGGATTTGTCGCACGCGAGGGTGGCTAGCGCTTAGCCTCGCGGTGACCTCGTATTGGTCGAATGTCGAAGACCGTCGTCGCGGTCTTTTTTTTACGCATGTTTTTTGCGGGGGATTTTCACACATATATTACATGGCTCCGCCTCGTTAAAAACCTCACCCCCCGGGAGGAAAAGAGTGCGGGCCGGTACAAGATTGTTTTTGCGAGTTACAAGGGCGAAATCAGCCCTGAGGAGTCAAACAAAAAATTTACGGAGGTTGTCGATGTTCCAGGAGTGCTCCAGGTCCTCGCCGTTTGGCGTCGTGAGCCTGTAAGCGCTGGGGGAAGCTTTTGTCTTGACTATGAAGGGGCCCTCCCACCTGGGCTCCAGCTTGCCCTTGGACTCCGTCCGAGCTGTTCGGACGAGTACGAGGTCCCCCTCGCTGAACTCCCTCGGGATGACTGTGTGGTCGCGCCATGCTTTGGTCTCGGCTTGGTATTTGTTTAGGGCCTGTAGGGCGAAGACTCGGTCTCCGTCGATGAGATCCTTTGATGTTGGCTCATCCACATCGGGGACGGCTGACGGAACTATTCGCGGAGACCCATGCTTCATTTCTTGCGGGGTCATGGCCTCCAATCCGTATAGAAGGCGGAAGGGAGTAAACCCGGTCGCCCTGCACTCAGTCGTGTTTAGTGCCCAGACTGCCTCAGGTAACAAATCGGTCCATCTGCCCTTCTTTTCATCAAGAAGCATCTTTTTGACAGCTGTGAAGATTTTTCCGTTGGCGCGTTCCACGACCCCGTTGGACTGCGGATGATAGACTGAGGCGAAGGCAAGCTTGGTGCCAATAGAGAAACAAAAATCCTTGAAGTCTTGGTTGTCAAACTGCTTGCCGTTGTCAACTGTTAGTTCGGACGGTACTCTGAAGCGGCAAACAATGTTCTGCCAGAAGAATTTTTGGGCAGTCTTTGATGTTATTGTAGAAACAGCCCTCGCCTCGATCCATTTGGTGAAGTACTCGACAGTGACGAAGGCGAACTTAAGGTTCCCCTGAGCGGTGGGCAGGGGCCCGACAATGTCCAGGCCCCAGCGCTGGAGGGGCCATGTATGGGCGATCAGCTTTGTGTACTGCGAGGGGCTGCCTGACCGAGGAGAAAACTTCTGGCAGGCTTCGCAGGATCGTGTGACCCGATTTGCAGCGCAGATCATTGCGGGCCAGTAAAAGCCCTGGCGGATCACCTTAGCAGCTAGGGCCCTTGGCCCTGCGTGTGAGCCGCACGTGCCACTGTGGACTTCTCGTAGGATCTGCATGCCTTCGGCTTCGGTGACGCACTTAAGCATTGGCTGACTGACCCCTTTTTTGTAGAGTTGGCCTTCAATCAGTGCGAAGTCTCGGCTTCGATGTCTGAGGCGCTTGGCCTCACTGATGTCGGCTGGATGATAATACCCCTGTAGGAACAGGGTTATTGGTGCCCGCCAGTCTTCGGTCATGATAAGGTTGACTATGCGGTGGCCTTCGCTGTCATTGGTTATTTGGAGCCCTTCGGGGCTCCGGACGACTGGCGTGCCGATGACATGAAAGAACACGTCGGAGGGCAGAGTTTTGCCCCTGGCGGCAGCCTTGGCCAATGCGTCGGCCTCTTCATTTTTGGCCCGATCCACATGCTGCAGGGTGAACCCCTTGAATTGCCTCTCGAGACTTCGGATGGCCGAGAGATATTGCATAAGTGCGGGGTCCTTTGCTGCGTAGTCTTTCTCGATCTGGCCGGCAACTATCTTGGAGTCTGTTTTAATGATACAGGTGGTGACTCCGAGGGCCCTTAGCTTGCGGAGGCCGAGGATGACTGCTTCATATTCTGCTATATTATTTGTGCATCTATCGGATTCCAGAGCGAAGCTGAGGCGCGCTGCATATCTGTGCTTGACCCCGGCTGGTGAGGTAATGACTGCAGCGGCGCCTGCCCCCGCATGGCACCATGCGCCGTCGCAATGAATCGTCCAAACCTTCTCTGTGGACGAGTCTGGTTGTGTTATTGGCCCAGTCCAATCGACGACGAAGTCTGCCAGGACTTGTGACTTGATGGCTGTCCTGGGCTCGAAGCTGATGTGGTAGCCGGATAGTTCGGCTGCCCACTTGGCAATCCTCACCGATGCCTCCGGGTTTCTGAATAATTCGCCGAGTCCCCTGTCAGAGGTGACTCGGACCTTGAAAGCTTCAAAATAGTGGCGCAGTTTGCGCGAAGACATGACGACTGCGTAGGCAACCTTCTCCAGCTCTGTCATGTTGCACTTGGACGGAGTCAGTACCTCGGAGACATAGTACACGGGGCACTGCCGGACCACGCCCTCGACAGTCTGCTCCTGCACTAGTGCCGCGCTGACCGCATGTGGCGAAGCCGCGACGTAGAGCAGCAGGGGGAGCGAGGGGTCGGGGCTGGTAAGGACAGCCAACTCTGTCAGGTACTGTTTTAATGAGGCGAAGGCCGCCGCCTGCTCTGGCCCCCAGGCGAAGTCTTTTGCACCACGGAGTGTCTTGAGGAAGGGGAGACTTCGCTCGGCGGACCTGGAGATGAATCTGTTGAGAGCGGCCAATCTGCCTGTCAGGCGCTGGATGTCCTTGACAGACTGCGGAGGCGTCATGTCTATGATGGCTTGAATCTTGGTTGGGTTGGCCTCGATGCCGCGGTGTGATACCAGGTAGCCCAATATTTTGCCTTGGCGAACGCCGAAGACGCACTTTTCCGGGTTTAGGCGGAGTTGTGCGTCTCGCATGTTCGCGAATGTTTCGGCGAGGTCGGCGAGGTGGTCCTCCTTGCTCTTGCTGGTGACAACAATGTCGTCCACATATGTGAATATGTTTCTGCCAATTTGCCCTTCGAGCAATGTTTTGGTGAGCCTGGAGAAGGTGGACCCGGCGTTCTTGAGTCCCTCCGGCATTCTGATGAAGCAATATGTGCCGAAGGGTGTTATAAAGCTGGTGCTAGCCTTGTCTTCTTCCTTCATGTATATCTGGTGGTAACCGGAGAAGCAGTCGAGGAGGGACATGACTTTGCATCCGGCCGCGCTATCGACTATTTTGTCGATCCGCGGCAACGGGAAATTGTCCTTTGGGCAGGCTTTATTGAGACTGGTGAAGTCGATGCACATTCGCCACTTCCCGCTCTTTTTCTGCACCATCACGACATTGGAGAGCCATGTGGGGTAAGCCACCGGCTCGATGAATTTGGCTTCCAGGAGGCGGTGCACTTCTGCCTTGGTGGCCTCCGTCTTCTCGTCGGACATCTTGCGAAGCCGCTGCTTTTTCGGCCGTACCGAGGGGTCGATTCCCAGACTGTGCTCAATTATTGAACGGCTAACACCGACCAGATCGAGGGCTGACCAGGCGAAGACATCTTTGTTCTTGGACAGGCAGCAGAGGAGCTTTTCTTCTTCATGCGAAGTAAGGTCTTCGCTGATAATGACTGTCTGCCTGGGCGTGGCCTGGTCGAGGGGGACAGTCTTGGTCCCGTCGTTGCTCTGCAGCTATGCCTTGTCGTGCTGCTTATTGGTTGGGATGGCGGGCGCGGGGACCTTGCGTTGGGTCGTGAGGCAGTGCACGTTTCTTTGACCGGGCACGAAGTCCCGCTCTATGTTGCGCGCAGTCTGTTGATTGCCGAAGACTGTGATGACGCCTAACGGACCTGGTATCTTCATACATAGGTACAGTCCATGAATGGCTGCTTTGAACTTATTGATGGAGCCCCAGCCCATGATGGCATTGTAAGGATATACCATGTCCACAATATCAAAGGTTATTTGCTCACTTCGGGCATTGGGTGCTACACCGAAGGAGAGAGGCAGCTGTATCTTGCCGACGGGGAAGGTGCCCTTGCCACCGAAGCCATACAGCGGGTTGTCCGAAGGCTTAAGCAGGCTGTGGCTGAGGCCCATGCGATTGAAGGCGTGGAGGAAGATGATGCCCGCCTGACTGCCGTTATCAACTAGGACTTTGTGCAGGTCCCAGCCTGCCACGCTGCAATTGATAACCATGGCATCGCAGTGGGGGGCGCTGCGCAGGTCGACGTCTCGTGCGTCGAAGGTTAGCGGTATATGGGACCACTTTGTCTGCACGACTGGGCCAGTGACGGCGACGTGGTTTATGCTGCGGTAGTGGTCCCGCTTCTGCCGCTTGGTGTCGAAGTCAGTGCTGGACCCCCCAGTTATCATGTGGATGACTCCGCGATATGGTTGATCGGCGAAGTCTTCCTGCTTTGGAGCGTGGGGGATGTTTTGATGGTGTGGTGGTGGGGGTGGAGGAGGTACGATTTGTACTTCCTGATGGTGTTGGTAAGCGTGGTGCGGTGGATGCGGGGCGGGAGCGTGGATATATGGTGAAGGGGGTTGCTGGTAATTGTGCGCGACAATTCTGGGGTTGTCGGCTGGCTGCGCCCGTGCCATTCTTTCTCTGGTGGCCTTCGTCTCGGGGTAGTCTTTGGTCTGGTGGGCGCAATCTTCGCCATGGAAGAGGCAGTAGAATCGGCGCGGCGGCTGCGCACGCCCTCGGCCCCTACCACGAGTTCCATTTCCGCGGCACTGGGGGGGATACTCCTGGCGACAAGGGGGGTCAGCAGCGGGATGCTGGTTGGCGTTGTTGTGCACTTGCTGCTGATTGCGGCTGTCTCGACCGGAGTCTGGCTGCGGAGTCCTCGTCCACGTGCGGCTGGACTGTGGGGCATCTTTGGGTTTCCGCTGTGACTCAACCTTGCGTTGGTGGAGCTCCTCGGATTTGGCATATTTTTCAAAGAGTTGATATAGCTCCTGGAGGTTCTTGGGCGGGTCTCTGATACAGTGGCTGTAGAGGACGCCGGCGCGAAGGCCACTGATGGCATAGTGGATAGCTATCTGATCATCAACGGAGGGCAGCTGTGACTTGAGTGTTAAAAATTTGCGGTAATACTCCCGCAGAGTCTCCTTTTCCAGCTGCTTGCAAAGCGAGAGCTCGGCCAAGGCGTCGGTGTCTGGGCGGTACCCTTGGAAGTTGAGCAGGAACTTGTCCCTGAGACTTCTCCAGGAATCAATGGACAATGGAGGCAATCTGGTGAACCAGGTGAGAGCTGGGCCCTCTAAGGCAATAATGAAAGACTTCGCCATTGTGGCGTCGTCCCCTCCGGCGGATGCAACGATGACCTGATAACTCATTATGTATTACGCCGGGTCGGTGCTGCCGTTGTACTTGGGATAGGTCCTTGCCCGGAAGTTAGCTGGCCAAGGCGTCACTTGCAGGTGTGGCGCCAGGGGACTTCGCTCGTCGAGATAGTTGACTCCTTGGAATGGCGCGGCATGCGGG
This sequence comes from Zea luxurians, assembly GCA_029449295.1. Lineage (NCBI taxonomy): Eukaryota > Viridiplantae > Streptophyta > Magnoliopsida > Poales > Poaceae > Zea > Zea luxurians. Next base: position 6,143,221 of record JAOPSE010000103.1, on the reverse strand, counting down.
AAGGTGTGGTCGCGCTGGGGGAAACGCGGGTCCTCCGGTTGCGCGCGGTGTTGCAGGGGTGGCCCGTGCTGCAGGCCGAGGTGGCCTTCGCGCATGTCCTCGAATTGTGCGCGCTGCTGGAGGGGTGGCTCGTGCTGAAGGCCGAGGTGGCCTTCGCGCTGCATCTGCGCAATCTCCCGCTCGAGTTCCTGGGCCTTCTGCTCTTCGTCGCGTATCATTTGCCGCACTTTGGCTAGTGCGGACACACGCTGGCGCTTGGCCTCCAGTATCTCCTTCTGCCTCTGGAGATTGCGGTTCTTGAGGCGCAGGGCGCGCAGCTGTAGCTGCTCTTCTGCTGAGACGCCGAGGACTTCACCGTCCTCGGTGAGGTCCGCGCCCTCCGGTGGTGCGAAGCCTGAGGGTGGCTGCGGTTGTCCCTCAGGGCCGCAGGTGCGGAGAGTGTCATCTTCGCAGGTGCGAGGAACATCGTCTTCAGTGGCCTCTTGGTGGGTGGATTGGGTGAGGGCGAGGGCCTTGCCCTTTCTTGTGGCGAGCAGTGCTGCCTTCGCAGCCTCGTCAGCCTTCGGGTTAGCTCTCTTGGGTGCCATCGCGGGTGGTTTTCTCGTAGCACGAACGGTGGGCGCCAAATGTTGGAACTTGCACACGGGCACAAGTCGATCCAACAGTGGGGGGAATGTTAGCACAAACAGGGTTTTAGCACGTGATGGCAAAAGCACTGTTCATCTGGCCTCCCACGGGCACTGTGCGGGGGTATTTATAGGTACCTAAGCGCGCAGCGCCTTGAGCTAAGGACGCATGTGCCCTCAGCTACCTAGGTTATCCCCAGAATATTCCCATAAAGCGGGGTTACAGACCGTAATTACAGGGATGCTTTTACAAATTAGGCCCGTAACGCACAGCGGCCACGCGGGGCCCGTTACGATGGGCCGGATCGCACGTGGGCCTCTGAGCTGGACGAAGCCGCACAGTGGGGTGCCCTTCGTCGCCGGTCTTCGTCTGGCGCGGTACATGCGAAGGGTGTCCCTGCCTGCTTTGTCTGTGTTGGCTCAGCTGCTGCAGCGAAGGCTTCGAGCGAAGGGTGGCGCCTTTGCCTTCGCCCCAACAATCCCCTTTCCCTTAGGATCCATCTCTTCGGGCGATTAGTCCCTTTCGTGAAGAGAACGGCTCTGATACCAATTGAGAGCACCTAGAGGGGGGGGTGAATAGGTGATCCTGTAAAAACTTAAAACTTATAGCCACAAAACTTGGTTAAGTGTTAGAGAGATAATACCAAGTGACTATAAGGCGAGCTCTTGCGAATCACAACAATCACATAAAAAGCAATCACAAGAGACATGCGAGTTATCCTGTGGTTCGACAAGTACAACACTTGTCTACCTCAACGTTGTGGTGTCCCAATGGACAAGGGTTGCACTCAACCCCTTTCAAGTGATCCAATGATCAACTTGAATACCATGGTGTTTTTCTTTCTTTCACTATATCCCGTTTGCGAGGAATCTCCAAAACTTGGAGCCTCTTGCCCTTACAATTGATGATCACAAAGAAGCACGGATGTAAGGGAGGGAAAAGCAACACACACAAGACTCAAGGCAAGAGACAAACACGCACACTAGTCACAACTTGAGCTCTAAGTTCACACACGGAGTTCTCAACTCAAGATGAGCTCAAATTGCTATCACAACGAATCAAATGCGCTAGAATGAAGTCTTGGTGCTTAGAGATGATCAAAGAATGCTTGGTATACTCCTCCATGCGCCTAGGGGTCCCTTTTATAGCCCCAAGGCAGCTAGGAGCCGTTAGAGGCATTCCAGGAAGGCAATTCTTGCCTTCTGTCGGGTGGCGCACCGGACAGTCTGGTGTACCACCGGACTTCCACTGTTCACTGTCCAGTGCAGATTGCTTTCCTAAATTGGCGCAGCCGACCGTTGAAGATTTGGAGCTGTTGGAGCACCGGACACTGTCCGACGCACACCGGACAGTTCGGTGCCCCCATCAGACCGTTGGCTCGGCCACGCATCACGTGCGGATTGCGCGGCCGACCGTTGGCTCACCGGACAGTCCAGTGAATTTTAGCCGTACGCCGCCAACGAATTCCCGAGAGCAACCAGTTGACAGACGCCAGCCTAGCGCACCGGACACTGTCCAGTGCACCACCGAACAGTCTAGTGCACCCAGACTGCGCAGAGTCTTGGCTGCTCTAGCCAAGTCTTTTTCCTTTTGAATTTTCTCTGATTCTAGCACTTAGACAAATATGTTAGTGCACAAAAACCAATGTACTATGTCTAGAATCATACCTTTGTGTTGATTTGCACTTCATCCACCATTTGGCACTTATTAATACTTAAGACAATTGTGTTGGACACTTAATCACCAAAATACTTTAGAAATGTCCCAAGGGCACATTTCCCTTTCAGGGAGTGTAGCGAAGATTTGGGGTAAAAGAAAGTTAAGTAATGAAGACTTTTATTCTGGGTGGTGGATCTTGATTTATCTAAGGATCTGTTTCTACTCATATCCTTCATCGTCGAGGTTAACCTTCTTCTTGATTTAGGGACCATCGGTCGGGGTGTTAAATGCCATTATCTGAGTTGGGATAACAATTGCGGTATATGGGGTAGGTAGATTGAACAGAGTTTTACTTTGCTTGTAAGATAAATGGGTTGGGCAACCTATACCATAGGCTAGGTCGTGGTTTCACGGACGAGTTGGTTTAAGACACCAATTTTAGGTTTTAAAATCCCATTTATCGGAATATGGTCTAATCTATGTTACCAGTAATAACTGACTTGTCTAAGTAACTTCCTTTAGATTAGATCACCAGATAAGGTAGGGTATAGGTTAGATTGGATATAACTAGATTAGACTAGTTTCAATTAGATAGATCTATCAAGGTAGGATATATATTAGTAGGATATGTTAGAATCTTTTGAGATGGGATGGATTATATGGGTAGGTAGATCAGAATTTCTGTTTAAATTAAAAGAGGAGTTACGCCGCCATTGAATGGTTGAGGGAGTTGCATAGGGCCAGGTTGGACAAAGACTCTAATTTAGGTTAAAACATATTTACAAGAGTCGGATCCAATCTTATTTTACCAGTATTATCTAACATGTTTGTCCATTAGATTAGATTTGACCAAATTAGATGGGATCAGAATTAAATTGGTGTAATTAGATTAGACTAGATAAGATCTCATAAATTGGGATTAGATCATGGTGGTTACTTTAGGATAAGATAAGTAGGGTGGTTAGGATAAGGCAAATCTTTCAAGATAAGATGAATCCATAAGGATAAGGTAGAATCTTTGGAAGTCAGTTAGATCTATTAGGATAAGATAAAATCTCTTCAAAATAAGATGAATTTATTAAGGTAAGAGAGAATCTTTTAAGATAAGATAGATCTATTAAGATAAGAGAGAATCTTTTAAGATAAGAGAGAATCTTTTAAGATAAGGGAGAACCTTCCAAGATAAGATGGATCTATTTGATATATTCTAGTGGTGATACTTTTAGTTGGTCTACTTTATCTTATAAACAATTTAAGAGGATAAGATATATTTTTTTTGACACAAGATGAACCTATTAGGATAAGATAGATTCTTTTAAGTTAAGAGGGATCCATTAAGGTGGATACACTTTAATGGAGGATAATCTAGGTTGTTTTAGTTATCCTATGAATTATACTTATGTCAATATATATATGCAGATGTAATTGTGGACATTACTCCACAACCCATCACACTCAATCAAAGATCCAAATCAGACATGTATCACAAGAACAAGCACTCAGCGTATAGATACCTATAAAAATAGTTTTGTTTTTGTTCCTAAGAATAGGTCTCCTATTCCTAACAATCACTTTAGGCACAGGATTTCAAAGTGTGAAATCCACATTCGTCTTTAGAAGGAAAAGGTAAGAATAATCAGAGTAAAGCAGAAATAGATGAGAAAAGATTAAGATAAGTTTAGAAAAGGATCAGAGTAAGATAAGTAGGTCAGGGTCTATCCATTTCTATCTAGGTTTCATCCTATAGTCGACATTCCTTTGATACCACTTCTGTCACACCCAGATTTAAGGGACAAAGTCGGGTGCATCTCATATATGCGCCAAAGAAGACAACACATATAATAACAGAGTGTATAGAGATAAATGTCACAATATAATCAGAGTACTTATTACATAGCGGATGTCTTACAAAATAAAATAGAAATATAGATCAAACCAAAGTCCATCCTTGGCGCCAGAAAGTCAACTGGGAGACGCCACCTTGATCAAATCAAACTCCTCATTGTGTAGCTCCTCTTGAACCACTTGTTCTTCTCCTATGGAGGGGTGTGAGACAGCAAGGGTGAGCTCACACATGATCATAGCTCAACAAGTTATAGGGAAACCAGTGGGCATGAACTCACCAAAGATGAGAGTTCATGTGATGTGTAAGGCTAATCAACAATAGGGGTTGAAGCTGAGCATTGCTTTTAATAAGTTGGTCAAATTTTATTAGCAATTACTAAATGTAAGTAAATACCAAACCATAATAAATAATAGAACAAAATTAATAAATAATCCAATGCAAATGCAAATGACAAATTGAATTTAAGTTCCATAATTTAATCATGCGAGAGTCCTGAGCTGCTCTTGACCGTGAGCTCGGCTAGTATACCAGTTTTACACTCTGCAGAGGTTGTACCCTGTACCCACAAGTCATGTATCCCATGTCATCAGGGTTTACAAGGCCCTTAGACACTATCGAGGTGAATGGCTATGGATCCACTACGAGGCCTTTACAAAGTTCCACTAGCTTCCGAAAACCCGGTACAGTTTATGGGAAGAGCACTTGTAAGAATCCCCCGTCTGACCGCCATCGCAGCAAAATCAACCCGAGAACCACCTTGCATGCAACTCCCCTACCGCCCTTGCCCCTTTCGGGTAAGGTAGTCTTCCACTAGCTTTCCTAATTAGTTAGCCAAGGGGTCCCATTCCTCCCTTGTGGTGGCACATGTTTCTCAAGTTAAGCTCTATGTTCTAATTAACATTTAATGATCTTGACATGGACATAAGTAAAATAACAAAATAACTGGAACATGGATATAATGAAATATTAACCTAAAACCATATAAAGCAATAGCAAAACTACCCAAGTGATTTAGAGGTAAACAAGGTAAAAAGGATGACATACTAGGGTGACCTATTGGGTCCCATCAAAATTAAACCTATGCACTAATGAGTGATAATAAAGAACATTATTGGGTAAAAAGTGGTCAAGGGCACAACTTGCCTGACACTTGAGATTCTAGGTACCAGAATGATTCTTCAAATCCTCGTGACCTCACTGCTAGTCATAGCAATACAATCAAACATGGGATAGACGAAATTAACATCACACCAAACATAAGAACAAATTGAATAATAATGATCTACGTGAAGTTACGAGATTGTAGGATCAAGAACTTATTAAGATCAGAGTCGTGGTCATCAAGTTATGATGTGATTAAATGATTAAAACTAGGTTCTATGTTTATTTTATAATTCTAGAGAACAGATAACCTAAGGTAGTAATTAATTCAACTTTAATCTAAATTATAAATTGACCATAAATCCTATTTTAGTAGATTATAATGATAAGCAGATTAACAAGACTAACCAACATAAGTTAAATAAAGATCTAATTATAACATAATGAGGCATGGTATAATAAATGTTGTTATTGCATAGTAAATACTTATACGAAACTAAGCAACTGGAACGAGGCAAATCGGAATTAACACGAAGGAGTTATGAATTTCTGAGGGTTTTATGTATTTAATACAAGATTAATATAATTTTCATGTCAAATCAGCGACACTATATGATAAATAACATTATTACAAAATTATAGAAACTGGAATGGATTAATTTGGACTTCATATGAATTTTATATGAATTAAACAAATTATAGCATTTATTTTCACATTAAAAATCATTTTCTAATTACTTTTACTGAATTTTATAAATCTCTGGACTGGGCACAAGATAACCAGAGAGCATAGGGGCTAACCCACGAAAGTCTCAAGACTCAGTGCACAGAACAATGGGCTGCGGGTTGGTTACTTGATTCTACAGGGGCTTTTTAGGAAATAAGCCACGTGAAGGGGTATATTTGCGCCAGAGCCGTTCGATCAACACTGATGGCCCAGATTAGATTGATCCGCCCCTAAATCGGTATCCACTGGTTATCGTCCAATGAGCGATCAACGGTGGAGATTTTAAATAACGCCGCCAGCCATGAGACCGAACGATCAAGGATCAACGGCGCATAAGCCGTTGAACGAACAGGTACTCAACTCTATTCACAGCTGCACGATCCCGAGTGGACGCATCGGATCACCATCGGACACGATCAAATCTCGTCCGCCCACTGCTAAACAGACGGCCGGCGCGCTATCTTATTTCCTACGGCGCCCCAGGCCATCTTCCACCTCTCGCCCCGCACTCTCTGTCCTCATGGTTGTCTGCTCGCCGGTAGCCCCCCACCCACTGCAATGAGTACCCCTGTGACTGCCCATGATGGACCAGCAATAACTACCGCAGTAGCTAGGCACAGGTTATGCGGTTATGAGATTTACGGGGAGGTTAATGCACCGGAATTCAGACGGTGACGGGGAAGATGGCCACCGGTAGACCTACGGCGGAGCGCGAATCCCCTTGGCGAGTTGTCGAGGCGCGGCCCCTCACCCTTCCATGCCCAGAACCCCATCGTTGAGCGCGAAGAACGAGAGCGACGAACTCCACACACACCGTAGCTCCTCCATCGAGCTCACCCTTTGCGGCTGGCTACTCCCTCACCGAACGATGGCCAACCAACGTAATGCATCCCGTTCTGAACGGAAGTCGCATCTAGAGGCCTTATAAACCCGCACAAAGGTAGGACGGGTAGAGCCGGGTCCGCTTCGCCATCTTGGGCGCGCGACATTAGCGGCGTCGGTTACCGCCATGGCGAGGAAGACGGAGCCCATGCTGACTAGGCCCACCAGTCAGCCAGAGCATGCGAGCGCTAGAGTACCGCCAGCGGGGTTAGTTCCAACGGCCTCCGTGGAAGGCGCGGATGGGATTTTCCACAGCAGATTTTCCTCGCCCGACGCCCAGCTCTACGTGCGGTTTGCTACAATGTCCTCGCCGCGGAAAGGGGAAGAGTCTGAGGAACCGGGCCCTTCCATCAGCGACCATAGATGCGTGCATAGGAACGGATGAGGCAAACCAATAGGGCCCACCAGGCAGAGAGTAAGGGCGCACGCGACGTGTATAGGAACTGGCGGGGCGCACGCGGTTTTGGGCCGGTCCATGTGTGGTTGAGGTGGGTTGTAGGGTTGGGCCCAGTTTAGTGTTTTTCCTTTATTCTTTTTCTGTTTTTCTTTCTCTTTGTTTTGGATTTCAAATTCAAATTGAAATATGTGTTGCCAAATTCTTACTCTGATAAAATACACAAATTCAAATACCCATTATGAGAAAGGTTTATTTATTTATATATGTAATTTGTTTTGTATATAATGCTTTCTTGCCTCCCCTCTTCTCTTGATTACTTCTCATTTTCTATTTTCTATCCATTTTCTTATTTTACAAATTTCAAGTTTGAATCCGAAATAAATTTTAAGAATTCAAAAAATTCTAATACATGCTCGAAAACAATTATGATGCAATAGATATATATTTAGTTTAATTAATTTGTTTAGTAGATGTTTGAGTCATGAAACACTCATATTATTCCTTTCTTTTTAGAAAAATAACCTTTTGAATGTGGGATGAGAAATAAAAGTCACTTCAAAATTAGATATTCATGAAAATAAATGCTTATGGTACATTATTTAATGATATACATAATCATTTAGTTGAATAGAAAACTTTTCTATTACTTCTTTTCTAAAATAGTTCTTGATTTTCAAAATTCAGTCCTCAAATTTCAACACTCAAGGAAAATTTGAGATATCTAAATTTACTATTTCCTTTATTCATATATTTATTTTATTATTATTATTTCTTATACACATTTTGGGCCTTACAGAGGGAAATTTCACAACACCAAAAATCTGATAACCGGTACAGGGCTAATTCCCTAGGTCACGAACCATCCAGGTGAGGGCTCCGGATCGTCTAGGGTTGCTAGGAAAGTTCTCATGATTGATTTGGCTGGTAATGAAGCCGATGCAAGTGATTGGAGGACACCCATAATTAATTATCTACGAAATCCCTATGTTAGGACGGATAGGAATGTTCGGCGTACAACTTTCAAGTATGTTTTAATGAGTGATGAACTCTACCACCGAACAGTCAACGACGTCTTGCTTAAATGCTTGTGCCCAGGTGATGCTATATTAGCCATGGTCGAAGTACAAGAAGGGATTTGTGATACCCATCAATCGGCTCCAAAGATGAAGTGGTTATTGTGAAGGTCTGGCTTCTATTGGCCTAACATGGTAGCTGATTGTTTCAAGTACTAAAAAGGATGCCAAGTATGTCAAAAATTTGGCAACTTACAATTGGTCCCTGCAACCAAATTACATCCCATCATTAAGCCTTGGCCTTTCAGAGGATGGATATTGGACTTTCTAGGAGAGGTTCATCCTTCATCATCAAAAGGGCATTGGTTCGTGTTAGTTGCCACTGACTACTTTACCAAATGGACTGAAGCCGTTGCTCTGAAGAACATGACACACAGGGAGGTAATTGAGTTCATAACTGAGCTTATTATTCATAGATTCGATATTCCCCAGACTTTGACTATAGACCAGGGGGCTTCTTTTATGTCAAAGGAGATACGTGAGTTTGCTGAATTATATAGAATTAATTTACTCAATTCATCTCCATATTATGCTCAGGCCAATGGGCAGGCCGAGTCTAGTAATATGACATTGATTAGCCTGATAAAAAAAGAAGATATCTGATAATCCTAAACAGTGGCATAAGATTTTGTCCGAAGCTTTGTGGGCTCACAGAATATCTAAACATCGTGCTACTAAAGTGTCTCCTTTTGAGCTTGTCTATGGGCAGGAAGCAGTGTTGCCCGTGGAAATAAGTTTAAACGCTGTTAGATTCACCAAGCAAAATGATCTAACTGTCGGTGATTATTATAATTCAATGATGGACAATATTGATGAAGTAACCGACAAGAGAGTGACAGCCTTAGGAGAAATAGAAAAGAACAAGATCATGGTCGCCAAAGCTTACAACAAGAAGGTCAAGGCTAAAACGTTTCAAGTAGGGGACCTTGTATGAAAGACTGTTTTGCCTCTAAGGAGCAAAGACCGGAAGTTTGGAAAGTGGTCACCAAGCTGGAAAGGCCCTTGTAAGGTCATACAGGTGATGTCTGGTAACGCCTACTTGTTGCAAACATTACAAGGCAAAGACTTGCCCAAGGCGTTAAACGGGCGTTTCCTCAAGCAGTATCATCCTAGTATGTGGCAAGATGTCTAAGGAAACCGATGTGATCGTACCGTGTTAGTTGCTTTTGGTTCGCTCAGCTCCGCCAAAAGGCAGGGGGCATATGCTGGCCACCAAATTGACTGTGCAGACGGTCCGGCCCCAAGGCCGGACGGTCCACGCGCGCAGAGTCAGTTAGGGTTCTGAGTTTCTTGCTAAGATTGTTGGCTAGATTCGCGAAATTAACTCGGGATATTTGTTTGTAACGGGTCTAGCCCCCCTCCTTTATAAATATAGAGGAATACGGTCAATTAAACATCAACAATCAAATCAATAATCAATTTATCTCTTGTTTTTACCTTAGGCATTAGGAGTAGTTCTAGTTTAGTTCTAGTTAGCCTCTCAATCCCCCAAATTCTTCGCTTCTCTTCGGCTCTACGTCGATTAGAGGTGTCTAGGGTGGCCTGCCGACCCAAGACAACACCTAGAATCTCTCCCTCCCGACGGGGTCTCTCCCGGGAGCGAGATTCAGGCGCCGTCGGCGAACTCCGCTGCCCCTACGCACGCGCGGATCGTCTGGCCTATAGGCACGGACCGTTCGGCCCGTCAGGTAGGGAACCCGAGCCCTGCACCAGGTCACGGACCGTTCGGCCCCTGGCCGTGGACCGCCCGGTTCTCAACACAGTGATTGGCGCCCGGATCGGTGCCAACAATTACCATACCCCGATGTTCCTTTCTACGGTCTCGCTTACAACCAAGTTTACTGATTTCTTCTCTTGAGCTGGTTTTTTCTCTTGCTTAAATTTGCGGTCTAGACAAGCACTTGCCAGTACTCCCACATACAAAGCAACCAGCTCCTTTGTTCTTCTTTTTAAACAAGGCTGCCTGCTTGGGCTTCATGGCATTCTGTTGCTTGTTCTTCTTTTTATTACTATGTGACACATTGGAGTTCTTATTTTGTACCATATTGGCACTAGAAGTCTCAACTTATTTTCCACGAGTGTCTTTTGCTCTCGTCCTCTCCTCAACATCAAGAGAATCAATAAGCTCAGCCACGCTACACTTTTGTCTCTTATGTTTTAGAGTGGTAGCAAAATCCGTCCAAGAAGGTGGCAGCTTAGCGATAATACCGCCAACCACGAACTTGTCAGGCAAGACGCATGGGAACTGTTCGAGTTCCTTAGCCGGTGCCTGTATTTCATGAGCCTGTTCAACTACAGGACGGTTTTCCACCATCTTGTAGTCAAACAGCTACTCCATGATGTACAGCTCGCTACCAGTATCAAAAACACCAAACTTTTCATCTAATGCATCACATAACTCTTTTGCAGATGTACACGTTAGATAAGAATCAACATACTTGTTGGCAAGAGCGCCAATCACAGCGCCTCAAAACAGGTTATTGCTAACGTCGAACATTCTCTCCTCTTCAGGAGCAAACTGTTCAGGTTTCCCCTATGCGGCGTGATAGCAGTTCATTGCAGTCAACCACAGTATCATCTTACTACGCCATCTTTTGTAAAACGTCCCATCAAAAGGTTCACTTGGTTTTAACGTAGCAGCAAAACCACTAACAGAAAAATGCCTAATATCATATTGCCAATGAAATGTCTTGGAGTAGAGTCTATCTCTCATGCCATCAAACTAATATTTCATGTGTAGGGATGAATGAGATTGGGGAAGGAAATGATGATGCCTTATGTACACCAATTTTTATGAGTTGTTCAACAAACGTTTTTTGGTGTCACTTAAGCACTGGAAGCAATCTTGGTGTCATCTAAACTACTCAGACAAGCAAGAAATGTCCCAAAACACAAGTTATGGTGCTTACCACACAATGGCACATAGAATGAGTGACTTTCACTTGAGCATATCATTTATTTTAATACCATATGACCTGAGTATCTTTAGATCCTCCATAGATATACATATGTTGGTGTCATCCTCTAGCTAATGTAGACCTAAGATCAGATTTGATATCATCATATATTTTCTCTTGTTTCACAAAAGGGTGGAAGGTTGTAAATAGATAACAACACAAGCCATATATGTTATGTGTCATGTGACCAAATGGTTCCATACCATCCATGTAGTTGAAAACTAAATATTCCTCACCACACCTATGATCAACATCAAATGGATGCTATAGATCAACATCAATCTTGTGTCCTTCCTTATGCCCATTAAATACCTCCTATTCTCACCACTCAATTGTTGTTTTGTTTGTATCATCACTAAGCAAGACATAGCCATTCCAATAAGCATTCATTTTCTTAACATCCAATCCCGTAGGGAAAACAATTTTCTTGGCCAAATATGTGGTCTTGATTATCACATTCCTCTTAATCATGTATCCTTAGAAAATGTGGCAACTCATGGAGGCTTCAATCAGTCCAATTATGTGTTTCCTTCAACTAGAATAGCTTGTGAGAAGTGCAAAACATTGTGTACTTTTCCTTGTAGCTCAAATAGAGTTGGTCCTCACATCTACCACTAACATATTCAACTCTTTGAACTTAGATCAATGTACTCATAAAATTAAACCTTAAGACATCATGCACCATCTCATCTAGATTTCTCAACCATATGGACTACAATGTTGGCACCAATGTTATCTAGGTCATCATTACTGATATCTTGACTACCAAAGGATCTATCCTTGTTGTTTAAACTTGCACCAATGTTATCCTTGTAGAACCATTCCTCACCATCCTAACTGATATGACTACTAGAGAATCCTTGATCCATGGAACTAGCTTGCAAGTGCCAAACAATACATTGTCCTCTATGTATTTCTAAGATCACTCATGAGTCATTGGATGGTCAAGTGGTCGTGGACTTGCAATAAGTATTTCTTTTCATTCTCACAATAATATCATAGCCAAAACATAGATGTCTTGAGTGGAAAATGCTTTACACAAGTGATTAGCATAATGCAACTATTAGTCCAAATGCCCCTATTAGCATAGTTGCGAGTGGAAATGCACCATTTCTATATATTGGCCATACATTGACTAACGAAATGACTAAAGATTAATTTCTACCATTAGTAAAATTCTTTTATTTACTAGTGGGTTTAACCTCATAGATTTGTGTCGTTGCCCAATGTTTCATAGATGATTAATATGTTTTTCCATTATATATACTTTCCAAGTATAAAGAGAATTTTATTGGTCAAGTAGAGACATTGATGTGTTCTTGAGGGCGAACTTGTCCATATAACCGGGAATCTACACTTACCACATCATTGATTGTCTAATGCGTTCTCAAATATGTACAAGCTAATTAATACAATTATATTCCACATCTCTCTCCAAACATGAAAGGCAACTTCTTGCAAACTGCAAAACAATTTCACTTTACCTAAACAAAAAACATAACATTGATCTTTGCTCCTCATCACTGTGTATATGTTTCCTTCTATAGTATTCATGGATATAGGGAGCCTACTAGAATGTTGTGATTCGCTAGCTGGTTTGTAAAGAAATAGAAATGATGTAATGGTTAGTTTTTTGGGGGCTGGAAGTGGAAATGGCCGATATTATTTATCATGGCTCATTTATGTGACTCTATTACAATTTTGAGAAAAACAAAAATACTAGTAGAAATAATAAACAATTTGACATCTCTAGCTGTTTAAGGAATTGACGTTTTCTTGGAAAAAAGTTGTTTTCTATGCAAAATACACCAACTTCATGCTTTAGCCAACTCACCAAAATGCATGCCTTGACGCCTACAAACTTTGTTGCACCATTCCAATTCCCCACTATTGTACTCCATAGACAACAATCACAACTTGTGATTCACATCATCTTGCCACCCCTTTAAATGCCGCTCTACCACAAAGCCCTCCACCATATTTAACCTAAGTGTACTTTAAATTTATGTCAACTTTTACTTGAGCTATGTTGAACTTAAACCTATCACCTATGTATGGTTCAGATGTTCCATGAACTATTGGTGAATCATGTTCATTCCTACATATGGCGATATGGTGCTTCATAACCATTTTTGGCTACAAAGTATCTACTATTGACCAATAGGGACCCTATTATACATTCCTATAATACTTGTGTCATATTCATTCCAATAATGTTGTTTTTCAATCTGCTTCCATGAAAATAAAAAAAAACATAAATAGTCTATGTGTTTTCTAGCCAATTTCATTTTTGCACATTTGTTTGCTTAGTTACATTTCATTTTAAACAAGTGAATTAAGGATGAACTTGTGTGAACTAGGGTGATGTTCTTAATGGGTAGAGTATAAGCATGATAACACAATCAATGCTTCTTTTATATAACTCCTATTGGATGTGCATATGCATCATATCATAATGACCTCGTTCCTTTTGAAAATGCTTATCTTAGGACTCCATATCATGATCTATCATACCCTCTCTCTCTCTCTCCTTGTCTTGTGTCCCTATTCCTCTCCATATTATAGATCTTGTTCTAGGTGCAAGATCCATGGCATATATACCTAAGCAACAAGCATATTATGTTATCCTACCACGCTAACATTCTGTCACCTTCTAGGCTTGTGAATACTCATTAAAATCCATCACTCTAGTCCTCACCACATTACACCTACTTTTTCCTTTTCACTTTCCATGTAGATAACTAGAATAAATAAATTGCAAAGGGTTTCTCCATGGCAAGAAGGTCAACTCATACATAGCTAGACCAATGAAAAAGGAATAATGGCCTTGGGAGAAACATTGTTTATGGGAAACCAAGGTTACTATTGGATGGGGTATGGTTGTCACATCCTCGACATGGTCTCTTAACCATGTTCATGCTCTAGGTAACCATGGTTGCGCTAGCAGTTGACTACCATCTTCTGCTATCGCTGTCGAGGCGTCCATATGTGACCATCAGGGTTCCATGCCTAGCGGGGAGGCCTCTTCAACTAGTGTTGGCCATGCCCACTAGATAGTGCAACCATGCTTGGCAGTGTAGCCTACTTGTGCCTGCACACGCTGCTAGGAGACTGGAGAAAGAGATGAGGTAGAGGCAAAGAAACTAGATAGAATGTATGGATTGGAATAAGAAACAGATATTGTTGTTGAATTATTTGTGCTAGTGGCATGTTATAACAGCAGAGAGAATGTGTGGATTAGAATAAGAAAGAAGAGATAATGTTGCAGAGTTATTTGTACTAGCGGTATGATATATCAACAAATGGCATAAATCATTTTCTATCATTACATGGCCTATTAATTTGTACTAATGACATACTCAACATACATTTTGACATATTCTCTGATTAGACACGTCTTAACCTTCATAATAGACGTGTAAAATCTACGTCAGACATCATCATAGACATGCAACACATATTGATAAATCTACTTCTCTAGTAATTGCTTGTTACAGGCACATATTTGTAAAGGTGCTTCTCTAATAAGCTTTTATCATACACACTTGATGCTTAAACCATGTAATTGATAAGTTCTTTATCACAAATGTGTTGTTTAAATCATGTCTTTGATGCCTACTTATCATAGATATGTATTGATAAAGGTGAGTCTCTGATAAGCAGTTATCAGAAACTCTTGTTATTTTGAACCGCATCTTTGATAGGCACCTCATGGGAAATTTTGTTCTCTCTTGTTGCCACAAGCTTTCTCATGTTCGAGATGTTTGGAAGGAACTTTTGCACTACAAAAGAAGTTCCACAAGTTCTCTTCTCATATCTAGTTAGATTTATTATAGATGCTAGTAGTTGAGCACTAGTGCCCTCAAGAAGAAATTTGGACTTGTGTCCATATCTTTTAGGGTAGCTCATGCTTTTTCACAGTTTTTATTTTCCCCTTGTTGTTCATGAGTGTATAGAATAAGCTCCTAGAAAAAAAATTCCTTTTCACGCACATGACTATGATGTTTTGGAAAATTGCTAAGTATATCTAGTAAGGTAGTTCTCAAAGATTTGACTTTCTTCCACATCATCTTATCAACATATTCTTTATCACACTTTTGTTCCTAAGTGTAACATCGACATAACTTACTCGGTCATAGACATATCCTGAAGGTTTTAATGCATTTTTGGAAAAAAACAAAAATGCTAATGATAATACTAGTGATTTTTGGTAAAACAGACCAAACTCCATCCTTTAGCCAACTGAAGCCAAAATGCTTGTCCAGCGCCTACAATCTTGACTGCCTCATCCCTATTCCTTCTCTAGTGACGTACTCCATAAACAACAGCCACGATTTGTGACATCTCACCCATTGCCATCCCTCTAAATGTTGTTGGCACACTATACCACCACCATGCATGCTAAACTTATGTATGATTTGAATTTATTGTGCTATGTTGAACTTAAACCCTTATTTCACCTATGTATGGTTTAGATGTTACATGAATTACTTGGTGAGTCATGAATCATGACCATTCCTATGTATGGTGACATTATGCTTCCAAACCATTTTTTTGCTACAAATTGGCTAGGATATACTAGCCAATTTGACCATATTCTATATTCCTTTTTTTCTATTTGTTTCTATGAAAATATGAAAGCATAAACAGTTTAGGAGTTTTTCTACTGTTTCCGTTCATATATATTTGTTTGTTTACCTACTTTTGGTTTGGAATAAGTGAAGCAAAGATCAACTTGTTCGAATTAGGGCAGGCTTCTCAATGTTTACAACAATTTTGACTTTAGACAAAAAAAAACTAAAAGACAACAAACGTTCGACAGTTGAAATTACCACACAAGCAAACACAAATCAAATTAAAACTTTGTCGTCAAATGCATCTTAGGGATCCACAAGCCAACAGCAATATATGTCAAGGCTTTAGAACATCCAACTTAAACCCCATGTCATCTGGGTACTGTACTAGTACCAAGGGAAACAAAAACACAAACTCAACAGCTTGTTTGAAGCAGCCTCGCGTCAGCCCCAATGCATGCGAAACTTAAGTTGGTCATGCTCATATGCAAGGGGAGAGATTATATTAGTATGGAGACGCTGGAGCAGGTATTGAATGGACTAGATCAGCCCATTCGAAACACCGCGCGCATCGGTAGATATGATGCAATACATAACGCGCATGCTTACTGCAGAGACGACCTTGACAAAAAGAACTCGTAATCTGAATGACAGTTCATGGCTTCTCCAGATGGCGCCCTTGGCACCACTGCCTTCGACATGATTGATGCACATTGCCTCAGTGCCCTCAGCCTCTTGTTCAGGAGTTCAGCATGGTCTGTTCCCGAGGAAACGTTTGGCCTTGGTCTGATCCTGAGTTGTTGTTCTCTCAGTTGAAACCACTTCTCTCCCTATAAATAAGAAAATTTTCATAACAAATAACACCAATAAGGAACAGGTACATATAGTTCTTTTTAAAAATGCATATACATATTTTCTGTCTATAGTAGTACTGAAGTGTAGTCAGTTGAACCACTACCTGGTCTTTGTAGGCAAGCAGACCGACAATCGGACAGATCATACGATCATACGCATCAGCCTTATTATCCGTAGAGCAAGTTTGTGGAACCAATTTTCCTAGGGAGTGGTATGTCAGGAAAGAAGCTTGGCAGCTCCCTGCAGCTGCAGGTATCTGACAAATAGGGTACCAGGCAACACAGAACCTAGAAACAACGGAGCATCTGGTTAGCACATAAAAAGAAAAAGGAATCGTGTTATAGATTGGAAGAGTTGCTTATATTATTAGGATCATACCAGGAAGCAGGATGAAGATCAGATAGCTTGACACTTTCAAGTTGCTTAGGATCCCCAAATATTGGATTACCAGCAGAGAGGTTTACGCCGTGCCGAAGCTGTTTGATCCTATATTACATGACAACAAGTAGATCAATCAAGTAGGGATGGAAAAAGACTCAGAAACAGTGTTTCTGGATCCTAGCTGTGCTAGTCTCTAGCTGTGTATATAATAAATCGTAAAAAATATGCACGACAAAAAGCAAAGTACGTAATTAAACAATAATGCATGCATGCTCCTCAACATACTTGGTGAAGATTGGAGGCCGTGAAAAGGGATTCTCCGATTCGAAGTACTCAAAGACGAGTCCGCCGCCGTGACTTTGTGACTTCCCTGCTGGCTGCCCAAACAACTGAACCGCAGACAGAAGAGGTACAAAATATGTAGAAAGTTCTGGCCAGCAAGAATTGGTCTTTCCCTGCATCTGAACCTCAATCCCACAGCACTCAGGTTCTTCATACCAGCTCCACACGCTCCACAGACGCAGATCTTGCAAGCTCATGTTACCTTTTGTGCAAGATGTATGTCCAATCACTGGGGTGGCCGCATGTAAGAAGTTTTCAATATCGGCATGGATACCGGCACTGATCATGTACACATCAGATGCTGCTTGCTCAACTTCATATGCATTATTAGCAGCCTCAATAATCTTATCCAACTCAGGCTCAGATGATGCATGAGTACTGAATTCTGTTTTCTTCTCTTTTTTCTGCTGTTCTTCCCTATCCACACATGAAGAATTAACCATATAACCTAGTAACGAAGTTTTATCAGAAGTTGGTGCTGTAGAATCTCTGTCTTCAGTGCCAACACCAACTGGAGCCACAACTTCTTCCTGTTCTTCCTTACCAACGCATGAAGGATTATCCAGATTATCTAGTGATGAAGTTTTATCAGAAGATGGTGGTGCTCTTGCGCCTTCGGTGTCAGCATCGACTGGGGCCATAGCTTTTTTCTGTCCTTCCCTACTATCAACACATGAAGAGTTATCCAGATGACCTAGTAGTGATGAAAGTTTATCAGAAGAAGGTGGTGTTTTTGAATCTGTGTCCTTGATGATGCCATCACCAACTGGAGCCATGGCTTTCAGCTCTCCGTCTGCCTTGGGATTGGGAAGACAGCTTGGAGAACTAGTTTCCTCGATAGCCTCTAGGGTAACATGATGACCACTCCTGGGTTTTGCTTGGTGCACTGTCGTCGTTATAACAAGCATTCTGTTGCTGCTACCAGCAGCTGAAACATTATCTCCATGATCAGTAGTATAACCGGTCTTTGACGACATGTTACTGAAACTGCGGGCCTTCTGGTATTTACCCTTTTTCTGGTTTGGTTTTCTAGCATAAAATGTATCATCATTTATGTAATGTCCTATTGTAATGACCTCACGGAATGGAGCTCTTGGGAAGTGTGCACGTGCTACAATAGGTCCTGAAGCAGCCATGGTAGATGAACTAGTCGTAGCAGGAGTTGATCGTTGCATCCTTTTCATCTTCTGTGCTGCTTTCCTGGAGACAACTTCCTGAAAATCACCACCATTATTGCTAGAATAACCGCTGCAGAGCAAGGCTTCTTGGCTACAGCCAGGACCGACTGCTAATAAACTGAAGCTTTGATGATGAACATTTGGCCTGTTTCCTTCACCACCACTCGTCGTCTTGCGCCTAAAACCTCGTGAATCTGTAGAATCTGATGCAGACAATGACGGCTCACTTCTCGCATCTGACAAGCTGCCAGCATAATCACCCATGGTGCAGTTCCATGCATTGCCACCAGTATAATAGTCATTAGCAGATGAACGACTAGCAGCAGTGGTGTATGAAGTAGTGCTCTCAAAGCTTTTGAAGTCATCACTGCTGCTAGAAGCAGATAGTTCCTTCTCGTTACCAGAAGATGCACTGTTTACAGCAGAAGTGATGACAAGTTTTGCTGTCACCCGACAGCTGGAGGAGGAAGAACTGTATTCCAGCAGTGGCACCCGAACGGCAACACGGCTGGACGAGGACGCCGAGGTTTCGCCACCGGTCGCGTTAGCGCATGTGGAAGAAGGTTGTTGGGTGGGTGGCTCAGTCTGCATTTCTGAAGCATGTGACTGTTTTCTGCCCTTGCCTTTGCCCTTGCTCTTGCCCTTTTTCTTCTTTTTGTTGTTCTTGCCGCTCTTCTTATTTCTTGTAGCTTTCTGTTTGTCTGAATTTATCTTGATAAAAGTACCTTCCAGGAAATCTGTATCATCAGGTGGCTTAGCTGAATCTTTTAGAAGCCGTCCTTTACCAGCCGGCTGAGTGCTGTCTCCATCTTGCACATCGTCTGACAATATTTTCATATGAGGAAAATATACTTTGAAACTCAATGATCCAATAAAAGCATCAGTCCTGTGGAGAGGAAGAAAACAGATGTCATCAAGTGATGACGAACTGAGACAAGAGCAAATAAAAGACCTTAATAATAGAAAGCATGACATAATAAAAACAACTATAGCACCGAATATGAATTTGTTTATCTCCAAACAAACCGGATATATGCGCAGCTTTAACCATAAAACTAATATATAAGAGCACAATTATACTCTTAAAATAAACAAATGTTTTATCTCTATTTCAAAAGATTAAAGCTTGTACATATTATCATGATCCAAATCATTGAACTTTGAAAACCACCATTTAAAAGAGCAGTAAAAAGTAAACAAAATATTTCATGAGAGCAATATTAGAACAAAGATATATATCACATAACTTTTGTTCACTTATTAGTATGGGACAATTCCCTGTATGTCACTGTAATTTTGTTCAGTACCTTATTGCCACCGTAAATATCTCAATGCCTTCTAAGCTACCCGGGTGCAATTTCTTACCCTTCCATGCAATTTCTTATATGCCAGTAGTTAGTAATCTACTAATATGTCAAAATGTGCCTTACATGGCAATGGGAAATGCCAAATCTTCCAGCCATAATAATGGATGAGGGAGAAGTCCTCCGATTGCCCATAGGATCTTTTAGCTCTTTGGAATGTCAATGTGTCTAGGACCTGGACCTGTTTGGTTCGCTGCCTAACTTGCCACATTTTCTCTATTTTTCTGTCTAAGGTTAGTTCTTCAATTTGGACGACTAAACTTAGACAAAGTTTGGTAAGTTAATCGAGAACCAAACATGCTCTAATGTTCCATCAAATTATACTAGTTTGTCTCCAATAGACCCGTTTTCTTGTAACCCATTGAGGTTAAACTAGTAACTACACAATTCATCGGCTATGGATGATGTGAGGGAGTGGTGATATTGCCTCTAGTATACTATTGTTGATGCGAAGGCATTATCGAAGGTCCATACACATGATGAAATATATTGCCTAAGTGTCTTTCAGGGTGACACCTTCGACCGGTTAACTTCGACGATTGAAGAGTAGCTGGCCCAGGATGAGGTCATCTTCAAACAGAGAAGGGCTATGAAGGACGACAAGGAGACATACACGACACATCTCTTGTGTTAAAGGACATAGAGACCCTGCCTCGACTATGTAGATCCTTTGTATAGGGCAAGGGATGCTTATGTAATTTTCTATGAAGATGTGTACCAATATGTGTATAATGTCATAGTTACACAGGGTTCGGCCAATTGTAATCCTACGCTTGTACTGTGCCACCTTCGTGTGTGGGCGCCTTCGAAGAGTAATCACCCTCGAGCCTTTGAGCTCAAGTGGCCTTCGAAGGTATAACATTCCAAAGTCCTCTTAAGTAGTATAATGACTTATACCCTCCTTTGCATGTGATAAAAGAAAACCAAAGAAATGGTCCGTGTTGCAAAAGGAGGAAAACATAACACAAATCAAGTGGAGATGACGTGCGCTTGAGACTACAATGATGCAAATTTTCTCATACAACGGATGGAGTTTTAGTAATCGAATTAGTTTTTAGTAGATTAGGAATATTGTTGTTCTTGAAATATTAAGCATAGTGTGTTTTGGTTTTAGATGTAATAATTGAACAGCCACATGCATCTATTGGTGCAGAAGCTGAAATATTTCAATATATACCCTATTGTAATTAAAAATGACTTTAACATACGACCTGTATACGAACCTTTGTTTCTTATTGTATTCTATACCAACATTATTGTAAAAGCTCCCCTTCCCCTCACCTGCCAATCCTTCAAAGTTGAAAAATTAAAGGAGAGACTTCACCTTGATTTGTGATGCGTTGTTGTGGTTCTTTGTAGGAGTTTTGACAGGCCGGCCGGTAACTAACACCTGTGCTTGTTTTCACATATTGTCTCTGGTGGCTTGAACTTTATAATATTTTCACATTTTATTGAATGATAGATTCATTCCCTGTTTCTATTTTGCAAACTCATTTTATTTCTATAAACTATTACTTATATATCGGTCTACAGTTTGTATAAAATGTTTCCTTTCTGTCCCAAACAGTACCAATTTACGATAGGTGGTGTAGCTAGCTTGACCTGAAATATATTTAGACTGTTTCATAGTGGACATTGTTGATGTTCTGGATGTGTTATTCTTCTGTAATTCATGTGCCATGCCAAGTAGAATTTTGATAAACATGAATTTCAATGGACAATTCTCTGAACTCAACTACAAAAACATTATTCTAGTTAATAACATAATTCACATGTCAGCCCAATGCTAGTAATTGATAAATTTTAATTATATGTTAGTCAACACAATTTCATCACGAAAAGGCCGGACTAGTAAATAAATACGGAAAAGAATATAATATGGCCATACATCTGGTCCTGTCGTTGTTGTTCCTGCCTAGCCTCGAATGCAGCTACTTGACGTTCCTGCAACATCCCAATGAACAAAAAACGAATAAATCATACAAGAAAAGACCATGCATATATATATCGTCTATGTCTTATATGATAGCATAAACCCTATAATCCCAAGATTATTGCACATACAAACTCTAAATTCTCTGGGTTCTTCTTCTCCGTGGAACGCCTGAATATGCGGCGGCGACGTTGACGTCTCCTTGGTGCATCCCCATCAGCGATGTTTCCATGGGTACTCCCTTCTTCTCCTGGTGGCATACTGCATACACCCCCCTGCAGGCATGGACAGTACCAGCAGGAATCACAGACGACACACGTTTCTGTACATATACATGGGCATGGCTGCTGAACCGGATCGATTTGCTAGTAAAAACCACGCAAATATGCGAAGGAATGGAAATGCCAGCAGCTGATTAATTAGAACGAAGGAACAGCACACACTACTTCTTTAATCGTTTGTCCACAAGATCCATGGACCCTCGCCGGCTGACTAGCTAGCTTAATGGCGTGCAAACTTAACCTGCAATAATCTGACGATCCCTACACATACAGTCAAAAATTTGCAAAGGCCGTAGCAGAAGTAGAAATCTGGTAGCGGCCGGTCGAGCGCGCGATCGATCCAGGCACAACGACAACCACTGAACCGAACCCTCCCCCTCCCTCCCTGCCTCCTCCTTCCTCTCAGGCAGCCGCCACCGTACCCAGCAGAAAACAACTCATTCCAACAACAACAAGAAGAAGAAAGCATCAAGAAAGTAGAGTGAAGAACCATAGATATGATGCACGCGCTCAGAGCTCCAACTCCAAAACGAGATTCATAGAAATTCCTGAAGAGGAATTAAACAAGCTAACAAAAAAGAAACTCGTGCTATATACGTACGACACCAGTGTGTGTGCGTGGTGAGAGCGCGAGATCAACGAATGCACATACTGTCGGAAAATTCTGATGCAGTCTGCCTTGGAAGAAGAGGTCGGGAGAGAGGTAGGGGAGAGAGGGGGGTGCGAGAGAGGCCGGAGAGCGAGCGCACTAGTTTGGCAAGGAGAAAGGGCCGGGACCACCGTAAGGCAGTAGCTTATCATATAGGAAAATAAAGCGAGTGGGAGGGACTACGAAACATGTGAGGGCTGATTTGGTGATTAGGGATCCCGAGGGGATCCCTAGGGGAGAAATCCCTTTCTAATTCAATTTTGAATAGCAAGAGGTTTTCGTTCCCTAGGGATCCCCGATCACCAAATCAGCCCTGAGCTAGCTAGTATCCCCTGTGCAGTGGAACCGTGTGTTAGGATCATGACAGTTCAAATTTGTATTTTTCCTACTACTTTCAACTTTCTGTTGAGTACAATAATGTTGGTAGTAGACCATGGATGTTGTAGATATATGTTTACTCCTTTAATTTACAAGGGACGACGACACAGTTGTACCAACCTATTAGTAAAAAAAATATATATGTGTCCATAATATATACTGCAGTAATTAAATGTGGTGCCCAATAAATGTACATGGGCAATCTTTTTTCTGGACGCCATAAATATCTGTGTTGTATGTATGCTATAATGAAATATGGTGGCGTGGTTCGTTCTACACAACTCAACACGTTCTAAGCAACACTCTGAAATATTTGCTACTACTTCTACAAGATCTACTTGATTTGCATATTAATAGCCATGAAATGTTTTTTTTTATTTTGTAGATATGATACTATAGCTAGTATTAATTAATTTAGCTGCGCAAAAATTCTGAACAGTGTATCTTTGGGATGATATATATACACATATATAATATTGTATCCCTACATCTTTTAATAAAAAAATAGAAAAATGGCTAGGTATGAGACCATTTAGACCAAGGCATCTCTTAGATAGACCATGCACCTTCTTCAAATCATGTTTTGATGCTAATTTTGTGTAACAAGTCCTATATATGTTGCAAAATACCTAATAAGCAGCCCTATGATTAACCATATGCGCAATCTCTCTAAAGCACATTTTCATGCAATTTTTTTTTCTAATAGCTAGTCCAATATTGTAAAGTGGTTGAGTACCTTTTCCTTTGAAAAGTGTCGTCAGCAAAATGAACATCACTACAAAACTAGTTTTGGTTGATGCACCCGTTTTTACAAAACTGCTTTGTACATATGTTGTATAGAGGTGGCTACCACTACTCTTATATATGTTGCTAGAAATTGCTTATTTAATTTCTAGAGGCGCTTGTAAACCATATCTGTCCTACAAAATGGTTTCCATGCATAGATTATGCAAAAATCATAAATAAGGCCAAAAAATATCCGAGACGACCCTACTGAAGAATACCAAAACAATTTTGTCATATTCGAAATTCATAAATCACATGTCATAAGTCATATTTTTTTCACAAAAATACATGTGTTGCATAACTCCACTAACCATTCAACCCCAAAGTCACATTTCTGTAGGATATGTTCATTCCCCTCATATTTATTTTACCCAATTTTTTAATGAGTATTTGGCCTAAATGAGTTCAAATGAAAAAAAAGGAAACTGCAAATTTGTAAATACAGTAAAGTACTAAAACTTTCAATTTATTTTCTCTATTTGAGGTTATTTAAAAAATTTGAATTTCAAATGTGAGAAATTAAAAAATTACATTGATAAATAATTTCAAACAAAAAATTATTAACTATAAAGCTGCATAACCCATCAAGACCTACGACTTCGGCGGGTTTTGTCATTTCTCTATCCAATGTCATTTAGAAAGCATTTTCAATATGTAAGGACTTCAAACTAAATTTTTGGAGCATGTATTATTTCAAATGAAAAGATGTTTTATATATTTTCTAGATTCATAACTTTGGTTTTACTCATGTATCCATCCAAGGTTGTTTGGAAAAATCAAAAATGAATTTTGAAATGTGAAAACTTCAAACATAATTCCTTGGATCTAAATGAATTCAAATAAAAAGTTGTCAACTACAAAGTTGTGCATCTCTTCAAGACATACAAATTTGATGTAAAGCTTATCTTTGTCTGACTTCACTTGAAAAATTATAAATATTACTTTGCTCCATATATTTCTAAAGATGGCTCTAGATCTAGTTGCCTTTACAAATCGACTTTTAGAAGTGGCTTTAGATCCAGACGCCTCTAGATATCTATTTAAAGCATCATAAACATCATAAATCCACCAAGATTTATAGTACAAATGTGAAAATAATGTAAAGGTTACAATGAACATATATATTATAGTAGATGTTTAATCATATTTGAATCTATACTACTCATACCCTTGGACTCATAGACGTTGGAATAACTATTTTACTCAAGCCCTCGTCCATGATGAAGGATACTAGCTCGTCTTTCGATCCTCTGATCTTGATATATAACACCTTTTGAATTTTAAGTTCATCAAGTTTTGATTGATACAAAATGGTTGAAAAGCACAAGTGCTAGAAAAAATAGAGTGGTTATACATAAAATGAGAAGCATACACACCATTTTGTTTCCTTCTGTTGTGTCTCGTCTAGGTACTAGTGCATTGCCCACATCACGTAGAACTGTGTTCTTTGTTGGATATCGATATCGACTATTGACTATTGTAGGGTATGTGCTTCCATATACTGAGGCTTAGAAAGGGTTCATGTGCCCATCAATATTTTCCTTGACTTTGTGTGACATTATAAAGTGGGGAAAGGGGTCAAATTAGAATATACTATATGATTAGAAAATTATATGTTATTCGCTTCAGTTACTCATTTGACATGGTGAGTACTAAGTAGGTCATTGATTTGATAAAGTTTTCTTCTCTTTGAGTTCCACGCCTCGACATGCGATTGTGCAAGTTTGATATATATGACAATGTAATGGAACTTCCACTAACAAATGTCTAATGCAAATCAATCCTAGTTAATTAATGACCTTCAAAAAAGATAGGAAACACCCATCTTGAGCCAAGAACGCATACTAATAGCAATTGCGGGTTAGGAGTTTGTTTCCTTTATATTTGGATTTGGGTTAATTACAAAAACAGATCGTTCAAGTCATGGTTTATGCCTCTGCATTATCCTTGTTTACTTGCACGGGTCCAAGAAGGCTATATGATCAAGGCCTTTCTTTAAGAAGTATTTGACCTCCAACCTACATAAGCAAGAGATACATTCAAACATTGAAGATGTAGCTGAGATAATATCACGCGAGTAGGGTACTTACATGTACCATCATATCACTATTTGTCGAGGGAAAGCCTCTAATAGAAACAAGACCTCATACTCGACCCAATTGGTCCCTTCATCTTTACGAAAACATGGTTTCGATGACAACAACATTGAAAGTGTTGCAATCCACTTTTATAATAGAAAGCTTGTAATATTCATGTAGTTGAAATAGATGATAACAATTTGTTAATCTCCCTTTGGGTGGCCATCAGATAATAGCTCTTTATAATCATATGGGACTAATGCTTGGGCAATTTCTTTTTTGTGTGCCAAGATATGCTAGGCATACTCCAATCTTATGTTCAAGGTTTTGGCCAGTTGCATGGTCTCTACCAAATAAAAAGTGTGTTCCTCTCAAAATTTACCTTTATTACCAGTGTTTTTAGTTTGCCTTCACATTTAGAGAGAAGAGGCTTAGTGGGTATGCCTAATTGGTTCTAAAATTTTTGCTTTTATTCCAAACTTGGAGTGCTGACTCTTTTAGCTTATTCGTCTTGATCGTTATGCTCCCACTCACTAGCTTATTATTTTTCTAACTAGATTTGGTAACATTCGCTACTGAAGCCAATGACCTTTTCTACAAGGATGGCACTTATATAGTTCTAAATGGGGGGAGGAGGAGACTAAGATCTTCTAAGACTGAAGAGGGTGGAGCATACTGCTCTCTTTTGGGGTCGTAAAGAGGTAGGCATAGGCCTAGGAAGTGATTGTTCCCTATGAGATGCCAATTTGTCATCGTTTACCACATCTAAAAAATGTTGGTTAACAACCTTCATGTATCGTTTCTGCCAAGCCATAGTAGTCTCCCTATTTTGATCAAGATACAATTTGTCTTTCTCAGTGGGATAATCAATATGTATCTTGGTGTACTTCTTTGCTAGGATCCTATCAATCCTAACCCTTGCATACCCCAGAGTAGTTGGGAGGTTGTGCATCATCCCTTCTATGGGAGGCTAGGCCTCGCAAATCACTACCTTTTTAGTTGTCTACTGCTAGGACATGTATAGCCTAATGGCCATGCATCTGGTGATGATATCATAAACAATAGTTTTAGATAAAACAATTCGTTGCTATATGTCACATGGATGTCTTCATCAAAATTAAAATAGGTAGTCCTATAAAAATACTCTACTCTACTCCATGCAAGAACTAAGCATCATGTATTAATAATCATCAAAGCTACCATGTAATTTGCTAGAAATTAAATGGTTTAATGCAGTGGTGAACCTAGGATTTGATCACAGGGTATGCGATGAAAAAATGTCTTATGCAATTTAGTAAACCATTAATAATTCGGTAAAACCATATAGAGTACGACGATAAATCTTGATACAAATTGTTCAAGTGAAATACAGATAATTTAAAGTATAGCTATAGAAGAGACTTACAACATTACTTGTTGATCCTCCGCTTTTTTCAATGACATGAATGTCTCAATTATATCATCTTCATCAACTTGGAAGAAAATATCTCGCTCAATAAATGTGAGTAGACAATCATCCAAAATAGTATCACCTAGCTTATTTCTTGATTTTGATTTCACTATAACCAATGCAGAAAATACCCTTTCAACACTCGCAGTTGCCACCGGTAAAAGCAATACCAATTTGAGAAGCAAGTACACCATATCATACACTTTGTGTCTTTTTGTTTCAACAAGCTTAACTGAGAGATCAACAATGTTCTCTAGACCTTGGAAACGTTCATCCCGTTGCATGTCATCAATATAATTATCAAGTTGCAATTCTAGTTGTAGTAAATTGTTGTTGGAGAAGTCATTAGGATAAAATTCAGCCAATCTACGTACCTTTTGTGCATCAAAAGAAGCAAATGAGTGTGAAGGACTAAAGGATGACATACAAGAGAGCAGCTCCATGTTAATCTCATCAAATCGATTATCAAGCTCTTGACTAATTTGATCAATGACACCAATGTATACTTCTCTTCTGAAATGGTCATCATT
Source organism: Zea luxurians (assembly GCA_029449295.1). Classification (NCBI taxonomy): domain Eukaryota; kingdom Viridiplantae; phylum Streptophyta; class Magnoliopsida; order Poales; family Poaceae; genus Zea; species Zea luxurians. The sequence goes on along the minus strand of JAOPSE010000103.1, from coordinate 6,115,173 downwards.
TGTTTGGTTTCGGGCACGAGCATACCTTGCTGATTTTCCATAAGGCACATAAGCACCATCCATAGCAGGAACTTCGACACCATGTGTAATACAAAATGAAGTGACCTTCTTTAGAAAATTACCCCAATCATGAGACCTCAATTGTTGCATTCTGCTCTTTGCCACATTAACAAGTGAGATTGCATTAAGAATATCTTGATCCCTTCTCTGCAAACACTCAGATAACTCATTTGTGTATCCAAGAGTAACATACATTAAGTGCACAAAGAAAACAAACTCAAAGGTTTCAAATGCTCCAAGCACGAAATGAATCTTCGTCCAATCATCCTTATGTGCAGTATCAACACCAAGATCAATGAGAACATCATGGATTGAAGAATACATAGTGATGATGCTACATATAGTTTTGTAATGTGAGCCCCACCGAGTGTCACCAGGCCTAGGCAAACCCATCTCTTGATTTAACCCACTCCCTGATTCAAGCTCACCACACTCTAGTGATTTCTTGACATTCTCAAGCCTAGCATTTCGAAGCATACCATGACGCTTGCAAGAAACCCCAACAATGTTCAACAAGATAGATACTTGATCAAAAAAAGTCTTACAGTCAGTATTTCCCTTGGCAACAGCTACAAGAACTAGTTGTAGTTGATGTGCAAAGCAATTAATATAATAAGCACAAGGTGATTCTTTCATGATTAATGTTTTCAGCCCTTTAATATCTCCTTTCATATTGCTAGCCCCATCATAACCTTGACCTCTAATCCGAGTCATACTCAGTCCATGACTAACAAGTAAACCTTTGATTGCTTCCTTAAGTCACAAAGAGGTAGTATCATCTACATGAACTACTCCAATGAAATGCTCACATGGCCTTCCAAGTTTATCAACATAACGCAAGCAAAGAGCTAGTTGTTCTTTATGTGATATGTCACAAGATTCATCAGCTAAAATTGCAAAGGGCTCATGTAACACCCTGATTTTCGCTGCTAGGAAAATCTTGTTTTATTCCACAATCATCTTAATATATTAATTTTACACGTATGATGTTAGTAAACACGTGACTAGGCAAACTATTTACAAGTATTTCACCTCCTTTCTAACTAGCCATAAATTAATCCATCTCAAGTACTAACGTCAACACTCTACTCCAATGCAACTTTTGCACAAGGATCCCATCTTCGTAACATTACACTTGCTAGCAAACTACCTCCTCTTCCCAGGAGCAACACACGCCTTGACACAGTGATTCCAGAAGATAAGCTAGCTATTTGTTTCTTGCCTCGGAAGCCTCTCGAGCCAGCCGTACCTCACAATAACTCACAGTCAACTGGTAGTAGCACCTACTCACCATTACTGACACCCCGACGACGAGGACACGCATCCATGGCAAGAAGCTTTCGTGTGGGAACTGCAAGCTGTCTTCTACCTCCCCTGACCAGAACCAATACACGCACGCGCCATGATGCTAGTCTGGGAGTTAAGACCACGTTGTCGAGCTGAGAAGACCTGAAACGACGCATCAAGCAGTGAAAGCAGTAGCCCGACAAGCCCCTGCGCGCTCAGCCTAATCGAAGACCAGCCTCTCACCTCAATCACCACCGAAGTCGTGCCCAGCTCCGTGCAAGTTGCCGACCAGCCTCGGGAAGACACCGCCACACTGTGCCGGGTCGCCGCGCACAGTCGTCGGCCGAGATTTTTCTCAGGTGAACCGCCTTTCCCCGTCTATAAAGCGAGCCCGACGCCGCACCGTGATGCCTCGCACCTCCTCAGGTCGCTGTCGTGCACCACAACCCGAGCTGAGCCCGTCTTCTTCTCCCTAGCCGAAGAACCAGCTACCTTCGATCTCCCCAACGAAGACCGTGACCGTCGATTCGAGTGGCAGGTGAGCACCTCCTCAACGCCAATCGCCTCCCTTCAGACTTGATTGAGCCCTTCTTCCACCTTCTAGAGCCATCCGTGAGCTTCGGTCAACCATGGCCATGGCGCCGAGCAGCAGCCTCCCTGTGCTTCTCCCGAAATATTCCACTCCAGAGAGATGTGCTGTGGTCTGAGGGTCATTTTCCCCCACTCCCTGCCCTCTCCATCGCCCTCCCGAGAAGCTGATTTGAGCCTTGAGTGTAATACTCAAAATTGTATAAAAGCATTATATGGAGATTTCCTTATTTTATGAGCCTCATTTTGCATCATAAAAAGAGCATACATGTTGAGAGTTATCAATTAAAACCAAAGACACTAAAATAAAAGAAAATGCATCATATTGGAGTTTTATGTTTGTGCATTAAATAAAAATAATAATAATATAAAAAAAGAAATTGGATTAAACCTTAAGTTGAAAATTAGGGTTTGAAAGTAAGAAGAGAAAGGATATAAAAATATTAATGATATAATTATATTTTTAAAAACTGGTATTTTTAACTTCACAAATGTAAAGGGGATTAATGTAGCACAAGCTTGAATTTAAGTTTGAATTCAAATTGGAATTCAAATTGAACTTGGAAGTATAGAAAAAGGGAATAGAAGATAAAAAGAAAAGAATAAAATGGACCAAGCCAACCTGGGCCGGCTGCCACACTTCTCGGCCCAGTCGTTTTCCCTCCACACGCAGCCCACTACCCTGCCTTCCCTATGCCGCTGGCAGCCTGGGCCCGCGGGTCAGCTTCTTATCCTGCGCGCCCGCACAACCTGGTAAATGGGACCCGCTTGACAGCCTCGCGCCGCTCGTGCCCCTGCTCTGTGGACCATCCCCGTCAGAATCGTCCCCAACGACTTCGCGGGGAGCTCGGCGGGGCTTGCGGCGCCATGACGACTCCGAGCTTGGCGCAATTCTGAGCCCTCCTGGGTATAAAGCCGAGCGCCGTCGTCCCTTATCCCCTTCCTCTCCTTTATCCTCAACCTCTCGCCAGCCACCAAATCACCGTCGCGATTCTCTCGGGCCAAACTCACCGCCGTCGTGGTCCCGCGCCGTCAACACAGGTGAGCCCGCGGTAGATGGCCGGGTTGTCTCTGCGCGGTCTCTAGAGTGCGCGTGTGGATCTGTTGGGCGCAATCGAAGCTCTGCGCGCCGGTAATCCTTCGCCGGGACCGGAGGTCCGTCGTGCACCGCGGCCAGGGGGGTTCTTCACCGCGATTAGAGGTAATTGGTGTGCCATTTCCTTCGCGTTTCACTGGTAGGTGTGTAGAGTGGTTCAATTTTGGAATTGGCGCTCTAATGCGCGGAATCGTGGGGAGTCCGGCCATGGGCCGCCGTGTTCCGGCCAGTGGCGCCGCTGGTGGCCGGGGGGGATGATGGTTGTTGGGTTGCTGACCGTCGATTCGCGATGGGTGGCTCGGATCTAGCCAGGCGTACCGATTGGGTGGGGACAAGCGTGCGCCGTTGGATGGATGTTGGACGGCTCAGATTAGGTCTCATACCGATCCAGCGGCACCTAACCACTACCGTTGATCCGCGATCCCGCGGCTCATATTGGTTCTAGATTCATTAAACCGTGACCCTTGGATTCGGATCCGATGGATTAGATCGGATACCGGTTCAATGTAATATGGTCTAATCTCCGCCCTTCAATTCTAATCGGGCGGTCACGATAGGTCCATACCCCTTCGCGTAACCACTTTGTAGAAAACCCCTTATAAACTTAGAGATTCAACCCGCAGTCCTCTGCGCCGTGCGGTATGAGTCTTAGGAATTCTTCTGAAATAGCCCCTGACCTTTCTGGTAATTGAGGCCTGATCCAGAACTGTTTTAAATCAATTAAATGAATTAGAAATTGGATTTTTAATATGAAAATAAACTCTAGAACTTGTATAAATCATAGAAATTCCATTTTTGGTCCAAATTGAACCATTCCAGTTTCTAAAATTTTGTAATAATATTCTCTATCATATAGTGGCTCTGTTTTGGCATGAAAACAGTAAGAAAAATTATTTATCATTTAATCCTATTTTAATCGCATTAAACCTTAGGAAATTCATAACTTGAAATCTATAACTCCAAATTTAGTGATTCCAGTTCCTATGATTTCATTTTAATGTGTACATTTTTACTGTATATTTTATTCATCTGTTTGGTGTGATGTTGATTTTGGCTATACTATGTATGTAGTGTTGATGCGAGTAGACGAGCAAGCCACTGTGGAAACTGAGGTTCAACAAGTAGAAGTAGCTGAGCAGGAGCTCATTGAAGGCAAGTTGTGCCCTTGATCACTTACTTTTCCCAGCCATGTTCTTATTAATTTTAATGATCTGCATAGGTTAATTTTGATGAGATCCTTTATGTTACCCCAGTTTTGATTACCTCTATACCTTGTTCACCCCTGGAATATTTTTGGGTAGTACTTGCTATTGCTTTATGTGGATTGGGTATGGAGATATACTATACATGATTATTCTGTTATTATCTTGTTATTATTACTGTTCATGTTAAGATCATTAAATTAATGGGAACATGGAGCGACCACCCGGGAAAACAGTGCTACCACAAGGGTTTAATGGGACGCCCTTGGCTGATTAACTAGGAAAGCTAGTGGAGGGCTACCTTACCCGAAAGGGGCAAGGGCAGTAGGGGAGTGGTCAGTGTAGGGAGGTCCTTGTTTGATTTTGCTGCGATGGCGGTCAGGCAAGAACCCTGCACTGGAGCTTCCTATAAACTGTAGCGGGTAGTCTGAAGCTAGTGGAACTTTGTAAAGGTCTCGTAGTGTTACCCTGCCTCGCTTCCTTGGTAGAGGTGTATGGGATTCATGACCCCTTGGCAGATGGGTAACACGGCTTGTGGGTAAAGATGCGCAACCTCTGCAGAGTGTAAAACTGGTATACTAGCCGTGCTCACGGTCATGAGCGGCTCGGACCCTCAGATGATTAATTATGGAACTTAAATTTAAGTTGATATTTGCATCGCATTTGGGATTATTTTACTATTACTGTTCTTTATTATTAAGGTTTGGTATTTACTTACACTTAGTAATTGCTAATAAAATTTTGACCAACTTATAAAAGCAATGCTCAGCCTCAGCCTTTACTTCATTGATTAGCCTTACACTACATGAACTCCCACCTTTGGTGAGTTCATGCCACATTATTACCCACGACTTGTTGAGCTATGAACGTATGTGAGCTCACTCTTGCTGTCTCACACCCCCCCCACAGGAGAAGAGCAGGTGGTCGAAGAGGAGCCGCCTAACACTGAGGCATTCGACTTGATCTAGGTGGCGTTTCCCAGTCGACATTGGCGCCGTCGATCCTTAGTTCGTTTTATATTTATCTTTATTTTGTAATAAGTCTTCCGTTATGTAATAAATACTCTGATGTTTTATGACATTTATCTCTATACACTCTGTTATTATATATGTTGTCTTCTTGGCGCATGTATGAGATGCACCCGGCTTTGTCCCTTAAAACCGGGTGTTACAGAAGTGGTATCAGAGGAAATGTTGACTGTAGGACGAAACCTAGATAGAAATGGACAAATCCCTTACCTACTTATCTTATTCTGATTCATTCTACACTTACCTTACTCTGATTCTTTCTATACTTAGCTTGATCCTGTCTCACCTTCTGTTGTTCTACTCTAATCATTCTTATCTTCTCTATTCTGAGACAAGATGGATTTCATACCTTGGAATCCCTACCCCTATGACATTTTTAAGAGATAGGAAGCCTAAGACAAAATTAAAACTATTTTCTCTATTAAAAATATTGGTTGATTGTTCTGATGATCAATGTCTGATTTGCTTCTTTGTTTGATTGAAATATTATATATGGACATCTTAGTATGTGCCAGCATAAGGTAATAAATTAGCTATGGTAGGTAAAACATTAAACTGCTTAGCTAATAAATCCCCTAAAGTAACATGATTGTAATTACTGCCTTGTCTACTGCTCTTTCTTACCATATGTATCTAACTCAGATGGTCAATACCAGGAGGGGTGGTGGAATTGATTTGCCTCCTAACCGACACACTCGAAGGATATATAGACAACCTCAGCCACAGCCAGCAGAGATGAATCCTCCTAATCCTCCACCAGGCGGAGTTGACCCATTGGTTGCTGCTCAGATGGCGGTGATGCAGCAAATGGCAGACACTATGGCTGATATGTGTGCCCAAATGCAGCAAGAACGCCAGGAAATGCGTCAGGAAAGAGAGGATATACGCTAGGAGTTGCGCCAGGAGAGAGATGAGATACGCCAAGAAAGGAGGGCGCAACAACAGCTGCTGCAACAGCAACTTCAACAACAGCAACAGCAGCAACAAGTGCCATTGCCTCCACCACCACCACCAGTTCCACCTCGTGATAAGCACCGGGAGTTTATGAGTCATAAGCCACCGACCTTCGCCAGTTCGCCAGATCCACTTGATGCAGACGATTGGTTGAAGTCAATTGAGAAGATGCTGAATATTGCACAATGCACTGACCGGGAGAAGGTTTTATATGCTTCTGGACGTCTGACTGGTCCTGCTGTTGACTGGTGGGATTCTTATACTGCTGCCCATGATGCTGCGGATACTATTACTTGGGCAGAGTTCAGTACACAATTCAGGAACTACCATATTCCAGCTGGTATGATAAAGATCAAAAAGAAGGAGTTTCTGTCATTGAAGCAAGGTAACATGTCAGTCAGCGAGTACAGAGACAAGTTTATTCAGCTGTCGAGATATGCTCCGGAGGAAGTTGCTGAGGATGAAAGAAAGCAGGAGCACTTTATTGAAGGACTTAATGGACCCTTGCAGTATGCACTGGTGGCACACACCTTTCCATCATTTCAGAGGCTACTGGATAAGGCTCTTGCTATTGAACACAAGCGTGTTCAACTGGGTGATTTGAAGAGGAAGGCTATCTCGCAGGGACAGGGTAGCAGCAGTGTTCGTCCCCGCTACGTTCCACCACAGGGTACACCGACTCGACCAGGAGGACCACGCCCAGTTCAGTATGCTCCACAGGGCTCTCCACGGACACCTACTCGACAGGCTACCCCCACTGGCACCCCGACGAAGTTTTCAGGACAGAGTCCAGGCACTAATTGTTTCAAGTGTGGGAAGACTGGTCATTATGCAAATGTCTGCCCACAGAGGATTGCTACTACTCCAGTTCAGAACAAGCAACAGACTCCTGGCAAGGGATATTCTATAGCCAGGGTGAATCAAGTCAGCGTTGATGATACTCCTGATGGTGGTGACCTCGTACTTGGTATGTTTTATGTTAATGCAATTCCTGCAACCATATTATTTGATTCTGGTGCTACACATTCATTCATGTCTGCTAGATATGCCAACACAAATAAAATACCACTGCTAAATATGAGAAAACACATGATAGTAATCACACCGAAAGGGCCTGTTGAGGCAAATCAAATGACACGTAGATTGACATTGACCATTATGGGTAGAGAATTTGGAGCCACTGCTATAATATTAGAGTCAAGCAGTATAGATCTGATCCTTGGTATGTCATGGCTAAGAAAGGCAAAGGCCGTTATAGCATGTGGTAGAGGTACCGTAGAGCTCACTACCACTAAAGGAGAAAGATTTCAAGTTAATATTGCAGTAACCTCCTCATCCATGCGTGCAATGTTCTTTATGCCTGAGGAGTTTGTTGGTGACAACATTCGGGTGGTTAGAGATTTTCCGGATGTCTTTCCAGAGGAGTTACCAGGGATGCCACCTGATAGAGAAGTTGAGTTTGTTATTGATCTCTTATCTGGAACCGCCCCTATTTCTAAACGGCCATATAGAATGTCTGTAGAGGAGTTGAAGGAACTGAAGAAGCAGTTGACGGAGTTACTAGAGGCTGGTTACATTCGTCCGAGTTCCTCACCTTGGGGAGCACCGGTGTTATTTGTGCAGAAGAAGGATGGATCGCAACGAATGTGTGTGGATTATAGATCTCTTAATGATGTTACGGTGAAGAATAAGTATCCGTTGCCCCGTATTGAGGATTTATTTGATCAGATGAGAGGGGCCAGGGTATTCTCGAAGATTGATCTCCGATCGGGGTACCATCAGATGAGGATTAGACCATCGGATATTCCTAAGATGGCTTTCTCAACCCGATATGGATTATATGGGTTCACTGTTATGTCATTTGGATTAACCAATGCACCAGCTTATTTTATGAATTTGATGAATAAGGTGTTTATGGAGTATTTGGACAGATTCGTCGTGGTGTTTATCGACGATATTCTGATCTATTCTAGGAATGAAAGTGATCATGAACAACATTTAAGGTTGGTGCTACAGAAGTTATGAGATAATCAACTCTACGCTAAGTTCAGCAAGTGCGAGTTTTGGATTGACAAGGTGCCATTCCTTGGTCATATTATTTCTAATGGAGGAATAGCAGTGGATCCTGCTAAAGTGAAGGAGATTATGGAGTGGAGAGTGCCCACTACAGTTACTGAGATTCAGAGTTTCTTGGGACTCGCAGGATATTATCGGAGATTTATTGAAGGGTTCTCTAAGATTGCTAAGCCTATGACATCGCTTTTGGAAAAAGGCAGAGAATTCAAGTGGGATGAGAAGTGCCAAGAAAGCTTTGATCAATTGAAGGAGAGACTAATGTCGCCACCAGTATTGGTTATGCCAGATCTACAGAAGGGATTTGACATTTATTGTGATGCATGTGGCCAAGGACTTGGATGTGTGCTTATGCAAGATGGTCATGTGATTGCCTATGCATCTCGTCAGTTGCGGAAGCATGAATTGAACTACCCCACTCATGACTTGGAATTGGCAGCCGTTGTGCATGCACTTAAGATTTGGAGACACTACATCATGGGAACTAAGTGCCAAGTATACACGGATCATAAGAGCTTGAAGTACATATTCACTCAAAAGGATCTCAACCTTAGGCAACGCCGTTGGTTGGAGCTCATTAAGGATTATGATTTGGAGATTCACTATCACCCAGGCAAGGCAAATTTGGTTGCAGATGCCTTGAGTCGGAAGGAGCATGTTCACTCCGCTTTCGTAGTCCAGCTACCTGATGAATTAGCAAAAGATTTTGAGAGACTCAACCTGGGAATTGTTACACATACGGAAGGAGTGACTATTGAATTGGAACCTACCTTGGAGCAAGAAATTCGTAAAGGTCAGATTGGTGATGCCAAAATCCAGGAGATCAAGGATCTGATAACAGAGGGTAGAGGCCCGGAATTCACAGAGGATGAGCAAGGCACGATATGGTTCAAGAATCGGATCTGTGTTCCCGATATTGATAGTCTTCGGGAAACCATATTGAAGGAGGCACATGACTCAGTTTATTCTATCCACCCTGGGAGCACTAAGATGTATCAGGATTTGAAGCAAAAGTATTGGTGGTATGGTTTAAAGAGAGATGTGGCTGCACATGTGGCTATGTGCGATGTATGCCAAAGAGTTAAAGCTGAACACCAGAGGCCAGCCGGACTACTGCATCCACTGAAGATACCTGAGTGGAAATGGGAAGAGATTGACATGGACTTCATTGTTGGATTACCCCGCACGTCTGCTGGTTATGATTCTATATGGGTGATTGTGGACAGGCTAACTAAAGTAGCCCACTTTATTCCGGTGAAGACCACTTATTCAGGAGCCAAGTTAGCAGAGTTGTACATGGCACGGATTGTCTGCCTACATGGTGTGCCAAAGAAGATTGTGTCAGACCGGGGATCACAGTTTACTTCTCGGTATTGGAAGAAGTTGCACGAGTCATTGGATACGAGATTGAATTTTAGTTCGGCTTATCATCCCCAGACTGATGGGCAGACTGAGAGGACCAACCAAGTGCTGGAAGATATGTTAATAGCTTGTGCCCTTAGGCATGGTGGAAGTTGGGATAAGAGTCTACCTTATGCTGAGTTCTCATATAATAATAGCTATCAGGCCAGTTTGAAGATGTCACCGTTTGAGGCTTTATATGGCAGAAAGTGCAGAACTCCACTGTACTGGGACCAAACTGGAGAAAGGCAGTTGTTTGGGCCTGAGATTATACATGAAGCAGAGGAACAAGTTCAGCAAATAAGGGAGAATTTGAGAACTGCACAATCCAGGCAGAAGAGTTATGCTGACACCCGGAGAAGACTGCTTGAGTTTAAAGAGGGAGATTATGTCTATTTGAAGGTGTCACCACTCCGGGGTATGAGAAGATTCAAAGTCAAAGGAAAGTTGTCCCCTCGCTTTATTGGACCCTTCTTAATCTTAAAGCGAGTGGGAGAGGTTGCATACCAATTGGAGTTACCGGATCATCTCGCGGATGTTCATGATGTATTTCATGTGTCTCAGCTGAAGAAATGTCTCAGGGTACCTGAGGAACAATTACCAATGGAAGACCTTAATGTTCAAGATGACCTGACTTATGCTGAGTACCCCATCAAGATTCTTGATACATTGACTCGAGTCACGAGGAATAAGGTTATAAAGATGTGCAAAGTGCAATGGAGCCACCACGGTGAAGACGAAGCAACTTGGGAAAAAGAAGAAGAGCTTCATATAGATTTTCCCCACCTTTTCCCTAGATCTTCTTAAATCTCGAGGACGAGATTATTTTTAAGGGGGGTAGGATTTGTAATACTCAAAATTGTATAAAAGCATTATATGGAGATTTCCTTATTTTATGAGCCTCATTTTGCATCATAAAAAGAGCATACATGTTGAGAGTGATCAATTAAAACCAAAGACACTAAAATAAAAGAAAATGCATCATATTGGAGTTTTATGTTTGTGCATTAAATAATAATAATAATAATATAAAAAAAGAAATTGGATTAAACCTTAAGTTGAAAATTAGGGTTTGAAAGTAAGAAGAGAAAGGATATAAAAATATTAATGATATAATTATATTTTTAAAAACTGGTATTTTTAACTTCACAAATGTAAAGGGGATTAATGTAGCACAAGCTTGAATTTAAGTTTGAATTCAAATTGGAATTCAAATTGAACTTGGAAGTATAGAAAAAGGGAATAGAAGATAAAAAGAAAAGAATAAAATGGACTAAGCCAACCTGGGCCGGCTGCCACACTTCTCGGCCCAGTCGTTTTCCCTCCACGCGCAGCCCACTACCCTGCCTTCCCTATGCCGCTGGCAGCCTGGGCCAGCGGGTCAGCTTCTTATCCTGCGCGCCCGCACAACCTGGTAAATGGGACCCGCTTGACAGCCTCGCGCCGCTCGTGCCCCTGCTCTGTGGACCATCCCCGTCAGAATCGTCCCCAACGACTTCGCGGGGAGCTCGGTGGGGCTTGCGGCGCCATGACGACTCCGAGCTTGGCGCAATTCTGAGCCCTCCTGGGTATAAAGCCGAGCGCCGTCATCCCTTATCCCCTTCCTCTCCTTTATCCTCAACCTCTCGCCAGCCACCAAATCACCGTCGCGATTCTCTCGGGCCAAACTCACCGCCGTCGTGGTCCCGCGCCGTCAACACAGGTGAGGCCGCGGTAGATGGCCGGGTTGTCTCTGCGCGGTCTCTAGAGTGTGCGTGTGGATCTGTTGGGCGCAATCGAAGCTCTGCGCGCCGGTAATCCTTCGCCGGGACCGGAGCTCCGCCGTGCACCGCGGCCAGGGGGGGTTCTTCACCGCGATTAGAGGTAATTGGTGTGCCATTTCCTTCGCGTTTCACTGGTAGGTGTGTAGAGTGGTTCAATTTTGGAATTGGCGCTCTAATGCGCGGAATCGTGGGGAGTCCGGCCATGGGCCGCCGTGTTCCGGCCGGTGGCGCCGCTGGTGGCCGGGGGGGATGATGGCTGTTGGGTTGCTGACCGTCGATTCGCGATGGGTGGCTCGGATCTAGCCAGGCGTACCGATTGGGTGGGGACAAGCGTGCGCCGTTGGATGGATGTTGGACGGCTCGGATTAGGTCTCATACCGATCCAGCGGCACCTAACCACTACCGTTGATCCGCGATCTCGCGGCTCATATTGGTTCTAGATTCATTAAACCGTGACCCTTGGATTCGGATCCGATGGATTAGATCGGATACCGGTTCAATGTAATATGGTCTAATCTCCGCCCTTCAATTCTAATCGGGCGGTCACGATAGGTCCATACCCCTTCGCGTAACCACTTTGTAGAAAACCCCTTATAAACTTAGAGATTCAACCCGCAGTCCTCTGCGCCGTGCGGTATGAGTCTTAGGAATTCTTTTGAAATAGCCCCTGACCTTTCTGGTAATTGAGGCCTGATCCAGAACTGTTTTAAATCAATTAAATGAATTAGAAATTGGATTTTTAATATGAAAATAAACTCTAGAACTTGTATAAATCATAGAAATTCCATTTTTGGTCCAAATTGAACCATTCCAGTTTCTAAAATTTTGTAATAATGTTCTCTATCTATAGTGGCTCTGTTTTGGCATGAAAACAGTAAGAAAAATTATTTATCATTTAATCCTATTTTAATCGCATTAAACCTTAGGAAATTCATAACTTGAAATCTATAACTCCAAATTTAGTGATTCCAGTTCCTATGATTTCATTTTAATGTGTAGATTTTTACTGTATATTTTATTCATCTGTTTGGTGTGATGTTGATTTTGGCTATACTATGTATGTATTGTGTTGATGTGAGTAGACGAGCAAGCCACTGTGGAAACTGAGGTTCAACAAGTAGAAGTAGCTGAGCAGGAGCTCATTGAAGGCAAGTTGTGCCCTTGATCACTTACTTTTCCTAGCCATGTTCTTATTAATTTTAATGATCTGCATAGGTTAATTTTGATGGGATCCTTTATGTTACCCTAGTTTTGATTACCTCTATACCTTGTTCACCCCTGGAATATTTTTGGGTAGTACTTGCTATTGCTTTATGTGGATTGGGTATGGAGATACACTATACATGATTATTCTGTTATTATCTTGTTATTATTACTGTTCATGTTAAGATCATTAAATTAATGGAAACATGGAGCGACCACCCGGGAAAACAGTGCTACCACAAGGGTTTAATGGGACGCCCTTGGCTGATTAACTAGGAAAGCTAGTGGAGGGCTACCTTACCCGAAAGGGGCAAGGGCAGTAGGGGAGTGGTCAGTGTAGGGAGGTCCTTGTTTGATTTTGCTGCGATGGCGGTCAGGCAAGAACCCTGCACTGGAGCTTCCTATAAACTGTAGCGGGTAGTCTGAAGCTAGTGGAACTTTGTAAAGGCCTCGTAGTGTTACCCTGCCTCGCTTTCTTGGTAGAGGTGTATGGGATTCATGACCCCTTAGCAGATGGGTAACACGGCTTGTGGGTAAAGATGTGCAACCTCTGCAGAGTGTAAAACTGGTATACTAGCCGTGCTCACGGTCATGAGCGGCTCGGACCCTCACATGATTAATTATGGAACTTAAATTTAAGTTGACATTTGCATCGCATTTGGGATTATTTTAATATTATTGTTCTTTATTATTAAGGTTTGGTATTTACTTACACTTAGTAATTGCTAATAAAATTTTGACCAACTTATAAAAGCAATGCTCAGCCTCAGCCTTTACTTCATTGATTAGCCTTACACTACATGAACTCCCACCTTTGGTGAGTTCATGCCACATTATTACCCACGACTTGTTGAGCTATGAACGTATGTGAGCTCACTCTTGCTGTCTCACACCCCCCCCCCACAGGAGAAGAGCAGGTGGTCGAAGAGGAGCCGCCTAACACTGAGGCATTCGACTTGATCTAGGTGGCGTTTCCCAGTCGACATTGGCGCCGTCGATCCTTAGTTCGTTTTATATTTATCTTTATTTTGTAATAAGTCTTCCGCTATGTAATAAATACTCTGATATTTTATGACATTTATCTCTATACACTCTGTTATTATATATGTTGTCTTCTTGGCGCATGTATGAGATGCACCCGGCTTTGTCCCTTAAAACCGGGTGTTACATTGAGCTCAGCCATGGTAGCTGCCAGGGAAAGGACGTGAGTTCTTTGTGTCTGTGTTCCTAACAGAGACCACCTCTGGTGATTAAAGAAATAAATCCCAAGTCCCCTCACGTCAAGACCCAATACCAAGCCACCCCATGCCAAAACGTCAGCAGCCCATGTGACCCAATCTGACATCAGTTACTAATTATTTTTGTAATTAATTTATTCACTGAACTTGTAAAATCAATAACTTACACATAGTAACTCCGCTTAACCCGATTCTTTTTCCTAAATTCATCTAAAAACAAACTCTATTTAATACAACTATATTTGTGTAATGTATTGATATGTGTTTGCTCGTATGATTATTTAAAATAGAACCGATTCCAGAAGAGAACCCGGAGGAGCCGAGAGAACAGGAAGATGCCGCCGCCAACGCGTACCTGAGCGAAGGCAAGTCTCATCGACCTCTTACTTTGATCATGATTACTCCTAAGTGAGGTTAAATTTAAAACTTGCTAGACATAGGAATGGCATGAGACGACACACTGAGAGACTGAGAGAAATCATTGATTGAAGCCATGTTACCTATTGATGATTTGTCATACTGCATATTATCTTGATAATTGATGAAACTGGAATGAGACTGAGACCAGGGCAGTGTGGAATGCGTTGGTGTATGCGCTACCATGGTGGTAGACATGCGGTCGAGCTCTGTCGTGGTGACATCTCGGGTTGGATGGTTTTGGTTGGTTACTGCCCTGGTGATGAACCGTGAACCGAGTATTGTGGTGCCATCTCACCTAACCTTTTTCTAGTACGACCACACGTGCTTGGATGGGGAAGCCTTAGCCTAATCCCACTGGCCAGCCTGGTAGTCATGCCGAGGTGGATATGACTTGGGGTGACCTGTGTGGTCATGACCCGGGGGTTTGTGGGCGGCTAGGCGAGGTTGTGCCACGGCTGGGTGTCGGCTAATGTCGAATGATCCGTTCCCGGACGGTGACGTGCGTGTGGGTAAAGCGTACACCTCTGCAGAGTTTATATAATTCCATTCGAATGGTATAGACGGGTTATGGTGTGGACACCACCAGTGAATGAGCCGTCTGGTTACATGAGACAACTGATGATGATGATAAGGACATTGGTTTACCATCAGTAATGCATTTGTTAATTGCATTGTTGTCGTTTGATCATTGCATGATAAACTGTAACTCCCTCCCTGTAAGGGCGAGGTGGGACTTGCTGAGTACTTTTGTACTCACCCCTTGTTGACTTGATGCAGAGGATCCAGATTTTGTGCCCGAGGACTGCGAGTAGTGTTCGTGCCCTACACCTGAGCTAGAAGTGGTACCGTTGCCCTAGAAGCCACCATGACCGACGAGGAGATCACCCTAGCTTTTATATGTTGTACTATCGCGTTTCTGGTCTATATTGTAATATTAATCGAACGTTCTTAGTAAAGCTATGTATGACTATGGTACCACTGTTGTAGTGTATTTTCGCCAGAGACTGTTTTCTGGTGCTTAATACATGTTTAGCTCGGTCGGTTAGACCTGGGCGCTTCAAGTGGTATCAGAGGCATGCTTGGCTGTAGGACACGAACCGGTAGCCAAAGTTGACCGTAGGAGCCTAGGATGGTCTATCCTTGATAACCCATTACTCCTTGATAAACTGCATCCTTGTTATGCTAACTTTATCCTTATTAGTCAGATGGCAGATGACTGGACAACCACCTACTGCATCAATGAATATGGATTCCCCAAGGTGCTTTATGCCGCCACCTTGCGACTGGGTATTCCGGAATGCCCAGAGTATGTCGGTCGCGAGTTCATGGAGCATGGCACCGAGAGCTGTGAAGTCACCGTGCATATTGACGCTAGTGACAAGTTCTTGGAGATGCAACCCTGGAGTGTCACTGTCACTGGAGCCCGTATGTCTGACACCATCCAGCTTGCAGCTCGCAAAGCGTTGCTGTACCTTTGCCATATGTTTGAATGGCACCTGGGTTCCACTCCCATGAAGTACTTTCCTCCGCTGGATCGTAACCGTCCTGCTTGGGCGGCAAGGATCCGCAACCTGGATAGCAACGCAGGAACTGAGAAGGGCCCCACAATGTCACACCCGGATTTTAGGGGTCCAAAACCCGGGCGCGAACATAATCACCAGGTGTGCTGGGACCAAGTCTCACACATATGATGAATCATGGCACAGGATCGAATGTCACATCTTTATATATCACCGGAGTTCTATACAAAATAAATAATTACATTATAAGGAGACAACGGTCCAACAACCCAAAGTTGACTGGGAGACGACGACCTAGACCTCTCGCGAACTCGTCACAGCATCCTCCAAGCGCTTCATCCTGCGGTACCTGTTCTTGACCTGTGGGGTGTGTGAGACAGCAAGAGTGAGCTCACATACGTTCATCGCTCAACAAGTTGTGGGGAATAATGTGCATGAACTCGCCAAAGGTGGGAGCTCACGTGAAGTGTAAGGCTTACCAAAGAAGATGGTTAGAGCTGAGCATTGCTTTTAAAGTTGGTCAAAATTTTATTAGCAGTTACTAAGTATAAGTAAATACCAACCCAGTTAAATAGTAGAACAAAAGTAACATCATCACCTGCGATGCAATGCATATGACATATTGAATTTAGTTCCATAAATTAATCATGTGAGTGTCCGAGCTGCTCATGACCGTGAGCACGGCTAGTATACCAGTTTTACACTCTGCAGAGGTTGCGCATCTTTACCCACAAGTCGTGTATACCATGTCGCCAGGGTTTGCAAGGCCCTTAGACACTACCGAGGTGAATGGCTAGGGATCCACTACGAGGCCTTTACAAAGTTCCACTAGCTTCCGAAAACCCGCTACAGTTTATAGGAAGTTCCAATGCAGGAATCCCTTGCAGGACCGCCATCGCAGCAAAATCCTCCCGAGGGCCTCCCTACACTGACCACTCCCCTACTGCCCTTGCCCCTTTCGGGTAAGGTAGTCTTCCACTAGCTTTCCTAATTAATCAGCCAAGGGGTCCCATTCCTCCCTTGTGGTAGCACTGTTTTCCCGGGTGGTTCTCCATGTTCCAATTAACATAATGATCTTCTCATGAACAGTAAATAACAACTGATAATAAAAGTATAATCATGAATAAAGTGTATCTTCATACCCAAAACCACATAAAGCACTAGCAAGTACTACCCAAAAAGGTTCAGTGGTAAACAAGGTATAAAGATAATCAAACTAGGGTAACCTATTGGGACCCATCAAAATTAACCTATGCAGATCATTATGATTAATTAGAACATGAGTAGGTAAAAAGAAGTGATCAAGGGCACAACTTGCCTGGGCCTTGAGATTCCAGGTACCACTTGCTCTTCAGGTGACACGTGACCTCGCTCTAGTCGTAGCAATACAACAAACATTGTATAGGCAAAATTAACATTACACCAAACATAAGTACAAACTGAATAATAATAATCTACGCGTTGCTACGAGATCGTAGGAACAAGAATCACTAAATTTGGAGTTATAGTTATTTAGTTATGAATTTCCGAGGTTATTAAGCACCTAGAACAGATTAATTCAAATGAACAATTTTGCTTCAAGTTTCATGGCTAAACAGTGTTACTAGTTGATATACAATATTAAAATAAAATTTTTGCAACTGGAATGGGTCAAAAAGGAGCTAAAATGAATTAGTTATGAATTAAATAAGTTTCTGATTTATTTTAACACTAAAAATCATTTTCTATGAATTTCCTATTCACTGGACTGCGCCTCAATTAAACAGAAGCGCAGGGGTCAACGCGTAAGTATTCTCAAGACTCAGAGCGCCCCTGGTAAGGACGGCGGGTTGAATCCGAGAAAACCCAGGGTTTCTTTTATAAAACATACCCGCGAAGGGGTATCGTGAGATCTGAGCCCTCCGATCAAAATCGGACGCCCCAGATTAGATCGTGCTTTAAATGAAACGGTATGCAATATGAGCCCTTGGATCCGAGATCAGCGGTTGTGGTTTAATGAAACGAGATCGAATCTGGGTCACTGGATCCTGATCGAACGGCGCAAATCCACCCCACCGAACCGGTATCGCCCTTTTAATCCTAGCCGCAAGATCATCGATCCACGGTCGAAAGCCCCCCACACATCCTTCTAATCTTACCCGTACATGGCCCGATCAACGGCCCAAGGCTCATCTTCTACACCCGACCGAGCCAGCCGGCGGCGCGCCCAATCTACGGCGGCGCCATGGCCGCGGATTCGCTAAACCGTCAAACCGAGCCCGAAACTCCCTCCCATTGCCCTCTACACGATGCGTGTACAAACACAAAGCCCCCGGGGAGGTACTCACCGGGTATAGAGGCGAGGAAGAGGCTGCCCACGGGACGGCGCGATTTCCGTCGTCGGTGACACGCCGATGAGCAATCCCACATGCACCAACCCCCTGATTTGCCCCGCCGAGACCACGGACGGTTTCACCACGTACCCGCGATACTCCACGGCCCGACAACGCGCCCGGATCGGCAGTGAGGGCGAGTTCCCAGGGCGGCGGCAATCCTCCCCCCGATTTGCGACGGTGGATGATTTCTGCTTGATGGATGAGCTGGTTCAGCACGATCCAAGACGAGAGGATGCGGCCGGGTTTTATAGTCACAGGAGAAGTCCGAGAGGGGGTGCGCTCCGGCGATCTCGGCCGGTTTGTTTGCAACAGACCCGTGCGGCGCGCGTGGAGTTCAGGAGGAAGAGAACCGGCCACGCGAGGAAGATGGAGACGGCCCGACAGATGGGCCCCACGCGGCAGTCAGCGTAGCAGGGTGTGCATGCGCGCGCAGTGAGACACCGGCCAGTGGGGCCCACACGCCAGTGGGTGCGCACGCCACGGAAGATGGGCCGCGCGGGGTAGGGAAAATGGCTGGGCCGCAGTGGGGTTGGGCCGAATCGTGTGGTTGCGGCCCAACAGCAGGTTTTATTCTTTTTCTTTTATCTTTTCTATTCTCTTTTCAAATACCATTCAATTTCAAACTCATGTTTCAAACCTCTAAATTTTCAGGTGACAAAAATAATCTTAATATGAACATAATATCTATTGTTTATAATATTAATATTTATTATTTTCCCTATTATTTATTTATGGAAGAAATAAATGACCTCATTAAAATTCCCATCCCCCTTATCTCATGTTATGTCTTTATTTAAAATTGGAAGTTTAATTTTTTGTTATGGTGTTGATAAGGTGCCTCACACAAAATTATAAATAAGAGATTCATCCATCTTTGTTTTACTGATTGCTCCACTATTTCAATATTATTGATAGATCACAATAAGGAAGGATCCTAATTAAATTTTTCAAAGGTTTCAACAATTCCCAAATTACCATGATAAATATATTAGCTTATTTATTCTACTATTATTATTATTTCCAATTTTAGGCTTTACAAATCCTACCCCCCTTAAAAATAATCTCGTCCTCGAGATTAGTGATAAAAGGGATGTATGCTCATATTGTTCTCGGAACATATGCACAAACAAAGAAATCTCAGCATGAGGTATATTTCTTTAACAAAACATAGGGTCAATAGACCTTATTGTTCCTTCTAAAATAATATCATATCATCTACTAACTAAAGTAACATCTAGATCTTACAAATCATCATAATTTATATCTATGTAGCTTGGTGAAGCTGGTGGTGGTGGTGGAGGTTGTTGTTGTTGTTGCCTCTCCAACCGTGCTTGCCTTATTTCTTGGCGGACCTGACGTATTTCCTCGCGTTGTTGTCTTATCTGGTTTTGCATCTCGGTCACCAGGTCTGTTAATTGTTGTATTACCAGTCTTTGGGCAGCAACCACTTGTTTGGTTTCAATAGGTGGAGGATTTGGAGAATTCATTTCTGTTTGCTGTTGCATGATAATCTTTCCTTTCCTGGTATTGACCATGAAAGTTAGAAGCATATGGTAATAGTTTTGCAAAGGAAATTATTCAATAAGCGGAATAAGCTAGTAGCTGGTTATAATCTGAAGATTCTTTAGTAGGGCTAAATCTTTGTTTTATATCCAGATTGGGGTAACCAGTTGTATAAGGTGAATATCCAAGGGTAAGATGGAACCTGTCAAGATGAGAGATATATATGGGTGAGATAGACTACATGATGTAGGTCAAAATTTGATTTGATGTCAGGTGGTGGTTGATAGATTATGCAATCCATTAAGACTCTATTGATTGGGTAAGTTATGTAACTTGTTATATAGGTCGAGTTGTTGTGTATGGCCAAGTTGATATAAGTCTCCAAATTAGGCTTAAGTGATTCAGGAGTATGGCCTTATCCTTTGTACCAGCATTAAGTAACTTACACTAGATTAGATTGGATATGACTAGATGAGACTAGTTAAAGTTAGATAGATCTTCCTGGGTAGGATATATTTTATCAGGATATGTTAAAATCACTGTTAGGTTAAAACAGAGGGGTTATGCAACTATCAGATGGGTAAGGTAGTTGCATATGGTTAGGTGGTTGTATATAGTAAAGTTGGTCTTGGGCACCAATTTTAGGTTAGATTGGTATAACTAGATTAGAATAGATAATATCTAATTATTTTGGATTAAATCATGGTTGTTATTCAAGAGTGAGATAAATATGCTAATTAGGGCAAGATGAATCCATAAGGATAAGGTATAATCCTTTGAGGTTAGTTAGATTTATTAAGATGAGATAAAAATCTTTTCAAGATAAGATGGATCTAGATACATTAGGATAAGTTAGGATCTTTTGAGATAAGATAGATCTATGTAGGATAGAATCTTTTAAGATGAGATGAATCTATTAAGCTAGATACATTTTTTTTAATGAGGGATAATCTAATTTGTCTAGTTACTTTTATAAGCATTTTTTCTATATATATGCAGATGTAGTTGTGGACATTACTCCATAACTAATCACACTCAATCAAAGATCCAAATCAACCAAGTATCATAAGAACAATCATTCAAGTGCATAGATAACCATAAAAATAGTTTTGTTTTTATTCATAGGAGTAGGTCTCCTATTCCTAAAAGTCACTTTAGGCACAGGATTTCAAAGTGTGAAATCCACATTTGTCTTTAGAAAAGAAAAGATAAGAATAATCAGAGTAAAGCGGAAATAGACGAGAAAAGATTAAGAAAAGTTTAGAAAAGAATCAGAGTAGCAAAGGTAAGTAGTAATGGTTGTCCAGTTCTATCTAGGTTTCGTCCTACAGTCAACATTCCTCTGATACCACTTCTGTCACACCCGGATTTTAGGGGTCCAAAACCCGGGCGCGAACATAATCACCAGGTGTGCTGGGACCAAGTCTCACACATATGATGAATCATGGCACAGGATCGAATGTCACATCTTTATATATCACCGGAGTTCTATACAAAATAAATAATTACATTATAAGGAGACAACGGTCCAACAACCCAAAGTTGACTGGGAGACGACGACCTAGACCTCTCGCGAACTCGTCACAGCATCCTCCAAGCGCTTCATCCTGCGATACCTGTTCTTGACCTGTGGGGTGTGTGAGACAGCAAGAGTGAGCTCACATACGTTCATCGCTCAACAAGTTGTGGGGAATAATGTGCATGAACTCGCCAAAGGTGGGAGCTCACGTGAAGTGTAAGGCTTACCAAAGAAGATGGTTAGAGCTGAGCATTGCTTTTAAAGTTGGTCAAAATTTTATTAGCAGTTACTAAGTATAAGTAAATACCAACCCAGTTAAATAGTAGAACAAAAGTAACATCATCACCTGCGATGCAATGCATATTGAATTTAGTTCCATAAATTAATCATGTGAGTGTCCGAGCTGCTCATGACCGTGAGCACGGCTAGTATACCAGTTTTACACTCTGCAGAGGTTGCGCATCTTTACCCACAAGTCGTGTATCCCATGTCGCCAGGGTTTGCAAGGCCCTTAGACACTACCGAGGTGAATGGCTAGGGATCCACTACGAGGCCTTTACAAAGTTCCACTAGCTTCCGAAAACCCGCTACAGTTTATAGGAAGTTCCAATGCAGGAATCCCTTGCAGGACCGCCATCGCAGCAAAATCCTCCCGAGGGCCTCCCTACACTGACCACTCCCCTACTGCCCTTGCCCCTTTCGGGTAAGGTAGTCTTCCACTAGCTTTCCTAATTAATCAGCCAAGGGGTCCCATTCCTCCCTTGTGGTAGCACTGTTTTCCCGGGTGGTTCTCCATGTTCCAATTAACATAATGATCTTCTCATGAACAGTAAATAACAACTGATAATAAAAGTATAATCATGAATAAAGTGTATCTTCATACCCAAAACCACATAAAGCACTAGCAAGTACTACCCAAAAAGGTTCAGTGGTAAACAAGGTATAAAGATAATCAAACTAGGGTAACCTATTGGGACCCATCAAAATTAACCTATGCAGATCATTATGATTAATTAGAACATGAGTAGGTAAAAAGAAGTGATCAAGGGCACAACTTGCCTGGGCCTTGAGATTCCAGGTACCACTTGCTCTTCAGGTGACACGTGACCTCGCTCTAGTCGTAGCAATACAACAAACATTGTATAGGCAAAATTAACATTACACCAAACATAAGTACAAACTGAATAATAATAATCTACGCGTTGCTACGAGATCGTAGGAACAAGAATCACTAAATTTGGAGTTATAGTTATTTAGTTATGAATTTCCGAGGTTATTAAGCACCTAGAACAGATTAATTCAAATGAACAATTTTGCTTCAAGTTTCATGGCTAAACAGTGTTACTAGTTGATATACAATATTAAAATAAAATTTTTGCAACTGGAATGGGTCAAAAAGGAGCTAAAATGAATTAGTTATGAATTAAATAAGTTTCTGATTTATTTTAACACTAAAAATCATTTTCTAAATCATTTTCTATGAATTTCCTATTCACTGGACTGCGCCTCAATTAAACAGAAGCGCAGGGGTCAACGCGTAAGTATTCTCAAGACTCAGAGCGTCCCTGGTAAGGACGGCGGGTTGAATCCGAGAAAACCCAGGGTTTCTTTTATAAAACATACCCGCGAAGGGGTATCGTGAGATCTGAGCCCTCCGATCAAAATCGGACGCCCCAGATTAGATCGTGCTTTAAATGAAACAGTATGCAATATGAGCCCTTGGATCCGAGATCAGCGGTTGTGGTTTAATGAAACGAGATCGAATCTGGGTCACTGGATCCTGATCGAACGGCGCAAATCCACCCCACCGAACCGGTATCGCCCTTTTAATCCTAGCCGCAAGATCATCGATCCACGGTCGAAAGCCCCCCACACATCCTTCTAATCTTACCCGTACATGGCCCGATCAACGGCCCAAGGCTCATCTTCTACACCCGACCGAGCCAGCCGGCGGCGCGCCCAATCTACGGCGGCGCCATGGCCGCGGATTCGCTAAACCGTCAAACCGAGCCCGAAACTCCCTCCCATTGCCCTCTACACGATGTGTGTACAAACACAAAGCCCCCGGGGAGGTACTCACCGGGTATAGAGGCGAGGAAGAGGCTGCCCACGGGACGGCGCGATTTCCGTCGTCGGTGACACGCCGATGAGCAATCCCACATGCACCAACCCCCTGATTTGCCCCGCCGAGACCACGGACGGTTTCACCACGTACCCGCGATACTCCACGGCCCGACAACGCGCCCGGATCGGCAGTGAGGGCGAGTTCCCAGGGCGGCGGCAATCCTCCCCCCGATTTGCGACGGTGGATGATTTCTGCTTGATGGATGAGCTGGTTCAGCACGATCCAAGACGAGAGGATGCGGCCGGGTTTTATAGTCACAGGAGAAGTCCGAGAGGGGGTGCGCTCCGGCGATCTCGGCCGGTTTGTTTGCAACAGACCCGTGCGGCGCGCGTGGAGTTCAGGAGGAAGAGAACCGGCCACGCGAGGAAGATGGAGACGGCCCGACAGATGGGCCCCACGCGGCAGTCAGCGTAGCAGGGTGTGCATGCGCGCGCAGTGAGACACCGGCCAGTGGGGCCCACACGCCAGTGGGTGCGCGCGCCACGGAAGATGGGCCGCGCGGGGTAGGGAAAATGGCTGGGCCGCAGTGGGGTTGGGCCGAATCGTGTGGTTGCGGCCCAACAGCAGGTTTTATTCTTTTTCTTTTATCTTTTCTATTCTCTTTTCAAATACCATTCAATTTCAAACTCATGTTTCAAACCTCTAAATTTTCAGGTGACAAAAATAATCTTAATATGAACATAATATCTATTGTTTATAATATTAATATTTATTATTTTCCCTATTATTTATTTATGGAAGAAATAAATGACCTCATTAAAATTCCCATCCCCCTTATCTCATGTTATGTCTTTATTTAAAATTGGAAGTTTAATTTTTTGTTATGGTGTTGATAAGGTGCCTCACACAAAATTATAAATAAGAGATTCATCCATCTTTGTTTTACTGATTGCTCCACTATTTCAATATTATTGATAGATCACAATAAGGAAGGATCCTAATTAAATTTTTCAAAGGTTTCAACAATTCCCAAATTACCATGATAAATATATTAGCTTATTTATTCTACTATTATTATTATTTCCAATTTTAGGCTTTACACACAATTGTCTCTATGTCTGGCTATTCGCTTAGCCTTGACGATTTGTGCGACCAACTGCATCAGCGTGTGAGAGACCTCATCCAGCGCGCCGAGAAAGCGGAGTCCCATTGGCGTAGGGCTAAGCTAGCCTTAGCTCAAGCAGAAGCCCGAGCAGCGGAAGCTGAAAGCCGCTTTGCTGCAGCTGAAGAGAACCTTAGGGAGCAGGCAGACTGCCATAGTCAGCTCCTTAGGGGTGTCTACCTTGTGGACCGTGCCAAGCGCAAGGAACGCCATCCCAAGACTGGTATTGAGCCGCATATCCTAGAGGGAATCCCACTGTACTC
Source organism: Zea luxurians (assembly GCA_029449295.1). Taxonomy (NCBI): domain Eukaryota; kingdom Viridiplantae; phylum Streptophyta; class Magnoliopsida; order Poales; family Poaceae; genus Zea; species Zea luxurians. Next base: position 6,090,453 of record JAOPSE010000103.1, on the reverse strand, counting down.
CTTGTCCCAACCACGCAGGAGAATTGGTGAATCGGTACCACCCACACCTTCCGTGTCACCCCGTGAGGCTAAAGACAAAGATCCCGAAGACCGTGCCGTAGGAACCAGTAGTCAAGTTGTTTCGGTCGACCCTTAAAAGTTGAGCCACGTTATTGTAATCTGTTGTACCATGTATCCCTGTTCGAATGAATGCTTGTATGGTGCTTGAATGAATTGCTTGTGTGCATTGTGTGGTATTATATATTATAAAAATATACCCCAGTAGGCTACTAGGAGAATCGCCTAATCTTGTCTTTTCGCATAGAGCGAAGATGTCTCATCGTTCGAGCCAAGTCCATGGACTCAATGCTCTGGAAGATGGGGAAGTGGTCAACCAGGGAAACCTAGGCGCTCAGAACGCAGCCGCCGAAGCACCAGCAATTGGACACCTACCGCCACTGCCTCCCCGTGCCCCAGCACCCATTGATCTGGCAGCCATGTTGCAGCAGCAGAACCAACTCCTTCAAGCCCTTGTCACAACCCTCATAGCTCAAGCTCAAGGAAACCTTGGCAACAATAGACCTGCAGTGCATCACAATGGCAATGGGAGCAAGATTGCAGATTTCAATCGCATGCAGCCACCCAAGTTTGGAGGATCAGACAATCCAATTGAGGCAGATGATTGGCTGCGTGAAATAGAGATGAAGCTTGAAGTAGTTCATGCGGATGACAGAGACAAGGTCTTGCTTGCAGTGCAGCAACTAAGGGGACCAGCCCTTGCTTGGTGGCACAGCTATCGGGAGATCAATGGGAATGCCAATGAGATGGTATGGGCTGAATTTGTTAGGATCTTTAGAGAGCAGCACATCCCCAGCAGTGTGATGAAGTTGAAGAAGGATGAGTTCAGGAAGCTTCGTCTGGGTGGCATGACCGTAACTGAGTATCTGCATAAGTTCACGGAGTTGTCACGTTATGCACCTGAGGACATCAATGACGACGATAAGAAGCAAGAAGCTTTTCTTGGGGGTCTTAACCCAGAAATCAGAACCCTGGTTGAAGTCACCACCCATAGTGACTTTAATACCATGGTTAACAGGGTTATCACCACTGAGAGAAATAGGAAGGCAGAACTTAGTGAGCGCAAACGTCGGTTTGAGAGCAAGAAGCCCCAACAGGCAGAAAAGTTTCAGAAGACTCAGTTTCCACCCCACCCTGGACAGAGGAGCCAGGGTGCCTTCTCATTTAAGGCGCACCCCGGTTCTTTTCAGAAGCCATCTCAGTCAGCTCCAGTTATGAAGACCCAGAGTAACTTCCGCACCCAGCAGTCTGGTGGAAGTCAGCTGACCAATGTGAGGACTTGTTTCCACTGTCGTGAAGCCGGACACTACAAGGCCAATTGTCCTTACCTCAGCCAGCCCGCTCCTTCTGTCTTCTCCAACTCTGTTCAAGGACCAAAGCAGCAGACTGGAGCCAACCATGCAGCATCAGCTAAGAGTCAGCAACAGTCCTTTGGCAAGGCAAAAGTAAATCATGTGTATGCTGAAGAAGCGGAGGATGCACCAGGAGTGATTCTCGGTGAGTTCCTGGTCCAATCAACTCTAGCCTCAGTGCTTTTTGATTCTGGAGCATCACATTCCTTCATATCCTCACACTTTGTGGAAAAGCATGATATACCTACTATAGCCCTTAAGAGGCCATTATTGACCCATTCTCCTGGGGGTCATATTCCTTGTCACATAGGTGTCATAGAAATCCCCATAAACCTGAGTGGGGTAGTATTCCTCGCTAACCTAGTGGTCCTTGCTTCCAAAGGAATAGATGTCATACTTGGTATGGATTGGCTCACCAAGCACCGAGGAACCATAGCTTGTGCCGAGAAAGCAGTGACAATCACCAACCACCAAGGGATAACAGTCACCTGCCTAATCAAACCTAGCCTTCCAGACTCCATGGTAAACCACATCCAAGCCGAATCTCCTGAAGATGTGCCAATAGTCCAAGAGTTTGCAGATGTGTTCCCAGATGAATTACCTGGCATGCCTCCAGAAAGAGATGTAGAGTTCACCATTGACCTAGTTTCTGGAACTAAGCCCATAGCAAAGAATGCATATCGGTTAGCAGCCCCAGAGCTTGCTGAGTTGAAGAAGCAGCTTGAAGAACTTCAGCAGAAGGGATTCATCAGACCTGCTGCTTCACCCTGGGGAGCCCTAGTGCTCTTCATGAAAAAGAAGGATGCAAGTATGAGACTTTGTGTGGACTACCGAGACCTAAATGCAGTCACCATCAAGAACAAGTACCCTCTACCCCGGATTGATGACCTGTTTGATCAGCTGAAGGGAGCCAAGTTCTTCTCCAAGATTGATCTCAGGTCAGGTTATCATCAGCTCAGAGTTTGTCAAGAAGACATCCCGAAGACAGCTTTTAGAACCCGTTATGGTCAGTATGAGTTCACAGTGGTGCCTTTTGGACTAACTAATGCTCCTGCCTTTTTCATGACCCTCATGAATAAGGTGTTTATGGAAGAGTTGGATCGGTTTGTCGTCATCTTCATTGACGACATACTGGTCTACTCTAAGAGTGTCGAGGAGCATGGACAACACCTCAGAGTTGTGTTGGGGAAGCTTAGGAAGCACCAGTTGTACGCCAAGTTCAGCAAGTGTGAGTTCTGGTTGCAGAAAGTCAGTTTTCTGGGTCATGTCTTAACAGCTGAAGGTGTTGAAGTAGATCCCGAAAAGGTCAAAGCCGTGTCAGAGTGGAAGCAACCAACCTCAGCCTTGGAGATTAGGAGTTTCTTGGGATTAGCCGGCTATTACCGAAGATTCATCGAGGGATTCTCTAAGGTAGCCAGGCCTATGACCGAGTTACTCCGAAAGGACAAGAAGTTTGTGTGGTCAGAAGCTTGTGAAAGAAGTTTTCAAGAGCTGAAGAGAAGACTAACTTCTGCCCCAGTGCTAGTCTTGTCAGATAATCAGAAGAGTTTTATCATATATTGTGACGCATCAAGACAAGGTTTGGGTTGTGTCCTCATGCAAGAAGGAAGAGTTGTAGCCTATGCTTCAAGGCAGTTAAGGACACATGAGCAGAATTACCCCACCCATGACTTGGAGTTAGCGGCAGTCGTGCATGCCCTCAAGATTTGGAGACATTATCTGATCGGGAACATGTGTGAAATTTACACGGATCACAAGAGCCTTAAGTACATCTTTACTCAGTCAGACCTCAACCTTAGGCAAAGAAGATGGTTGGAACTGATCAAGGAATATGATCTGGAGATTCACTACCATCCAGGAAAGGCTAATGTGGTGGCTGATGCGCTCAGTCGTAAGGCGTATTGTCATCATTTAGTGACCCAAGCCCTAGAGCTAAGTGAGGAAATGAGGAAGTTGAACCTAAGGGTTGTACGCCACTCTTGCAACTACAACCTTAATATTCGACCCGTCCTGGATGACCAGATCAAAGAAGCCCAGATGGAAGATAGAAGATTGGTAGAGCTTAAGAATCACAGTAGTGAAGGCAAAGCCCCAGAATTCAGAGTAGATAAAGATGGAGTTATGTGGTTCAAGAAGAGGTTATGTGTGCCTAAGCAAGGTCATTTCTGAAAGACCATTCTAGATGAAGCACATAACTCAATTTATTCTATTCACCCAGGCACCACCAAGATGTACTTAGATCTCAAGGAGAAGTATTGGTGGATTGGTATGAAGGGTGATATCGCTCGCTTCGTTGCCCAGTGTGATGTATGCAAAAGGGTCAAAGCGGAGCACCAGAAGCCCAGTGGATTACTTCAACCCTTGCCAATTCCCGTGTGGAAGTGGGATGAAGTCAGTATGGATTTCATCACCGGTCTACCAAGAACTAAGAATGGTCATGACTCAATTTGGGTGATTGTTGACAGACTCACTAAAGTGGCACACTTCATCCCAGTACATACCACCTATGGAGGTGATAAATATGCCAAGTTATACATTGATCGCATCGTGAAGTTGCATGGAGTCCCCAAGAGGATTGTGTCAGATCGAGGCACCCAATTCACTTCTAGGTTCTGGGAGAAGTTACATGAAGCCCTTGGCACCAAGTTGGATTTCAGTTCAGCCTATCATCCTCAGACAGATGGCCAGACTGAAAGAGTTAATCAGATCCTTGAAGACATGCTAAGAGCATGTGTTCTTACTTATGGTAAAGATTGGGAAGAAAGTTTGCCTTATGCAGAGTTCTCGTATAACAACAGCTACCAGTCAAGCCTGAAGATGTTGCCATTTGAAGCCCTCTACGGAAGGAAGTGTCGCACACCTCTGATGTGGTCTGAAGTTGGTGACCGAACTGTTGAAGGCCTAGACTTTATTAAGAAGGCAGAAGACAAGGTAGCAGAGATCAGAGATAATCTAAAGGTAGCTCAATCACGCCAAAAAAGTTATGCTGATAAGAGAAGGCGTGCCCTCAGCTTTGAAGTTGGAGACTATGTGTACCTTAAAGTTTCCCCAATTCGTGGCACACGCAGATTCCAGGTGCGTGGGAAGTTGGCCCCACGTTACATTGGACCTTTTCCGATAATCAAGAAAGTGGGAGCCGTAGCCTACAAGCTTCAATTGCCAGCAGACATGTCAGATGTGCATGATGTGTTCCACGTGTCCCAACTCAGGAAATGTCTGCGTGACCCCAGAGACGATCGATCTGCAAGATGATCTTAGATATCAGGAGGTGCCAGTGAAGATTTTGGATACTCAGACTAGAAGGACCCGCAACTCAGAAGTCAGAATCTGTCGAGTTCAGTGGAGCAGGCATTCTGAAGCAGAAGCAACGTGGGAGAGAGAAGACGCGTTACGAGCCGAGTTCCCAGGTCTCTTTAATAATTAGCTGAATCTCGAGGACGAGATTTGACCTAAGTGGGGTAGGTTTGTAACACCCTGACTTTCGCCGCTAGGAAAATCTTGTTTTATTCCACAATCATCTTAATATATTAATTTTACACGTCTGATGTTAGTAAACACGTGACTAGGCAAACTATTTACAAGTATTTCACCTCCTTTCTCACTAGCCATAAATTAATCCATCTCAAGTACTAACGTCAACACTCTACTCCAATGCAACTTTTGCACAAGGATCACATCTTCGTAACATTACACTTGCTAGCAAACTACCTCCTCTTCCCAGGAGCAACACACGCCTTGACACAGTGATTCTAGAAGATAAGCTAGCTATCTGTTTCTTGCCTCGGAAGCCTCTCGAGCCAGCCGTACCTCACAATAACTCACAGTCAACTGGTAGTAGCACCTACTCACCATTACTGACACCCCGACGATGAGGACACGCATCCATGGCAAGAAGCTTTCGTGTGGGAACTGCAAGCTGTCTTCTACCTCCCCTGACCAGAACCAATACACGCACGCGCCATGATGCTGGTCTGGGAGTTGAGACCATGTTGTCGAGCTGAGAAGACCTAAAACGACACATCAAGCAGTGAAAGCAGTAGCCCGGCAAGCCCCTGCGCGCTCAGCCTAATCGAAGACCAGCCACTCACCTCAATCACCACCGAAGTCGTGCCCAGCTCCGTGCAAGTTGCCGACCAGCCTGGGGAAGACACCGCCACACTGTGCCGGGTCGCCGCGCACATTCGTCGGCTGAGATTTTTCTCAGGCGAACCGCCTTTCCCCGTCTATAAAGCGAGCCCGACGCCGCACCGTGATGCCTCGCACCTCCTCAGGTCGCTGTCGTGCACCACAACCCGAGCTGAGCCCGTCTTCTTCTCCCTAGCCGAAGAACCAGCTACCTTCGATCTCCCCAACGAAGACCGTGACCGTCGATTCGAGTGGCAGGTGAGCACCTCCTCAACGCTAATCGCCTCCCTTCAGACTTGATTGAGCCCTTCTTCCACCTTCTAGAGCCATCCGTGAGCTTCGGTCAACCATGGCCATGGCGCCGAGCAGCAGCCTCCCTGTGCTTCTCCCGAAATCTTCCACTCCAGAGAGATGCGCTGTGGTCTGAGGGTCATTTTCCCCCACTACCTGCCCTCTCCATCGCCCTCCCGAGAAGCTGATTTGAGCCTTGAGCTCAGCCATGGTAGCTGAGAGCACCTAGAGGGGGGGGTGAATAGGTGATCCTGTAAAAACTTCAAACTTAAGCCACAAAAACTTGTTAAGCGTTAGCACGATTAATGCCAAGTGGCTAAGGTGAAGTCTTAACAAAACACAATACCACAAGAATCAAGCACAGAGGGACACAGTGGTTTATCCCGTGGTTCGGCCAAGCCAATGCCTGCCTACTTCCACGTTGTGGCGTCCCAACGGACGAGGGTTGCAATCAACCCCTCTCAAGCGGTCCAAAGACCCACTTGAATACCACGTTGTTTTGTTGTTCCTTTCACTATCCCGTTTGCAAGGAATCTCCACAAATTGGAGTCTCTTGCCCTTACAAGTATATGATCACAAAGAAAGCACAGAGTAAGGGAGGGAAGCAACACACACAAATCCACAACAAAAGCGCACACACACAGCCAAGACTCGAGCTCGAATGACTATCTCAGAGTTCACACTAGAACAGAGCTCGAATCACTTAGAATCACAAACGAATGCGCAAAGAACTTGTGTGGATGATCAAGAATGCTCAAGAGTTGCTTGTGTGTCTTCTCCATGCGCCTAGGGGCTCCTTTTATAGCCCCAAGGCAGCTAGGAGCCGTTGAGAGCAAATCCGGAAGGCCATCCTTGCCTTCTGTCGTCGGGGGCACCGGACAGTCCGGTGCACACCGGACACTGTCCGGTGCCCGATCTGTTTCCTTTTCTGGCGCTTCCGACCGTTGGAAGACTGCCGTAGATCTGCGAGCCGTTGGCGCACCGGACAGTCCGGTGCACACCGGACAGTCCGGTGCCGTCTTCCGACCGTTGGCTCGGCCACGTGTCCCGCGCGGATTGCGCGGCCGACCGTTGGCCCTGGCCGACCATTGGCTCACCGGACAGTCCGGTGCACACCGGACAGTCCGGTGATTTTTAGCCGTACGCCGCCGGCCAAAAACCCGAGAGCGGCCAGTTCGAGTCGAGTCAGTCTGGCGCACCGGACACTGTCCGGTGCACACCGGACAGTCCGGTGCTCCAGACCGAGCTAGGACTTGGCTGCACACAGCCAAGTCATTCTCTCCCCTTTTCTCTTTTTCTTCTTTCTGTTTCTAACACTTAGACAAATATGTTAGTCCACAAAACCAATGTACTAAGGCTTAGAAACATACCTTTACTTCATGATTTGCACCTTGTTCATCCATGTACACAAATTCACAAATAAACACATGTGTTGGCACTCAATCACCAAAATACTTAGAAATGGCCCAAGGGCACATTTCCCTTTCAATCTCCCCCTTTTTGGTGATTTATGCCAACACTACATAAAGCCACTAGAACAAGTGCAAACTCAATTCAAATAACACTTAAATTTATTTTGAATCAATTTTGGCATATATGGATCATCCTTTGCCACCACTTGGTTTGTTTTTGCAAATCAAACACAAATCTCTATCTCTAAGTTAAACACACATGTTTAAGCATAAAGAGAGTCATTCAAAAAGAGATTGATCAAGGATTTCAAAAACTCCCCCTTTTTTCCATAATCAATATTTCTCCCCACAAGAAGCCAACTTTTGACAAGAGAGACAACTTAAGAATTTTGACAAATCAAAAACTCTATTCTACTATTTTCAAAATCTCTCAAGTGGTAGCTGATCCATTTATTGCTTTGGCCTTTATTTTCTCCCCCTTTGGCATCAAACACCAAAACGGGATCAATTTTGGCCCTTTAACCCCATTGCCTCACCAAAATCTTCAATTAAGAGCAAATGGCAATAAGAGTTCATGAGATGGACTTGGAATAAGTTACCCCTCATCGGAGTGCAGTGGAAGTCTTTCATGGTCCAAGTCCACCTTTTCCCTTTCAATTCTCCTTTGTGACTAACACAAGCAAACTCAAACATATGGTTAGTCTCAAAGGGTCAAGTTGTAACACATCTCCCCCTAAACATGTGCATCACATTGCAACGGACTTGTGAGGTCCAGGGAGTGTTTGTACAACTTGAGCACCATAATAAGCAACAAAATGCAGAATGAACATGATCAAAAGCATAAATACATGTATGCTACAATTCAATCCAAGTTCCGCGAATCTAAGACATTTAGCTCACTACGCAGCCTGCAAAAGGTCTTCTCATCTAAAGGCTTGGTGAAGATATCGGCTAGCTGGTTCTCGGTGCTAACATAAAACACTTCGATATCTCCCTTTTGCTAGTGGTCTCTCAGAAAGTGATGCCGGATGTCAATGTGCTTTGTGCGGCTGTGCTCAACAGGATTTTCCGCTATTCGGATAGCACTCTCATTATCACATAGGAGTGGGACTTTGCTCAGATTGTAGCCAAAGTCCCTGAGGGTTTGCCTCATCCAAAGTAGTTGCGCGCAACACTGACCTGCGGCAACGTACTCGGCCTCAGCGGTGGATAGGGCAACGGAGGTTTGTTTCTTAGAGTTCCATGACACCAGGGACCTTCCTAAGAATTGGCACGTCCCCGATGTACTCTTCCTATCGACCTTACATCCAGCATAGTCGGAATCTGAGTACCCAATTAAGTCAAAGTTAGACCCCTTTGGATACCAGATCCCGAAGCAAGGCGTAGCGACTAAATATCTAAGAATTCGCTTCACCGCCACCAAGTGACACTCCTTAGGATCGGATTGAAATCTAGCACACATGCATACGCTAAGCATAATATCCGGTCTACTAGCACATAAATAAAGTAAAGACCCTATCATTGACCGGTATGCTTTTTGATCAACGGACTTACCTCCTTTGTTGAGGTCGGTGTGTCCGTCGGTTCCCATCGGAGTCTTTGCGGGCTTGGCGTCCTTCATCCCAAACCGCTTCAGCAGATCTTGCGTGTACTTCGTTTGGGAGATGAAGGTGCCGTCCTTGAGTTGCTTCACTTGGAACCCAAGGAAGTAGTTCAACTCGCCCATCATCGACATCTCGAATTTCTGCGTCATCACCCTGCTAAACTCTTCACAAGACTTTTGATTAGTAGAACCAAATATTATGTCATCGACATAAATTTGGCATACAAACAAATCACCATCACATGTCTTTGTAAAAAGAGTTGGATCGGCTTTCCCAACCTTGAAAGCATTAGCAAGTAAGAAATCTCTAAGGCATTCATACCATGCTCTTGGGGCTTGCTTAAGTCCATAGAGCGCCTTAGAGAGCTTACACACGTGGTCGGGGTACCGCTCATCCTCGAAGCCAGGGGGTTGCTCCACGTACACCTCCTCCTTTATTGGCCCGTTGAGGAATGCGCTCTTCACATCCATTTGGTACAACCTGAAAGAATGGTGAGCGGCATATGCTAGCAAGATACGAATGGACTCTAGCCTAGCCACAGGAGCAAAAGTCTCCTCAAAGTCCAAACCTGCGACTTGGGCATAACCTTTTGCCACAAGTCGAGCCTTATTCCTCGTCACCACCCCGTGCTCGTCCTGTTTATTGCGGAACACCCACTTGGTTCCCACAACATTTTGCTTGGGACGAGGCACCAGCGTCCAAACCTCGTTGCGCTTGAAGTTATTAAGTTCCTCCTGCATGGCCAACACCCAATCCGGATCTAGCAAGGCCTCCTCTACCCTGAAAGGCTCAATAGAGGAGACAAAGGAGTAATGTTCACAAAAATTTACTAATCGAGACCGAGTAGTTACTCCCTTGCTGATGTCACCCAGAATTTGGTCGACGGGATGATCCCTTTGAATCATCGCTCGAACTTGGGTTGGAGGTGCCGGTTGCGCTTCTTCCTCCATCACTTGATCTTCTTGTGCTCCCCCTTGATCACACGCCTCCTTTTGATGAACCTGTTCATCGTCTTGAGTTGGGGGATGCACCGTCGTTGAGGAAGAAGGTTGATCACGTTCATCCTGTTCCTGTGGCCGAACGTCTCCAATCGCCATGGTTCGTATAGCGGCCGTCGGAACATCTTCTTCATCTACATCATCACAATCAACAACTTGCTCTCTTGGAGAGCCATTAGTCTCATCAAATACAACGTCGCTAGAGACTTCAACCAAACCCGATGATTTGTTGAAGACCCTATACGCCTTTGTATTTGAATCATAACCTAATAAAAACCCTTCTACAGCTTTGGGAGCAAACTTAGAATTTCTACCCTTCTTCACTAGAATGTAGCACTTGCTCCCAAAAACACGAAAGTAAGATACATTGGGTTTGTTACCGGTTAGTAGCTCATACGAAGTTTTCTTGAGGAGTCGATGAAGGTAGACCCTGTTGATGGCGTGGCAAGCCGTGTTCACGGCTTCCGACCAAAAGCACTCGGGGGTCTTGAACTCTCCAAGCATCGTCCTCGCCATATCGATTAGCGTCCTGTTCTTCCTCTCTACCACACCATTTTGTTGTGGTGTGTAGGGAGCGGAGAACTCGTGCTTGATCCCTTCCTCCTCAAGAAACTCCTCCACTTGAAGGTTCTTGAACTCGGACCCGTTGTCGCTCCTTATCTTCTTCACCTTGAGCTCAAACTCATTTTGAGCTCTCCTGAGGAAGCGCTTGATGGTCCCTTGGGTTTCAGACTTATCCTGCAAAAAGAATACCCAAGTGAAGCGGGAAAAGTCATCAACAATCACTAAACCATACTTACTTCCTCCTATGCTTAGATAGGCGACGGGTCCGAAGAGGTCCATATGCAGCAGCTCCAGAGGTCTTGACGTGGTCATCACATTCTTGCTGTGATGTGCTCCTCCAACTTGTTTACCTGCCTGACAAGCTGCACAAGGTCTATCTTTTTCGAAATACACATTGGTTAGACCTATCACGTGTTCTCCCTTTAGAAGCTTGTGGAGGTTCTTCATCCCCACATGTGCTAAGCGGCGATGCCACAGCCAGCCCATGCAAGTCTTAGCCATTAAGCATGCATCTAGACCGGCCTCTTCTTTTGCAAAATCAACTAAATAAAGCTTGCCGTCTTGTATACCCTTAAAAGCTAGTGAACCATCACATCTTCTAAAGACAGACACATCTACATTTGTAAATAAACAATTATATCCCATTTGACATAATTGACTAACAGATAGCAAATTATATCCAAGACTCTCCACTAGGAATACATTTGATATAGAATGCTCATTAGAAATTGCAATTTTACCTAACCCTTTTACCTTGCCTTGATTCCCATCACCGAATATAATTGAATCTTGGGAATCCTTATTCTTGACGTAGGAGGTGAACATCTTCTTCTCCCCCGTCATATGGTTTGTGCATCCGCTGTCGATAATCCAGCTTGAACCCCCGGATGCATAAACCTGCAAGGCAAATTTAGGCTTGGGTCTTAGGTACCCAACTCATGTTGGGTCCTGCAAGGTTAGCACAAATATCTTTAGGGACCCAAATGCAAGATTTATCTCCCTTGCATCTAGCCCCTAATTTCCTAGCAACAACCTTCTTTCCCTTTCTACAAATAGCAAAGGGAGCATTACAAGCATAATAAATGGTAGAAGGTTCATTCACTACTTTCCTAGGAGCATGAATAACATTCTTTCCAGGCACATGAGCAATATTTCTCCTAGGCATATGCGCAACATTTCTCCTACTCATATTTCTATCATGCTTATGAGAGGAACTAGAGGCAAACATGGCATGAGAATCATAAACATGTGAATCAAAATCATTATAAACATTTCTAGCATGTCTCCTATCATGGTATAAGAAAGCATGGTTCTTTTTAGCACTATTAGCCATAGGGGCCTTCCCTTTCTCCTTGACGAAGACGGGAGCCTTATGGCTTGTTAAGTTCTTGGCTTCTCTCTTGAAGCCAAGCCCATCCTTAATTGAGGGGTGTCTACCAACCGTGTAGGCATCCCTTGCAAATTTTATTTTATCAACTTCATTCTTGCTAGTCTTAAGTTGGGCATTAAGACTAGCCACTTCATCTTTTAGTTTTGAAATTGAAACTAAGTGTTTGCTACAAGTGTTAACATCAAAATCCTTACACCTAGTGCAAATTGTAACATTTTCAACACAAGACTTAGATTTATTTGTTACTTCTAATTTAGCATTTAAATCATGATTAACACTTTGTAAAGTAGCAATGGTTTCATGACAAGAAGATATTTCACTAGAAAGCACTTCATTTCTTTTCACTTCTAAAGCATATGATTTTTGTGCCTCTACAAACTTATCATGTTCATCATACAATAAATCTTCTTGCTTTTCTAAAAGCCTATCCTTTTCATTCAATGCATCAATCAATTCATTGATTTTATCTATCTTAGATCTATCTAAGCCTTTGAACAAGCAAGAATAATCTATGTCATCATCACTAGACTCACTATCACTAGAAGAAGCATAAGTGGAGTCTTGAGTACTCACCTTCTTCTCCCTTGCCATAAGGCAAGTGAGACGCTCGTTGGGGAAGAGAGCCGATTTGTTGAAGGCAGTGGCGGCGAGTCCTTCATTGTCGGAGTCGGAGGAGGAGCAATCTGAGTCCCACTCCTTTCCTAGATGCGCCTCGCCCTTTGCCTTCTTGTATGCCTTCTTCTTCTCTCTCTTGTTCCCCTTTTCCTGGTCACTTTCATTATCGGGACAGTTAGCAATAAAATGACCAAGCTTACCGCATTTGAAGCACGAGCGCTTTCCCTTGGTCTTGGTCTTGCTTGGCTGCCCCTTGCGACCATTTAGCGTCGTCTTGAATCTCTTGATGATGAGAGCCATCTCTTCATCATTAAGCCCGGCCGCCTCAACTTGCGCCACCTTGCTAGGTAGCGACTCCTTGCTCCTCGTTGCCTTTAGAGCAATGGGTTGAGGCTCGTGGAGTGGTCCGTTCAACGCGTCGTCGACGTATCTTGCCTCCTTGATCATCATCCGCCCGCTTATGAATTTTCCAAGCACTTCCTCGGGCGTCATCATCGTGTACCTGGGATTCTCACGAATATTGTTCACGAGATGAGGATCAAGTACGGTAAAAGACCTGAGCATTAGGCGGACGACATCGTGATCCGTCCAACGCGTGCTTCCGTAGCTCCTTATTTTGTTGATAAGGGTCTTGAGCCGGTTGTACGTCTGAGTTGGCTCCTCTCCCCTTATCATGGCGAACCGTCCAAGCTCGCCCTCCACCAACTCCATCTTGGTGAGCATGGTGATGTCGTTCCCCTCGTGAGAGATCTTGAGGGTGTCCCATATCTGCTTGGCATTGTCCAAGCCGCTCACCTTATTGTACTCTTCCCTGCACAAAGATGCTAAGAGAACAGTAGTAGCCTGTGCATTTTTATGAATCTGTTCATTTATAAGCATAGGGCTATCTGAGCTATCGAATTTCATTCCGTTCTCCACAATCTCCCATATGCTAGGATGGAGAGAGAATAAGTGACTACGCATTTTGTGACTCCAAAATCCGTAGTCCTCCCCATCGAAGTGTGGAGGTTTGCCAAGAGGAATGGAAAGCAAATGCGAATTCGAACTATGTTGAATACGGGAATAATCAAATGAAAAGTTCGAATTGACCGTCTTCCTGTAGTCGTTGTCGTCGTCTTTTTGGGAAGAAGTGGATTCATCACTATCGTCGTAGTAGATGATCTCCTTGATACGCCTCGTCTTCTTCTTCTTCCCTTCCTTTCGTCTATGGCCCGAGCCGGAGTCGGTAGGCTTGTCGTCCTTCGGCTCGTTGACGAAGGTCTCCTTTTCTTTGTCGTTGATCACTATACCCTTCCCCTTAGGATCCATCTATTCGGGCGGTTAGTCCCTTTGTGAATAGAACGGCTCTGATACCAATTGAGAGCACCTAGAGGGGAGGGGGTGAATAGGTGATCCTGTAAAAACTTCAAACTTAAGCCACAAAAACTTGTTAAGCGTTAGCACGATTAATGCCAAGTGGCTAAGGTGAAGTCTTAACAAAACACAATACCACAAGAATCAAGCACAGAGGGACACAGTGGTTTATCCCGTGGTTCGGCCAAGCCAATGCCTGCCTACTTCCACGTTGTGGCGTCCCAACGGACGAGGGTTGCAATCAACCCCTCTCAAGCGGTCCAAAGACCCACTTGAATACCACGTTGTTTTGTTGTTCCTTTCACTATCCCGTTTGCAAGGAATCTCCACAAATTGGAGTCTCTTGCCCTTACAAGTATATGATCACAAAGAAAGCACAGAGTAAGGGAGGGAAGCAACACACACAAATCCACAACAAAAGCGCACACACACAGCCAAGACTCGAGCTCGAATGACTATCTCAGAGTTCACACTAGAACAGAGCTCGAATCACTTAGAATCACAAACGAATGCGCAAAGAACTTGTGTGGATGATCAAGAATGCTCAAGAGTTGCTTGTGTGTCTTCTCCATGCGCCTAGGGGCTCCTTTTATAGCCCCAAGGCAGCTAGGAGCCGTTGAGAGCAAATCCGGAAGGCCATCCTTGCCTTCTGTCGTCGGGGGCACCGGACAGTCCGGTGCACACCGGACACTGTCCGGTGCCCGATCTGTTTCCTTTTCTGGCGCTTCCGACCGTTGGAAGACTGCCGTAGATCTGCGAGCCGTTGGCGCACCGGACAGTCCGGTGCACACCGGACAGTCCGGTGCCGTCTTCCGACCGTTGGCTCGGCCACGTGTCCCGCGCGGATTGCGCGGCCGACCGTTGGCCCTGGCCGACCATTGGCTCACCGGACAGTCCGGTGCACACCGGACAGTCCGGTGATTTTTAGCCGTACGCCGCCGGCCAAAAACCCGAGAGCGGCCAGTTCGAGTCGAGTCAGTCTGGCGCACCGGACACTGTCCGGTGCACACCGGACAGTCCGGTGCTCCAGACCGAGCTGGGACTTGGCTGCACACAGCCAAGTCATTCTCTCCCCTTTTCTCTTTTTCTTCTTTCTGTTTCTAACACTTAGACAAATATGTTAGTCCACAAAACCAATGTACTAAGGCTTAGAAACATACCTTTACTTCATGATTTGCACCTTGTTCATCCATGTACACAAATTCACAAATAAACACATGTGTTGGCACTCAATCACCAAAATACTTAGAAATGGCCCAAGGGCACATTTCCCTTTCAGTAGCTGCCAGGGAAAGGACGTGAGCTCTTTGTGTCTGTGTTCCTAACAGAGACCACCTCCGGTGATTAAAGAAATAAATCCCAAGTCCCCTCACGTCAAGACCCAATACCAAGCCACCCCATGCCAAAACGTCAGCAGCCCATGTGACCCAATCTGACATCAGTTACTAATTATTTTCGTAATTAATTTATTCACTG
Organism: Zea luxurians; assembly: GCA_029449295.1. Taxonomy (NCBI): domain Eukaryota; kingdom Viridiplantae; phylum Streptophyta; class Magnoliopsida; order Poales; family Poaceae; genus Zea; species Zea luxurians. The sequence continues at coordinate 6,075,216 of JAOPSE010000103.1, read as the reverse complement.
AACTTGTAAAATCAATAACTTACACATAGTAACTCCGCTTAACCCGATTCTTTTTCCTAAATTCATCTAAAAACAAACTCTATTTAATACAACTATATTTGTGTAATGTATTGATATATGTTTGCTCGTATGATTATTTAAAATAGAACCGATTCCAGAAGAGAACCCGGAGGAGCCGAGAGAACAGGAAGACGCCGCCGCCAACGCGTACCTGAGCGAAGGTAAGTCTCATCGACCTCTTACTTTGATCATGATTACTCCTAAGTGAGGTTAAATTTAAAACTTGCTAGACATAGGAATGGCATGAGACGACACACTGAGAGACTGAGAGAAATCATTGATTGAAGCCATGTTACCTATTGATGATTTGTCATACTGCATATTATCTTGATAATTGATGAAACTAGAATGAGACTGAGACCAGGGCAGTGTGGAATGCGTTGGTGCATGTGCTACCGTGGTGGTAGACATGCAGTCGAGCTCTGTCGTGGTGACATCTCGAGTTGGATGGTTTTGGTTGGTTACTGCCCTGGTGATGAACCGTGAACCGAGTATTGTGGTGCCATCTCACCTAACCTTTTTCTAGTACGACCACACGTGCTTGGATGGGGAAGCCTTAGCCTAATCCCACTGGCCAGCCTGGTAGTCGTGCCGAGGTGGATATGACTTGGGGTGACCTGTGTGGTCATGACCCGAGGGTTTGTGGGCGGCTAGGCGAGGTTGTGCCACGGCTAGGTGTCGGCTAATGTCGAATGATCCATTCCCGGACGGTGACGTGCGTGTGGGTAAAGCGTACACCTCTGCAGAGTTTATATAATTCCATTCGAATGGTATAGACGGGTTATGGTGTGGACACCACCAGTGAATGAGCCGCCTGGTTACATGAGACAACTGATGATGATGATAAGGACATTGGTTTACCTTCAGTAATGCATTTGTTAATTGCATTGTTGTCGTTTGATCATTGCATGATAAACTGTAACTCCCTCCCTATAAGGGCGAGGTGGGACTTTCTGAGTACTTTTGTACTCACCCCTTGTTGACTTGATGCAGAGGATCCAGATTTTGTGCCCGAGGACTGCGAGTAGTGTTCGTGCCCTACACCTGAGCTAGAAGTGGTACCGTTGCCCTAGAAGCCACCATGATCGACGAGAAGATCATCCTAGCTTTTATATGTTGTACTATCGCGTTTCTGGTCTATATTGTAATATTAATCGAACGTTCTTAGTAAAGCTATGTATGACTATGGTACCACTGTTGTAGTGTATTTTCGCCAGAGACTGTTTTCTGGTGCTTAATACATGTTTAGCTCGGTCGGTTAGACCTGGGCGCTTCAGCTCATCTCCAAGTTCCTCAATTATTTTTTTTCTAGTTTCTATGCACAACAATGAATAATTTGCTTTTGTATCGTTGGGCTAGTCAAAGTGCAATTACCTGGTGCATTGTTCAAGACATACTTATTCACTTCACCACTATTTCCAGCAAGAAACTTCAAAAGTTCAATGAAGTTGCCTCTGTTGCTAGAGTCTTCACTTTCATCATGTCCACGAAATGCCAATCCTTGATGCAAAAGAAACTTGATACATCTAAGTGAATATGTCAATCTTTTCTTGTAAAGACGAAGATCCTCGTCGGTCCACTTGTCAATGTGATAATCAATTGCTACCTTGGGATTTATAAAACCAATGTACCTCTCCTAAGCTGCATTGTGTGCCTTAGAACCACTATGTTTGATAAGTGCTTTGTTTCCTATATTCCAATTATTCCATCCATCAACAACAAATGCATTTGACCCACTGCCCTTCTTGAACAAGTAGCATATAAAGCAAAATGCAGAATCCTTCTTGATACTATATTCAAGCCATTCATGATTATACAACCATGTTAAACTGAATCGACGAGGTGCATCTCCAATATTTCGGTATGGAAAATCATGTATATAAGGTTTGCAAGGACCTTTAGTAATATATGCTCTACGGATTGCATCCTGATCATTAACATGATAATTTTCAATGGGCAGTCTTTCACCTGGATCATATGGAATCAGATTGATGTCATACACCGGGGGATTTGATGCGGGCATTGGCAGTGACACTAACGAAGGCGACGGTGATGACGAAGGATCTGCAATTTCTTCAACTTCTACTCTATCTTCTTCTTGATTTTGTTGTCCCACAGTAGTTTCAACCGGAGGTGTCGCATGGTTCAAAGGAGCACTGGCCGCCTTCTTTGCTGCTTTCTCAAAAAGGGATCGTATGTCTCCGCTTCTCTTCATAATTAAAAATTCTGAACAAGAACATTATCAATTAGTAAAACCTCCAAGACAACAGGCAAGTAGACCATGAGCAAAACAGCGAACAAAAAAATTAAAACCAGTAGACGAAGAAGTAAAGAACCTACGAGTATACCTGATAATCTGATATATATTGAAGATGATATAATCTGATTTAGAGAAGGTCTGAAGAACTCAACTACTCAAGAGTGGCGGCGGCAGGGCACTAGGGCGGCTCTCAGAGTCAGTTTCCTGCGCGGCTACGCGCGGCGGGCTACGGATACGGATATGCACGGCTGCACCAGGCAGCAAGCTTTGCTAATTATGTTTTACTAATTGGGCTACTAATTGGGCTACCTAGTACCTACGGACCTGCGGACCTGCGCGCGGCGGGCTAGGCCAAGGAGCAACGCTCTCTCTACTGCAGTGTTGTGTCATAGATGATGGGCCGCAGCGCTAATTATGTTTTACTATTTTTTTCTTTCTTTTTCCTTTTTAATTTTTACATGCAGCAATACTATTATATAATATATAAATATTCACTGATTTTGCAGGGTATGCCGGTGCATACCCGGCATACCCTGTACGTCCGCCACTGGTTTAATGTACACAAACTTGTGTAAGATGGATTCGCCATAATTTGAATGTATTCCTCAAGATCTAATTGAAAAGTGTTTTCTAAATGTTGAAATAACTAGCATAAGAATCAAGCAATATAGACATCAAAGTATTGGAAAGCTACAAACTCAAAGGAGTGGAATGCTTGTTGCTAACCTTAAAGAAGAACATCATGCTCATCCTTCAAAATCCAAAATCTTCCATGAGAATTTTGTTGAAAACGGCCACAAAAATGAAGGGGGTGTGGGGAAAGGCACCTCCTTGGATGAGTGTGCTCGAATGGGAGGGATGAGGTTTTTGTATTATGTAACTATTAGTGACAGCTCAATCCAAGTGCCAATAGTGACATATCACTACTGGTTAATCCACCTACTAACAGCGATAATCTTAGTATCATTTCTAATTTGTGACTAAAACCAATAGTGAGATAATAGTGATAAAGACCTTCATTATCTGTTATTTGTCTAATATTTTTTTGTTTTTCAAGTTACAAACTAGGAGTGAAGGGTTATCATTGTCTATTTGGGAGCAACCAACAATGATGGTTCAGTAGTGAATGTTAGTTCTATAGTAGTATTTCACTTATTTCAAGCCTACCTACCAATAATAAGACCTAAACAACGCTATGACCTATTTACTAGCCTATTGCTCTTGCCTCTTCTACTTCCAGTTGGAAAGGAGTAAATTACAACAATGCACACAACACATGGCCACTAAGTGGCCCTTGGTCCCATTCACCACTTCGAGGCTACAATGTTGATTTGGATTAGGCAAAAATAGCCCATGACCCCCTTGTGAGCTCTGCTACTGGTTAGTGATATGGTATAAAGTTTTACCTCACACCAACAAGTTCATCAAATGGTAGTGATCTAGCACATAGTTTTGTTACCTCATGTAAACAAATTCATCATAGGATTGAAAAGCTATGAGTAATTGAGAGCTACTGTCACGAATGTTCAGAGTGATTGAGTGAAAGGTAGTGTATCCCATATTTTAGGGAGTAAGGACAAACTTTGATCTCTTACCTTGATTTTATGTAGCGTGCATTGGCACTCACCATGGATGTGTTTTATACCATATATTTCACCTATTACTTACCATATGACTTGAATGATATTAAAACTAGTTACATATATATGCACTGCAATCTATTTTAATTATGCTATGTATGATTTTAATAGAGTTTCTGACCAAAATGCATAAAATGATAAATAAATAGAGCATGTCTCAACACTAAAATGTGTGGGTGTTAGCAGAAATATGCACCAAATACCTAAGCACTTTACATGCACCGTACCCAAAGTGGCATGCTTGTTGTAACCTCAATGAAAACCAAATCCTCTAGTTTTATACAAAGGACCCTCCGGTGTTCTTAGGTTTCACCTTAGAGAGGTAGCTCATATTTTTATAAACGATCAAATAGTTCAACGCCACATATTGTTGTCATTATTCATGTTAAACAATCATTTAATGGGGAGAAATTATGATTTACGTGACACACATGACCAATTAAGTAGAAATGGTGTATTACAATGTAGCTCATTTGAATGGTCTTTACAATGGACTAGATGATGAAATAGTAGAACAATGGATAACTCTCACTATTTCGTGGTGATGCATAGCTAGGTTTACAAATATCATGCTTTTGTGATAGCAAACAAGGTGCTATAGTCATTTGATTGGCATCATATTATTAGTCTACATTGATGGCATAGCGCAACAATCTTTAAATCTTATTGATCAATGTACACACTGCTTTGGAAAAGTTGTCCGTATAGTTTTAGGTTTAACCCACTTAATTAAATATGCTTTTGGTGCATTGACTATGAAGTTTTTATGTTTATGAAAATGGCATACATGTGGATCCTAAGAAAATACATTCTATACATGTAACAAGGATTTGTGGTCTTACCTAAGAAAGTACGATTATTTAAGCATGGCAAACTTGTTAGGAGTGATTATTGACTTTATCCTTAAGCTAAGAGATGAGAACTATTTATTTTAATTTGTTTGGGGGTCAAGAAACTTTTGAGAAAATTAAGGAATGCTTGTTTTCACCACTTGCTTCAGGCGCATAGGGCACGAGCACCTATTATGCTTTATGTGGTAGTAGAGGAGAACGTAATTGGTGTTGATTTGGCTCAAGATACTGAAAGAAAAGGAATATTTTATCACATATGTCAATTGATGACTTTCGGATATAAATACAATATACACCTTTATTGAGAAATTATGTGTATCGTTATATTGTTCTTCTACGAAGTTTAGGCATTGTTTATTATCTAGTATTGCAAATTATCATGCGTCAAGCCAACATTTATACATATATTTTCAATACAATGGTAAGAATTAAAAAAGAGGCATATTAACTTAATTATATTTTCTTTTGAATTTTTGAAATGCCAAATTATAACATAATTTGTTTTTGAACATTGGAAGTTATATTCACTTAATGGTTTAGAAGTTAGACATGTTACTTCTACTCAATGGAAGTTATATTTTTGTGGTCATTTTGCAATAAATGTCAATGCATCGATGTTATGTTTATTTTACCCAATGATGTTGTTTTTAGTCCTCTAGCTCATTAGAATATTTTGCATTAACGATCAAGCTAGATACAAAGCTAATATATTTGGATTATTAGAAATTTTGAAATATAAGGATTTAAACTTGTAGAAACTTTTGGCCACACATTCCTAGTAAAAAAGTGTGAAAGATCTTTCAATATGTTTATATGGGGCCACCGCATGATTACATTGACAAATACTTACATGTTTTATATTAATTTGATAAAATTTCTATATGATATATATCTTATACCTAGTAAGGAGAATTTCAGAGCAGATATATTAACACAAAAAACATCTAATTATAATTCCCAGAAGATATAAAGATGGTGCTAAAGCTTGTTGATATGTATGTTCAAATCAACTAGATTTTCCATATTTGTGAAAATGGTATGGCCAGAATCAATACATCTTGACATACATAGTTGGGTAGTTTTCTAGCTTACATGCCAAAATTGGCTTGTCCAATTTCTAAAAGTAAATAGAATTATGGCTATGAAGTAAATAGAATGATTCAATGCTTATTATTTAATTAGGTTTTAGTTGACGGGAACTTGTATGGTTGAAATGCTAAAGATTCTTTTTTGAAATACTTGATTCAAATCAAATCTATGTTTCTATGGGAGAGATTCAAGAAGGAATTTGTGATACACATCAACTAGCTCCTACGATCAACTGATCAAGTAATCCTTGATATTGTGTAAGAAATATATGCTTAATGACATATTCTGTTATGGGTTTTGTGATTGTTATGATAACTTAAACAATAGGACTAACATGTATGCTAAGATGTGTTAGACATGTTTATAGAACAACAACAAATCACTCTTTTACATGGTTGGAACAACAACAAACCAGACCACGGTATCACCATTCATTAGTGAGTGTCTGCAATGTTCTGAGCCCTAGCTAATTGCATCAGAACTTCACAATTTGCATTGTGTCATGTGAGAGCCTTACCTGGCACTTCCGCTTCGTGAGGACACGTGTCTTAGGTCCTTTGTTGTCAGCAACGTTGTTGTTCGAGACAGTGTCGGTGTTCTCTAGGTTTGAGATGGTAGCAGAAGAACCACTGGCTTGTGCCATGGTAGCAAGGGAGGTGGAAGATTTTGGATTGCGGGAGCGAGGCGTAATGCAATTTTGAAATTTGGATGGCTCTCTTGAGTCTTTCTTTATAAGGATAAAAACATTTTTATTGATAAAGGAAATAATGTTATTAATAACCAAGATCAGTACATCAAAGAGAGACAAAGTCTTGGCCAACTTCTAGCTTCTATTAAACACAAAAAGCTACCTAAAGAAAAGAAAAACATTAAACACACTCTAGTGGCCTTGAATCAGAAGACTAGACCGCCATCTAGACTAGATAGTCATCCATATGTCTGGGAGAAAAAAATCTTGGCCACTTGCATAAAAAGTTATGATCCCTCTATGGCCCACTCCTGCAAATGTGCCCCTGTAGCATAGCCCATCTTAAGAGCAAGTAGGCTGCCATATGGATAACATGCATAAAAGAAATTGCATTCAAGTCATTTCTGCCTAACCAAAGTGACCAGCAAATAGTGCTGCTCCTAGCTAGCAGAAACAAGGGTTTCAATTCGACATCAAGCTCACGTAAGCAACCCCTAAACATATGTTCCACACTGTTAGGTTGTTATTTATCTGTGGTTAAATAGACCATGTTTTTTCCTTTTCTATATTAAACTTTAATCGTCTCTCTCACTAGTCAGAGATGCATGCAAAAGGAAGAATTATAGTAGTACAAAGTATGCGTGTAAGAGCAAAAAAATGTTGTATAACAAAGCTTCTCATACAATCAAACTACTAAAAGTCATTAAAAGTTCTCAACAATAGACATACCTTATTATTTATTCTACTAATATATCAAATTTCAAGATTGATTCATCATATGCTAAGAGACATAAAAAAAAGAGAAAAAAATCTATCATACCATTTTTTGATAGATTTCTTTTGTATTTTTTTGACATACTCGAAACTGAAATTTAGTATATTGATAGAGTAAATAATAAAGTATATCTATCTAATTTAAAAAACAGTGACTTTTGTTAGTTTGATTATGTGGGGGACAGATATCCCCCGGGTCCACTAAAAGGTTGGAAGGCCTCGCGAAAGACTCTGGGCCCATTATTTCACAATGCCACCCCTTTGTGGGCTAGGGGAGGAATCACTGGCAGAATGTGTGACGGAACCTCCCAAGTCATTAGACCCACCTATAGCTGTCCTTGTCCCACGGACCTCAGACAACCCTGTAGGTGCACCTGATCACTTGTTAAGTTTGGTATCTGTATTCTTTACCTTGCCCAAGAGCGTTTCACCCGTCACGCAGATATTACAACACATCGGAGGAACGAGTATGCGAAAGCAGTTACAATAACTTACTTTATATCAAAGTATAGAGAGAGTAGTATTATTACAGACCAGAGCTAAAATATAAGAGTGTTGAAGTAATATTATTACATAACTTGGGAGGCCAAAACCTCTCCCGATAAATAGTAAAAAGTTTTTCTTAAAGGAGGACACCTCCTCCCGCGGCTTCAGTCTTAATTTTCTTCTTTTGGCACCACCTTGGAACAAAAGCAACAAAAATTTGCTGCTTCCTCACCTAAAACAACATTGGGACAAATCCCTGAGTACGAAGTGTACTTTCGCAAGTCTTACCCGTCAAAATAAAGACTCTCAAGGATATGCTAGCTTTTGGGAATCACGATATGGCTTATCAATAATCAAAGACTCTTGTTTGCAGAAATGCTTACTAATAGTGGATCCTTAAAAGTCCAGTTTTATTAGCAAGTTAAGTCATTACCTGAGTTCTAAAGTTCTTTCTACCCTAGTTCAAGCACTTGACCTATACTAGCCAATTTCTTATCAACCCTTCTTGTTCACTGGATTGCTACGTGTAGGTCAGTGACCAAGTCTTCATGTCCGAGAAGTAACGGCAATTCGAATCGATTAATACTCAACTGAGGATCTCCAATCACACGAGATATGTAGCACTTAACCCTTGCATATGTCAACTCACCACCGGGGTTCTTAAGACCAGATCAGGTTCACGCCAACCGAGAGCACATATACGCCATCGTCCAGCCTCTTGCCACGGAGGGTACACGCTACTCTCACCATCACTCCACTCCCATTGTGTGTTATCTTATTCTGGTATTAGTTTGCCCGAGGCAAAGCTTACCCATGATGAGGCATGTGACCAGTTAAAAGGTCATCGATCATCAAGCCTACATTGAGACGGTCCTTAATCGACTCAGACGGAGACACTACACTGAGACTCTCTTCTCGTGCAAGTCACCCGCCCGGTCTCAGCTTTATTATTTTCAAACCCAAAATTTGGTACCTGGCAGAGGTACATCTTTTCCGATGTTGAACCCATCACGGCCATGATGGATCCACCATCAAGTTTTATTTTGAAAACATCCCACCCACTTGAAGCATCATCTTTTGTCAAAACAAAACATTTTGTTTTTCTAGAGCAAGGCTAAGCATAAGAAAAACTTTTTTTGTAAAACAGGGGATCAAGGAAAGGTAATCAAATTCTCAAGGAAGGGAATGCAGCAACTGGTTTAGCACACAACTCCTATCACCTAATGCATCAAGCAAGTGAGAAAGAATTTAAAAGTAGCAAGGAGGTGGCAAATGCACCGGGGCTTGCCTTGTGTGATAGGTGAGTCAGGCTCTGCTCCACAGATGTTAAAGTAAAAGCAGTTTCCTGCCTGAGGTTCTTCAGGTGGTGGTGGTGGTGTAGTCCTTGCTTCTTCATCTTATATCTCTTCTTCGTTTTCTATATATATAGCCATAAATAATCATGAATGCTCATGTAATGCTCATGAAAGTGCAAAGATAACAAAAGTATATTATCTTATGTCTTGAATATAACTTTCCTTCATGGATCTCCAGGAAACTAGGGTTTTTGGAGTCTATAGTGAAGTTCATAGGGCAGGGGTCTAGGGTTTTGGGTTTTAGGTACCACACATAGTCCAAATCATACCAAACTTTACCCAAGGCTTCTAAATAACATTTAAAGCTCATCTAAAAAGTTTGGTGATTTTTGGAATTATTAATTACTTTCTAAAATTCCAGAAGTATGAATTTTTGGCTATTTAAAATATCCCATATTTCCCTATTTGAACTAAAAATCATGAAATTATTTTTATTAAATACTATGGAAAATTAGGAACCCAGCAAAATTGGTCTTGTATTTTTAACATTTTTCTACAATTTTTTAGAAATTCTTTAGCTCTGGTAGAAAAAGAAAAAAGAAAAAAGGGCTACAGTTCTGGGCTTATTTCAGACCGAGACAGCCCACAATGGGCAGAATGCCCCTGCGCGTGCGGCCGCGCGGTCAGTTTTGCGCGAAGACCCTTGGTTATTTAAACAATTGGTGAAGAAACCCTGGCTACTATTTACTGTCTCACTGACCTTTGCGAAAAACCCCCTTCCTTTCTGTTTCTTTACCAGGCTAAGACCATGGTGGAACCGCGTCGAGCACCAGGTCGGAGCCGCGATTCTACGGCGAGGGTGACCCGAACAAGAGGCAATAAGTACATAGATGTTGTGTGCTAGCCTATCCGGTCAAAAACCCTCACTTAATTTGAAGGATTCAAGCTTAATTGGAGCTTGTTCATGATCACGGCGGTGGAATGACCCGGGTGATCGCGTTCTAAACAACTGACGACCTAGACGCTAAAATTGAAGCTCGGGGAAGCTTCACGGGTTCACCAGAGGCTATGCACATGCTCAAATTTGGACTAAATAAGAACAGGAGAGTGGGTCAACAGAGAGGGTGTCCGCGGCAGCGTTCTACGGAACAATGGAATGTTCCGGTGGTGGGACTCGGGTAAACTTCAATTGGTTGGCACCAGGAGCAACAAGAGGCTAAGGACATGCTAGAACAAGAAGCAATTAGGCGAATACTAACCCGAGGAGGGCTGCCCACGAAGAGGTCCTTCACGGCGGCACTAAGAACAGGGAGGATGGGATTTGTGGACTGTGTGATCTCTCGGTGAGATTGAGTCGATTGCACAAGCGCTCGTGTGTGTGTGTGATGTGGTTAAGAAGCAGTGCTCGGGCTCCATTTATAGGCAGATGGCTGGAGATGGATGAGATTCACAGAGCTGTAAACGCGCTGGCGAGCTCACCCGCGCGGGCAGAGCCACAGCGAGGGTCCGGTGACCGCCGATTAACCGGGCAGCGCCACCTCAGGACTTTAGCACCACGTTGCAGAAGATCTTTGCCGTGGCCGCAGACCCATCCCCAATCGCGGTGGTGGTCTTATCCCCGGCGAGATCTTTCTGAATTCCGGTGAACAGTACACCTGTTAGACCGATTTGAAACAGCAATTTCTTCAAATTTTATGTGACTTCAGGCCAACAAGTTTGCATCAAAGTTGTACCAGGACTAATGGTCTTTCGTTTTGGTATAACCATCATACTGAAAATCTTCACAGATCAACCAGATCAGGACGCTCAAATTGGCGCAACAACACTGAAACTTTAACCTGATCAGACGCAGTAAATGAACATCTGTCAGGCCGACTGACAGCGCCATATTAACCCCATATATCTCTCATTTTTGTGTAGCACTAGTGTTTGATTACTTAATAAAATTTGTTCTCCTTACATAGCTCTACAAACTTGATGTGTTGACCCTAGGCAAATTCTTCATAATTTGGAAGATACAGGGCTCTAAAGTTGGTCCAAATACACTGATTTTCAGACTTAACCATTGGAACACTAGATTGGCCTTTTTGCAAATAAGTCCAAAACTCATGGTTTCTTTTGCAAATCTTCAAATATGTGAACCATATGAGTTAAGGTACCCTATTTCCATGATTTTAGCACTTAAGTCCAAAAGTGAGCAACATTTGCATATAACCCCCCTAGGGTTTCAGTCCAGGGTTTTCTAGGGGTCTATTTAGGGTTTCTAGCACTTGGTTTGGATGCCACCTAAGTCCATTAATGGTGACATTTTATGATCATTACTAATAAGTTTTGAAGTTTTCTCTTATTTAGGCTTTGTTTGCTCTTTTAAGCCCAATTTAGGGTTAATTATCCTACTCTAGGGTTTTACTCATGACATGTCACATCAATACAACTAGGTTTGAAATTTTTGCCTAGTGAATGCACTCTAGGTGTGACAGACACATGATATGCCCATGCTTATGATGTTATGCTCAAGTTTTAGTGACAGTAACATCAGGGGTGTTACAGAATGGATTGACGCAGGATTGGATCAACTCGAGCCCAAGCGGCTCAATGGATTTAAACGTTATCCGTAGCATTGATCCGATTCTCCCGCGCAGCACCCTCAGACATCGGAACTGAACGAGGATAAGTCGACAGGATAATAGGGAGATAAGTTCAGTCGGTTCACTATTACTTAGGAGCACATAATTATCATACCCGCATGTAACGCCCCACGGTCGAGTATATAAGGCCTAGGGGGCACCCCATCAAACAACAAGTCATTCATTAGCCATCTATTCAATTCTCTAGCGTCCTTCATACTAGAGAATCCCCCTGTAACCCACCACATAAAGATCCACACCAGGAAGTAGGGTATTACGCCTCTCTAAGCGGCCTGAACCTGTAGAAAATTGTCTACTGTCTCTCGTGAGCCCAGCACGAACCATCGAGCTACAGTCGGTTATATCGTCCTACCCAAAAGCACCTCGAGGGGTAACCCTAGGTGCGCGGTAAGGTCCCAAACACCGACAGCTGGCGCACCAGGTAGGGGGTGTGTCACTGATCCAAGCTAGCTCAATGGACATCACTTTCCAGCACAAAATCGCTCTCCGCCCTGGATCCGCATTCTGCTTTAGAACTATCTCGTCCGTGGCAGATGAAGAAGGGACTCTACATAGTATAGCGGATCCACCGGAGAAAAAGCCTTCCTCGAAAATCTCCGAGAAGGCAGGAACGAAGCAGGAGATAGTGCAACCTCCAGCGCTCCGGGCGAAGACTACCTCCTGCAAGCCAGGAGCAGAGAATTCGTTTACCCAGAGGAACCCATTGTCCACCTCATCCACGGAAAAATGGACACGAATTACAAGGAAAAAAGAAACAAAGACCCGTCAAGCTGCCCTTCTGGTACCTTTGCCCTCAAAGGAGAACAGAAAGAAGCTTGTCATCACGACAACTCCATTCTACCTCGATGTCCTCTTCATCAGGGGGAGAGTGGAATCATCCCCCATCTCCTACGATGAACCGACCATGCACGGGGAAGAACCTCCTCAACAGGATGCTCGCCGACGGAGGAACCGACACCGTAATGCCCGGTGACATCATGAAGCCAGAGAATGAGATCCGGTGTAGCCTGTATCACGAGATGAGATCTCGGAGGTGGGAGAAACTCCAGATGAACGAGTCTTTAGGTAAAGGAGGAACTCCTGTCGATGTGATCGTCGGCAAGCTCAAGAGCAAGTTGAGCAGGAGGCGAGACAGCATCGAGAGAACCCTCTCTTCGGACGAAACCTGAACCCCGACTTCGCCCGAGCCATGAACACATCGAGCGAGGTCGGTGGAGTGCTGGCCCGGATAGCCGATGGCCTCCCCCGGATTCCAAATGCCGAGGGCTATTGACGCCTGCTCACTCGGGCAACTAATCATCTTCTGCCTCTCGTCCATCCTCCGAGCGATCTACAACACGCCATCAATAGTCGACGTGACGCACGGAGCTCCATCAATGCTTCGCGTGAACGATGACACGAGAACAAGATCCAGCGCCGAGAGGAGTATGAGCGGGATCACGGTATCCCTGCACGAAGTTAGGCCACCAGGGTTGAGTTGGCAATAGCTTCAACTGGCGGCACGACCCGGGGACGGTCGAGGTAGCACATCGGTAACTCCCCTCCCCGGGATCGACACCACAATCATTGATAAGAGGACACATGTGGAGTATCAGCGCTCACTCCGCGTCTCAGGGCCATTTAGTGGCCCCCTAACTTCAAAGTCTCCAACATCGACAAGTACAAGCCTAAGCAGGACCCGAGAGGCTGGCTGGCTGTCTATACCACCGCTGCCCGGGCCGCTGGGGCAACTAAAGATGTGATGACTGCATACTTGCCCATTGTCCTCGGGCAAGATGCGCTGTAATGGCTACAACACCTACCCCGACACTGCATCAACGACTGGAGCGACTTCAGTCGGTGTTTTATCGCCAACTTCCAATCTCTCTCCGACAAGTCGGCATAGCCATTGGACCTCAAATCCATCATGCGCCAAGGAGATGAGACTCTTTGGTCGTACCTCAGAAGATTTCAGACCATGATAAATCGTATTCCTGAAGTTGCAAAAGCTGCAGTGATCGAGGACTTCTACCGAGGATCTAATGACTCGGCCTTCGTTCGAGCCATACTACAAAAAGAGCCGACCACCTTCGAACAGCTGTTCAGGGAGGCGGACCTCTACATCACCGCCGATGAACGTGCCCAGGACCTCATCGGAGGAACGAAGCCGGCTCCGTCCGTGCCATGGCGCGACACAAACCAGCAAACCGACAAGCGCTGGGAGAAGAGGCCTCGCGAAGAAGTTCATGCCGCTGGACCACCCGTCTCTCATGCCCGAGGGGCACCCCGCGGAGGCGAACGAACATTGGACGACATCCTCGATGCCCAGTGCCTGTACCACAAGGACATGCGTCATACTCTTCGGAACTGCAGAGATTTCAAGCACTCCGTCGGGAATGGCCGACCCTTCCAACCTCTACCACCTCCCCCACCGCGAGGAGGACCCGAAGAACCTCGACAACCTCAACAGTAGGAAGGGAGAGGAGGCGGAGCGTTCCCACATGTCGACGGAGAAGTCAACGTCATCTTCGGCGGACACGGGTCGCAAGAGAGCAAGAGGCAGCAGAAGCTCAACGATCGTCAGATACTAGTGGCGGCCACCAGTGCTCCCTCCCGTATCGATGGTCCGAACACCCGATCACCTTCACTCAGGCGGATCAATGGCTCAACTTCAATCATCCGGGCAAGTACTCGCTCCTCATTGATCTGGTGATCCGAGAGAGCAGGGTAAAAAAGGTGTTAGTGGATGGGGGAAGCAGCATCAATGTCACCTTCCCCCGAACACTCTTAGGCTTGGGAGTCGCACTCAAAGAGCTCCACGAGTCAGACACTCCTTTCTTCGGCATTGTGCCGACTGAAGGAGAATACCCACTCGGACACATCTACATGTCGGTTACCTTCGGGACTCCGGAAAACTACAGAACCGAGTTCCTGTAACACCCAAATTTTGGGATTGGAAATTGGTAGAAGAAATTTGAACAAAATATCATAATGTTTTGGAAATTTGGAAAATAAGAAAAATGAGGAGAAAAAGAATTTTTTTTTAAAGGAAACCATTTATACATCTCATGAAATAAATAAACAAGGAGAATAAAACTTAAACTAGTAATAATAAAATAGTATGGTTTATATTCACCCTTGGATTTCAATTAATACATTTGAAAAATCTGAAAACTAAAATAAAAATATAAGTTTGGATTTGAACTAGAAATAGAAAAGAAAAGGAAAGGCTATATACTTATTAAAAATAAATAAGTGATCCAAACAGTAAAGTCTAAATTCCCTTCAGGATTATATTTGATTTGAGGAACCTGAAATTCAAAGTAAAATGTGAATTGGATTTTGAATAGTTAAAATTAAATTTGAATTTGGAATAGAAAATAGAAAATAAAAAGAGAAGGGAAGAACTAAGAAAAATATTACATAAAATAAAATAAATATCCTTCACACTTATATTAATAAATTATACCTTTCAAACTGAGGACAAGTTATTCACAAAGTTGAACTCAAACTTGAAATTCAAATTGGATTTGAAAATGGAGAAAAGAAAATAGAAAAGAAAAAGAAAAAAAAGAATAAAAACCCCTAACTGGGCCGGCTACTGGAAATCGGCCCACTTAAGCTTTTCCACGCGCGCTCGGCCCATTAGCACCTTCACCCGGCGCCGACAGGTGGGGCCCTCTGCCCAGCCTCTCACGCGCACGCTTGGTCACTGTCTCGCGGACCCCACGGGGCAGTCTCTCCTCCACTCGTGCTCGCCTGCGTCCTGGCGCCGACAACCCGGGCCCGCAGGCCAGCCACCTGCCTCCGATCACGTTCATCCGGTCACCGCTCGGTGGGACCGCCGTGTCAGCCTCGCCATGGCCTCTCCCGCGCACGCGCCAACGCTCGCTGCTCTGTGGGCCATGCATGTCAGCGGCGTCTTCATCTCAACAGAACGCGACTTCTCCAACCGATTTCCACGGCGTCCTCACCGGACCTCCGCTCGGCCGCCGTGCATGGCGCAACCAACCTCGGACCCGCCTCCTATAAGACCTACGTTCTTCCTCGGTACCCAAGCCATAGCCGTGCGCGTCGTCGCCTAGCTCCGCCGCACACCGAGAGAAAGGGTGAGGTCCGCCGCCGGCTAGATCTGCACTACGGGGGGTTTTCGGCCGTGGCAAGGCGTCCGGGGGGTTCGTGGACAACGCCCGAAGCTATCGGTGGCACAATCGGGTGGAGTTTGTCAGCGGAGCACTCTGGATTGCTCGCCGTCGTTCTTCCACCACCACGGATCCGCCTAGCACCGTGTCCGGCCTCGTCGGGTCTCCAATTCCAGGTACGGATACCTCAGCCACGTCCGTCTCGTTTAGCGCAAGGTGTAGGGCTAGTTAATCGGTCTTTGGCGCACTGGGGCATCGGTTCACGGTTCGCCGGAGTGCCCGCCGCCGCGGAGCTCATCGCCGCCGTCTCGGTTGGCCGAGGGGAGAAGAGAGGGTCGCGTCCGTTGATCATTGCGTGGACGGCTGCGATTTGATCTGCGCGTACCGGTTCGCTGGGTTGTCCTGGGACGTTCGATCTCGATCGGACGAATCCTGGGCGAGTCGGGATATTTTAAATCCGTGTCGTCGATCGTCGATCGGACGGTTAGGATCGCGTACCGTTTCATAAAGAGTTAGGTATAATCCTGCGCGCTCGAATCAGATCGGACGGCTAGAAATCGCCGATACCCCTTCGGCCTGGGTATTTTTCTAAAGAACCCCTGGGTTTTACAGAAATAGAACCCGCCGTCCACCGCGGGGGTTTTCTGTGTCTTAGGAAATTTTGCTCCAGAGACCCTGCGCTTTGCTGTATTTGAGGCCCAGTCCAGAACATAATAAAATCAGGGAAATTGAATTATAAAAGGATTTTTAATAGGAAAATAATTGCTAGAATTTGTTTAATTCATAGAAAATTCATTTTAGCTCCAAATTGAACCATTCCAGTTTCTAAAATTTTGTAATAATATTCCTCATCATTTAGTGTCTTTGTTTTGACATGAACTCTGTCAGAAAATTTATTTATCATTTAACCATATTTTAATCACATTAAACCTTAGGAAATTCATAACTTGAATTCTACAACTCAAAAATTAATGAATCCTGTTCCTATGATCTTATCTTAATATGTATATTAATAATGTGTATTTTGTTTGGTGTAATGTTAATCTTGCCTATACACTGTTTGTTTGTATTGCTACGACTAGTGCGAGGTCACGAGTCATCTGAGGATCATCCTGGTACCTGGAATCTCAAGGCCCAGGCAAGTTGTGCCCTTGATCACTTCTTTTTACCCAGCCATGTTCTGATTAATCATAATGATCTGCATAGGTTAATTTTGATGGGACCCAATAGGTTACCCTAGTTTGACTATCTTTATACCTTGTTCACCACTGAATCTTTGGGTAGTACTTGCTAGTGCTATATGTAGCTTTGGGTATAGAGATACACCTTACTATTCATGATTATATTTTTGTTATCAGTTGTTATTTATGGATCATGTTAAGATCATTATGTTAATTGGAACATGGAGCGACCACCCGGGAAAACAGTGCTACCACAAGGGTAGTATGGGATGCCCTTGGCTGATTAATTAGGAAAGCTAGTGGAAGACTACCTTACCCGAAAGGGGCAAGGGCAGTAGGGGAGAGGTCAGTGCGGGGAGGCCCTCGGGAGGATTTTGCTGCGATGGCGGTCCTGCAAGGGATTCCTGTACTGGATCTTCCTATAAACTGTAGCGGGTTTTCGGAAGCTAGTGGAACTTTGTAAAGGCCTCGTAGTGCTACCCTGCCTCACTTCCTTGGTAGAGGTGTATGGGATTCATGACCCCTTGGCAGATGGGTAACACGACTTGTGGGTAAAGATGCGCAACCTCTGCAGAGTGTAAAACTGGTATACTAGCCGTGCTCACGGTCATGAGCAGCTCGGACCCTCACATGATTAAATTATGGAACTTAAACTCAATTTGTCATATGCATTGCATCGCAGGTGAAGTTGTTACTTTTGTTCTACTATTTAATTGGGTTGGTATTTACTTATACTTAGTAACTGCTAATAAAATTTTGACCAACTTTAAAAGCAATGCTCAGCTCTAACCATCTTCTTTGGTAAGCCTTACACTTCACGTGAGCTCCCACCTTTGGCGAGTTCATGCACATTATTCCCCACAACTTGTTGAGCGATGAACGTATGTGAGCTCACTCTTGCTGTCTCACATACACCACAGGTCAAGATCAGGTACCGCAGGATGATGCTCATGGAGGATGCTGTGATGAGTTCATGAGAGGTCTAGGTCGTCGTCTCCCAGTCAACTTTGGGTTGCTGGACCGTTGTCTCCTTATAATGTAATTATTTATTTTGTATAGAACTCCTGTTATATGTAAAGATGTGACATTCGATCCTGTGCCACTATACATCATATGTTTGAGACTTGGTCCCAGCATACCTGGTGTTTATGTTAACCCCGGGTTTTGGACCCCTAAAATCCGGGTGTTACAGAAGTGGTATCAGAGGAATGTTGACTGTAGGACGAAACCTAGTTAGAACTGGACAACCATTCTTTACTTACCTTACTCTGATTCTTTTCTAAACTTATCTTAATCTTTTCTCATCTATTTCCGCTCTACTCTGATTAATCTTACCTTTTCATACTAAAGACAAATGTGGATTTCACATTTTGAAATCCAGTGCCTAAAGTGACTTTAGGAATAGGAGACCTAATCCTAGGAACAAAAACAAAACTATTTTTATCTACGTACTTGAATGTTTGTTCTTATGATATTTGCCTGATTTGGATCTTTGATTGAGTGTGATGGGTTGTGGAGTAATGTCCACAATTACATCTGCATATACACATAGGTATTAAAATATATTTATAAAATAACTAGACAACCTAGATTATCCCCATTGGAACTTATCTAGCTTAAGAGATTTATCTTATCCTAAAAGGTCTCATTCTAACCAATTCATCTTATCTTAAAAGATTCTATCCTACACTCATAGATCTATCTTATCTCAAAAGGTCTTAACTTATCCTAATGTATATAGATCCATCTTATCTTAAGAGGTTTTTCTCTTATCTTAATAGATTTATCTTATCTTGTAGGATTCACCTTATCCTAACCACTTTACTTATCCCATCCTAATAAATCTAACTGACCCCAGAAGATTCTATCTTATCTTTATGGATCCATCTTATCCTAATAAACATACTCATCCACCCTAGTTTATCAACCATGATCTAATGCAAATTAATTAGACCTTATCTAGTTAAACTAGTCATACCAGTCTAATTTAGGTCTCATCTAACATGATCTAATCTAAAGTGACTTATCAAACATGTTAGATAACACTGATGAAATAAGTTTAGACTCTACCCCTATAAAACAGGTCTTAACATAGTTCACCCTGCACTAAATTAAGAATGACAGATCGACTTGGCCATATGCAACTACCTTAACCATCTGATAGTTGCATAACCTCTCAATTATAACCTAGCAAGAGATTCTATTTTATCATAACATATCAAATTAATCTTAAAACATCCTAACATATCTTAATAATACATATTCTACCCTGTTGGACCTATCTAAGCCTAAACTAGTCCAATCTAGTCATATCCAATTTAATCTAGATCTTATCCTACCTAATGTGACCTGATCTATTGTGGTCTAATGTTATCTAACTTAATGTGGTCCACTTAAACAGATTAATGACACTAGTAGAAGAGATTAAACCCCACTAGCCATGTATTAACTTATCTTAGCACATTGGATCAACTCAACTATGAGCTAACCCAACCCATAGAACCCAGATGAATAGTATGACCTTTCTATTCCCACCTAACATCAAACAAACTTTTAACCTACATCTTGTAGTCTATCTCACCCATGTATATCTCTCATCTTGACAGATTCTATCTTACCCTTGGATAATCACCTTATATGATTGGTTACCCCAATCTGGACATAAATTAAGCCCTACCAAAGAATCTATAGATTTTAACCAACTACTAGCTTATTCATTCCGCTTATTGAATAATTTCCTTTGCAAAACTATTACCATATACCTCTAACTTTCATGGTCAATACCAGGAAAAGAAAGATTATCACGTAACAGCAAACAGAAATGAATCCTCCAAATCCTCCACCTGTTGACATCAATCAAGTGGTTGCTACCCAAAAACTGGTAATACAACAGTTAACAGACATGGTGACCGAGATGCAGAATCAGATAAGACAACAACGCGAGGAAATACGTCAAGCCCGCCAAGAAATAAGGCAAGCACGGCTGGAGAGACAACAACAACAACCTCCACCACCACCACCAGCTTCACCAAGCTACATAGATATAAATTATGATGATTTGTAGGATCTAGGTGTTACTTTAGTAATATGATAATATTTTAGAAGAAATAATAAAGGTCTATTGACCCAATGTTTTGTTAAAGAATTATACCTCATGCTGAGATCTCTTTGTTTGTGCATATGGGTATGCATCCTTTTTCCTTACAAATCTCGAGGACGAGATTATTTTTAAGGGGGGTAGGATTTGTAACACCCAAATTTTGGGATTGGAAATTGGTAGAAGAAATTTGAACAAAATATCATAATGTTTTGGAAATTTGGAAAATAAGAAAAATGAGGAGAAAAAGAATTTTTTTTTTAAAGGAAACCATTTATACATCTCATGAAATAAATAAACAAGGAGAATAAAACTTAAACTAGTAATAATAAAATAGTATGGTTTATATTCACCCTTGGATTTCAATTAATACATTTGAAAAATCTGAAAACTAAAATAAAAATATAAGTTTGGATTTGAACTAGAAATAGAAAAGAAAAGGAAAGGCTATATACTTATTAAAAATAAATAAGTGATCCAAACAGTAAAGTCTAAATTCCCTTCAGGATTATATTTGATTTGAGGAACCTGAAATTCAAAGTAAAATGTGAATTGGATTTTGAATAGTTAAAATTAAATTTGAATTTGGAATAGAAAATAGAAAATAAAAAGAGAAGGGAAGAACTAAGAAAAATATTACATAAAATAAAATAAATATCCTTCACACTTATATTAATAAATTATACCTTTCAAACTGAGGACAAGTTATTCACAAAGTTGAACTCAAACTTGAAATTCAAATTGGATTTGAAAATGGAGAAAAGAAAATAGAAAAGAAAAAGAAAAAAAAGAATAAAAACCCCTAACTGGGCCGGCTACTGGAAATCGGCCCACTTAAGCTTTTCCACGCGCGCTCGGCCCATTAGCACCTTCACCCGGCGCCGACAGGTGGGGCCCTCTGCCCAGCCTCTCACGCGCACGCTTGGTCACTGTCTCGCGGACCCCACGGGGCAGTCTCTCCTCCACTCGTGCTCGCCTGCGTCCTGGCGCCGACAACCCGGGCCCGCAGGCCAGCCACCTGCCTCCGATCACGTTCATCCGGTCACCGCTCGGTGGGACCGCCGTGTCAGCCTCGCCATGGCCTCTCCCGCGCACGCGCCAACGCTCGCTGCTCTGTGGGCCATGCATGTCAGCGGCGTCTTCATCTCAACAGAACGCGACTTCTCCGACCGATTTCCACGGCGTCCTCACC
The DNA here is from genome assembly GCA_029449295.1 of Zea luxurians. Classification (NCBI taxonomy): domain Eukaryota; kingdom Viridiplantae; phylum Streptophyta; class Magnoliopsida; order Poales; family Poaceae; genus Zea; species Zea luxurians. The sequence goes on along the minus strand of JAOPSE010000103.1, from coordinate 6,053,834 downwards.
GGACCTCCGCTCGGCCGCCGTGCATGGCGCAACCAACCTCGGACCCGCCTCCTATAAGACCTACGTTCTTCCTCGGTACCCAAGCCATAGCCGTGCGCGTCGTCGCCTAGCTCCGCCGCACACCGAGAGAAAGGGTGAGGTCCGCCGCCGGCTAGATCTGCACTACGGGGGGTTTTCGGCCGTGGCAAGGCGTCCGGGGGGTTCGTGGACAACGCCCGAAGCTATCGGTGGCACAATCGGGTGGAGTTTGTCAGCGGAGCACTCTGGATTGCTCGCCGTCGTTCTTCCACCACCACGGATCCGCCTAGCACCGTGTCCGGCCTCGTCGGGTCTCCAATTCCAGGTACGGATACCTCAGCCACGTCCGTCTCGTTTAGCGCAAGGTGTAGGGCTAGTTAATCGGTCTTTGGCGCACTGGGGCATCGGTTCACGGTTCGCCGGAGTGCCCGCCGCCGCGGAGCTCATCGCCGCCGTCTCGGTTGGCCGAGGGGAGAAGAGAGGGTCGCGTCCGTTGATCATTGCGTGGACGGCTGCGATTTGATCTGCGCGTACCGGTTCGCTGGGTTGTCCTGGGACGTTCGATCTCGATCGGACGAATCCTGGGCGAGTCGGGATATTTTAAATCCGTGTCGTCGATCGTCGATCGGACGGTTAGGATCGCGTACCGTTTCATAAAGAGTTAGGTATAATCCTGCGCGCTCGAATCAGATCGGACGGCTAGAAATCGCCGATACCCCTTCGGCCTGGGTATTTTTCTAAAGAACCCCTGGGTTTTACAGAAATAGAACCCGCCGTCCACCGCGGGGGTTTTCTGTGTCTTAGGAAATTTTGCTCCAGAGACCCTGCGCTTTGCTGTATTTGAGGCCCAGTCCAGAACATAATAAAATCAGGGAAATTGAATTATAAAAGGATTTTTAATAGGAAAATAATTGCTAGAATTTGTTTAATTCATAGAAAATTCATTTTAGCTCCAAATTGAACCATTCCAGTTTCTAAAATTTTGTAATAATATTCCTCATCATTTAGTGTCTTTGTTTTGACATGAACTCTGTCAGAAAATTTATTTATCATTTAACCATATTTTAATCACATTAAACCTTAGGAAATTCATAACTTGAATTCTACAACTCAAAAATTAATGAATCCTGTTCCTATGATCTTATCTTAATATGTATATTAATAATGTGTATTTTGTTTGGTGTAATGTTAATCTTGCCTATACACTGTTTGTTTGTATTGCTACGACTAGTGCGAGGTCACGAGTCATCTGAGGATCATCCTGGTACCTGGAATCTCAAGGCCCAGGCAAGTTGTGCCCTTGATCACTTCTTTTTACCCAGCCATGTTCTGATTAATCATAATGATCTGCATAGGTTAATTTTGATGGGACCCAATAGGTTACCCTAGTTTGACTATCTTTATACCTTGTTCACCACTGAATCTTTGGGTAGTACTTGCTAGTGCTATATGTAGCTTTGGGTATAGAGATACACCTTACTATTCATGATTATATTTTTGTTATCAGTTGTTATTTATGGATCATGTTAAGATCATTATGTTAATTGGAACATGGAGCGACCACCCGGGAAAACAGTGCTACCACAAGGGTAGTATGGGATGCCCTTGGCTGATTAATTAGGAAAGCTAGTGGAAGACTACCTTACCCGAAAGGGGCAAGGGCAGTAGGGGAGAGGTCAGTGCGGGGAGGCCCTCGGGAGGATTTTGCTGCGATGGCGGTCCTGCAAGGGATTCCTGTACTGGATCTTCCTATAAACTGTAGCGGGTTTTCGGAAGCTAGTGGAACTTTGTAAAGGCCTCGTAGTGCTACCCTGCCTCACTTCCTTGGTAGAGGTGTATGGGATTCATGACCCCTTGGCAGATGGGTAACACGACTTGTGGGTAAAGATGCGCAACCTCTGCAGAGTGTAAAACTGGTATACTAGCCGTGCTCACGGTCATGAGCAGCTCGGACCCTCACATGATTAAATTATGGAACTTAAACTCAATTTGTCATATGCATTGCATCGCAGGTGAAGTTGTTACTTTTGTTCTACTATTTAATTGGGTTGGTATTTACTTATACTTAGTAACTGCTAATAAAATTTTGACCAACTTTAAAAGCAATGCTCAGCTCTAACCATCTTCTTTGGTAAGCCTTACACTTCACGTGAGCTCCCACCTTTGGCGAGTTCATGCACATTATTCCCCACAACTTGTTGAGCGATGAACGTATGTGAGCTCACTCTTGCTGTCTCACATACACCACAGGTCAAGATCAGGTACCGCAGGATGATGCTCATGGAGGATGCTGTGATGAGTTCGTGAGAGGTCTAGGTCGTCGTCTCCCAGTCAACTTTGGGTTGCTGGACCGTTGTCTCCTTATAATGTAATTATTTATTTTGTATAGAACTCCTGTTATATGTAAAGATGTGACATTCGATCCTGTGCCACTATACATCATATGTTTGAGACTTGGTCCCAGCATACCTGGTGTTTATGTTAACCCCGGGTTTTGGACCCCTAAAATCCGGGTGTTACAGTTCCTAAGGTTCGAGGTAGCAAGCTTCGACTGCGGATACAACGCCATCATCGGCAGGCCAGGATTGGCGAAATTCATGGCCATTTCGCACTACTCATACATGATATTGAAGATGCCAGGACCACAAGGAATCATCATCGTGCGCGCTGACTTCCAAGGCGCTGCAGAATGCTTCCGAGTGGCCATTCAGGCGGCCCTCACCACCAAACCACTGATGACTTCCTCTGTGCAGGCAAACTCAAAGCCTGAGGAAGACCTCGCGATACCTGCGAATGAAGCTCAAGCCGTGACCTCTATGCGGCCGATTGAGGAAACAAAGAGAATCAACCTTGGGTTCGCTGATGAACGCAAGACTGCCATCATCAGCTCCAGCCTGGATGACAAATAGGAAGACACGCTCATCCAGTTTCTGCAAGATAACCGAGACGTATTCGCATGGCAGCCTGCGGATATGCCGGGAGTCCTGAGAGAACTGGCCGAGCACAAACTGAAGGTCTATCCCCAGGCAAGGCCGATCCGACAAAAGTTGTGTCGTTTCGCACCCGATAAGAGAGAAGCTATTCGTGCCGAGCTAGCTCGATTAGTCGCAGCTGGTTTCATTAGAGAAGTACTACATCCTGAGTGGTTAGCAAATCCTGTTCTTGTACTCAAAAAGAATAAAGTGGATTGGCTCATGTGCGTCGACTATACAGATCTCAACAAACAATGTCCAAAGGATCCCTTCGGACTTCCTAGAATAGATCAGGTGGTAGATTCAACCGCCAGATGCTCTATGTTGTCATTCCTGGATTGCTACTCTGGATACCATCAAATCAGCCTAGCGAAAGAAGACAAGGAAAAAATTGCATTCATTATCCCGTTTGGAGCTTTCTGCTATACCTCCATGTCGTTTGGCCTCAAGAATGCTGGAGTGACTTACCAGAGAGCTATTCAAACATGCTTAGCCAATCACTAGGGCAAGAGGGTAGAAGCTTATGTTGATGACGTGGTGATTAAAATAGAAAACTCAGAAAACTTCATCGAGGATCTGCAGTTGGTCTTCAATAGCCTGAGGCGGTATCGGTGGAAGCTCAATCCAGAAAAATGTGTCTTTGGAGTGCCAGCTAGGAAGTTGCTCGGATTCATTGTTAGCCACTGAGGAATTGAAGCTAAACCTGAAAAAATCGAGGCTATCATGAGGATGGAAGCACCGCGATCACAAAAAAAGTGCAGAGGCTTACTGGATGCATGGCAGCTTTAAGCAGATTCATATCAAGGTTAGGAGAAAAAGGCCTACCATTCTATAAATTGCTCAAGAAGGTGGACAAGTTCCAGTGGACCTCAGAGGCTCAGGAAGCTCTTGATGCACTGAACAAGTTCTTGACTACATCGCCAGTGCTAAAGCTGCCGCGCCGAGCCATGCCAGACTAGCCGGCAGAAGATCTGTTGTTGTACATCTCCTGCACGACTCACGTGGTGAGCACCGCGTTAGTAGTCGAGCGGGCAGAGGAAGGACACGCATATCCAGTACAGCATCCCGTATATTTCATCAGTGAAGTTCTGGGACCCTCTAAAAAGAAGTATCCCAAGTTCAAAAACTATTGTACGCAGTACTTCTAACTGCACGCAAGCTCCGTCACTACTTTGATGATCACAAAGTCATAGTAGTCACCGGGTTTCCAATAGGGGATATTCTCCACAACAAAGAAGCCATTGGAAGAATAGCCAAATGGGCCTATGAGCTGGTGAAAGCTCTCTTGTGAGTTTTGGTGTTTGGATGACAACTCAATTAAAGGACTAACAAGTGTACTAAGTGTTGAACAGGTGCTTAAGGTAAAGCTAACAGGGTTCAACACAAGTGAACAAGTGTGATGGTCTAAGGACTAAATGATGAATAGATAATGGGCATCACAAGTAAGATGGTCATTGCATAAAGTGAGACTCGGGTGCGTAGCTCGGAGACAACTGATCAAGCCAAGGACGGAGGCAAGAAAAGCTTCGAGGTACCAAGTGCACGGGAGAAGGTCAAGGAGGCTGAGGAACCCAAAGCCAAGGGTGAAGAAGAAGGCTTGCAAAGTCAAGGGTGATCGAGTTGAGAACAGCTACGGCACATCAAGGATCACTACATAAGGATGTGACTTACAACCAATGAGGAAATGTCTATAGTTATGTGGTGCAAGTCATAAGGCTAAAGACCAAGCTCTAAGAAGGAGATCAAGGTCACTAGAACGAGAACAAATGTCAAAAACAGAACTGGAAGCAGCCCAAAAGAGCTAAGTGCACTCTGACCTTTAGTTTGGGTTGTTCCTATGTTTGGAGATCTTCTATGTGACCTTTGCAGGATGTTGGAGCTAAGAAATGTCAATCTAGATCAAGTCAAGCTGACTTGATGATTTATGAGTCCAACAACGAAGCTCAAGCATGTCAAATGCTATAGATATGAAAATCTAAGAGAAGGTATGTTTCTAGACTTAGTACATTGGTTTTTGTGTACTAACATATTTGTCTAAGTATTAGAAACAGAGAAAAGAAGAAAAGAAAAGAGGTGCAAAAGGCTTGGCTGTGCACAGCCAAGACTCAGCTCAGTCTAGCACACCGGACTGTCCGGTGGTGCACCGGACAGTGTCCGGTGCGCCGGGCTGAACTCTGGTGAACAGGCCACTCTCGGGAGAAGCCGGCGGCGTACGGCTATAATTCACCGGACTGTCCGGTGGTGCTCCGGACTGTCCGGTGGTGCACCGGACTGTCCGGTGAGCCAACGGTCGGCTGGGCCAACGGTCGGCCAAGGATTCCGCGCGTGACGCATGGCTGAGCCAACGGTCACATTGGGGCACCGGACTGTCCAGTGTGCACCGGACAGTGTCCGGTGCGCCAACGGCTCCAAGACGGCAATGGTCGACTGTGCCACTTTTGGAAGGAAATCGGGCACCGGACAGTGTTCGGTGGTGCACCAGACTGTCCGGTGCGCCACCCGACAGAAGGCAACGATTGCCTTCCTGGATTGCTCTCAACGGCTCCTAGGCCCCTTGTGCCTATAAAAGGGACCCCTAGGCGCCTCCAAGAGAAATACAAGCGCAGCAAACAAGTGTAGACATCACTCGAATCAATTCTCACTCTCCCTCTTGTGTGTATCTCTCTAGTTTGTGTAGAAGGCAAAGCTATAAGCCTTTAGAGAGTGGAGAAGTGCTGCTAAGAGCTAGAGCAAGGTCTTGAGCGTATCGTTACTCTGCCGGAGTGCTGCTGAAAGGGAAATGTGCCCTTGGGCCATTTCTAAGTATTTTGGTGATTGAGTGCCAACACATGTGCTTAATTGTGAATTTATGTCCATGGATGAACAAAGTGCAAATCATGAAGTAAAGGTATGTTTCTAAGCCTTAGTACATTGGTTTTGTGTACTAATATACTTGTCTAAGTGTTAGAAACAGAAAGAAGAAGAAGAGAAAAAGACTTGGCTGTGTACAGCCAAGAGTCAGTTCGGTCTGGAGCACCGGACTGTCCGGTGTGCACCGGACAGTGTCCGGTGCGCCAGGCTGACTCGGCGCGAACAGGCCGCTCTCGGGAATTCGCCGACGGCGTACGGCTAAAATTCACCGGACTATCCGGTGTGCACCGGACTGTCCGGTGAGCCAACGGTCGGCCGGGCCAACGGTCGGCCGGGCAATCTGCGCGGAACACGTGGCCGAGCCAACGGTCGGAAGACGGCACCGGACTGTCCGGTGTGCACCGGACATGTCCGGTGCGCCAACGGCTCCCAGATCTTCAACCGTCTGCAACGGTCGGCAGCGCTGTTTATGGAAAGAAATCGGTCACCGGACAGTGTCCGGTGTGCACCGGACTGTCCGGTGCCCCCGACGACAGAAGGCAAAGATAGCCTTCCAGATTTGCTCTCAACGGCTCCTAGCTGCCTTGGGGCTATAAAAGGGGCCCCTAGGCGCATGGAGGAGACACACAAGCAACCTTAGAGCATTCTTGATCATCCACACTCGTTCTTTGCGCATTCGTTTGTGATTCTAAGTGATTCGAGCTCCGTTCTAGTGAGAACTTTGAGATAGTCATTCGAGCTCGATTCTTGGCCGTGTGTGTGCGCATTTCGCTGTGGATTTGTGTGTGTTGCTTCCCTCCCTTACTCTGTGCTTCTTTGTGATCATATACTTGTAAGGGCAAGAGACTCCAATTTGTGGAGATTCCTTGCAAACGGGATAAAGAGAAGAAAACAAAACATCATGGTATTCAAGTGGGTCTCTGGACCGCTTGAGAGGGGTTGATTGCAACCCTCGTCCGTTGGGACGCCACAACGTGGAGTAGGCAAGCGTTGGTCTTGGCCGAACCACGGGATAAACCACTGTGCCATCTCTGTGATTGATCTTCTGTGGTTATTGTGTTTTGTTGGGACTCCTCTCTAGCCACTTGGCATTATTGTACTAACACTTAACAAGTTTTTGTGGCTTAAGTTTTAAAGTTTCACAGGATCACCTATTCACCCCCCCCCCCTCTAGGTGCTCTCAATTGGTATCGGAGCCGTTCTCTTCACAAAGGGACTAACCGCCCGAAGAGATGGATCCTAAGGGGAAGGGTATCGTGATCAACGACAAAGAGAAGGAATCCTTCATCAACGAGCCGAAGGACGACAAGCCTACCGACTCCGGCTCGGGTCATAGACGGAAGGAAGGGAAGAAGAAGAAGACAAGGCGCATCAAGGAGATCGTCTACTACGACGACAGCGATGAATCTACTTCTTCCCAAAAGGACGAGGACCACAACGACTACGAGAGAAGGAAACCGGTTAATTCGAACTTTTCTTTTGACTACTCTCGTATTCCTCAAAGTTCAAATTCACATTTGCTCTCCATTCCACTCGGCAAGCCCCCACACTTTGATGGAGAGGACTACGGATTTTGGAGCCACAAAATGCGTAGTCACCTATTCTCTCTCCATCCTAGTATATGGGAGATTGTAGAGAGTGGAATGCACTTTGATAGTTCGGATAGTCCCATGTTCATTAATGAACAAATTCATAAGAATGCACAAGCTACTACTGTTCTTCTAGCTTCTTTGTGCAGGGATGAATACCATAAAGTAAGCGGCTTGGATAACGCCAAGCAGATCTGGGACACCCTCAAGATTTCTCATGAGGGGAACGACGTCACCTTGCTCACCAAGATGGAGTTGGTGGAGGGAGAGCTTGGACGGTTCGCAATGATAAGAGGCGAGGAGCCGACGCAAACATACAACCGGCTCAAGACCCTTATCAACAAGATAAGGAGCTACGGGAGCACGCGATGGACGGACCACGACGTCGTCCGCCTAATGCTAAGGTCATTTACCGTTCTTGATCCTCATTTGGTGAACAATATACGTGAAAATCCCAGGTACACTAAGATGTCGCCCGAAGAAGTTCTTGGGAAATTCGTTAGCGGGCGAATGATGATCAAGGAGGCGAGGTATGTGGACGACGCCTTGAATGGACCGATCAACGAGCCGCAACCTCTTGCTCTCAAGGCAACGAGGAGCAAGGAGGCACTACCGATCAAGGTGGCGCAAGTTGAGGCGGCCGGGCTAAATAATGAGGAGATGGCCCTCATCATTAAGCGCTTCAAGACGGCGCTTAAGGGTCGCAAGGGACAGCCAAGCAAGACCAAGACAAAGGAGAAGCGCTCGTGCTTCAAATGTGGTAAGATTGGTCATTTCATTGCTAACTGTCCCGATAATGAAAGTGACCAGGAAAAGGGGAACAAAAGGGAGAAGAAGAAACATTACAAGAAGGCCAAGGGCGAGGCACATATCGGAAAGGAGTGGGATTCGGATTGCTCCTCCTCCGACTCCGACAATGAAGGACTCGCCGCCACCGCCTTCAACAAGTCGTCCCTCTTTCCCAACGAGCGTCACACTTGCCTCATGGCAAGGGAAAAGAAAGTAAGCACTCATGATACTAGTACTTATGCTTCTTCAAGTGAGGATGAGTCTAGTGATGATGATGAGATAGATTACTCATGCTTATTCAAGGGATTAGATAGATCTAAAATTAATAAGATTAATGAGTTGATTGATGCTTTGAATGACAAGAATAGATTACTAGAAAAACAAGAGGATCTTTTATATGAGGAGCATGATAAATTTGTTAGTGCACAAAATTCTCTTGCTCTAGAAATTAAAAGAAATGAGATGCTTTCTAGTGAATTATCTACTTGTTATGAAACTATCTCTACTTTAAAAGGTGTTAACAATGATTTAAATGCTAAACTAGTAGAAGCAAATAAATCTAACTCTTGTGTTGAACATGTTGAAATTTGTACTAGGTGTAAGGATGTTGATATTAATGCTTGTTGTGAACACCTAGTTTCAATTTCCAAACTAAGTGATGAATTGGCTAGTCTTAATGCCCAACTTAAGACTAGCAAAAGTGAATTTGATAAGATAAAATTTGCAAGGGATGCCTATACAATTGGAAGACATCCCTCAATTAAGGATGGTCTTGGCTTCAAGAGAGAGGCCAAGAACTTAACAAGCCATAAGGCTCCCATTCCCGCCAAGGAGAAAGGGAAGGCCCCTATGGCCAGTAGCGCTAAAAAGAACCATGCTTTTATGTATAATGATAGGAGACATGCTAGAAATGCTTATAATGATTTTGATTCACATGTTTATGATTCTCATGCCATGTTTGCTTCTAGTACTTCCTATAAGCATGATAGAGATATGTGTAGGAGAAATGTTGTGCATATGCCTAGGAGAAATTTTGCTCATGTTCCTAGAAAAGTTGTGAACAAATCTTCTACCATTTATTATGCTTGCAATGCTCCCTTTGCTATTTGTAGAAAGGGTAAGAAGGTAATTGCTAGGAAGTTAGGGGCAAGATGCAAGGGAGATAAAACTTGCATTTGGGTCCCTAAGGATATTTGTGCTAACCTTGCAGGACCCAACATGAGTTGGGTACCTAAGACCCAAGCCTAAATTTGCCTTGCAGGTTTATGCATCCGGGGGTTCAAGCTGGATTATCGACAGCGGATGCACAAACCATATGACGGGGGAGAAGAAGATGTTCACCTCCTACATCAAAAATAAGGATTCCCAAGATTCAATTATATTCGGTGATGGGAATCAAGGCAAGGTAAAAGGGTTAGGTAAAATTGCAATTTCTAATGAGCACTCAATCTCAAATGTGTTTTTAGTTGAGTCTCTTGGTTACAATTTGCTATCTGTTAGTCAACTGTGCAATATGGGATATAATTGTTTATTTACAAATGTAGATGTGTCTGTCTTTAGAAGATGTGATGGTTCACTAGCTTTTAAGGGTGTACTAGACGGCAAGCTTTACTTAGTTGATTTTGCAAAAGAAGAGGCCGGTCTAGATGCATGCTTAATGGCTAAGACTTGCATGGGCTGGCTGTGGCATCGCCGCTTAGCACATGTGGGGATGAAGGACCTGCACAAGCTTCTAAAGGGAGAACACGTGATAGGTCTAACCAATGTTTATTTCGAAAAAGATAGACCTTGTGCAGCTTGTCAAGCAGGTAAACAAGTGGGAGGAGCACATCACAGCAAGAATGTGATGACCACATCAAGACCCCTGGAGCTGCTGCATATGGACCTCTTCGGACCCGTCGCCTATCTAAGCATAGGAGGAAGTAAGTATGGTCTAGTTATTGTTGATGACTTTTCCCGCTTCACTTGGGTGTTCTTTTTGCAGGATAAGTCTGAAACCCAAGGGACCCTCAAGCGCTTCCTGAGGAGAGCTCAAAATGAGTTTGAGCTCAAGGTGAAAAAGATAAGGAGCGACAACGGGTCCGAATTCAAGAACCTTCAAGTGGAGGAGTTTCTTGAGGAGGAAGGGATCAAGCACGAGTTCTCCGCTCCCTACACACCACAGCAAAATGGTGTGGTAGAGAGGAAGAACAGGACGCTAATCGATATGGCGAGGACGATGCTTGGAGAGTTCAAGACCCCCGAGTGTTTTTGGTCGGAAGCCGTGAACACGGCTTGCCACGCCATCAACAGGGTCTACCTTCACCGCCTCCTCAAGAAGACGTCGTATGAGCTACTAACCGGTAACAAACCCAATGTATCTTACTTTCGTGTATTTGGGAGCAAGTGCTACATTCTGGTGAAGAAGGGTAGAAATTCTAAATTTGCTCCCAAAGCTGTAGAAGGGTTTTTATTAGGTTATGATTCAAATACAAAGGCGTATAGGGTCTTCAACAAATCATCGGGTTTGGTTGAAGTCTCTAGCGACGTTGTATTTGATGAGACTAATGGCTCTCCAAGAGAGCAAGTTGTTGATTGTGATGATGTAGATGAAGAAGATGTTCCGACGGCCGCTATACGAACCATGGCGATTGGAGAAGTGCGACCACAGGAACAAGATGAACGAGATCAACCTTCTTCCTCAACAACGGTGCATCCCCCAACTCAAGACGATGAACAGGTTCATCAACTGGAGGCGTGTGATCAAGGGGGAGCACAAGATGATCATGTGATGGAGGAAGAAGCGCAACCGGCACCTCCAACCCAAGTTCGAGCGATGATTCAAAGGGATCATCCCGTCGACCAAATTCTGGGTGACATTAGCAAAGGAGTAACTACTCGGTCTCGACTAGTTAATTTTTGTGAACATTACTCTTTTGTCTCCTCTATTGAGCCTTTCAGGGTAGAGGAGGCCTTGCTAGATCCGGATTGGGTGTTGGCCATGCAGGAGGAACTTAACAACTTCAAGCGCAATGAAGTTTGGACACTGGTGCCTCGCCCCAAGCAAAATGTTGTGGGAACCAAGTGGGTGTTCCGCAACAAACAGGACGAGCACGGGATGGTGACAAGGAACAAGGCTCGACTTGTGGCAAAAGGTTATGCCCAAGTTGCAGGTTTGGACTTTGAGGAGACTTTTGCTCCTGTGGCTAGGCTAGAATCAATTCGTATCTTGCTAGCATATGCCGCTCACCATTCTTTCAGGTTGTACCAAATGGATGTGAAGAGCGCTTTCCTCAACGGGCCAATCAAAGAGGAGGTGTACGTGGAGCAGCCCCCTGGCTTCGAGGATGAACGGCACCCCGACCACGTGTGTAAGCTCTCTAAGGCGCTCTATGGACTTAAACAAGCCCCAAGAGCATGGTATGAATGCCTTAGAGATTTCTTAATTGCTAATGCTTTCAAGGTTGGGAAAGCCGATCCAACTCTTTTCACTAAGACTTGTGATGGTGATTTGTTTGTGTGCCAAATTTATGTCGATGACATAATATTTGGTTCTACTAACCAAAAGTCTTGTGAAGAGTTTAGCAGGGTGATGACGCAGAAATTCGAGATGTCGATGATGGGCGAGTTGAACTACTTCCTTGGGTTCCAAGTGAAGCAACTCAAGGACGACACCTTCATCTCCCAAACGAAGTACACGCAAGATTTGCTAAAGCGGTTTGGGATGAAGGACGCCAAGCCCGCAAAGACTCCGATGGGAACCGACGGACACACCGACCTCAACAAAGGAGGTAAGTCCGTTGATCAAAAAGCATACCGGTCAATGATAGGGTCTTTACTTTATTTATGTGCTAGTAGACCGGATATTATGCTTAGCGTATGCATGTGTGCTAGATTTCAATCTGATCCTAAGGAGTGTCACTTGGTGGCGGTGAAGCGAATTCTTAGATATTTAGTCGCTACGCCTTGCTTCGGGATCTGGTATCCAAAGGGGTCTAACTTTGACTTGATTGGGTACTCAGATTCCGAATATGCTGGATGTAAGGTCGATAGGAAGAGCACATCGGGGATGTGCCAATTCTTAGGAAGGTCCCTGGTGTCATGGAACTCTAAGAAACAAACATCCGTTGCCCTATCCACCGCTGAGGCCGAGTACGTTGCCGCAGGACAGTGTTGCGCGCAACTACTTTGGATGAGGAAAACCCTCCGGGACTTTGGCTACAATCTGAGCAAAGTCCCACTCCTATGTGACAATGAGAGTGCTATCCGAATAGCGGAAAATCCTGTTGAGCACAGCCGCACAAAGCACATAGACATCCGGCATCACTTTTTGAGAGACCACCAGCAAAAGGGAGATATCAAAGTGTTTTATGTTAGCACCGAGAACCAGCTAGCCGATATCTTTACCAAGCCTTTAGATGAGAAGACCTTTTGCAGGTTGCGTAGTGAGCTCAATATCTTAGATTCGCGGAACTTGGATTGAAATGTAGCATACATGTGTTTATGCCTTTGATCATGTTCATTCTGCATTTTGTTGCTTATTATGGTGCTCAAGTTGTACAAACACTCCCTGGACCTCACAAGTCCGTTGCAAAGTGATGCACATGTTTAGGGGGAGATGTGTTACAACTTGACCCTTTGAGACTAACCATATGCTTGAGTTTGCTTGACTTAGTCTCGAAGGAGAATTGAAAGGGAAAAGGTGGACTTGGACCATGAAAGACTTCCACTGCACTCCGATGAGAGGGTAACTTATTCCAAGTCCATCTCATGAACTCTTATTGCCATTTGCTCTTAATTGAAGATTTTGGTGAGGCAATGGGTTAAAGGGCCAAGATTGATCTCGTTTTGGTGCTTGATGCCAAAGGGGGAGAAAATAAAGGCCAAAGCAATAAATGGATCAGCTACCACTTGAGAAATTTGAAAATAGTAGAGTAGAGTTTTTGGTTTGTCAAAACTCTTTTATTGTCTCTTTTGTCAAAAGTTGGCTTCTTGTGGGGAGAAGTAGTAATTACGGGAAAAAGGGGGAGTTTTTGAAATCTTTGATCAATCTCTTTTGAAATGATTCTCTTTATGCTTCAACATGTGTGTTTGACTTAGAGATAGAGATTTGAGTTTGATTTGCAAAAACGAACCAAGTGGTGGCAAAGGATGATCCATATATGCCAAAATTGAATCAAAATAAAACTCAAATTTATTTTATTTGAAGTGAGTTTGCACTTGTTCTAGTTGCTTTATGTTGTGTTGGCATAAATCACCAAAAAGGGGGAGATTGAAAGGGAATTGTGCCCTTGGGCCATTTCTAAGTATTTTGGTGATTGAGTGCCAACACATGTGCTTAATTGTGAATTTATGTCCATGGATGAACAAAGTGCAAATCATGAAGTAAAGGTATGTTTCTAAGCCTTAGTACATTGGTTTTGTGTACTAATATACTTGTCTAAGTGTTAGAAACAGAAAGAAGAAGAAGAGAAAAAGACTTGGCTGTGTACAGCCAAGAGTCAGTTCGGTCTGGAGCACCGGACTGTCCGGTGTGCACCGGACAGTGTCCGGTGCGCCAGGCTGACTCGGCGCGAACAGGCCGCTCTCGGGAATTCGCCGACGGCGTACGGCTAAAATTCACCGGACTGTCCGGTGTGCACCGGACTGTCCGGTGAGCCAACGGTCGGCCGGGCCAACGGTCGGCCGGGCAATCTGCGCGGGACACGTGGCCGAGCCAACGGTCGGAAGATGGCACCGGACTGTCCGGTGTGCACCGGACATGTCCGGTGCGCCAACGGCTCCCAGATCTTCAACCGTCTGCAACGGTCGGCAGCGCTGTTTATGGAAAGAAATCGGTCACCGGACAGTGTCCGGTGTGCACCGGACTGTCCGGTGCCCCCGACAACAGAAGGCAAGGATAGCCTTCCAGATTTGCTCTCAACAGCTCCTAGCTGCCTTGGGGCTATAAAAGGGGCCCCTAGGCGCATGGAGGAGACACACAAGCAACCTTAGAGCATTCTTGATCATCCACACTCGTTCTTTGCGCATTCGTTTGTGATTCTAAGTGATTCGAGCTCCGTTCTAGTGAGAACTTTGAGATAGTCATTCGAGCTCGATTCTTGGCCGTGTGTGTGCGCATTTCGCTGTGGATTTGTGTGTGTTGCTTCCCTCCCTTACTCTGTGCTTCTTTGTGATCATATACTTGTAAGGGCAAGAGACTCCAATTTGTGGAGATTCCTTGCAAACGGGATAAAGAGAAGAAAACAAAACACCGTGGTATTCAAGTGGGTCTCTGGACCGCTTGAGAGGGGTTGATTGCAACCCTCGTCCGTTGGGACGCCACAACGTGGAGTAGGCAAGCGTTGGTCTTGGCCGAACCACGGGATAAACCACTGTGCCATCTCTGTGATTGATCTTCTGTGGTTATTGTGTTTTGTTGGGACTCCTCTCTAGCCACTTGGCATTATTGTACTAACACTTAACAAGTTTTTGTGGCTTAAGTTTTAAAGTTTCACAGGATCACCTATTCACCCCCCCCCCCTCTAGGTGCTCTCAGCTGCCAAGAAGTTGTAAGCAGCCGCGGTTTTGTTGTAACCCAACTCAACATAGTGAAAGGCTCTATCTGTCATACTGACAGATCTGAGCAAACGGAGGAAGGAGTTGAAATAGACTCCAAGCCCATGTGTGGCTAACTCCAACGAGGACTAGGCAAGCATTTCAGGCTTGGCTGAACCTCGGGATAAATCCTTGCGTCTGTGTGCTCTGTTCTGTATTGTATCCTGACTCTCTGTCTTACTCGCCTTTATATCTGCACTTCAATACTTATCTGTGGTATAAGCTTTATTTGAAGTGCAGGACATTTTGAGACAGGATCTTCTATTTCGCTGCAACCTACTCGAAGGGTCTTCTCATTCCACTGCGTACTAAGTCTTCGAGTAGAGTAAGAATTTAAGTTTTAAAGTGATAAGTTTTATTCGCCTATTCACCCCCCCCCCCTCTAGGCGACATCCAGATCCTATTCCCGGGTCAAAGGGAACTTTCAGCTGGAAGCTCACGACATTGAGTTTCGGCCTCGTACTGCAATAAAGACTCAAGCGCTAGTTGACTTTGTATCAGAGTGGACCGAGCAACAAGTACCAGATAACCCGGAGGTTGCAGAAGTATGGCGGATGTATTTCGATGGCTCGCTGAAACTACAGGGAGTAGGCGCAGGGATCCTCTTCATTGCCCCTGGAGGTGAACAACTCAAATATGCTCTTCAGTTGTTATTCTCAGCATCCAATAATGCAGCAGAATATGAAGCTCTGATCCACGGATTGAACATTGCCATATCACTGGGCATCAAGAGGTTGATGGTATACAAAGATTCACTAGTGGTCATAAGTCAGATAAATAAAGAATGAGATTGCTCGAATGATTCTATGGGCAAGTACTGTACAGCCGTCCGGAAACTGGAAGACAAATTTGAAGGGCTGGAATTTCATCATGTGGAAAGAGATCGCAACGCAGCAGCGGACGCGTTGTCGAAACTAGGATCTAGTCAAACTCAGGTCCCACCTGGAGTTTTCGTCCAGGAGGTGCCACGCCTGAGCATTTCCTCAGATCAAGCAGAAGATTGCAATGTTTTGAGCCAGCCAGAGTTAGACTCTAATGACTGGAGGGAGCCTATCATCAGGTATATAAAGAACGAAGAGGAACCAGATGATAAAGCCGCAGCGGAACGCATAGCAAGGCAGTCAGCCCACTACACCCTCATAGGGGACGCACTGTACAGAAGGGGTGTAACAGGAGTCCTCATGAAGTGCATTCCTTCGGTTACTGGGAAGCAACTGCTAGATGAGGTTCACGTCGGACAGTGCGGGATACACGCAGCATCCAGAAATCTGGTTGGGAAGGTCTTTAGGTCTAGTTTCTACTGGCCGACGGCAAAGAGTGATGCAGCCGAGTTAGTCCAGAGATGTGAAGCTGCCAATTTTTATCAAAGCAGCAACATTTGCCAACACAGCAACTGCAGACCAGACCCGTAATATGGCCATTTGCATGCTGGGGACTAGACATGATTGGACCGTTCAAGAAAGCTCAGGGAGGCTACACTCACGTGTTGGTCGCCATTGACAAATTCATCAAATGGATAGAATACAAACCCATTGCTTCTCTAACTTCAGCCAAGGCAGTGGAATTCGTACAAGATATAATATTCAGGTTTGGGATACCGAATAGCATCATAACTGAGTTGGGATCCAATTTCACTAGCTCTAAATTCTTTGATTTCTACGAACAACGGAGCATTCAGATCAAGTATGCGTCAGTAGCACATCCAAGAGCCAACTGTCAGGTGGAAAGGGCTAATGGAATGATACTGGAAGCACTCTGGAAGAAAGTCTTCGACAAGAATGAAAAGTTCGCAGGGAAGTGGATCAGAGAATTGCCTTATGTGGTTTGGAGCCTAAGAACTCAACCCAGTCGAGCTTTGCATGGAAACACCCCCTTCTTCATGGTCTATGGTTCGGAGGCAGTGCTACCTGCTGACCTCAGGTTTGGGGCACCAAGGCTGGTCTTCAAAAACGTAGCTGAAGCGGAACTACCAGGCTAGAAGATATTGACGTACTAGAAGAAGAGCGGTTGAATACAGTAATTCAGTTAGCTAGATATCAGCAGACCCTGAGGCGCTATCATGATAAGACTATACGATGTCGATCTTTCATAGTGGGAGACTTGGTCCTTCGCCGAATTCTAACGGGAGAAGGACGGCACAAATTATCGCCGCTATGGGAAGGGCCATTCATGGTGTCGGAGGTTACTTGGCCAGGATTATATTGGCTTACTCAAATGGATGGCATGGAAGTAGGGAATTCTTGGAATATAGAGCACCTTAGGAAGTTTTACCCTTAGCAAGAACTATCAGAGCAACGTTCTATTCTGTAATTGGAAAATATGTCATCAATAAAAGATCTCACTCTCAAAAGCATTCAAACTATTGGTTATCCACCAACTTCAACTTGATTAAACTCGGAATCAGAATGCTTACTCAACCGAGGGTGACCACTATACCCTACTAACGGAGCAATCGGCTTAAGTCGGCGATGACTTAAGACAGTGCAACATGCTCGCGCTTACTCGACATAGGGTGACCATTATACCCTACTAACGGAGCAATCGGCTTAAGTCGGCGACGACTTAAGACGGTGCAACATGCTCGCGCTTACTCGACAGAGGGTGACCACTATACCCTACTAACGGAGCAAACAACTTAAGTCAGCGACGACTTAAGATGGTGTGACATGCTCGCGCTTACTCGACATAGGGTGACCACTATACCCTACTAACGGAGCAATCGGCTTAAGTCAGCGATGACTTAAGACGGTGCAACATGCTCGCGCTTACTCAACATAGGGTGACCACTATACCCTACTAACGGAGCAATCGACTTAAGTCAGCGATGACTTAAGACGGTGCGACATGCTCGCGCTTACTCGACATAGGGTGACCACTATACCCTACTAACAGAGCAATCGGCTTAAGTCGGCGACGACTTAAGGCAGTGCAACATGCTCGCGCTTACTCGACATAGGTGACCACTATACCCTACTAACGGAGCAGTCAGCTTACGTCGACAATGACTTAAGACGGCATAACATGCTCACAACTACTCGTCATAGGGCGATCTCTAAGCCTTACCAGCTGATCGATTGGCATAAATTAGGAAAAGATTCCAAAAACCAGCATGCCACGCTTACCTCTGCAAACGTTCATAACGACTGTTGAATCATAAACAGCAGAGACAAAAAGTTATAGTTTTCAGCGCCAAGAACACATTCTAATATCCTACCGAGTATTCGAGCGCACTGATCACACACACATATAGTTCATAATTGCATTCAGTATCTTCTAAACACAGCAAAACTTCTCTATTTGGCAATGTCTTTTGCAGGAGCAATCAAGGAGGAAGAGCAACTCGAAGCATCAGGTGTAGCCTTGACGTCCGCAACAATGTCATCAGGAACAACTACACCGGGCCTTCTCATCAAGATTCGCCCTGCGCGAATGGCTTTGTCCATAGCCTTGTCATGCTGGGCTTTCAGAGCAGTGCAGCTGTCCTCTGCAACTTTGGTAGCCAGTCGAGCGGCCTCTAGCTCCTAGGCGACTGACCTCTTAGAAGCACGCAGATCTTTGATGATGGAGTCCTTGCTTGACACCAACTGCCTAAGCCGCAGGATCTCATCCTGGGATACTTGAAATTCATGACAATGATGATCCAGATCTATCATGGTAAAATGGTAGCTCCTTTCCAAGATAGTTAGGGAAGTGCTAGAATCACGATACAACCTATCCAGATTATCGCGAGAGGCAGCAAGTGCTTGTTTCTCCTCCTACAAACAAGAATCAACTCTCAAGCATCCAGTAAGCAGTAAATTAACGGCAGATCCAATTAAATAAGCTTACCTCGTTAGCCGCCCTTTCAGAATCAAGCCGAGCATTAAGAGAAGAATTCAAAGAATGTGCGTCGTTTAAAGAAGCAGAAACCCGAGCCATGTCGATCTGACCTTGGGAATACCTCTCCTCAAGCTTAGAGTATCGTCGGGTTAAGTCGGCTTGATGTTGAAGATGTTTCTCCTCAAGCTCAGAATATCGTCTGGCCATATCTAACAAAAAGCAGTCGAAGATGGATACACGGTTAAAAACAAATTAATCAATCAGCCAAGGAAGAAACAAAGATACCAACCAGCATTTGATACTTTCAAATCAGCTATCTACTTCTGAAGCAGCAATGGATTCCACTGTGTCAGAGACAGAGCTCCTTCTGGGATAGAGGCACCATGTGATCTCAATTGAGCAGACATGCCGTCAACCAAATCCTATTATTAAAAACAAATGAGTATAAAGAAAGTGATTTACCGGGAGGAATGATGGAAAAAAAGAGCTAGGTTACCTGAAGATTAGAAAAGAATGAGGGCAATAATCCCAAGTCATGAGAAGTTGTGTTATAGCTCGACGAAGGAAGATCAACTAGAACAATCTGAAGAGCATCGTTGGGGGTTGGTTCAGCTCCACTAGCAGATATCAGAATTCTGGCATCTGGCTCGCCGACCTCTAAGGCGACTCCCTCACTCGAAGCTAAAGAAGTATGCATCACTATCACTCCATCAGATCGTGGGGGAGACGACCCGACGTGGACGTCCATGGAGGTATGGGAAGGAGAGCTCGCCCGGACACCCTCGAGGGCTGGGTTGCAGCTCGCACTACCCATCAGAGCCGGATCACTACCGGCAACACCCTCGAGGGCTGGGTTGTAGCTTGCGCTACCCACCAGAGCCGGATCATTACCGGCGACACCCTCGGGGCTGGGTAATCGCCAGCATCACCCTCGGGGGCTAGGTTTCCTGCAACAGCCACCTCTGAGGCCGAAGGATCCTCAGTCACCTTCACCAGAGTCGGGCAATCCTGACCAACCTCTTGACACCGAAGACTGCCTTCCAAAGTCGACGATGCGCGAGATACCGCTTGGGATACCTCTAATCCCACGTCTGGAGTGTCAAAGCAAACATTCATCATATCACCAGCAGTTGGTTCCAACAGCATATCTTCAAGAATGACATCTTCAAGGGCTTGATCAAAATCTGTTATGGATAATTCTTGGAGGCTAACAAGATCAGACAGAGCTGGAGAAGGAATATCACTATCCCCCTACTACCTCTATAACGCCAGCTATTCTTATGAATTAGCGGGACTTCTTCTTCCTCTTCTTCGTCCTCGTCAAAAATGCGGACAATAGATGGTGCAGGATCACACCCATTGGGGTCAGCTTCAACAGGAACTCATTCTCCGGCGACACTTCATGAAGCTCGAGTTGATCCAATCCTGCGTCGATAAATTCTGCCAGTGATTCCTTGAGCTCCCCCGGGTCCACTAAAAGGTTGGAAGGCCTCGCGAAAGACTCTGGGCCCATTATTTCGCAAGGCCACTCCTTTGTGGGCCAGGGGAGGAATCACTGGCAGAATGGATCGACGCAGGATTGGATCAACTCGAGCCCAGGTGGCTCAATGGATTTAAACGTTATCCGTAGCATTGATCCGATTCTCTCGCGCAGCACCCTCAGACGTCGGAACTGAATGAGGATAAGTCGGCAGGATAATAGGGAGATAAGTTCAGTCGGTTCACTATTACTGTCGGGGACCATAATTAGGGGTACCCTCAAGACGCCTAATTCTCAGCTGGTAATCCCCATCAGCATAAAGCTGCAGAGGCCTGATGGGTTTGATTAAGTCAGGGATCAGTCCATACGAGCGACTCGATCACGCCACGCCCGAGCCTAGCCTCGGGCAAGGGCAGCCGACCCTGAGGTGTTTCCGTCTCGCCCGAGGCCCCCTTTTTACGGCAGACGCATCTCCGGCTCGCCCGAGGCCTTGCCTTCGTTGAGAAGCAACCCTGACTAAATCACCGCGCCGACCGACCAAGTCACTGGGGCATTTGACGCAAAGAGTGGGACTGCCGGGCGGCCAGGCTTGGCCAAAAGCGCCATAGGAAGCTCCGCTCGACCCAGGGCTCGGACTCGGGCTAAGGCCCCGGAAGACGGCGAACTCCGCTCCGCCCGACCCAGGGCTCGGACTCGGGCTAAGGCCCCGGAAGACGGTGAACTCCGCTCCGCCCGACCCAGGGCTCGGACTCGGGCTAAGGCCCCGGAAGACGGCGAACTCCGCTCCGCCCGACCCAGGGCTCAGACTCGGGCTAAGGCCCCGGAAGACGGCGAACTCTGCTCTGCCCGACCCAGGGCTCGGACTCGGGCTAAGGCCCCGGAAGACGGCGAACTCCGCTCCGCCCGACCCAGGGCTCGGACTCGGGCTAAGGCCCCGGAAGACGGCGAACTCCGCTCCGCCCGACCCAGGGCTCGGACTCGGGCTAAGGCCCCGGAAGACGACGAACTCCGCCTCGCCCGACCCAGGGCTCGGACTCCACCCTGGCCTCTGCCGAACGACCTCCGCCTCGCCCGACCCAGGAGCTCGGGCTCGGCCTCGTCCATGCAGGACAGACTCGACCTCGGCTTCGGAGGAGCCTCCACGTCGCCCGACCTAGGGCACGAGTCCGCCACGTCAACAGGAAGCGCCATCATCACCCTACCCCGAGCCGACTCGGGCCGCAGGGAACAGGACCGACGTCCCATCTGGCTAGCTCCGCCAGATAGGCAATGATGGCACCTCGCTGGACCCATGACAACGGCGGCTCTCAGCTCTCTTACGGAAGCAGGGGGACGTCAGCAAGGGCCCAACCACTCCGACAGCTGTCCCTCCGCCAAGCTCCATTGCTTCTCCGACAGCCACGACGCCACACTAGCCGGGTGCCAAGATCTCTCCGGCTGCCACCTGGGCATGTACTTAGGGCACTAGCTCTCCCCCGCTAGACACGTAGCACCTTGCTACACCCCCATTTGTACACCTGGATCCTCTCCTTACGCCTATAAAAGGAAGGACCAGGGCCTTCTTAGAGGAGGTTGGCCTCGCGGGAACGAAGGGCAGGGGCAGGCGCTCTCTCGGGGCCGCTCGCTCCCCTCACCCGCACGGACGCTTGTAACCCCCTACTGCAAGCGCACCCGACCTGGGCGCGGGACGAACACGAAGGCCGCGGGATCTCCAACTCCCTCACGACCCGGCTCCGGCCACCTCGCTCTCGCTCTCTCCCCCCTTCGCGCTCGCCCACGCGCTCGACCCATCTGGGCTGGGGCACGCGGCACACTCACTCGTCGGCTCGGGGACCCCCCGGTCCCGAAACGCCGACAGTTGGCGCGCCAGGTAGGGGCCTGCTGCGTGTTGACGAGTAGTTTCCCGTCAAGCTCCAGATGGGCAGTCTCCAACGACCTCTTCAACCCGGGACGGTGCTCCGTCTCGGGAGCCTCGAGTTCATGTCTTTCGACGGCAGCTACGACATGATACTCCTTCCACCGCCGCGCGACAGCGACAATGGTGGCGGACAGCCCGCCCGCCGGCGGCGGAATCAACGACGTCTTTCCCGCGTGGGGGAAGGACAACTTTCGAGCTCGCCCCATCCTCTCCCTCGCCATCGAAGGAGGAGGCGGGGCACCTGGGGCCAAGCGGGAGGTTGCGCTCAGTCGGCTGTCGAGCAAATCGACATCCCCAGCGCCCCAACGGAGGACGCGTCGGGCATCACCCACGCGTTTGAGGCGAAGGCGAGCGCCGTCCCCCCGCGACACGCCGACCCCGAGCAAGTGGACGACGCCAGCGCGCTCACGGAGGGCCTGCAGGACGTCGCCCTCGCACCCAGGACGACAGCACGATCGGCCCCTGATGTGACTTCGTCGCTCCTCGTCGACCAAAAGGTACCGGCTGATTCCCATCCTTTGTCATTTCGACTCGGCCTCAACCCGCCTAGCGACCTCGCTTTGGCGGGCGCTCACATTAAGGCGAGTGCAACCTCTCTGGGGTTTCGTGTGCGGTCGCCTTGGGACCGATTGACGGACGTCTCGACCTACGGGCCCTCTGGGTCCGAGGAAGATGACGATCCCAGCATCTGCTGGGATTTCTCTGGATCTGGCAACCCCAGTGCCATGCGGGATTTCATGACCGCATGCAACTACTGCCTCTCCGACTGTTCTGACGGCAGCCGCAGCCTTGACGACAAGGACTGCGGCCCGAGCCGCGAATGTTTCCACGTCGAGCTAGGGGATCCCTCCGAAGGCAGCTGTCTCGGCATGCCGGAGGATGGTGATCCCCCTAGGCCAGCGCCTCGCGCCGACATCCCGCGGGAGCTAGCTGTGGTCCCCGTTCCGGCGGGGGGTCACGACCCACAGCTCGAGCAAGTCCGCGGGGCGCGGGCTGGGCTCGATGAGGGAGCAGGAGCGCTCGAGGCAATCCACCGGGACGTCGGGCAGGTATGGGCGGGCCAGCCCCCGGCCGGAGAAATACGTCACCTGCCCCAAGGTCTCCAGCACCGCATCGCTAACGATGCCAGGGACAGACCGCCACCCGCATCCGGCGGGACCGGTCAGGACCTGGCCGCCGCAGCGATGCTCCTCCACGCGATGCCGGAGTCATCAACCACCGAGGGTCGGCGAATCCAGGGAGAGCTCAAGCATCTCCTGGAAGGCGCTGCGGCCCGGCGGGCCGAGAGCTCTGCCTCCCAAAAGCAGGGGTACCCCTCGGAACCTCGCGCCGCGACTTCCCGACTTATGCGGGAAGCCTCGGTCTACACCGGGCGCACGCGCAACACCGCGCCAGCGGCCCCGGGCCACCTCGGCGACGAGCACCCTCATCGCGACCGTCGGGCCCGCCTCGACGAAAGGGTGCGCCGAGGTTATCACCCCAGGCGTGGGGGACGCTACGACAGCGGGGAGGATCGGAGTCCCTCGCCCGAACCACCCGGTCCGCAGGTCTTCAGCCGGGCCATTCGGCGGGCGCCGTTTCCGCCCCGATTCCGACCCCCGACTACCATCACAAAGTACTCGGGGGAAACGAGACCGGAATTGTGGCTCGCGGACTACCGCCTGGCCTGTCAGCTGGGTGGGACGGACGACGACAACCTCATCATCCGCAACCTCCCCCTGTTCCTCTCCGACACTGCTCGCGCTTGGTTGGAGCACCTGCCTCCGGGGCAGATTTCCAACTGGGAGGATTTGGTCCAAGCCTTCGCCGGCAACTTCCAGGGCACGTACGTGCGCCCCGGGAATTCCTGGGACCTCCGAAGCTGCCGGCAACAGCCGGGAGAGTCTCTTCGGGACTACATCCGGCGATTCTCGAAGCAGCGCATCGAGCTGCCCAACATCACCGACTCCGATGTCATCGGCGCGTTCCTCGCCGGCACCACCTGCCGCGACCTGGTGAGCAAGTTGGGTCGCAAGACCCCCACCAGGGCGAGCGAGCTGATGGACATCACCACCAAGTTCGCCTCTGGTCAGGAGGCGGTCGAGGCCATATTCCGAAAGGACAAGCAGCCCCAGGGCCGCCCGTCGGAAGATACCCCCGAGGCGTCTACTCCGCTCGGCGCCAAGAAGAAAGGCAGGAGGAAGTCGCAAGCGAAACGCGACGCCGCCAGCACGGACCTTGTCGCCGCCGCCGAGTACAAGAGCCCTCGGAAGCCCCCCGGAGGCGCCAACCTCTTCGACAAGGCGCTCAAGGAGACGTGCCCCTACCATCAGGGGCCCGTCAAGCACACCCTCGAGGAGTGCGTCATGCTTCGGCGCCACTTCCACCGGGCCGGGCCGCCCGCAGAGGGTGGCAGGGCCCGCGATGACGACAAAAAGGAAGATCACCAAGCAGGAGAGTTCCCCGAGGTCCGCGACTGCTTCATGATCTATGGTGGGCATGCGGCGAATGCCTCAGCTCGGCATCGTAAGCAAGAGCGTCAGGAGGTCTGCTCGGTGAAGGTGGCGGCGCCAGTCTACCTAGACTGGTCCGACAAGCCCATCACCTTCGACCAGGACGACCACCCGGACCACGTGCCGAGCCCGGGGAAGTACCCGCTCGTCATCGATCCCGTCATCGGCGACGTCAGGCTCACCAAGGTCCTGATGGATGGGGGCAGCTGCCTCAATATCATCTACGCCGAGACCCTCAGGCTCCTGCGCGTCGATCTGTCATTTGTCCGAGCAGGCGCTGCGCCCTTCCACGGGATCATCCCTGGGAAGCGCGTCCAGCCCCTCGGACAGCTCGACCTTCCTGTCTGCTTCGGAACACCCTCCAACTTCCGAAGGGAGACTTTGACGTTCGAGGTGGTCGGGTTCCAAGGAACCTACCACGCAGTGTTGGGAAGGCCATGCTACGCGAAGTTCATGGCCATCCCCAACTACACCTACCTGAAGCTCAAGATGCCGGGCCCCAACGGGGTCATCACCGTCGGCCCCACGTACAAACACGTGTTCGAATGCGATGTGGAGTGCGTGGAGTACGCCGAGGCCCTCGCCGAGTCCGAGGCCCTCATCGCCGACCTGGAAAACCTCTCCCGGGAGGTGCCAGACGTGAAGCGACATGCCGGCAACTTCGAGCCAGCGGAGACGGTTAAGGCCGTCCCTCTCGACCCCAGTGGAGACACCTCCAAGCAGATCCGGATCGGTTCCGGGCTTGACCCCAAATAGGAAGCAGTGCTCGTCGACTTTCTCCGCGCAAACGCCGATGTCTTTGCGTGGAGTCCCTCGGACATGCCCGGCATACCGAGGGATGTCGCCGAGCACTCGCTGGATATTCGGGCCGGGGCCCGACCGGTCAAACAGCCTCTGCGCCGATTCGACGAGGAAAGGCGCAGGGTGATAGGCGAGGAGATCCACAAGCTGATGGCAGCAGGGTTCATCAAAGAGGTATTCCATCCCGAATGGCTTGCCAACCCTGTACTTGTGAGGAAGAAAGGGGGGAAATGGCGGATGTGTGTAGACTACACTGGTCTCAACAAAGCATGTCCGAAGGTCCCCTACCCTCTACCTCGCATCGATCAAATCGTGGACTCCACTGCAGGGTGCGAAACCCTGTCTTTCCTCGATGCCTACTCAGGTTATCATCAAATCAAGATGAAAGAGTCCGACCAGCTCGCGACTTCTTTCATCACGCCCTTCGGCATGTACTGTTATGTCACCATGCCGTTCGGTTTGAGGAACGCGGGTGCGACGTACCAGCAATGCATGAACCATGTGTTCAGCGAACACATCGGTCGCACGGTCGAGGCCTACGTCGATGACATCGTAGTCAAGACGAGGAAAGCCTCTGACCTTCTCTCCGACCTTGAACTGACATTCCGGTGTCTCAAGGCGAAGGGCGTCAAGCTCAATCCCGAGAAGTGCGTCTTCGGGGTGCCCCGAGGCATGCTCCTGGGATTCATCGTCTCCGAGCGGGGCATCGAAGCCAACCCGGAGAAGATCGCAGCCATCACAAGCATGGGACCCATCAAGGACTTAAAAGGCGTACAGAGGGTCATGGGATGTCTCGCGGCCTTGAGCCGTTTCATCTCGCGCCTCGGCGAAAGAGGCCTGCCCCTGTACCGTCTCTTAAGGAAGGCCGAGTGCTTCACCTGGACTCCCGAGGCCGAGGAAGCTCTCGGGAACCTGAAGGCGCTCCTCACCCAGGCGCCCGTCTTGGTACCCCCAGCTGATGGAGAAGCCCTCTTGGTCTACGTCGCCGCTACCACTCAGGTGGTCAGCGCCGCGATCGTGGTCGAAAGGCGGGAAGAGGGGCATGCCTTGCCCATTCAGAGGCCAGTTTACTTCGTCAGCGAGGTGCTGTCCGAGACCAAGATCCGCTACCCACAAGTTCAGAAGCTGCTGTATGCAGTGATCCTGACGAGGCGAAAGCTGCGACATTACTTCGAGTCTCATCCGGTGACTGTGGTGTCATCCTTCCCCCTGGGGGAGATCATCCAGTGCCGAGAAGCCTCGGGACGGATCGCAAAGTGGGCGGTGGAAATCATGGGCGAGACAATCTCGTTCGCCCCTCGGAAGGCCATCAAGTCCCAGGTACTGGCGGACTTCGTAGCTGAATGGGTCGACACCCAGTTGCCGACGGCTCCGATCCAACCGGAGCTCTGGACCATGTTTTTCGACGGGTCGCTGATGAAGACGGGAGCCGGCACGGGCCTGCTCTTCGTCTCGCCCCTCGGGAAACACCTGCGCTACGTGCTCCGCCTCCATTTCCCGGCGTCCAACAATGTGGCTGAGTACGAGGCTCTGATCAACGGATTGCGAATCGCCATCGAGCTAGGGGTCTGACGCCTCGATGCACGCGGCGACTCGCAGCTCGTCATCGACCAAGTCATGAAGAACTCCCACTGCCGCGACCCGAAGATGGAGGCCTACTGTGATGAGGTTCGATGCCTGGAAGACAAGTTCTACGGGCTCAAGCTTAACCACATCGCCCGGCGCTACAACGAGACTGCGGACGAGCTGGCGAAGATAGCCTCGGGGCGAACGACGGTTCCCCCGGACGTCTTCTCCCGGGATCTGCACCAACCCTCCGTCAAGATCGGCGACACGCCCGAGCCCGAGGTGCCCTCGGCCCCGTCCGAGGCAGCCTCGGCCCAGCCCGAGCCATCCTCGGTTCAGCCCGAGGAACCTTCGGCCCCCGAGGGCGAAGCACTGCGCATCGAGGAGGAGCAGAGCGGGGTCACGACGGAACAAGATTGGCAGACCCCGTACCTGCAATATCTCCGCCAAGGAGAACTGCCCCTCGACCGGGTAGAGGCTCGGCGGGTAGCGCGGCGCGCCAAATCGTTTATCTTGCTGGGCGATGAGAAGGAGCTCTACCACCGTAGCCCCTCGGGCATCCTCCAGCGATGCATCTCCATCGCCGAAGGTCAGGAGCTCCTGCAGGAGATACACTCGAGGGCTTGCGGCCATCATGCAGCACCCCGAACCCTCGTCGGGAACGCTTTCCGCCAAGGCTTCTACTGGCCGACGGCGGTGGCTGACGCTACTAGAATTGTTCGCGCCTGCGAAGGGTGCCAATTCTATGCGAAGCAGACCCACCTGCCCGCTCAGGCTCTGCAGACAATACCCATCACCTGGCCCTTCGCTGTGTGGGGTCTGGACCTCGTCGGCCCACTGCAGAAGGCGCCCGGGGGCTACACGCACCTGCTGGTCGCCGTCGACAAATTCTCCAAGTGGATCGAGGTCCGACCCCTGAACAGCATCAGATCCGAGCAGGCGGTGGCGTTCTTCACCAACATCATCCATCGCTTCGGGGTCCCGAACTCCATCATCACCGACAACGGCACCCAGTTCACCGGCAAAAAATTCTTGGATTTTTGCGAGGATCACAACATCCGGGTAGACTGGGCCGCCGTAGCTCATCCCATGTCGAATGGGCAAGTAGAACGTGCCAATGGCATGATTCTACAAGGGCTCAAGCCTCGGATTTACAATGATCTCAACAAGTTCGGCAAGCGATGGATGAAGGAACTCCCCTCGGTGGTCTGGAGCCTGAGGACGACGCCGAGCCGAGCCACGGGTTTCACACCGTTCTTCCTGGTCTACGGGGCCGAGGCCGTCTTGCCCACTGACCTGGAATACGGCTCCCCGAGGACGAGGGCCTACAACGAAGAAAGCAACCAAGCTAGCCGAGAAGACTCGCTGGACCAGCTGGACGAGGCTCGGGACAGGGCCTTACTACACTCGGCGCGGTACCAGCAGTCCCTGCGACGCTACCACGCCCGAGGGGTCCGACCCCGAGACCTTCAGGTGGGCGACCTGGTGCTTTGGCTGCGGCAAGACGCCCGAGGGAGGCACAAGCTCACGCCCCCCTGGGAGGGGCCGTTCGTCATCGCCAAAGTTCTAAAGCCCGGAACGTACAAGCTGGCCAACAGTCAGGGCGAGGTCTACGGCAACGCTTGGAACATCCAACAGCTACGTCGCTTCTACCCTTAAGATGTTTCCAAGTTGTTCATATACCTCACACCCACGCAAAGTTTAGTCAACAAGGAAGGGTCGGCCTTGCCTCGGCAAAGCCCGACCCTCCCTCGGGGGCTAAAAGGGGGGAAACCCCCTCTGCGTCAAAATTTTCCTCAAACAGAAAATCTCTTTTACCAGAATATCTTCCGTGCTTTTTGACTACTTCGAAAAGTGGGTCCTGGAAACGACGGGGTACACGTAAGCAGTCAAGGCTGACCGAGCCGAGGGACTCCTACGCCTCCGGGATACGGATACCTCACTCATCACCTTCTGCGATAAGTAACTCGCGTTCGGATAAGGTGACTCCGCGGATCGAACAAGTCTCTACGTTCGGAAGCCCTTCTGTCGAAGCGATTCTTTGAGTTTCCTCGACCAAGCTCGGAAATGAGGAAAAAGCACGGCTCCGTGCCGTAATTACATACATGTTCAGGCCCCGAAAGCCAAAATGAACAAAAAACCCGGCACTCGAAGTGCCATTACAAACGGAACTCTGGTTCCCCCTCCGCAGGTACGAACAACCCCACTCGATAGGGGTGGGCCTGCGGGGCAACAGAAGACCGACGAACGGCAGGTCGCCGCCCGCCCCGACAGCGGCGACGATGAAGACTTCTGCCCCGGGGGGCCGAACAGCAGCAATGATGGCCTCAGGGCGGATGCTGCTGCTAGGAGGCCCCCGCCCTTGCCCAAACTCGAGAGGCAAGGACGGGCAGAAGGCCGTAGAGTTGGAGGTCGGTCCATGGCCAGCCTAGGCTGTCGCGCCGGCGGAAGAACCTCTTCTAGTTGCCGTGGCGGGAGGCGGCACCGGGAGCGGTTCCGAAACCGCTCGGCTCAGAGAGCCGGGCACGGTGCAGCTGTTAGCGCCACGGACGACTCCCGCCCTTCCCCCCGATCACTGAGGGAAGGAGCGGGCCACCGCCCGCGCAGGGGCCGACCCCAACTCGGCACACTCCCCTCCTCAGCCCTGGTGATGAAAATCCTTGAGGCTGAGGGAGGGGCAGAGGCCGCAGCCCGGCTCGCTTTCCCCCACCATCAAGCCGGAGGTCACCCTCTTGGGTGACCGCCGGTGGAGGGGTGCAGCCGGGCTGCATGATGAAAATCCTTGAAGCCGAACGATGGCTGAAAGGTACCCACTCCCACGGAGTAGTGCCCTCCGACGATGAGGCACGGAGACGGCGGTTTCCCCCGTCCGGGGGCTTGAAAGGTGGAAAGACACGATGCATAAGGGAGGAAGAAGACATGGTCGCCTTACGAAAGGGGTCGCCCTCCTTTTAAAGGCAACTCTCCCTGCTTGCGCCCCCAACCGTCACGGGCTGAGTCTTCTCCAACACGCCTCCAAAGTCCTCCCCTGCGGCGCGGGGGCAGGGACCCGCCTGTCATACAGACCGGCTCCGAGCAGAAGAAGCCGAACCGCCGCGCGCGGCGCGCGCAACCACCCAGCGGTTACAAGTGACCCTCCACCTTTGCCCAGACCAACGGGCGAAAGGGGCGGGCAGCCGTGCGGGCAGCATGCAACCGCACCAAGTGGACGCGCCTCTCCGACTCGCGCCAAGTGGACGCTGAAAGTCGCCTAGAGGGGGGTGAATAGGGCGAAACTGAAAATCTCAAAAATGATCACAACTACAAGCCGGGTTAGCGTTAGAAATATAGACGAGTCCGCGAGAGAGGGCGCAAAACAAATCGCAAGCAAATGAAGAGAGTGACACGCGGATTTGTTTTACCGAGGTTCGGTTCTCGCAAACCTACTCCCCGTTGAGGAGGCCACAAAGGCAGGGTCTCTTTCAACCCTTCCCTCTCTCAAACGGTCCCTCGGACCGAGTGAGCTTTTCTTCTTCTCAATCAAACGGGAACAAAACTTCCCCGCAAGGGCCACCACACAATTGGTGCCTCTTGCCTTGGTTACAATTGAGTTTTGATCACAAGAACAAGTGAGAAAGAAAGAAAGCGATCCAAGCGCAAGAGCTCAAAAGAACACGGCAAATCTCTCTCGCTAGTCACTAAAGGCTTGAGTGGAATTGGAGAGGATTTGATCTCTTTTGGTGTGCCTAGAATTGAATGCCTAGCTCTTGTAAGTGGTTGGAAGTTGGAAAACTTGGATGCAATGAATGGTGGGGTGGTTGGGGTATTTATAGCCCCAACCACCAAACATGACCGTTGGCTGGAGGCTTCTGTTCGATGGCGCACCGGACAGTCCGGTGCACACCGGACAGTCCGGTGCCCCTGCCACGTCATCACTGCCGTTGGATTCTGACCGTTGGAGCTTCTGACTTCTGGGCCCGCCTGGATGTCCGGTGCACACCGGACAACAACTATTCATTGTCCGGTGCGCCGGTATGGGCATGCCTGACGACTGCGCGCGCAGAACGCGCATTAAATGCGCCGCAGGGAGCCGTTGGCGCCGAAATAGTCGTTGCTCCGCTGGCACACCGGACAGTCCGGTGCACACCGGACAGTCCGGTGAATTTTAGCGGAGCGCTTACCGCGCGAACCCGAGGCTGGCGAGTTCCGGAGACCGCGCTTCCTTGGAGCACCGGACATGTCCGGTGCACACCGGACAGTCCGGTGAATTATAGCGCGCCGGCTTCCAAGAATTCCCGAGGGCGAAGAGTTTGAAGTCGGAGTCCTCTGGTGCACTCGTGGCGCACCGGACACTGTCCGGTGTACACCGGACAGTCCGGTGCCCCCAGACCAGAGGTGCCTTCGGTTGCCTCATTGCTCCTTAGTTGAATCCAAAACTTGATCTTTTTATTGGCTAAGTGTGAACCTTTTGCACCTGTATAACTTATGCACTGGAGCAAACTAGTTAGTCCAATATTTGTGTTGGGCAATTCAACCACCAAAATAATTTAGGGACTAGGTGTAAGCCTAATTCCCTTTCAATCTCCCCCTTTTTGGTGATTGATGCCAACACAAACCAAAGCAAATATAGAAGTGCATAATTGAACTAGTTTGCATAATATAAGTGCAAAGGTTGCTTGGAGTTGAGCCAATATAAATATTTATATGATGCGCATGGATTGTTTTCTTTGTTTTTGACATATTGGACCATATTTGCACCATAAGTTTTGTTTTTGCAAATTCTTTTGTAAATTCTTTTCAAAGCTCTTTTGCAAGATAGTCAAAGGTAAATGAATAAGATTTTGCAAAGCATTTTCAAGATTTGAGATTTTCTTCCTTTGTTCAAATGCTTTTCCTTTGACTAAACAAAACTCTCCCTCAAATAAAGTCTCCTCTTAGTGTTCAAGAGGGTTTTAAGACATCAATTTTGAAAATACTAGTTGCTCCCCCTTTAGAACACAAAGAGATACCAGTTTTGAAATTTACAAATTTAAAATCATCAAATTTATAAAATTAGGTGGTGGTGCGGTCCTTTTGCTTTGGGCTCATATTTTCTCCCCCTTTGGCATGAATCGCCAAAAACGGAATCATTAGAGCCCAATGAAGTACTTTCTCCCCCTTTGGTCATGAAATGAATGAGTGAAGATTATACCAAAGTTGGAGAGATGATGCGGAGCGACGGCGAAGAATGAGTAGTAGAGTGGAGTGGAAGCCTTTGTCTTCGCCGAAGACTCCAATTCCCTTTCAATATTCCTATGACTTGGTTTGAAATACACTTGAAAAACACATTAGTCATAGCATATATGAAAGAGACATGATCAAAGGTATATTTGTGAGCTATGTGTGCAAGTTTAGCAAAAGAAATTCCTAGAATCAAGAATATTTAGCTCATGCCTAAGTCTGGTAAAAGATTGTTCATCAAGTGGCTTGGTAAAGATATCGGCTAATTGATCTTTAGTATTAATGTAAGAAATCTCGATATCCCCTTTTTGTTGGTGATCCCGAAGAAAATGATACCGAATGGCTATGTGCTTAGTGCGGCTATGCTCAACGGGATTGTCAGCCATTTTGATTGCACTCTCATTGTCACATAGCAAAGGGACTTTGGTTAATTTGTAACCGTAGTCCCGCAGGGTTTGCCTCATCCAAAGCAATTGCGCGCAACAATGACCTGCGGCAATATACTCGGCTTCGGCGGTAGAAAGAGCGACCGAATTTTGCTTCTTTGAAGCCCATGACACCAAGGATCTTCCCAAGAATTGGCAAGTCCCCGATGTGCTCTTCCTATTAATCTTACACCCCGCCCAATCGGCATCCGAATAACCAATCAAATCAAATGTGGATCCCCGAGGGTACCAAAGCCCAAACTTAGGAGTATAAGCCAAATATCTCAAGATTCGTTTTACGGCCGTAAGGTGTGATTCCTTAGGGTCGGCTTGGAATCTTGCACACATGCATACGGAAAGCATAATGTCCGGCTGTGATACCCAATTTGTAAAAGATAATATATATATAAAAAAAAAGGTTAGTTTCTTATTTTTATGTGGGTGTTATATTTATTTACCATCACATGAGAACACTTTACTTAATAAGAATAAATAGTTAACAAAAAGACACTCAAATAACTTGTGCATCCTTTGGAGTTTTTGTTTGCTTGTGCAATAAAATAATAACAATAATATTACAAAAAAATGTATAATAATGTGAGAATTTGGGTTGAACCCTAAATTGAAATTTGGAAATAAAATGGACAATGAGAAAGAAAGGAGAAAAGAAAGAGTTAAGGAGTATAAAACTCATATAAAGTATATATAAAATCATATTTTCGAAAATTGTACCACACTTGTACAATGTAGTCTGAAGATAAAATTTGCCAAGATTTGAACCTAATTTGGAATTGAAATGTGAAATGGGAAAATAAAATCAAAAAAAAAGAAAAAGATAAAAGAAAAAGGAAAAAGGAAACCAACGCTTGGGCTGAATCCTGGAAGCCGGCCCATCTCCCTACCGCGCACCCTCGGCTGTGAAACCACTGCCATGCGGGCCCAGGCGCCAGGCGCGTTCCATCCTTGCGCAGATACATTTCAGGTCAGCGACGCGTAGGGCCCACCAAACAGGGTCATCGCCCACCTCGCGTAACAACCGGGGCGCATGCCGATCTTGCCGCCGCTCGAGGGGGGGTGAACTCCGTTCCAGTCTGACGCGCTCGGGGGTATAAGATGACTCGTCGGGGTCCCTGGGACCCAGCTCGACTCAAAGGCGCCATGAAGTAGTACAGAGAGCGAGAAAGGAGTCACCGAACCGAGCCTGATGCCGGCTGCTGTTCGGAGACTAGCAAAAGGGCGAGAGGGTGAGCGCAGGAAACCGAGAGGAGAGTGCGGATTATTCGTCGTCGAAGCATGGGGGAAAGGCCCGCGACGTCTCCCTGTTCAGAGTAGGGAGGGGATCGTCCGCGACATCACGGAGACGAAGAAGCAGAACCTCGCCGGCGATGATAAAAGTGCACCGTCGCTCGGCCGGCCTACGTCTCAATCACCGGTAAGAGCCAAGTTCCCGTAGTTTGTTTCGCTAAGCGCAGTTTCTGCTCATGTCGGCGGTAGCAGAGGAGAACAATAAAGCTGAGCGATGACCCGCCTGCGTGGTCGGGTGGATGACGCTCCGCTGGGGCAGACACCGTGAGAGATGAGAGAGAGAATGAGTGGCTAGCGCACGCCAGAGGTAGAAGATGACCACTAGTCGTTGATCTGATGATGGGTGGCCAAGATTAGAAGGTAGCTACCCCTTAGGTTAGGAAGAACCTGGACCGTAGATCTCGCGATGTACGGTAGAAATCTGATCGCGGGTTCATTAAACCGAGACCGTCGGATTCAGATCCGAGGGCTAATAGTATATACCGGTTCAATGGTGGTGGCATCTAATCTGGACGGCTGTTTTATGATCGGACGGCCGATAGCACACGATACCCCTTCGCGGCGCACAATTTGTAAAAGAGACCCTGGGAAATGGGGAAATAAACCCGCCGTCCACCTCTGTAGTGCCCTGAGTCATATGAAATGTTACCCCGAGACCCCTGAGTTTTCTGGAAATCGAGGCTCAGTCCAGAGGGGATTAAAAACAGAGAAATAATATTAGAAATTCATTTTTAATACAAAAACAAATCCAGAAACTTGTAAAATTCATAGAAATTCTATTTTTGGTCCAAATTGAACCATTCCAATTTCTAAAATTTTGTAATAATATTCTCTATCATTTAGTATCACTGTTTTGACATGAACTCAGTTAGAAAATTAGTTTATCATCTGATCCTATTTTAATCACATTAAACCTTAGGAAATTCGTATCTCCTCCATTTTAAATCTGATTTGATCCATTCAAGTTGCGTTAGTCTCGTAGCAACGCGTAGATTATTATTATTCAGTTTGTACTTATGTTTGGTGTAATGTTAATTTTGCCTATACAATGTTTGTTTGTATTGCTACGACTAGAGCGAGGTCACGTGTCATCTGAAGAGCAAGTTGGTACCTGGATTCTCAAGGCCCAGGCAAGTTGTGCCCTTGATCACTTCTTTTCACCTACTCATGTTCTAATTAATCATAATGATCTGCATAGGTTAATTTTGATGGGACCCAATAGGTTACCCTAGTTTGTCTATCTTTATACCTTGTTTACCACTGAACTTTCTGGGTAGTACTTGCTAGTGCTATATGTGGTTTTGGGTATGAAGATTACACTATTCATGATTATACTTTTGTTATCAGTTGTTATTTGTTGTTCATGATAAGATCATTATGTTAATTGGAACATGGAGAACCACCCGGGAAAACAGTGCTACCACAAGGGTGGAATGGGACGCCCTTGGCTGATTAATTAGGAAAGCTAGTGGAAGACTACCTTACCCGAAAGGGGCAAGGGCAGTAGGGGAGTGGTCAGTGTAGGGAGGCCCTCGGGAGGATTTTGCTGCGATGGCGGTCCTGCAAGGGATTCCTGCATTGGAACTTCCTATAAACTGTAGCGGGTTTTCTGAAGCTAGTGGAACTTTGTAAAGGCCTCGTAGTGTTACCCTGCCTCGCTTCCTCGGTAGAGGTGTATGGGATTGGCCGTCCCTTGGCAGATGGGTAACACGACTTGTGGGTAAAGATGCGCAACCTCTGCAGAGTGTAAAACTGGTATACTAGCCGTGCTCACGGTCAAGAGCAGCTCGGACCCTCACATGATTAATCTATGGAACTAAATTCAATTTGTTATATGCATTGCATCGCAGGTGAAGTTGTTACTTTTGTTCTACTACTTAATTGGGTTTGGTATTTACTTATACTTAGTAACTGCTAATAAAATTTTGACCAACTTTAAAAGCAATGCTCAGCTCTAACCATCTTCTTTGGTAAGCCTTACACTTCACGTGAGCTCCCACCTTTGGCGAGTTCATGCACATTATTCCCCACAACTTGTTGAGCGATGAACGTATGTGAGCTCACTCTTGCTGTCTCACACCCCCACAGGTCAAGAACAGGTACCGCAGGATGAGGCGCTTGGAGGATGCTACGATGAGTTCGTGAGAGGTCTAGGTCGTCGTCTCCCAGTCAACTTTGGGTTGCTGGACCGTTGTCTCCTTATAATGTAATTAATTATTTTGTATAGAACTCCTGTTATATATAAAGATGTGACATTCGATCCTGTGCCACTATACATCATATGTGTGAGACTTGGTCCCAGCATACCTGGTGTTTATGTTTACGCCCGGGTTTTGGACCCCTAAAATCCGGGTGTTACAGAAGTGGTATCAGAGGGATGTTGACTGTAGGACGAAACCTAGATAGAACTGGATAACCAATATTTATTTACCTTTGCTACTCTGATTCTTTCTAAACTTTTCTTAATCTTTTCTCATCTATTTCCGCTTTACTCTGATCAATCTTACCTTTTCATTCTAAAGACAAATGTGGATTTCACACTTTGAAGTCCTATACCTAAAGTAACTTTTAGGAGTAGGAGACCTGTTCTTAGGGACAAAAAAAATCAAAAATATTTTCTTAGATATTGGTATGCTTGAGTGTTTGTTCTTATGATATTTGTCTGATTTGGATTTTTGATTGAGTGTGATGAGTTGTGGGGTAATATCCACAATTACATCTGCATATACGTATAGGCATAAATAGAATTCATAAGAAAACTAAGCCACTTAGATTACCCTCCATTAAAATGTATCTATCTCATAGAGATCCCTCTAATCTTAAAAGACTCTCCCATACCTTAATAGATTCATCGTATCTTATAAGATTCTCTCTTGTCTTACTAGATCCACCTCATCTTAAAAGATTCTTCTTACCTTAATAAATTCACCTTATCTTGAAGAGATTCTAACCTACCTACATCATATAATCCATCCTATCCCAAAAGATTCTAACATGTATCCTACCCTAGTAGATCTATCTAACCTAAACTAGTCTAACCTAGTCATACCCAACCTAATCTAGATTTTATCTAAACTATTATGGTCTAATCTAGTGTGAGTTACTTAATGCTGGTACAAAGGATAAGGCCATACTCCTAAATCACTTAAGCCTAATTTGGAGACTTATATCAACTTGGCCATACACAACAACTCGATCTATATAACAGGTTACATAACTTATCCAATCAATAGAGTCTTAATGGATTGCATAATCTATCAACCACCACCTGACATCAAACCAGATTTTGACCTATATCATGTAGTCTATCTTACCACATATATCTTAACCATATGTCCTTAACTCGGATGGCAACTCCAAGAAGAAAGGCCAAAGGAGACCAACGACATCAAAGAAGGATAAGCATCAACTCAAGACTTCAAAGATCAAGTTGAATCGCCAACGGAGTCAAGATCCACTACCCATGATGGAGTCCCCCTTGCTAAAAATCTTTCCTTCTTATACTTGTCGTGATCTTCTTACCCCAACTCTCGACACTAATGACTAAAACATGATTCTAATGTACCCACGATATCCTAGTAAACCACTAATTAGTCTTAGAAAAATTTTATGGTTTGGTACCAACTAGAAACTAAAAGTTAAATTTCAACCAATCTCTCTATATCCCTTTTCTTACTAATCTCGAGGACGAGATTATTTTTAAGGGGGGTAGGATTTGTGATACCCAATTTGTAAAAGATAATATATATATAAAAAAAAGGTTAGTTTCTTATTTTTATGTGGGTGTTATATTTATTTACCATCACATGAGAACACTTTACTTAATAAGAATAAATAGTTAACAAAAAGACACTCAAATAACTTGTGCATCCTTTGGAGTTTTTGTTTGCTTGTGCAATAAAATAATAACAATAATATTACAAAAAAATGTATAATAATGTGAGAATTTGGGTTGAACCCTAAATTGAAATTTGGAAATAAAATGGACAATGAGAAAGAAAGGAGAAAAGAAAGAGTTAAGGAGTATAAAACTCATATAAAGTATATATAAAATCATATTTTCGAAAATTGTACCACACTTGTACAATGTAGTCTGAAGATAAAATTTGCCAAGATTTGAACCTAATTTGGAATTGAAATGTGAAATGGGAAAATAAAATCAAAAAAAAAGAAAAAGATAAAAGAAAAAGGAAACCAACGCTTGGGCTGAATCCTGGAAGCCGGCCCATCTCCCTACCGCGCACCCTCGGCTGTGAAACCACTGCCACGCGGGCCCAGGCGCCAGGCGCGTTCCATCCTTGCGCAGATACATTTCAGGTCAGCGACGCGTAGGGCCCACCAAACAGGGTCATCGCCCACCTCGCGTAACAACCGGGGCGCATGCCGATCTTGCCGCCGCTCGAGGGGGGGGTGAACTCCGTTCCCGTCTGACGCGCTCGGGGGTATAAGATGACTCGTCGGGGTCCCTGGGACCCAGCTCGACTCAAAGGCGCCATGAAGTAGTACAGAGAGCGAGAAAGGAGTCACCGAACCGAGCCTGATGCCGGCTGCTGTTCGGAGACTAGCAAAAGGGCGAGAGGGTGAGCGCAGGAAACCGAGAGGAGAGTGCGGATTATTCGTCGTCGAAGCATGGGGGAAAGGCCCGCGACGTCTCCCTGTTCAGAGTAGGGAGGGGATCGTCCGCGACATCACGGAGACGAAGAAGCAGAACCTCGCCGGCGATGATAAAAGTGCACCGTCGCTCGGCCGGCCTACGTCTCAATCACCGGTAAGAGCCAAGTTCCCGTAGTTTGTTTCGCTAAGCGCAGTTTCTGCTCATGTCGGCGGTAGCAGAGGAGAACAATAAAGCTGAGCGATGACCCGCCTGCGTGGTCGGG
Organism: Zea luxurians; assembly: GCA_029449295.1. Lineage (NCBI taxonomy): Eukaryota > Viridiplantae > Streptophyta > Magnoliopsida > Poales > Poaceae > Zea > Zea luxurians. The sequence goes on along the minus strand of JAOPSE010000103.1, from coordinate 6,015,158 downwards.
TGGATGACGCTCCGCTGGGGCAGACACCGTGAGAGATGAGAGAGAGAATGAGTGGCTAGCGCACGCCAGAGGTAGAAGATGACCACTAGTCGTTGATCTGATGATGGGTGGCCAAGATTAGAAGGTAGCTACCCCTTAGGTTAGGAAGAACCTGGACCGTAGATCTCGCGATGTACGGTAGAAATCTGATCGCGGGTTCATTAAACCGAGACCGTCGGATTCAGATCCGAGGGCTAATAGTATATACCGGTTCAATGGTGGTGGCATCTAATCTGGACGGCTGTTTTATGATCGGACGGCCGATAGCACACGATACCCCTTCGCGGCGCACAATTTGTAAAAGAGACCCTGGGAAATGGGGAAATAAACCCGCCGTCCACCTCTGTAGTGCCCTGAGTCATATGAAATGTTACCCCGAGACCCCTGAGTTTTCTGGAAATCGAGGCTCAGTCCAGAGGGGATTAAAAACAGAGAAATAATATTAGAAATTCATTTTTAATACAAAAACAAATCCAGAAACTTGTAAAATTCATAGAAATTCTATTTTTGGTCCAAATTGAACCATTCCAATTTCTAAAATTTTGTAATAATATTCTCTATCATTTAGTATCACTGTTTTGACATGAACTCAGTTAGAAAATTAGTTTATCATCTGATCCTATTTTAATCACATTAAACCTTAGGAAATTCGTATCTCCTCCATTTTAAATCTGATTTGATCCATTCAAGTTGCGTTAGTCTCGTAGCAACGCGTAGATTATTATTATTCAGTTTGTACTTATGTTTGGTGTAATGTTAATTTTGCCTATACAATGTTTGTTTGTATTGCTACGACTAGAGCGAGGTCACGTGTCATCTGAAGAGCAAGTTGGTACCTGGATTCTCAAGGCCCAGGCAAGTTGTGCCCTTGATCACTTCTTTTCACCTACTCATGTTCTAATTAATCATAATGATCTGCATAGGTTAATTTTGATGGGACCCAATAGGTTACCCTAGTTTGTCTATCTTTATACCTTGTTTACCACTGAACTTTCTGGGTAGTACTTGCTAGTGCTATATGTGGTTTTGGGTATGAAGATTACACTATTCATGATTATACTTTTGTTATCAGTTGTTATTTGTTGTTCATGATAAGATCATTATGTTAATTGGAACATGGAGAACCACCCGGGAAAACAGTGCTACCACAAGGGTGGAATGGGACGCCCTTGGCTGATTAATTAGGAAAGCTAGTGGAAGACTACCTTACCCGAAAGGGGCAAGGGCAGTAGGGGAGTGGTCAGTGTAGGGAGGCCCTCGGGAGGATTTTGCTGCGATGGCGGTCCTGCAAGGGATTCCTGCATTGGAACTTCCTATAAACTGTAGCGGGTTTTCTGAAGCTAGTGGAACTTTGTAAAGGCCTCGTAGTGTTACCCTGCCTCGCTTCCTCGGTAGAGGTGTATGGGATTGGCCGTCCCTTGGCAGATGGGTAACACGACTTGTGGGTAAAGATGCGCAACCTCTGCAGAGTGTAAAACTGGTATACTAGCCGTGCTCACGGTCAAGAGCAGCTCGGACCCTCACATGATTAATCTATGGAACTAAATTCAATTTGTCATATGCATTGCATCACAGGTGAAGTTGTTACTTTTGTTCTACTACTTAATTGGGTTTGGTATTTACTTATACTTAGTAACTGCTAATAAAATTTTGACCAACTTTAAAAGCAATGCTCAGCTCTAACCATCTTCTTTGGTAAGCCTTACACTTCACGTGAGCTCCCACCTTTGGCGAGTTCATGCACATTATTCCCCACAACTTGTTGAGCGATGAACGTATGTGAGCTCACTCTTGCTGTCTCACACCCCCACAGGTCAAGAACAGGTACCGCAGGATGAGGCGCTTGGAGGATGCTACGATGAGTTCGTGAGAGGTCTAGGTCGTCGTCTCCCAGTCAACTTTGGGTTGCTGGACCGTTGTCTCCTTATAATGTAATTAATTATTTTGTATAGAACTCCTGTTATATATAAAGATGTGACATTCGATCCTGTGCCACTATACATCATATGTGTGAGACTTGGTCCCAGCATACCTGGTGTTTATGTTTACGCCCGGGTTTTGGACCCCTAAAATCCGGGTGTTACACCGGCCGAGATGCACACAAATAAAGCAATGAACCAATCATCGACCGGTATACCTTTTGATCCACGGACTTACCTCCCGTGTCGAGGTCGAGATGCCCATTGGTTCCCATGGGTGTCTTGATGGGCTTGGCATCCTTCATTCCAAACTTGCTTAGGATATCTTGAGTATACTTCGTTTGGCTAATGAAGGTGCCCTCATGGAGTTGCTTGACTTGGAATCCTAGAAAATACTTCAACTCCCCCATCATCGACATCTCGAATTTTTGTGTCATGATCCTACTAAATTCTTCACATGTAGATTTGTTAGTAGACCCAAATATGATATCATCAACATAAATTTGGCATACAAACAAATCATTGTCAAGAGTCTTAGTGAATAGAGTAGGATCGGCCTTGCCGACTTTGAAGCCATTTGCAATAAGGAAATCTCTAAGGCATTCATACCATGCTCTTGGGGCTTGCTTGAGCCCATAAAGCGCCTTAGAGAGCCTATAAACATGGTTAGGGTACTCACTGTCTTCAAAGCCGGGAGGTTGCTCAACATAGACCTCCTCCTTGATTGGTCCATTGAGGAAGGCACTCTTCACGTCCATTTGATAAAGCTTGAAGCCATGGTAAGTAGCATAGGCTAATAATATGCGAATTGACTCAAGCCTAGCTACGGGTGCATAGGTTTCACCAAAATCCAAACCTTCGACTTGTGAATACCCTTTGGCCACGAGTCGAGCTTTGTTCCTCGTCACCATACCATGCTCATCTTGCTTGTTGCGGAAGACCCACTTGGTTCCTACAACATTTTGGTTAGGACGTGGAACTAAGTGCCATACCTCGTTCCTTGTGAAATTGTTGAGCTCCTCTTGCATCGCCATCACCCAATCCGAATCTTGAAGTGCTTCCTCTACCCTGTGTGGCTCAATAGAGGAAACAAACGAGTAATGTTCACAAAAATGAGCAACACGAGATCGAGTAGTTACCCCCTTATGAATATCACCGAGGATGGTGTCGACGGGGTGATCTCGTTGTATTGCTTGGTGGACTCTTGGGTGTGGCGGCCTTGGTTGATCATCCTCCTTGTCCTCATCATTTGCATCTCCCCCTTGATCGTTGCCGTCATTTTGAGGTGGCTCATCTTCTTGATCTTCTTGTTCAACATCTTGAGCCTCATCCTCAATTTGAGTTGGTGGAGATGCTTGCATGGAGGAGGATGGTTGATCTTGTGCATGTGGAGGCTCTTCGGATTCCTTAGGACACACATCCCCAATGGACATGTTCCTTAGCGCTATGCATGGAGCCTGTTCTTCACCTATCTCATCAAGATCAACTTGCTCTACTTGAGAGCCGTTAGTCTCATCAAACACAACGTCACAAGAAACTTCAACAAGTCCTGAGGACTTGTTAAAGACTCTATATGCCCTTGTGTTTGAGTCATATCCTAGTAAAAAGCCTTCTACAGTTTTAGGAGCAAATTTAGATTTTCTACCTCTTTTGACAAGAATAAAACATCTGCTACCAAAAACTCTAAAATATGAAATATTTGGCTTTTTACCGGTTAGGAGTTCATAAGATGTCTTCTTGAGGATTCGGTGAAGATATAACCGGTTGATGGCGTAGCAGGCGGTGTTGACTGCCTCGGCCCAAAACCGATCCGGTGTCTTGTACTCATCAAGCATGGTTCTTGCCATGTCCAATAGAGTTCGATTCTTCCTCTCCACTACACCATTTTGTTGTGGAGTGTAGGGAGAGGAGAACTCATGCTTGATGCCTTCCTCCTCAATGAAGCCTTCGATTTGAGAGTTCTTGAACTCCGTTCCATTGTCGCTTCTAATTTTCTTGATCCTTAAGCCGAACTCATTTTGAGCCCGTCTCAAGAATCCCTTTAAGGTCTCTTGGGTTTGTGATTTTTCCTGCAAAAAGAATACCCAAGTGAAGCGAGAATAATCATCCACAATTACAAGACAATACTTACTACCGCCGATGCTTATGTAAGCGATCGGGCCGAATAAATCCATGTGTAGGAGCTCCAGTGGCCTGTCGGTAGTCATGACATTTTTGTGTGGATGATGAGTGCCAACTTGCTTCCCGGCTTGGCATGCGCTACAAATCCTGTCTTTCTCAAAATGAACATTGGTTAGTCCTAAAATGTGTTCTCCCTTTAAAAGCTTATGAAGATTCTTCATTCCAACATGAGCTAGTCGGCGGTGCCAGAGCCAACCCAAGTTAGTCTTAGCAATCAAGCAAGTGTCGAGTTCAGCTCTATTAAAATCTACCAAGTATAGCTGACCCTCTAACACTCCTTTGAATGCTATTGAATCATCACTTCTTCTAAAGACAGTAACACCTGTATCAGTAAACAGACAGTTGTAGCCCATTTGACATAATTGGGATACGGAAAGCAAATTGTAATCTAAAGAATCTACAAGAAAAACATTGGAAATAGTATGGTCAGGAGATATAGCAATTTTACCCAATCCTTTGACCAAACCTTGATTTCCATCCCCGAATGTGATAGCTCGTTGGGGATCTTGGTTTTTCTCATATGAGGAGAACATCCTTTTCTCCCCTGTCATATGGTTTGTGCACCCGCTGTCGAGTATCCAACTTGAGCCCCCGGATGCATAAACCTACAAAACAAGTTTAGTTCTTTGTTTTAGGTACCCAAACGGTTTTGGGTCCTTTGGCATTAGAAACAAGAACTTTGGGTACCCAAACACAAGTCTTGGAGCCCTTGTGTTTGCCCCCAACAATTTTGGCAACTATCTTGCCGGATTTGTTAGTTAAAACATAAGATGCATCAAAAGTTTTAAATGAAATGCTATGATCATTTGATGCATTAGGAATTTTCTTTCTAGGCAACTTGGCACGGGTTGGTTGCCTAGAACTAGATGTCTCACCCTTATACATGAAAGCATGATTAGGGCCAGAGTGAGACTTCCTAGAATGAATTTTCCTAATTTTGCTCTCAGGATAGCCGGCAGGGTACAAAATGTAACCCTCGTTATCCTGAGGCATGGGAGCCTTGCCCTTGACAAAGTTAGATAAATTCTTTGGAGGGGCATTAAGTTTGACATTGTCTCCCCTTTGGAAGCCAATGCCATCCTTGATGCCAGGGCGTCTCCCATTATAGAGCATGCTTCTAGCAAGTTTAAATTTTTCATTTTCTAAGTCATGCTCTCTAATCTTAGCATTAAGTTGTGCTATGTGATCATTTTGTTTTTTAATTAAGGCTAGGTGATCATGGATAGCATCAACATTAATATCTCTACACCTAGTACAAATGGAAATATGCTCAGTAGATGTAGAGGGTTTGCAAGTTTTGAGTTCAACAACCTTAGCATGCAATATATCATTCTCATTTCTAAGGTTAGAAATAGTAGCATTGCAAACATCAAAATCTTTAGTCTTAGCAATCAAATTTTTATTTTCTAATCTAAGACTAGCAACAGAAATGTTCAATTCTTCAATCCTATCAAGCAAATCATCACTATCATTTCTAGGATTTGGAATTGAAACATTGCAAATATGAGAATCAACCTTAGCTAACAAATTAGCATTTTCATTTTTAAGGTTGTCTATAGTCTCATGGCAAGTGCTTAGCTCACTAGACAATTTTTCATATTTTTCTATTTCTAGAGCATAAGCATTTTTCACCTTAACATGCTTCTTATTTTCTTTAATAAGGAAGTCCTCTTGAGAATCCAAGAGATCATCCTTCTCATGTATAGCACTAATCAATTCATTTAATTTTTCTTTTTGTTGCATGTTGAGGTTAGCAAAAAGAATGCGCAAGTTTTCCTCCTCATTTTTATCATCATCTTCATCACTAGATGTTTCATATTTAGTGGAGGACCTTGATTTTACCTTCTTTTTGCCATCCTTGGCCATGAGACACTTGTGGCCGACGTTGGGGAAGAGGAGGCCCTTGGTGATGGCGATGTTGGCGGCGTCCTCGTCGTCGGAGGAGTCGCTTGAGCTTTCGTCGGAGTCCCACTCCCGACAAACATGGGCATCGCCGCCCTTCTTCTTGTGGTACTTCTTCTTTTCTCTCCTCTTTCCTTTCTTGTCGTCGCCCCTGTCACTGTCACTAGACATAGGACATTTTGCAATAAAATGACCGGGCTTACCACACTTGTAGCAAACCTTCTTGGAACAGGATTTGTAATCCTTCCCCTTCCGTTGCTTGAGGATTTGCCGAAAGCTTTTGATGATTAGGGCCATCTCCTCGTTGTCGAGCTTGGAGGCGTCAATTGGTTGTCTACTTGGTGTAGACTCCTCCTTCTTCTCCTCCGTTGCCTTGAAGGCCACCGGTTGCGCCTCGGATGTGGAAGGCTCGTCAAGCTCGTTGATCTTCTTTGAGCCCTTAATCATGCATTCAAAGCTTACAAAATTCCCGATAACTTCCTCGGGAGTCATTAGTGGATATCTAGGATTACCACGAATTAATTGTACTTGAGTGGGGTTAAGGAAAATAAGTGCTCTTAAAATAACCTTAACCACCTCGTGGTCATCCCACTTCTTGCTCCCGAGGTTGCGCACTTGGTTCACCAAGGTCTTGAGCCGGTTGTACATATCTTGTGGCTCCTCCCCTTGGCGAAGACAGAAGCGACCGAGCTCCCCCTCGATCGTTTCCCGCTTGGTGATCTTGGTGAGTTCATCACCTTCGTGCGCCGTCTTGAGTAGATCCCAAATCTCCTTTGCGTTCTTCAACCCTTGCACTTTATTGTATTCCTCCTTGCTTAGAGAGGCAAGGAGAATGGTTGCGGCTTGGGAGTTGAAGTGCTCGATTTGGGCCACTTCATCCGTGTCATAGTCCTCATCCCCTACAGATGGTACCTGTACACCATACTCAACAACATCCCATATACTTTTGTGGAGAGAGGTTAGATGAAATCGCATTAAATTACTCCACATAGCATAATCTTCACCATTAAAAGTTGGTGGTTTGCCTAATGGGACGGAAAGTAAAGGTGTATGTTTAGGAATGCGAGGGTAGCGTAGGGGAATCTTACTATACTTCTTACGCTCTTGGCGTTTAGAAGTGACGGATGCCGCGTCGGAGCCGGAGGTGGATGTCGATGAAGTGTCGGTCTCGTAGTAGACCACCTTCCTCATCCTCTTGTGCTTGTCCCCACTCCGATGCGGCTTGTGAGAAGAAGATTTTTCCTTCTTCTCCTTGTGGTGAGAAGAGGAAGATCTTTTCTCCTTCCGCTTGGAGGAGTTCTTCTTCTTCTCCCTTCTCTTGGTGCGGGACTCTTCCGATGAAGTGCTCCCTTGGCTTGTAGTGGGCTTGTTGTCGCCGGTCTCCATCTCCCTCTTGGTGTGATCTCCCGACATCACTTCGAGCGGTTAGGCTCTAATGAAGCACCGGGCTCTGATACCAATTGAAAGTCGCCTAGAGGGGGGGTGAATAGGGCGAAACTGAAAATCTCAAAAATGATCACAACTACAAGCCGGGTTAGCGTTAGAAATATAGACGAGTCCGCGAGAGAGGGCGCAAAACAAATCGCAAGCAAATGAAGAGAGTGACACGCGGATTTGTTTTACCGAGGTTCGGTTCTCGCAAACCTACTCCCCGTTGAGGAGGCCACAAAGGCAGGGTCTCTTTCAACCCTTCCCTCTCTCAAACGGTCCCTCGGACCGAGTGAGCTTTTCTTCTTCTCAATCAAACGGGAACAAAACTTCCCCGCAAGGGCCACCACACAATTGGTGCCTCTTGCCTTGGTTACAATTGAGTTTTGATCACAAGAACAAGTGAGAAAGAAAGAAAGCGATCCAAGCGCAGAGCTCAAAAGAACACGGCAAATCTCTCTCGCTAGTCACTAAAGGCTTGAGTGGAATTGGAGAGGATTTGATCTCTTTTGGTGTGCCTAGAATTGAATGCCTAGCTCTTGTAAGTGGTTGGAAGTTGGAAAACTTGGATGCAATGAATGGTGGGGTGGTTGGGGTATTTATAGCCCCAACCACCAAACATGACCGTTGGCTGGAGGCTTCTGTTCGATGGCGCACCGGACAGTCCGGTGCACACCGGACAGTCCGGTGCCCCTGCCACGTCATCACTGCCGTTGGATTCTGACCGTTGGAGCTTCTGACTTCTGGGCCCGCCTGGATGTCTGGTGCACACCGGACAACAACTATTCATTGTCTGGTGCGCCGGTATGGGCACGCCTGACGACTGCGCGCGCAGAACGCGCATTAAATGCGCCGCAGGGAGCCGTTGGCGCCGAAATAGCCGTTGCTCCGCTGGCACACCGGACAGTCCGGTGCACACCGGACAGTCCGGTGAATTTTAGCGGAGCGCTTACCGCGTGAACCCGAGGCTGGCGAGTTCCGGAGACCGCGCTTCCTTGGAGCACCGGACATGTCCGGTGCACACCGGACAGTCCGGTGAATTATAGCGCGCCGGCTTCCAAGAATTCCCGAGGGCGAAGAGTTTGAAGTCGGAGTCCTCTGGTGCACTCGTGGCGCACCGGACACTGTCCGGTGTACACCGGACAGTCCGGTGCCCCCAGACCAGAGGTGCCTTCGGTTGCCTCATTGCTCCTTAGTTGAATCCAAAACTTGATCTTTTTATTGGCTAAGTGTGAACCTTTTGCACCTGTATAACTTATGCACTGGAGCAAACTAGTTAGTCCAATATTTGTGTTGGGCAATTCAACCACCAAAATAATTTAGGGACTAGGTGTAAGCCTAATTCCCTTTCAGACGCGCCTCTCCGACTCCTGACAGGCCAGCACGGAGGCTCAAGCCCACGCGTCGCGCAACCGGCGCGTCGGATGCTGCATGTAAGCCACTATGCCACTTGCGCCACCACCGCACCTCCTCGGTTGCGGAACCAATACCGCGACCCGAGGCGGCCCAGCGCGCGGCACAGCAGCGCCAGCCGGGCGCAGCGGTCAAACGCAGTCAAAAGTGGGCCAGCAGTAATGACGGTGGCAGGCGCGCAAGAGCAGCGGTCACGCCATCAGCCAAGCTCACGTCCCATCCGGAGGCAGCAAGAGAACCCCCTCTCTCACGGTGTGAAGACGACACGCCCGTGACCCGTTCCTCGAACGGCTCGCGTACGCAACGGCAGCCTCGCCGACCGCTCGCCCCGGCGCATTAACTCCACGGCTCGACGGGCAGCGCTTCTGGCGGAAGCAGCTGGTGATGTTTCGCCTTCGCCAAAACGGCCACACCAAAAAAGGTACGCCACGTCGTTCAATTTCGTATCCTTTTTTCCCTTTTCCTTCTTTCTCTATCTCTTGCAACAGGGACCGGGAAAGGGGATACCCCCAAAGGGATCCTTCCCCGTGAAGGAACTAGGCTCCGAGCCTCCTTACTGATCAGGGGTTCGAAGGCTGGCCCCCCGAAGGGTTCAACAGCCGCCTCAGATCGCGTGGGCCCGACACCCACTACTGGTCAGGGGTTCGAAGGTCGGCCCCCGAAAGGTCCCACGACCGCCTCAGGCTACTCGGGCTCCGCGCCCCTTACTGATCAGGGGTTCGAAGGCTGGCCCCCCGAAGGGTTCACAGTCGCCTCAGACACCGAGCGAGGGATGACCAGGGGTACGTTCGATACATAACCAAGGCTCGGGCTGCGCTCCCGAGGTACCCTAGGACGTTTCCGAGACCAGCGGGAACGACTCTGTAACGGAATCCCATCGGAGGGAGGCAACGAGCCCTCGGACCCCGTCGCCAGGGGACCGGGTCCGGCAGATCACCCGCAGGTACTTTTGGGCGTGCCTCCGGGCCCCTAGCCGACCCCCAACGAACGGGGCACGGACGTCCACTCGGATTACCCGATTGCAGCTCACCGGAGACACCATCTTCGGTGCCCATCGAGGGTAACATGGCGCTCTCCCCCCCTCCTCCTTGCGGAAAGGCGACGTAGGGGCGTATGTAAAAAAGCAGAGTCTGTCCCTGATCGTCCTCTCGCTCCGTGCGGAGGCTCGGGGGCTGCTCTCGCAAACCCGGCTCCGGCCGAACCGTTGACAGCGTCAACATACCAGCCCGAGAACTTGGGCCCCGATAGTGCACCCGGGCTACGGCCTGTTCGCATGAGGGAACCGCCAGACCGGCCGAAGCATTACGCAAGGCATTAAGACCTCGAAGGAGTGAAACCACTCCTCCGAGGCCTCGGGGGCTACACCCGGCGGGTGCGCTTGCGCGCACCCACCGGAACAAAGAGCAACCGAGAAAGGCTGGTCCCCTTGCAAAAAAGTGCGACGAAAGCCTCCAAGCGAGTGTTAACACTCCCTTCGAGGCTCGGGGGCTACTGTCGGGGACCATAATTAGGGGTACCCTCAAGACGCCTAATTCTCAGCTGGTAATCCCCATCAGCATAAAGCTGCAGAGGCCTGATGGGTTTGATTAAGTCAGGGATCAGTCCATACGAGCGACTCGATCACGCCACGCCCGAGCCTAGCCTCGGGCAAGGGCAGCCGACCCTGAGGTGTTTCCGTCTCGCCCGAGGCCCCCTTTTTACGGCAGACGCATCTCCGGCTCGCCCGAGGCCTTGCCTTCGTTGAGAAGCAACCCTGACTAAATCACCGCGCCGACCGACCAAGTCACTGGGGCATTTGACGCAAAGAGTGGGACTGCCGGGCGGCCAGGCTTGGCCAAAAGCGCCATAGGAAGCTCCGCCCGACCCAGGGCTCGGACTCGGGCTAAGGCCCCGGAAGACGGCAAACTCCGCTCCGCCCGACCTAGGGCTCGGACTCGGGCTAAGGCCCCGGAAGACGGCGAACTCCGCTCCGCCCGACCCAGGGCTCGGACTCGGGCTAAGGCCCCGGAAGACGGCGAACTCCGCTCCGCCCGACCCAGGGCTCAGACTCGGGCTAAGGCCCCGGAAGACGGCGAAGTCCGCTCTGCCCGACCCAGGGCTCGGACTCGGGCTAAGGCCCCGGAAGACGGCGAACTCCGCTCCGCCCGACCCAGGGCTCAGACTCGGGCTAAGGCCCCGGAAGATGGCGAACTCCGCTCCGCCCGACCCAGGGCTCGGACTCGGGCTAAGGCCCCGGAAGACGACGAACTCCGCCTCGCCCGACCCAGGGCTCGGACTCCGCCCTGGCCTCTGCCGAACGACCTCCGCCTCGCCCGACCCAGGAGCTCGGGCTCGGCCTCGGCCATGCAGGACAGACTCGACCTCGGCTTCGGAGGAGCCTCCACGTCGCCCGACCTAGGGCACGAGTCCGCCACGTCAACAGGAAGCGCCATCATCACCCTACCCCGAGCCGACTCGGGCCGCAGGGAACAGGACCGACGTCCCATCTGGCTAGCTCCGCCAGATAGGCAATGATGGCACCCCGCTGGACCCATGAAGACGGCGGCTCTCAGCTCTCTTACGGAAGCAGGGGGACGTCAGCAAGGGCCCAACCACTCCGACAGCTGTCCCTCCGCCAAGCTCCATTGCTTCTCCGACAGCCACGACGCCACACTAGCCGGGTGCCAAGATCTCTCCGGCTGCCACCTGGGCATGTACTTAGGGCACTAGCTCTCCCCCGCTAGACACGTAGCACCTTGCTACACCCCCATTTGTACACCTGGATCCTCTCCTTACGCCTATAAAAGGAAGGACCAGGGCCTTCTTAGAGGAGGTTGGCCTCGCGGGAATGAAGGGCAGGGGCAGGCGCTCTCTCGGGGCCGCTCGCTCCCCTCACCCGCGCGGACGCTTGTAACCCCCTACTGCAAGCGCACCCGACCTGGGCGCGGGACGAACACGAAGGCCGCGGGATCTCCGACTCCCTCACGACCCGGCTCCGGCCACCTCGCTCTCGCTCTCTCCCCCCTTCGCGCTCGCCCACGCGCTCGACCCATCTGGGCTGGGGCACGCGGCACACTCACTCGTCGGCTCGGGGACCCCCCGGTCCCGAAACGCCGACAATTACTTAGGAGCACATAGTTATCATACCCGCATGTAACGCCCCACGGTCAAGTATATACGGCCTAGGGGGCACCCCATCAAACGACAAGTCATTCATTAGCCATCTATTCAATTCTCTAGTGTCCTTCATACTAGAGAATTCCCCTATAACCCACCACATAAAGATCCACACCAGGAAGTAGGGTATTACGCCTCTCTAAGCGGCCCGAACCTGTAGAAAATTGTCTATTGTCTCTCGTGCGCCCAGCACGAACCATCGAGCTACAGTCGGTTACACCGTGCTACCCAAAAGCACCCCGAGGGGTAACCGCGGGTGTGTGGTCGGGTCCCAAACACCGACAGATTACACGGTGACTATATAGGAAACATGATTGTACATTAACTTTTACCGTGTATAATATTGCCTCCAGTCTCCCAAACGATAATTTAGGGCTACAAACAAGTTTAGCCAAGCTCGGCTCGCGGCTTGGACGCCTAGCGAGCCAAGCTCGGTTTGGCCTGGTTGCATTGTGACCTCGAAGATCAGGCTCGGCTCGAGCTCGTTCAAACTCGTGAGCCACCACACTATGTCCAATTTAGAGCATAAATTGCATATTCTCATTATATATAAAATAAAAAATGTGTACAAAAAATGTAGGAACATATTTTAAACTATATATAGCATTAGGTCCATAAAAAATAAGAAAATAAATCAATAACATAGTAATGTAATAGTGTCACAACATAAGTACTACATGATCGGCTCGACTCGTTGTTTGAGCAAGCCATAAAAGTAGGCTCGGCTCGAGCTCGGGCTTGCGAGCCTATCCGAGTCGAGCCGATCCTGAGCGAGCTCGAGCCGAGCTTTTTTCTAGCCCTACGGTAATTGGTCCTTTCATATTAATTTATTTCATATTAATTTGGTTGTCTTTCGTGCACTAAGTAATATAATAAATTAATAATAGGGCAAGATTAATTATGCTTCACATTATTAATATATACTTTAAATTACTACAATATTTCCTTACAAACAAAGCAAGCAAGGTACATTTACAACACTACTCAGTGATTACTTGCCAGAGTTATACCCTAACGCTTTGTGTGGGACTAGCAAAGTATAGAGTATGAAACATAAGTAAAAAGTATAAAATATAAAGACATGTATGTTCTGTTAGCTAGGTTGTTAGCTAGGTGAGTGTAAATGTGGGTTTAGAATCGACCACCACGATTTCAATCCTTATTTCTTTATAATTTTAACTTTTTATCATTTAAACGTGGGAAGCACGAGGACTGTGAAACCATAGAAACTGATGCTTTATATAGACAGAAAAAAGTGCAAATTAAATTTATGCCTACTTAAGACTTTCTAAAAATCAAATTATATGGCCTTTTATAAAGAAGAAGACTATACTTTTTACCTGCAGCTTAATTATTTCTAGAGCAACATACAATATGAGGCTGGTGGCAACGCGGGCGGTAGCGCTGGTGAGAGAGAGCCGCTACCGCCCGCGCGTGGGCGAGAGGCGGGCGAGAGAGGGTCGCCGGGCGACGGTGATCGCGCCCAGCGAGAGCGGGCGGTATCGCCTCGCTCTCGCCCGCGCTGGAGCGCCCGCCCGGGTGAGAGGCGGGCAAGAGGGAGGCGAAAGCGAGGCGAGGCACTGGCGGGGCGAGAGCGCGGGGTGAGAGCGCGGGCGAGAGCGACGTGGCGCGATCTGACTGGTCCACGTGTCGCGATCTGATTGGTCCACGTGTGCTAGCCGTTGCAACTAGCCGTTTTTGACCGTTTGGAGTCCAAAAAATTCGAAAAAAAATTGCAAAAAATCACAAATTTCATCCCCAATCCCTCTATATATATCCCTACCCGGGTGGAGCTCATTCCACACACCATTTCATCTCATTTCTCTCTTCCAAACTCGCCTTTTCTACTCATCTTCACGTCATGTCTTCCTCGAGCACAAACTCAAGTGAAGGAGCCGAAGGGGCAATGTACAATGCATTGCAAGCAGCCATGGAGGAAGCTATGCTCAACCTCAATGAAGAGTCGTCGAGCCGGCCCAAGCATCATCGACGCTACATCAATCGTGATCGTGAGTCTGCCCATGATCGGCTTCATCAAGACTACTTCGCCGATGACTGTGTGTATCCTCCAAATTACTTTCGGCGCAGGTATCGCATGAGGCGACAACTTTTTTTGAGTATTATGCTTAGATTAGGTGAATACTCTCTGTATTTCACCCAAAGAGAAGATGCTCTGGGTCGACTCGGGCTCTCTCCCCTACAAAAGTGCACCGCAGCTCTACGCTTGTTAGCCTATGGATCCGCTGCAGATTCGATAGATGAGTACTTAAAGCTAGCTAGATCAACTGCATTGTTATGGGAGGAGTTCTGTCGTCGACCAAATGTCGCGGATATTCAGCGTCTACTAGCAAAAGCAGAAGAGCGTGGCTTTCCAAGCATGCTAGGAAGTATCGATTGTATGCATTGGCAATGGAGGAATTGTCCGGTCGCCCATGCCGGTCAATTCACAAGGGGGGATATCAAACATCCCACCATCATCTTAGAAGCTGTTGCATCGTATGATCGGTGGATCTGGCATGCTTTTTTGGAGGTGGCCGGGTCCAACAATGACATTAACGTACTGAATCAGTCGCCATTATTCAAGGATGTCCTTCAAGGTCAAGCACCCATAGTGAACTTCATGGTTAATGGACATGAACACAATATGGGATACTATCTTGCCGACAGCATCTACCCTTCCTGGTCGGTGTTCATCAAGGGTATTCCGCTTCCACAAAGTGAGAAACATCAGTTATTCACAAATGCTCAAGCAGCATGGCGCAAAGATGTTGAGTGCGCTTTTGGAGTGTTGAAATCTCGGTTCAACATTATATCAGTTCCTGGACGTTCTTACTCTCAACGTACTCTTGGTTTGATCATGCGTGCATGTGTCATTTTGCACAATATGATCATCGATGACGAGCATGATGCCGATTTAGACGAGACATATGAGACAGTTGATTCTGCAGTCGGCCCGTCGATCTACTACAATGCAACCCCGAGCCTAGCAGCTAGGATTCAAATGGACAACGAGATGACGGACACATCGATGTATACACAACTACTAAATGATTTGGTTGAACATGTATGAGGACATAATAATCATTAGATTTATGTAATTTTCTATTAATTATTGTGTATTTTTAAATCGTCATGTAATTTTATTTTAATTATTACGCAGTTTGTAATTTTTAATTCAATAAAAAATATTATGTTGTGTGTTTTCTGAGCGTTGAAATAAATCCGCGTGAATTACTTAATTCTGAAATAAAAAAGCTGATGTGGCTATAGGCTGAGGCTGTAGCCTGCTGCAGCCTGTGCACTGGAGCAGCAGAGGCGAGAGTGGAGGCGAGAGCTGACGTGGCAGGGGCGAGGGGGAGGCTGTGCACTGGACTCAGCCTGATTGCTTGCCGGCTCTCGCCTCGCCCACTTTCGCGCATACAGGTGGGTAACAAAAAATACCTACGTTGTTTCCGCACGTGTAGACTAGGATCATACCATACAGGTAACTAATCACTCGTCGAATCACGGTCAACACGCACAGTCAGTCTCGACGCAGACGGCCTACCAACCAATCACACGGATACTGAACCGCTTGCAATAACGTGCGCTTATCCGCATATCACATACCCGGGTCCATGGCCATGGAAATTTTCGGCAATGCAAGCACGAGTGATCGTCCCCTCCTAAGAACATCTCCAACAACGTGGCCTATAAAAATGCCCTATAATTTAAAAATAAGTATATTTTATAGAATTTAGGGCACTAACAAAACACCCCGCTCCAACAGTAAAGCCTCAAATCTAGATTATAGAGCAGCCCACTACGGTGTAGTATATTTGAGGCACTTGAAAGAGTGCCCTATAGTTTTTTGACAAAATTTTATGAAATGAGGCACTGTTGGAGTGGTTTTTCCTGTGTAGAGCCTCATATTTCAATTTGAGGCACTAGTTTGAGGCATTGTTGGAGATGCTCTTAAGGATTAGCACTTATTAAGGAACAGTTGCACCTTTGCTTGGTTTTACAGTGCTAACTAAACAAGACTCATGCACATGTCCTTTCCTTGCAGTGCTTTGGCTTCGCGCGCGGTGACACTTCTCGACTCATCAGCAATTTTTTTTTGTGGTTTCTAATTTTCATTTAGTTTCTACTTACCACAGTAAAATGTTTGTCTTACCGTGTCGCAATTTCGTATCTATTTATTAATATTTAGGGTTAGTTTGGGAACCTCATTTTTCCAAATGATTTTCATTTTTTAAAGGTAAAAGAAATAATTTTGTTTGGGAAATGAAAACACCATGGAAAAATGTGGTTCTCAAACTAGCCCTTATATATGCAATATCTTTTAAAAAGAAAAAAGAAAAGAAAATATGTCCTACTTTAGTAACTGACTACCAAAAAAAAGGTGAATAAATCCAAGAGAAACCAAGTCCTCTCCACACAAAAGCAAAGGAAAGGAAGCTTCACTGTGAGCAAGCAAGATTTCATGCATAGCGCACGATCGACCGTTTATCATCGGTCACCTTTGCCCACCCGGCCCCACCAAACATCGCACCTAGCAACAGTTATCTTCATGCACGCGCATGCTGTGCCAAGGGAGCAAGAAGCTTCCTTCTCTGCATGCCGGAGTTTGCGCGTCTGTTACGGTACGAAGGGCTATACGCCAGTATGATGGCACAAAGTTTGATTTTCAATGTATATCTTTCAAAAGTGCATATGGTTTGGTTTGGTTTGGTTTTCAATATATCTTGCACAAATGCATGCATCCACAAGTGCTTTCGAGGTGATTCAAAAACACGTAACCTTTTGTATTATGCCTCGTCTTAAGGGCATGTTTGGGAGTAGAGTAATTGAGGGGCTAAAATATCTTAGTAGGGGCTGGTTTGGCAAACCAAAACCCAGCCGGTTTTCCGGCCTTTTCCACCGGATGAAAGCCCACACGAAGATTGTCCATGGGTTTCTCATTTATGTCATTTGGCAGCCCACAATCGGACGGAGATTAGTCCAAGAAACCCTATTTTCCACTGGGAAAGAACCCTGGCCTTGGGAGGCCAGGCGATTCTCCCTCCCCACGCGCGTCTCCTCAGCCGCCATCCCCACGTGCGTCTCCTCAGCCGCGATCTCCACGAGCACTTCCACCGCCGCGTCTCCTCAACCGCCATCTCCGCGAGCACCTCCGCCGCCGCGTCTCCTCAGCACGCCATCTCCGCGAGCACCTCCGTCGCCGCATCTCCTCAGCCGCCATCTCCACGAGCAGTTCTGTCTTGACAAGGTTAGCTCTACTGCTCTAGATCCCATCTTGTTGTGTCTTGCTGCGCCCCCTTCCCTGCTCCTATTGGTCTCGGCAAGGTTTGCGCGGGTCGCAACAACCCCCTCGCGAGTCAAATACTGCTCCTGTTGGTCTCTCCTGCTCCTGTTGGTCACCGAGAACCCTTTTTCAGACTACAGTTCTGTTATGGTGATTGTAGTTTAGTTTCAGCTATAACCTATGGAAAATTGAATGGTTGTTGCACTAATTTGTTGGTCAAATAATTTTCCCATTTCCTGGACAAGCAGATCACTGAGAACCATCTACCTTATGAGAAATGATGCCTTGTACGGTTTAGTATAGTTCTTGTATTGCTGGTTTAAATTAATTCTTGTATATCAGCTGCACTAAAACCATGGCAGCTGCACTAAATTTCCTAGACAAGCAGCTGCACTAAACTGAATGAAAGTTGTACCATGGTTTAAATTAATTCTTGTATGGTTCAGTATAGTTCTTGTATTGCTGGTTTAAATTAATTCTTGTATGGCAGCTGCACTAAAACCATGGCAGCTGCACTAAATTTCCTGGACAAGCAGCTGCACTAAACTGAATGGCAGTTGTACCATGGTTTAAATTAATTCTTGTATGGTTCAGTATAGTTCTTGTATGCATTCTTGTTTAAAACCTGGTTGCTTCTGTATGCATTCTTGTTCAGTATAGAAGTACTATGAAATGCTCTACAAGAATTTAAAACCTTTGAAAAAATTGTTTGTTTGCTGGAGACGTCAATGATGGGAGGCTACCATGATATGGCTGGCATTGTATCATTTTTACATGTCTTTTGACAGTCTCTCTATCTTATTTCTATCATTTTTAGTTCAATTTGATAACTTGCCTTATAAGTTCAATTGGTCTCCACTTCTCTAGATATGGGTTCTTGGGAGGAGCAAGTTAGACAATTTTTGTTAGATGAGGAAGAAGACGGCGATGAGTTGTTCTTTGTTATTCTCCCTGCTATATTTCCATACCTCTTAGAAGAGAAAGAGCCCATCCACACCTCCTCACTCACTGGTGCTAAAAAGGTTAGAGAAATCCTTGAAGGACATGAGAGTTGGTGCAAATCCGAGTTCCGAATGGAGCCAGCAATATTCAGAACCACAACAAATTGTCTTAGAAGAGAGAATTTACTACGAGACACACGAGGAGTTATCATTGAGAAACAGCTTGGGATGTTCATGTACATGATCTCCCACAATGCTAGTAACCAAATGCTACAGAAGGCTTTTCAACATAGTGGAGAGACTATCCATAGAAAAATATCTGAAGTATTTGATATTGTTCTCACACTAACTCAGCGTTTTGTGAAGCTTCCTAGCTCTATCCAAACTCATACCAAAATTGCAACATATTATAGGTTCATGCCATTTTTTCAGGTGTGCTATCAATTCCAAACACACAATTTGCTTAATTGTTTTCCTTTCATTGCCAATTTGCCACATGGCCTCAATATCTTTCCTTATTCTTTTCCTTGCAGAACTGCATTGGTGCAATCGACGGCACACATATACCCATCACCATAGCAGAACATAGGGTTGCTCCATATAGAAATAGGAAAGGAACTCTTTCACACAATGTTATGGTAGCCTGCGACTTTGACCTTAATTTCACATTTGTTTCATGTGGATGGGAGAGGTCAGCCTCAGATGCAGGGGTGCTTCGATCTGCTATTAGCAAAGGATTTAGTGTGCCAGAAGGGAAGTTTTATCTAGTAGATGGTGGTTATGCAAATACATCATCCTTCATTGCACCATATAGAGGGGTTTGATACCATCTCAATGAGTTTAGGAGGCGTCGTTCATCACAAAGTGGTTATGCGAACTACAGAGAGTTGTTCAACCACCGCCATGCAATTCTCCGTAACCATATAGAGAGGGCCATCGGTGTTCTAAAGAAAAGGTTCCTGATTCTAAAAGTAGGCACATTTCATCCCATAGAGAATCAAATTAAGATCGCAGCTGCAACTGTTGCATTTCACAATATAATTAGAGGGCAAAATGGAGACGAAAGATGGCTTGACAACCAACCAGATTACATCTCTCCAAGTCAATATGTTGATGTTCCAGAGGGAGATATCAACTATCTCAATGACACAGAATCAAGTGATGGAAGTGCTCTAAGAGATCAGATCGCACTTCAGATGTGGGCTGCCTACAATAGCTAGATGTTATAATAGGATGCCTACAATAGCTAGATGTGGGCTGCCTACTATTATTACTTATGAAGTCTTTATGGTTTGTAGTTTGTCATGTAGGTAGTTGCCAAGTTATGAACTTAAAGTTGCTTAGTTATGTACTATTATTTGCACAATTTCAGTTTTGAACAAAGGATGATTTGGAACAATGTGTACGAGAAAGGCTTAGTCGATGTGATGCATGATCACAAAGATAATCCAAAATTCAAAGGTCAAAATGGTTGGAATCGTGATGGATGGAATAGTATCACTACCAAGTTCAATGAAAAGTTCCCTCTAGCTCATTTCTCTAAACAACAACTGCAAGAGAAGGAGAGAGAGCTTAAAGGATACTACAAGGCAATAAGGGATTCAAGAAAAGAAAGCGGGGTTGGTTGGAATGACACCCTATGCATGGTACTGGCTGAACCAGAAGTTTTGTAACACCCGGATTTTAGGGATCCAAAACCCGGGGTTAACATAAACACCAGGTATGCTGGGACCAAGTCTCAAACATATGATGTATAGTGGCACAGGATCGAATGTCACATCTTTACATATAACATGAGTTCTATACAAAATAAATAATTACATTATAAGGAGACAACGGTCCAGCAACCCAAAGTTGACTGGGAGACGACGACCTAGGCCTCTCACGAACTCATCGCAGCATCCTCCATGAGCATCATCCTGCAGTACCTGACCTTGACCTGTGGTGTATGTGAGACAGCAAGAGTGAGCTCACATACGTTCATCGCTCAACAAGTTGTGGGGAATAATGTGTATGAACTTGCCAAAGATGGAAGCTCATATGAAGTGTAAGGCTTACCAAAGAGGATGGTTGAAGCTGAGCATTGCTTTTAAAGTTGGTCAAAATTTTATTAGCGGTTACTAAGTATAAGTAAATACCAAACCCAATTAAGTAATAGAACAAAAGTATCAACATCACCTGCAATGCAATGCGTATGACAAATTGAATTTAAGTTCCATAATTTAATCATGTGAGGGTCCGAGCTGCTCATGACCGTGAGCACGGCTAGTATACCAGTTTTACACTCTGCAGAGGTTGCGCATCTTTACCCACAAGCCGTGTTACCCATCTGCCAAGGGGTCATGAATCCCATACACCTCTACCAAGAAAGCGAGGCAGGGTAACACTACGAGGCCTTTACAAAGTTCCACTAGCTTCCGAAAACCCGCTACAGTTTACAGGAAGATCCAGTGCAGGAATCCCTTGCAGGACCGCCATCGCAGCAAAATCCTCCCGAGGGCCTCCCTACACTGACCTCTCCCCTACTGCCCTTGCCCCTTTCGGGTAAGGTAGTCTTCCACTAGCTTTCCTAATTAATCAGCCAAGGGCGTCCCATTCCACCCTTGTGGTAGCACTGTTTTCCCGGGTGGTCGCTCCATGTTCCAATTAACATAATGATCTTATCATGAACAATAAATAACAACTGATAACAAAAAGTGTAATCATGAATAGTGTATCTCCATACCCAAAACCACATAAAGCACTAGCAAGTACTACCCAGAAAGATCAGTGGTAAACAAGGTATAAAGATAATCAAACTAGGTAACCTGTTGGGTCCCATCAAATTAACCTATGCAGATCATTATGATTAATCAGAACATGGCTGGGTAAAAAGAAGTGATCAAGGGCACAACTTGCCTGGGCCTTGAGATTCCAGGTACCAGGATGATCTTCAGATCCTCGTGACCTCACTGCTAATCGTAGCAATACAAACAAACATTGTATAGGCAAATTTAACATTACACCAAAAATACACAGTAATAATCCACACATTAAAATAAAACCACAGGAACTGGAATCACTAAATTTGGAGTTGTAGATTTTAAGTTATGATTTTCCAAAGATTATATGTGCTTATTACAAGATTAGTTAAGATAACAATTTTAATGTGACTTTTATGTAAAACCAGTGGCACTAATTGATAAATAATAATATTACAAAATTATAGGAAGTGGAATGGATTAATTTGGAGCAAAAATGAATTTTCTATGAATTATCTAAGTTCTAGCAATTATTTTCATATTAAAAATCTATTTTCTATTTTATTTACTCAAATTAATCATTCACTGGACTGGGCCTCAATTATAAGAAAGGTCAGGGGGCTCGGCGCAAGAATCCCGAGACACAGGGAACAGTGCCCGAGGGACGGCGGGTTTATTCCGTGAAAGCCGAGGGGCTCTTTAACAAAAGCGCCAGCGCGAAGGGGTATCGGATGAGCTGAGCCGTCCGATCAGAAACGGAGGGCTCAGATTAGATCGACCCCATCCCCAATCGGTACACTTTGATAGCCGTCAGATCAGGATCTGACCACCGGGGTTTTATGAGATCAAAACCGCACACCGCCCTCCGATCGACGATCCACGGTCGCGAAGCTCGCCGACCGAACCGGTATGCATGGCGCGGTTATAGCCGTTGGTGACCAGATCAACGGCCCACGCACACACCCCCCCTTCACCACCGAGACGGCGGCGCACGAGTACTCCCCCGGCGGCGCCATGGCCGGCGAAGGGCCGATTAACGCACGAGCGCTCCTATTTTAAAATTGACAGGCGCAGAACAGAGAGGAGAGGGTAGCGAACATAATGGTGGATTCCATACCGAGGATTAAGCTCCCAGGAGTCCCGTCCACGGCGCACGGCGGTAATTCGCGGAGTCAATGACTCCGGCGAGCAATTGGCGCCGATTTAATCTCGCCCGCGGTGAAGGGTCTCCACACGCACAAGCGCCAGTTCCTAGCGCACCCCACGATCACGCACAAAGGCTAAATCAGAGCTTGGTCGGGGTCTTCACCAATGGCGGAGCACTCCCCTCCGGTTCTCTCTCTCTCGGTGTGCACTGGAGTAGACGACGACGCAAGTCTCTGGTTAACACGGAGGGGACCAAGCGCGGCGGCCTTTTATTGCCACGACGGCAAGGCGCGCCCGCGAAAATCGGCCAGGCCGCCCGGAATCCTGCGCCGGCTGTTGCGGTCGGTTTGTTCACGGACGCGAGCAGGGTGACAGGTGGGCCCCGGCTTCAGTGATACGCACGCGCGGTCAAAGGAGCTATCCGTGCCCGGGTGAGGATGACTGACGAGCGGGCCCCATGAACCAGCGCCCAGAAAAGAAAGAGGCGAAGGCCGCCAGGTGGGCCCGATTGGCAGAGGCACGAGCGGGTACACAGGAGAAGTGCGCGCGCGCGAGAGTGCCTGATAGGTGGGCCCAGACCGCAGTGGTGGGGATCGCCAGCACGTGCAAGTGGAGAGGCTGACCGGTGGGACCCGCGTGTCGGCGCCTGGTTGGAGACTTGGGCTGCGCGTGGGAGGTTTAAGTGGGCCGAAATGTGTGGTTGCGGCCCAGTTAGGGTTTTTCTCTTTTTCCATTTTATTTTCTATTTCTTTTCTCCAATTTCAAATCCAATTTGAATTCAAGTTTGAGTTTAAACTTTGTGAATAACTTGTCTTCAGTTTGAAAGGTATAATTTATTAATATAAGTGTGAAGGATGTTTATTTATTTTATTTTATGTAATATTTTTCTTAGTTCTTCCCTTCTCTTTTATTTTCTATTTTCTATTCCAAATTCAAATTTATACTTCTATTTTAGTTTTCAGATTTTTCAAATGTATCAATTGAAATCCAAGGGTGAATATAAACCATACTATTTTATTATTACTAGTTTAAGTTTTATTCTCCTTGTTTATTTATTTCATGAAATGTATAAATGGTTTTAAAAGAAAAATTCTTTTTCTCCTCATTTTCTTATTTCCCAATGATACTTTGTTCAGATTTCTTCTACCAATTCCAAATTCAGAATTTGGGTGTTACAAATCCTACCCCCCTTAAAAATAATCTCGTCCTCGAGATTTGTAAGAAAAGGATGTATGTTCATATGGTTTCAACACATATGCATAAACAAAATCTCGGCATGATGCATATCTTATTAGCAAAACACAGGGTCCAATGAACCTTATTATTATTACTAAAATAGGAAAATACTACTAATAGCTAAGCTAATATTTAGGTCTTACAAATAGTAATATATATATATATATATATATGTATTTATATTTATGTTTATCTCTCTATTCTTGTTGCTCGTTGACTTCTTCCCCGACTACTTCATCTTCAACCGGCTCTTCTTCTTGAATTTCAAGTTCACTGGGTTCAGCTTCTACTTCTGTATGATGGGCATATCCCCGGTTGATGGATAGGGGCTGACTCTTTCCTGCCGAGGCTTGTCCTTGCTTCATCGGAGCCGGAGTAGTGTAGGCAGCTCTATTGGGACAGTAGTTGGCGTAGTGTCCTGGTTGTCCACACTTGAAGCATGTCCTGATGGCGGTTGTGTTGGGAGCAACGGTTCCTACTGGAGTGCTTGCCTTTGGAGGAGCAGTTGGTGTCTGTTGAGTTTGTTGCCCAGAACTGCCACTAGCGGGTGTATTGGGAGTGGTAGTATAGCGAGGACGGGAACTACTTCCAGCCTGCCCTTGGTTGACAGCCTTTCTTTTCTCTCCAAATATACTCCTCTTGTTTTCTACAGCAATAGCTTTGTCAAGTAGCCTTTGGAAGGATGGGAAGGTGTGCGATACCAGCTGATATTGCAAGGGTCCAATCAAACCATCCAGAAAGAGCTCCTGCTTTTGCTCATCATCCTCTACATCTCTAGGAGCATATCGAGATAACTGGATGAATTTGTCCCTGTATTCACTCACGGACATACTTCCTTGCTTGAGGGAGAGGAACTCTTTTCTCTTAATCTTCATGAGTCCAGCAGGAATATGGTAATTCCTGAATTGTGTGGAGAATTCTTCCCAGGT
This sequence comes from Zea luxurians, assembly GCA_029449295.1. Taxonomy (NCBI): domain Eukaryota; kingdom Viridiplantae; phylum Streptophyta; class Magnoliopsida; order Poales; family Poaceae; genus Zea; species Zea luxurians. The sequence goes on along the minus strand of JAOPSE010000103.1, from coordinate 5,990,840 downwards.
AATTGTATCGGCAGCAGCATGAGCTGCACAGTACGCATCCCACCAATCCGCAGCGGGACCAGCAAGACGACCCGATGCATAGAGTACTTTCTCTCGATCCGAGCACTGGGCTATGTTGAGCATCTTCTCGATGGACTTTAACCAGTCATCTGCTTGCAGTGGATCTGCGGAGTTGGAGAAGGTTGGTGGTTTGTGGCTCATGAATTCCCGGTGCTTGTCCCGGGGTGGAACCGGTGGTGGAGGTGGGGGCAATGGCACTTGTTGTTGTTGTTGAAGTTGTTGTTGCATCTGTTGTTGTTGTACCCTTCTCTCCTGGCGTATTTCTTCCTGCTCTTGGCGCATTTCCCGACGTGCATCCTCTCTTTCCTGGTGCATTTCTTGGCGTTCTTGCTGCATTTGGGTGCGCATATCTGCCATAGTGTCAGCCATTTGTTGCATCATTCTCATTTGAGCTGCGACTAGTGGATCAACTCCGCCTTGTGGAGGATTAGGAGGATTCATCTCTGCTGACTGTGGTTGAGGTTGTCGATTAGCAGGTAAATCAATTCCACCACCCCGCCTGGTATTGACCATCTAAGTTAGAAGCATATGGTAAGATAGCTTTGCAAGGGAATCATTTAGTAGACAGAATGAATAAGCTAATAGTTGGTTATGTACTGAAATTTCTTTGGCAGGGCTGGGCCAGATATTCTATGTCAAGACTAGGGTAATTAGTTGTACGAGGTGAATGTCCAAAGGTAAGATAGAATATGTTAAGATGAGATTGATACGGAATACTACATATATTTTCTAAGGGGATAATCTAGTTTGTCTAGTTATCTTACAAATGCTATCCTTTATACCTAGATGTATATGCAGATGTAATTGTGGACATTACTCCACAACCCATCACACTCAAACAAAGATCCAAATCAGACATATATCATAAGAACAAACATTCAAATACATAGACACTTATAAAAATAGTTTTGTTTTTGTTCCTAGGATTAGGTCTCCTATTCCTAAAGTCACTTTAGGCACAGGATTTCAAAGTGTGAAATCCACATTTGTCTTTAGAATGAAAAGGTAAGAGTAATCAGAGTAAAGCGGAAATAGATGAGAAAAGATTGGGATAAGTTTAGAATAGCAAAGGTAAGTAAGTATTGGTTGTCCAGTTCTATCTAGGTTTCGTCCTACAGTCAACATTGCTCCGATACCACTTCTGTAACACCCGGATTTTAGGGATCCAAAACCCGGGGTTAACATAAACACCAGGTATGCTGGGACCAAGTCTCAAACATATGATGTATAGTGGCACAGGATCGAATGTCACATCTTTACATATAACATGAGTTCTATACAAAATAAATAATTACATTATAAGGAGACAACGGTCCAGCAACCCAAAGTTGACTGGGAGACGACGACCTAGGCCTCTCATGAACTCATCGCAGCATCCTCCATGAGCATCATCCTGCAGTACCTGACCTTGACCTGTGGTGTATGGGAGACAGCAAGAGTGAGCTCACATACGTTCATCGCTCAACAAGTTGTGGGGAATAATGTGTATGAACTTGCCAAAGATGGAAGCTCATATGAAGTGTAAGGCTTACCAAAGAGGATGGTTGAAGCTGAGCATTGCTTTTAAAGTTGGTCAAAATTTTATTAGCGGTTACTAAGTATAAGTAAATACCAAACCCAATTAAGTAATAGAACAAAAGTATCAACATCACCTGCAATGCAATGCGTATGACAAATTGAATTTAAGTTCCATAATTTAATCATGTGAGGGTCCGAGCTGCTCATGACCGTGAGCACGGCTAGTATACCAGTTTTACACTCTGCAGAGGTTGCGCATCTTTACCCACAAGCCGTGTTACCCATCTGCCAAGGGGTCATGAATCCCATACACCTCTACCAAGAAAGCGAGGCAGGGTAACACTACGAGGCCTTTACAAAGTTCCACTAGCTTCCGAAAACCCGCTACAGTTTACAGGAAGATCCAGTGCAGGAATCCCTTGCAGGACCGCCATCGCAGCAAAATCCTCCCGAGGGCCTCCCTACACTGACCTCTCCCCTACTGCCCTTGCCCCTTTCGGGTAAGGTAGTCTTCCACTAGCTTTCCTAATTAATCAGCCAAGGGCGTCCCATTCCACCCTTGTGGTAGCACTGTTTTCCCGGGTGGTCGCTCCATGTTCCAATTAACATAATGATCTTATCATGAACAATAAATAACAACTGATAACAAAAAGTGTAATCATGAATAGTGTATCTCCATACCCAAAACCACATAAAGCACTAGCAAGTACTACCCAGAAAGATCAGTGGTAAACAAGGTATAAAGATAATCAAACTAGGTAACCTGTTGGGTCCCATCAAATTAACCTATGCAGATCATTATGATTAATCAGAACATGGCTGGGTAAAAAGAAGTGATCAAGGGCACAACTTGCCTGGGCCTTGAGATTCCAGGTACCAGGATGATCTTCAGATCCTCGTGACCTCACTGCTAATCGTAGCAATACAAACAAACATTGTATAGGCAAATTTAACATTACACCAAAAATACACAGTAATAATCCACACATTAAAATAAAACCACAGGAACTGGAATCACTAAATTTGGAGTTGTAGATTTTAAGTTATGATTTTCCAAAGATTATATGTGCTTATTACAAGATTAGTTAAGATAACAATTTTAATGTGACTTTTATGTAAAACCAGTGGCACTAATTGATAAATAATAATATTACAAAATTATAGGAAGTGGAATGGATTAATTTGGAGCAAAAATGAATTTTCTATGAATTATCTAAGTTCTAGCAATTATTTTCATATTAAAAATCTATTTTCTATTTTATTTACTCAAATTAATCATTCACTGGACTGGGCCTCAATTATAAGAAAGGTCAGGGGGCTCGGCGCAAGAATCCCGAGACACAGGGAACAGTGCCCGAGGGACGGCGGGTTTATTCCGTGAAAGCCGAGGGGCTCTTTAACAAAAGCGCCAGCGCGAAGGGGTATCGGATGAGCTGAGCCGTCCGATCAGAAACGGAGGGCTCAGATTAGATCGACCCCATCCCCAATCGGTACACTTTGATAGCCGTCAGATCAGGATCTGACCACCGGGGTTTTATGAGATCAAAACCGCACACCGCCCTCCGATCGACGATCCACGGTCGCGAAGCTCGCCGACCGAACCGGTATGCATGGCGCGGTTATAGCCGTTGGTGACCAGATCAACGGCCCACGCACACACCCCCCCTTCACCACCGAGACGGCGGCGCACGAGTACTCCCCCGGCGGCGCCATGGCCGGCGAAGGGCCGATTAACGCACGAGCGCTCCTATTTTAAAATTGACAGGCGCAGAACAGAGAGGAGAGGGTAGCGAACATAATGGTGGATTCCATACCGAGGATTAAGCTCCCAGGAGTCCCGTCCACGGCGCACGGCGGTAATTCGCGGAGTCAATGACTCCGGCGAGCAATTGGCGCCGATTTAATCTCGCCCGCGGTGAAGGGTCTCCACACGCACAAGCGCCAGTTCCTAGCGCACCCCACGATCACGCACAAAGGCTAAATCAGAGCTTGGTCGGGGTCTTCACCAATGGCGGAGCACTCCCCTCCGGTTCTCTCTCTCTCGGTGTGCACTGGAGTAGACGACGACGCAAGTCTCTGGTTAACACGGAGGGGACCAAGCGCGGCGGCCTTTTATTGCCACGACGGCAAGGCGCGCCCGCGAAAATCGGCCAGGCCGCCCGGAATCCTGCGCCGGCTGTTGCGGTCGGTTTGTTCACGGACGCGAGCAGGGTGACAGGTGGGCCCCGGCTTCAGTGATACGCACGCGCGGTCAAAGGAGCTATCCGTGCCCGGGTGAGGATGACTGACGAGCGGGCCCCATGAACCAGCGCCCAGAAAAGAAAGAGGCGAAGGCCGCCAGGTGGGCCCGATTGGCAGAGGCACGAGCGGGTACACAGGAGAAGTGCGCGCGCGCGCGAGAGTGCCTGATAGGTGGGCCCAGACCGCAGTGGTGGGGATCGCCAGCACGTGCAAGTGGAGAGGCTGACCGGTGGGACCCGCGTGTCGGCGCCTGGTTGGAGACTTGGGCTGCGCGTGGGAGGTTTAAGTGGGCCGAAATGTGTGGTTGCGGCCCAGTTAGGGTTTTTCTCTTTTTCCATTTTATTTTCTATTTCTTTTCTCCAATTTCAAATCCAATTTGAATTCAAGTTTGAGTTTAAACTTTGTGAATAACTTGTCTTCAGTTTGAAAGGTATAATTTATTAATATAAGTGTGAAGGATGTTTATTTATTTTATTTTATGTAATATTTTTCTTAGTTCTTCCCTTCTCTTTTATTTTCTATTTTCTATTCCAAATTCAAATTTATACTTCTATTTTAGTTTTCAGATTTTTCAAATGTATCAATTGAAATCCAAGGGTGAATATAAACCATACTATTTTATTATTACTAGTTTAAGTTTTATTCTCCTTGTTTATTTATTTCATGAAATGTATAAATGGTTTTAAAAGAAAAATTCTTTTTCTCCTCATTTTCTTATTTCCCAATGATACTTTGTTCAGATTTCTTCTACCAATTCCAAATTCAGAATTTGGGTGTTACAAGTTTGGCCAAGGTTGATTCGCGTAAATGGGCCTTTTTCTTTGTACAATTCTATCTTTGTGCATTCAATATGTTCACTTTTGATACTAATAATATATTTCATGTTGCATTTAATAGGCTCACCCAAAGGTATCAAAGTTTCGCAATAGGCCATTCCCTCTTTTTTATAGTTTAGAAGGGCTATATGAAGGTGCGTGTGTGTATACTTCTGCATTTTGTTTATTTTTTGTCCTGCTGTTCAACAACATATCAAACCAATAGCTCATAAACAGCTAGCCCTTAAATTTTATATTTTGTCCAAGTTGGATGGAGATAGGGCTGGGCATTCGTTTTTTTTAAAACTTCGGTTTAGTTTTTCGGTTTTAAAAAACTTCGGTTTTCTAGATATTAGAAACCGATCGGTTTTCTAAAAAATGAAAAACCGAGAAGTTCAGTTTCGGTTTTTTACTTCGGTTTTTTGGTAAAAACCGAATACCAAACTTATACTCAAGACAACACATACATCAAGTTTATATGATAGATTACACATAATTTTAAAAAATAAAAATTATATAGATACAAATATTTAGAGATACATCATACATCACATATAAATAAGTGAATAACAATTTAATTGCTTTACACATTTAGTTCACATAAACGAATAGTCAAATTTTAGAATTGATAAAGTTTGGTATTCGGTTTTTTGGTATTTCGGTTCGGTATACGGTGAAAACCGATTACGATACCGAAAACCGAACTTCTGAGATACAAAAACCGAAACCGAACCGAACTACCGAAAAAACCGAAATTTCGGTTCGGTACGGTTCGGTTCGGTTTTCGTTTTTTGGTAAAAAAAAGTGCCCACCCCTAGATGGAGATATTTCAGTAAAATTTAACACAATGTGAAGACATACATGTTCATATTGATGCCAAGGATGTCTCCCAGTTCCCATTTCAATAATTGTGCACCCAAGGCTCCAGAAATCAACTTCAAAATTGTACCCATTTTTATTCATTATAACCTGAAAACGCCTTCGATAGAAAACAACATACCTCATGAGCCATTGTAACACCCACTTTGTAATTTGCTAGAAATAATACCAACAGAGAAACAATTTCTCCTTATATGGGTTTGACCTTTATGCATCATCACATGTGGACACTATATTCAAAAACAAATAAGTAATAAAAGGATATACTATTAAAGTTTATGCATCATGCTGAGTTTTTATTTGGATGTGCATTGTGCTTAATAAAATAAATATACCATTAATAGCATATCAATGGATCCATAGAATTTAAAGTTTAACTTGAAAATAAAACCATGAGAATATAGAAAAGAAAGGGAAAGAGTATAGAATTTATAGAAAATATATACATAAAAATAAGTATCTTCAAAGTCAGTACTTTAATGGCACAATATAAAATTGTAAGGAAGGGCCAAAAGGTTTGAATTAGATATGAATTCAAATTGAATTTGAAAAGGGAGAAAAGGAAATAGGAAATAAAAAAAAAGAAAAAGGATATTGTACCCCTAACTGGGCCTCGGATACCACTTTTGGCCCACCCACAGGTTCACTACCGCGCGGCCCAGCCGAGCTCTGGTGCCGACACATGGGTCCCAGGGACCAGTCACTCATTCACGGCCGCTCCTTTTCCTGTCCCTGTCGCGTGGGCCTGGAATCCCGACAGCTCACATCTCCCTCATGCTCGCGCGGTCGCCCAGGTCCGCCGCCGCGTTTGCCGGAGGATCCCCGGCCGAATCGGCCGCAGCCGTTGCGCCTGTGCCTCGGACTATAAATGGCTAGCCGACGGACGCAAGGGACCCCGCCAGCTGACCAATTTCCATCGACGCCGCACTCGGTGAGGAAGAGAGGAGCTCACTGGTGCTTGGGAGCCGCGGCGCAGCCGCAGCGTCGCGTGAATCTAGGTGTACGCCGTTCCCCTTCGGTGAGAAATCCCTCCGGCCCCCTCCATTATCATCCACGCAAAGTTTACACCCGATTATTGTTGAGATCGTCGCGCCGTGATTTGGGAATTTGTCACCGGAGTTCTCCCTCTACCGCTCAAACCGCACCACGCCATGATCAGCGTTGCCATTACCCCAATGGCCGGTGGGAACTATCTCGGCATGTTCTCCACCATTCCCTCTAAGTGTAGCGCCAACCAATTTCACGGTAGGGTTGGTTGGGTGGCGGATCGTGTGGTCACCGGCGAAGCTCCACCGTGGGTGGGCTTGGTGGTGCCGCCCTGCTCCGGCCGGGTGGTGGCGATGGGTTTCGGTCGTCGATTCCCTGGGGGACGGCCCAGATCTAATCCACGCTCTGATTCGCGTAACCTGTATCCTCACCGTTAGATCGCGAGTTGATGGATCAGATCTGGTGTGGGGATCGTGCGCCGTGGACCGCGGATCTGGGATCCAACGGTTGTTAGCGTAGCAGTGTACATAACCGGGTCCGGGTTAATCTGGACGCGTGATATCTAATCCAACGGCTAGGATCTGTCCATACCCCTTCACCCTGGCAGTCTTTTAAAAGAGCCCCTCGGTTAGTTAGGAATGAAACCCGCAGTCCATTGCGCCTGTAATCTGAGTCTTAGGTAGAATTGCACCGGGGCCCCTGCGTTTCCCATTAATTGAGGCCCAGTCTAGAGCTTATTTAAACTGTATAAATGAATTAGAAATTGAATATTTAATAGAAAAATAATTGTTAGAACTTCAATAATTCATAGAAAATTCATACTAACTCCAAATCACTTCATTCCAGTTCATAAAATTTTGTAATTTTATTCTTTAGCACTTAGTGTCTCTGTTTTGTCATGACAACAGTAATAAAATTTATCCCACACTTAATCCTATTTTAAACACATAAAACCTTTGAAAATCCATAACTTGAATTCTATAACTCCAAAAATTATGATTCTTGTTCCTAGAATTTTATTTTAATGTGTAGATTATTACTGTGTATTTTATTTATATGTTTGGTGTAATGTTAATTTCTCTATATGCATTGTGCTTGTTTGTATTGTGACGAGTAGAAGAGCCCGTGACCGAGGATCCTGGTGAGCAGCAGGTTGAAGTAGCTGAGCAGGAGCTCATTGAAGGCAAGTTGTGCCCTTGACCACTTTTTACCTAATAATGTTCTTTAATATCACTTATCCATGCATAGGTTAATTTTGATGGGACCCAATAGGTCACCCTAGATTGTTTATCTCATTACCTTGTTTACCCCTGAATCACTTGGGTAGTTTGCTATTGCTTTATATGGTTTTGGGATAATCATTTATTACCTCTATGTTCCAATTCTTTTTGTTATTCTATTTATGTTCATGTTGAGATCATTAATGTTAATTGGAACATAGAGCTTAACTTGAGAACCACGTGCCACCATAAGGGTTTAATGGGACGCCCTTGGCTGACTAATTAGGAAAGCTAGTGGAAGACTACCTTACCCGAAAGGGGCAAGGACAGTAGGGGAGTGGTCAGTGTAGGGAGGTCCTTGCTTGATTTTGCTGCGATGGCGGTCAGGCAAGAACCCTGCATTGGAACTTCCTATAAACTATAGCGGGTTTTCGGAAGCTAGTGGAACTTTGTAAAGGCCTCGTAGTGTTGCCCTGTCACGCTTCCTAGGTAGAGGTGTATGGGATTCGCGACCCCTTGGCAGATGGGTAACATGACTTGTGGGTAAAGGGTACAACCTCTGCAGAGTGTAAAACTGGTATACTAGCCGAGCTCACGGTCATGAGCGGCTCAGGACTCTCTGATGTATAAATTATGGAACTTAAATTCAATTTTGTCATTTGCATTGCATGGGTTTGTTATTAATTTTGTTCTATTACTTTATTTATGGTTTGGTATTTACTTACACTTAGTAACTGCTAATAAAAGTTTGACCAACTACTTAAAAGCAATGCTCAGCTTTAACCCCTATCATTGATTAGCCTTACACATCACATGAACTCACACCTTTGTGAGTTTATGTCCACTGGTTCCCCACAACTTGTTGAGCTATGATCATGTGTGAGCTCACCCTTGCTGTCTCACACCCCCCCACAGGAGAAGAGCAGGTGGTTCAGGAGGAGCCACAAGGCGAGGAGTATGATCTGATCTAGGTGGCGTTTCTCAGTTGACATTGGCGCCGACGATCCTTAGTTCGTTTTATCTTTATTATTTTATTTTGTAATAAGTCTTCCGCTATGTAATAAATACTCTGATAATTTATGACATTTATCTCTATACACTCTGTTATTATATATGTTGTCTTCTTGGCGCATGTATGAGATGCACCTGGCTTTGTTCCTTAAAGCCGGGTGTGACAGAAGTGGTATCAGAGGAAATGTTGACTGTAGGACGAAACCTAGATAGAAATGGACAAACCCTCTCCTACTTACCTTACTCTGACTCATTCTATACTTATCTCATCTTGATCTTGTCTCACCTTCTGCTACTCTACTCTGGTTAATCTTATCTTTTCTACTCTAAGACAAGATGGATTTCACACCTTGGAATCCTACCACTATGATCTTTTTAAGAAATAGGGAACCCAAGACAAAATTTAAAACTATTTTCTTTAAAAATGTTGTTTGATTGTGCTGATGATAAATGCCTGATTTGCTTCTTTGATTGATTGAATTATTATAGATGGACATCTTAGTATGTACCACCATAAGGTAATAAATTAGCTTTAGTAGATGAAATATTAATCTGCTTAGCTAATAAATCCCCCAAAGTAACCTGATTTGTAAATACATGTCTTGTCTACTATTCTCTTACCATATGTATCTAACTCAGATGGTCAATACCAGGCGGGGTGGTGGAATTGATTTGCCTCCTAATCGACACACTCGAAGGATATATAGACAACCTCAGCCACAGCCTGCAGAGATGAATCCTCCTAATCCTCCACCAGGCGGAGTTGACCCACTGGTTGCTGCTCAGATGACGGTGATGCAGCAAATGGCGGACACTATGGCTGATATGTGTGCCCAGATGCAGCAAGAACGCCAAGAGATGCGTCAGGAAAGAGAAGATATATGACAGGAGTTGCGCCAGGAGCGAGAGGAGATAAGCCAAGAAAGGAGGGCACAACAACAGCAGCTGCAACAACAAATGCAACAACAACAACAACAGCAACAGCAGCAACAAGTACCACTGCCTCCACCACCACCACCAGTTCCACCCCGTGATAAGCATAGAGAGTTCATGAGTCATAAGCCACCTACATTCGCTAGCTCACCTGATCCACTGGACGCGGATGATTGGCTGAAGTCCATTGAGAAGATGCTGAATATTGCACAATGCACTGACCGGGAGAAGGTTTTATATGCTTCTGGACGTCTGACAGGTCCTGCTGCTGACTGATGGGATTCATATACTGCTGCCCATGATGCTGCTGATACTATTACTTGGGCAGAGTTTAGTACACAGTTCAGGAACTACCATATTCCAGCTGGATTGATGAAGATTAAGAAGAAGGAATTTCTGTCGCTGAAGCAAGGAAGTATGTCAGTCAGCGAGTACCGCGACAAGTTCATCCAGTTATCCAGATATGCCCCTGATGAAGTTGTTGAGGATGAAAGAAAGCAGGAGCATTTTATTGAAGGACTTAATGGACCACTGCAGTATGCTCTAGTGGCACACACATTTCTATCATTTCAGAGGCTGCTTGATAAGGCCCTGGCTATTGAACACAAGCGTGTTCAGCTGGGAGATTTGAAGAGAAAGGCTATATCTCAAGGACAAGGAAGCAGTAGTGTTCGTCCTCGCTACAGTTCACCACAGGGTACACCGACTCGACCAGGGGGATCGCGCCCAGTTCAGCAATCACCACTGAGGACTCCACCTCCTCGACAGGCTACCCCCACTGGCACCCCGATGAAGTTTTCAGGACAGAGTCCAGGCACTACTTGTTTCAAGTGTGGGAAGACTGGTCATTATGCAAATGTCTACCCACATAGGATTGCTACTACTCCAGTTCAGAACAGGCAACAAACTCCAGGATCTGGCAAGGGATATTCTATTGCCAAAGTTAATCAAGTCAGCGTTGATGCTACTCCGGATGGTGGGGACCTCGTACTTGGTATGTTTTATGTTAATACAATTCCTGCAACCATATTATTTGATTCTGGTGCTACACATTCATTCATGTCTGCTAGATACGCCAACACAAATGAAATACCACTGCTAAATATGAGAAAACCCATGATAGTAATTACACCTAAATGGCCTGTTGAGGCAAATCAAATGACACGTAGATTGACATTGACCATTATGGGTAGAGAATTTGGAGCTACTGCTATAATCTTAGAGTCAAGCAGTATAGATCTGATCCTTGGTATGTCATGGCTAAGAAAGGCAAAGGCCGTTATAGCAAGTGGTAGAGGTACCGTAGAACTCACTACCACTAAAGGAGAAAGGTTTCAAGTTAATATTGCAGTAACCTCCTCACCCATGCGTGCAATGTTCTTTATACCTGAGGAGTTTGTTGGCGACAACATCCGGGTGGTTAGAGATTTTCCGGATGTCTTTCTGAAAGGGAAATGTGCCCTTGGGCCATTTCTAAGTATTTTGGTGATTTAGTGCCCAACACAGGTGCCTAATTGTAAAATGGTGGACAAAGTACAAATCAAGGATAAAGGTATGTTTCTCAGACTTAGTACATTGTTTTATGGACTAATGTATTGTGTCTAAGTGCTGGAAACAGAAAAAATCGAGTTGGAGAAGAGATGGCTCGAGCAGCCAAAATCTGCCCAGTCTGGGTGCACCGGACTGTCCGGTGGTGCACCGGACAGTGTCCGGTGCGCCAGGCTGGCTTGGGCGAAGTGGCTGCTCTCGGGACTTCGACGGCGGTGTACGGCTAAAATTCACCGGACTGTCCGGTGTGCACCGGACTGTCCGGTGGGCCGCTCACAGGCGAACTCGTCGCTCTCGGGAAACCATCAACGGCGTACGGCTAAAATTCACCGGACTGTCCGGTGAGCCAACGGTCGGTCGGGCCAACGGTCGGCCGCGCAATCTGCGCGGGACACGTGGCCGAGCCAACGGCTAGAAGATGGCACCGGACTGTCTGGTGTGCACCGGACATGTCAAGTGCACCAACGGCTCCCAGGCTGCCAACGGTCGACTGCGCTGTTTATGGAAAGAAATCGGGCACCGGACATGTCCGGTGTGCACCGGACTGTCCGGTGCGCCAGACGACAGAAGGCAAGAATTGCCTTCCCAGATTGCTCCCAACGGCTCCTAGCTGCCTTGGGGCTATAAAAGGGACCCCTAGGCGCATGGAGGAGCACACCAAGCATCTCCTAATCATTTCTAAGCACCAAGACATCGATTTCGCGCGTTCTTTTCATTGTGATAGCATATAGAGCTCTAGTGGAGTTGTGAACTCATTGAGTTGTGTTGCGAGCTCTTGTTGCGACTTGTGTGCGTGTTGACACTCTGATTCTAGTGTCTTGTGTGCGTTGCTAATCCCTCCCTTGCTCCGTGTTCTTTGTGAATTTCAAGTGTAAGGGCGAGAGGCTCCAAGTTGTGGAGATTCCTCGCAAAAGGGATTGAGATAAAGCAAGCAAAACACCGTGGTATTCAAGTGGGTCTTTGGACCACTTGAGAGGGGTTGATTGCAACCCTCGTCCGTTGGGACGCCACAACGTGGAGTAGGCAAGCGTTGGTCTTGGCCGAACGACGGGATAACCACCGTGCCATCTCTGTGATTGATTTATTGTGGTTATTGTGTTTTGATTCCTCTATAGCCACTTGGCAATTATTGTGCTAACAATTAACCAAGTTTTGTGGCTTAAGTTTTGAAGTGTTACAGGATCACCTATTCACCCCCCCCCCCCTCTAGGTGCTCTCAATTGGTATCGGAGCCGTTCTCTTCAAGAAAGGGACTAACCACCCGAAGAGATGGATCCTAAGGGCAAGGGGATGGTGATCAACGACAAGGAGAAGGAGTCCTTCGTCAACGAGCCCAATGATGACAGGCCCACCGACTCAGGCTCGGGCCACAAAAGAAAAGACGGGAGGAAGAAGAAGACAAGGCGCATCAAGGAAATTGCCTACTACGACAGCGACGAATCTTCCTCCTCCCAAAAGGACAACGACGACTACGACAAACGAAAGACGGTTAACTCAAACTTTTCTTTCGATTATTCGCGCATTCCGCATAGCTCAAATGCTCAATTGCTCCCCATTCCACTTGGCAAGCCTCCTCACTTTGATGGAGAGGACTACGGATTTTGGAGCCACAAAATGCGTACTCACCTGTTTTCTCTCCATCCAAGCATTTGGGAGATTGTGGAAAGTGGAATGAAATTTGATAGCTCGGATAGCCCTGTGTTTATTAATGAACAGATTCATAAAAATGCACAAGCTACTACTGTGTTGCTAGCCTCTTTGTGCAGGGACGAGTATCACAAGGTGAGCGGCTTGGACAATGCCAAGCAGATCTGGGACACCCTCAAGATCTCTCATGAGGGGAACGACGTCACCTTGCTCACCAAAATGGAGTTGGTGGAGGGCGAGCTTGGAAGGTTCGCGATGATAAGGGGCGAGGAGCCAACTCAAACATACAACCGGCTCAAGACCCTTATCAACAAAATAAGGAGCTACGGAAGCACGAGATGGACGGACCACGATGTCGTCTGACTGATGCTAAGGTCCTTTACCATTCTTGATCCTCATTTGGTGAATAATATTCGTGAGAATCCCAGGTACACCAAAATGTCGCCCGAAGAAGTCCTCGGAAAATTCGTTAGCGGGCGAATGATGATCAAGGAGGCGAGGTACGTGGACGACGCCTTGAATGGTCCGATCAACGAGCCGCAACCCCTTGCTCTCAAGGCAACAAGAAGCAAGGAGGCGCTACCTAGCAAGGTGGCACAGATTGAGGCGGCCGGACTTAATGATGAAGAGATGGCCCTAATTATCAAAAGATTCAAGACGGTGCTTAAGGGTCGCAAGGGACAGCCAAGCAAGACCAAAGCCAAGGGGAAGCGCTCATGCTTCAAATGCGGTAAGCTTGGTCATTTTATTGCTAACTGTCCCAACAATGATAGTGAACAGGACCAAGGGAACAAGAGGGAGAAGAAGGCATACAAGAAGGCAAAGGGCGAGGCACATCTAGGCAAGGAGTGGGATTCGGATTGCTCCTCCTCCGACTCCGACAATGAGGGACTCGCCGCCACCGCTTTCAACAAGTCATCCCTCTTCCCAAACGAGCGTCACACTTGCCTCATGGCAAGGGAGAAGAAAGTAAGCACTCATGATACTAGTACTTATGCTTCTTCAAGTGAGAATGAGTCTAGTGATGATGAGATAGATTACTCATGCTTATTCAAAGGATTAGATAGATCTAAAATTGATAAGATTAATGAGTTGATTGATGCCTTGAATGATAAGAATATACTTTTAGAAAAGCAAGAGGATTTGTTGTATGAAGAACATGATAAATTTATAGAAGCACAAAAGTCTCTTGCTCTAGAAATTAAAAGGAATGAAATTCTCTCTAGTGAATTATCTTCTTGTCATGAAACTATTGCTACATTAAAAGGTTTTAATGATGATTTAAATGCTAAACTAGAAGTAGCTAGTAAATCTAATTCTTGTGTAGAAATTGTTGAAACTTGTAATAGGTGTAAAGATTTTGACATTGATGCCTGTAGTGATCATTTAGTTTCAATTTCCAAATTAAATGAGGAATTAGCTAGTCTTAATGCCCAACTTAAGACTAGCAAGAATGAATTTGACAAGCTAAAATTTGCAAGGGATGCCTACACAATTGGTAGACACCCCTCCATTAAGGATGGACTTGGCTACAAGAGGGAAGCCAAGAACTTGACAAGCCATAAGGCTCCCATCTCCGCCAAGGAGAAAGGGAAGGCCCCTATGGCTAGTAGTGTGCAAAAGAACCATGCCTTTATGTACCATGATAGGAGACAATCTAGAAATGCTTATAGGAGTTGTAATGCATATAATGCCTTTGATTCTCATGCCATGTTTGCTTCCAGTTCTTCTTATGTGCATGATAGAAATGTTGGTAGGAGAAATATTGTTCATAATATGCCTAGGAGAAATGTTGTTAATGTTCCTAGGAAAGTAAATGAACCTTCTATAATATATCATGCTTTAAATGCTTCTTTTGCTATTTGTAGAAAGGATAGGAAGATAGTTGCTAGAAAATTAGGGGCAAGATGCAAGGGAGACAAAACTTGCATCTGGGTCCCTAAGGATATTTGTGCTAACCTTGTAGGACCCAACATGAGTTGGGTACCTAAGACCCAAGCCTAAATTTGCCTTGCAGGTTTATGCATCCGGGGGTTCAAGCTGGATTATCGACAGCGGATGCACAAACCATATGACGGGGGAGAAGAAGATGTTCACCTCCTACGTCAAAAACAAAGATTCCCAAGATTCAATAATATTCGGTGATGGGAATCAAGGCAAGGTAAAAGGGTTAGGTAAAATTGCAATCTCAAATGAGCACTCTATATCTAATGTGTTTTTAGTAGAGTCTCTTGGATATAATTTGCTATCTGTTAGTCAATTATGCAATATGGGATATAACTGTTTATTTACAAATGTAGATGTGTCTGTCTTTAGAAGATGTGATGGTTCACTAGCTTTTAAGGGTGTACTAGATAGCAAACTTTACTTAGTTGATTTTGCAAAAGAAGAGGCCGGTCTAGATGCATGCTTAATGGCTAAGACTTGCATGGGCTGGTTGTGGCATCGCCGCTTAGCACATGTGGGGATGAAGAACCTCCACAAGCTTCTAAAGGGAGAACACGTGATAGGTCTAACCAATGTTCATTTCGAAAAAGAAAGACCTTGTGCAGCTTGTCAAGCAGGTAAACAAGTGGGAGGAGCACATCACAGCAAGAATGTGATGACAACATCAAGACCTCTGGAGTTGCTGCATATGGACCTCTTCGGACCTTCGCCTATCTGAGCATAGGAGGAAGTAAGTATGGTCTAGTTATTGTTGATGATTTTTCCCGCTTCACTTGGGTGTTCTTTTTGCAGGATAAGTCTGAAACCCAAGGGACCCTCAAGCGCTTCCTAAGAAGAGCTCAAAATGAGTTCGAGCTCAAGGTGAAGAAGATAAGGAGCGACAACGGGTTCGAATTCAAGAACCTTCAAGTGGAGGAGTTCCTTGAGGAGGAGGGGATCAAGCACGAGTTCTCCGCTCCCTACACACCTCAGCAAAATGGTGTGGTAGAGAGGAAGAACAGGACGCTCATAGATATGGCGAGGACTATGCTTGGAGAGTTCAAGACCCCCGAGTGCTTTTGGTCTGAAGCCGTGAACACGACTTGCCACGCCATCAACAGGGTCTACCTTCACCGCCTCCTCAAGAAGACTTCATATGAGCTGCTGACTGGTAACAAACCCAATGTATCGTACTTTCGTGTATTTGGGAGTAAATGCTACATTCTAGTGAAGAAGGGTAGGAATTCCAAATTTGCTCCCAAAGCCGTAGAAGGGTTTTTATTAGGTTATGATTCAAATACAAAGGCGTATAGGGTCTTCAACAAATCATCGGGTGTGGTTGAAGTCTCTAGCGACGTTGTATTTGATAAGACTAATGGCTCTCCAAGAGAGCAAGTTGTTGATCTTGATAATGTAGATGAAGAAGATGTTCCAACGGCCGCGATACGCACCATGGCGATCGGAGATGTACGGCCTCAGGAACAACTGGAGCGAGATCAACAGTCTTCCTCAACTATGGTGCACCCCCAACCCAAGATAATGAACAGGTACCTCAAGTGGAGGCGCATGATCAAAGGGGAGCACAGGATGTTCAAATTGAAGAGGAAGAAGCACCTCAGGCACCTCCAACCCAAGTTCGAGCGACGATTCAAAGGGATCATCCCATCGACCAGATATTGAGTGATATTAGCAAGGGAGTAACTACTCGTTCAAGATTGGTTAATTTTTGTGAGCATTACTCTTTTGTCTCTTCTATTGAGCCTTTCAGGGTAGAAGAGGCCTTGCTAGATCCGGACTGGGTGTTGGCCATGCAAGAGGAACTCAACAATTTCAAGCGCAATGAAGTTTGGACACTGGTGCCTCGTCCCAAGCAAAATGTTGTGGGAACCAAGTGGGTGTTCCGCAACAAACAGGATGAGCACGGGGTGGTGACAAGGAACAAGGCTCGGCTTGTGGCAAAAGGTTATGCCCAAGTCGCAGGTTTGGACTTTGAGGAGACTTTCGCTCCTGTGGCTAGGCTAGAATCAATTCGTATCTTGCTAGCATATGCCGCTCACCATTCTTGCAGGTTATACCAAATGGATGTGAAGAGCGCTTTCCTCAACGGGCCGATCAAAGAGGAGGTGTACGTGGAGCAACCCCCTGGCTTCGAGGATGAACGGTACCCCAACCACGTATGTAAGCTCTCTAAGGCGCTCTATGGACTTAAGCAAGCCCCAAGAGCATGGTATGAATGCCTTAGAGACTTTTTAATTGCTAATGCTTTCAAGGTTGGGAAAGCCGATCCAACTCTTTTTACTAAGACTTGCGATGGTGATCTTTTTGTGTGCCAAATTTATGTCGATGACATAATATTTGGTTCTACTAATCAAAAGTCTTGTGAAGAGTTTAGCAGGGTGATGACGCAGAAATTCGAGATGTCGATGATGGGCGAGTTGAACTACTTCCTTGGGTTCCAAGTGAAGCAACTCAAGGACGGCACTTTCATCTCCCAAACGAAGTACACGCAAGACTTGCTAAAGCGGTTTGGGATGAAGGACGCCAAGCCCGCAAAGACGCCGATGGGAACTGACGGACACACCGACCTCAACAAAGGTGGTAAGTCCGTTGATCAAAAAGCATACCGGTCCATGATAGGTTCTTTGCTTTATTTATGTGCTAGTAGACCGGATATTATGCTTAGCGTATGCATATGTGCTAGATTTCAATCCGATCCTAAGGAATGTCACTTAGTGGCGGTGAAGCGAATTCTTCGATATTTAGTCGCTACGCCTTGCTTCGGGATCTGGTATCCAAAGGGGTCTAACTTTGACTTGATTGGGTACTCAGATTCCGACTATGCTGGATGTAAGGTCGATAGGAAGAGTACATCGGGGACGTGCCAATTCTTAGGAAGGTCCCTGGTGTCATGGAACTCTAAGAAACAAACCTCCGTTGCTCTATCCACCGCTGAGGCCGAGTACGTTGCTGCGGGACAGTGTTGTGCGCAACTACTTTGGATGAGGCAAACCCTCAGGGACTTTGGCTACAATCTGAGCAAAGTCCCACTCGTATGTGATAATGAGAGTGCTATCCGAATAGCGGAAAATCCTGTTGAGCACAGCCGCACAAAGCACATTGACATCCGCATCACTTTTTGAGAGACCACCAGCAAAAGGGAGATATCGAAATGTTTCATGTTAGCACCGAGAACCAGCTAGCCGATATCTTTACCAAGCCTCTAGATGAGAAGACCTTTTGCAGGCTGCGTAGTGAGCTCAATATCTTAGATCCGCGGAACTTGGATTGAAATGTAGCATACATGTGTTTATGCCTTTGATCATGTTCATTCTGCGTTTTGTTGCTTATTGTGGTGCTCAAGTTGAACAAACACTCCCTGGACCTCACAAGTCCTGTTTGCAAGTGATGCACATATTTAGGGGGAGTTGTGCTACAACTTGACCCTTTGAGACTAACCGCGTACTTGAGTTTGGTTGTTTTAGTCTCCAAGGAGAATTGAAAGGGAAAAGGTGGACTTGGACCATGCAAGACTTCCACTGCACTCCGATGAAAAAGAGTAACTTTTCCAAGTTCATCTTTATACTCTCACTGTCTTTGTGTTCTTATTTGAAGATTTTGATGAGGCAATGGGGTTAATGGGGCCAAGATTGATCCCGTTTTGGTGCTTGATGCCAAAGGGGGAGAAAATAAAGGCCAAAGCAATAATGGATCAGCTACCACTTGAGAAATTTTGAAAATAGTAGATTAGAGCTTTTGGTTTGTCAAAACTCTTTTATTGTCTCTTATGTCAAAAGTTGGCCTCTTGTGGGGAGAAGTGTTGATTATGAAAAAAAAGGGGAGTTTTTGAAATCCTTGATCAAATTTCTTTGGAAAACCTCTCTTTATGTCTCTACAAGTGGTTTTGACTTAGAGATAGGAATTTGAGTTTGATTTTCAAAAACAAACCAAGTGGTGGCATAGAGTGATCCATATATGTCAAAATTGAATCAAAATAATTTGAGTTCTTATTTGAAGTGATTTTGTACTTGTTCTACTTGCTTTATGTTGTGTTGGCATAAATCACCAAAAAGGGGGAGATTGAAAGGGAAATGTGCCCTTGGGCCATTTCTAAGTATTTTGGTGATTTAGTGCCCAACACAGGTGCCTAATTGTAAAATGGTGGACAAAGTACAAATCAAGGATAAAGGTATGTTTCTCAGACTTAGTACATTGTTTTATGGACTAATGTATTGTGTCTAAGTGCTGGAAACAGAAAAAATCGAGTTGGAGAAGAGATGGCTCGAGCAGCCAAAGTCTGCCCAGTCTGGGTGCACCGGACTGTCCGGTGGTGCACCGGACAGTGTCCGGTGCGCCAGGCTGGCTTGGGCGAAGTGACTGCTCTCGGGACTTCGACGGCGGTGTACGGCTAAAATTCACCGGACTGTCCGGTGTGCACCGGACTGTCCGGTGGGCCGCTCACAGGCGAACTCGTCACTCTCGGGAAACCATCAACGGCGTACGGCTAAAATTCACCGGACTGTCCGGTATGCACCGGACTGTCCGGTGAGCCAACGGTCGGCCGGGCCAACGGTCGGCCGCGCAATCTGCGCGGGACACGTGGTTGAGCCAACGGCTAGAAGATGGCACCGGACTGTCCGGTGTGCACCGGACATGTCAAGTGCACCAACGGCTCCCAGGCTGCCAACGGTCGACTGCGCTGTTTATGGAAAGAAATCGGGCACCGGACATGTCCGGTGTGCACCGGACTGTCCGGTGCGCCAGACGACAGAAGGCAAGAATTGCCTTCCCAGATTGCTCCCAATGGCTCCTAGCTGCCTTGGGGCTATAAAAGGGACCCCTAGGCGCATGGAGGAGCACACCAAGCATCTCCTAATCATTTCTAAGCACCAAGACATCGATTTCGCGCGTTCTTTTCATTGTGATAGCATATAGAGCTCTAGTGGAGTTGTGAACTCATTGAGTTGTGTTGCGAGCTCTTGTTGCGACTTGTGTGCGTGTTGACACTCTGATTCTAGTGTCTTGTGTGCGTTGCTAATCCCTCCCTTGCTCCGTGTTCTTTGTGAATTTCAAGTGTAAGGGCGAGAGGCTCCAAGTTGTGGAGATTCCTCGCAAACGGGATTGAGATAAAGCAAGCAAAACACCGTGGTATTCAAGTGGGTCTTTGGACCACTTGAGAGGGGTTGATTGCAACCCTCGTCCGTTGGGACGCCACAACGTGGAGTAGGCAAGCGTTGGTCTTGGCCGAACGACGGGATAACCACCGTGCCATCTCTGTGATTGATTTATTGTGGTTATTGTGTTTTGATTCCTCTATAGCCACTTGGCAATTATTGTGCTAACAATTAACCAAGTTTTGTGGCTTAAGTTTTGAAGTGTTACAGGATCACCTATTCACCCCCCCCCCTCTAGGTGCTCTCACTTTCCAGAGGAACTACTAGGGATGCCACCTGATAGAGAAGTTGAGTTTGTTATTGATCTCTTACCTGGAACCGCCCCTATTTCTAAACGGCCATATAGGATGTCCGTAGAGGAGTTGAAGGAACTTAAGAAGCAGTTAACTGAGTTACAAGAGGTTGGGTACATTCATCCGAGTTCCTCACCTTGGGGAGCACCGGTTCTGTTTGTACAGAAGAAGGATGGATCGCAGCGGATGTGTGTGGATTATAGATCTCTTAATGATGTTACGGTGAAGAACAAGTATCCGTTGCCCCGTATTGAGGATTTATTTGATCAGATGAGAGGTGCAAAGGTATTCTCGAAGATTGATCTCCGATCCGGTTACCATCAGATGAGGATTAGACCATCGGATATTCCCAAGACGGCATTCTCGACTCGATGTGGATTATATGAGTTCATAGTTATGTCGTTTGGATTAACCAATGCACCAGCTTATTTTATGAACTTGATGAATAAGGTGTTTATGGAGTATTTGGACAGATTCGTCGTGGTATTCATCGACGATATTCTTATCTATTCCAAGTGTGATAGTGATCATGAGGAACATCTGAGGTTGGTGCTACAGAAGCTACGAGATAACCAGCTATATGCCAAGTTTAGCAAGTGCGAGTTTTGGATTGACGAGGTGCCATTTCTTGGTCATATTATTTCTAATGGAGGAATATCAGTGGATCCTGCTAAAGTTAAGGAGATAATGGAGTGGAGAGTACCCACTACAGTTACTGAGATTCGGAGTTTCTTAGGATTAGCAGGCTATTATCGGAGATTTATTGAAGGATTTTCTAAGATTGCTAAGCCTATGACTTCGCTTTTGGAGAAAGGAAGAGAATTTAAGTGGGACGAGAAGTGTCAGGATAGTTTTGATCAATTGAAGAAAAGATTGATGTTGCCACCAGTATTGGTTATGCCAAACCTACAGAAAGGATTTGATATCTATTGTGATGCATGTGGCCAAGGCTTAGGATGTGTGCTCATGCAGGAAGGACATGTGATTGCCTATGCTTCTCGTCAATTGCGGAAACATGAAGTGAACTACCCCACTCATGACTTGGAATTGGCAGCCGTTGTGCATGCGCTTAAGATTTGGAGACATTATGTCATGGGAACCAAGTGTCAAGTATATACGGATCATAAGAGTCTGAAGTATATATTCACTCAGAAGGATCTCAACCTTAGGCAACGCCGTTGGTTGGAGCTTATTAAGGATTATGATTTGGAGATTCACTATCACCCGGGCAAGGCAAATTTGGTTGCAGATGCCTTGAGTCACAAGGAGCATGCTCATTCAGCTATTGTTGCCCAGCTACCCGATGAGATTGTTGAGGATTTCAGGAGACTTAACCTGGGGATAGTTGCTCATACTGAAGGAGTTACTATTGATGTGGAACCTACTTTGGAACAAGAAATCCGTAAAGGACAAATTGGTGATGCTAAGATACAAGAGATTAAGGATCTGATTACTGAAGGTCGAGGTCCGGAATTTACGGAAGATGAGCAGGGCACTGTATGGTTCAAGGACAGGATGTGTGTTCCTGATATTGAAAGCCTTCGAGAGACTATTTTAAAAGAGGCCCATGATTCGGATTACTCTATTCATCCTGGTAGTACTAAGATGTACCAGGATTTGAAGCGAAAGTATTGGTGGTATGGATTGAAAAGAGATGTAGCTGCACATGTGGCTATGTGCGATGTATGTCAAAGAGTTAAGGCTGAACACCAGAGGCCAGTTGGACTATTGCATCCACTGAAGATACCCGAGTGGAAGTGGGAAGAGATTGGTATGGATTTCATTACTGGATTGCCTCGCACCCAGAAAGGATATGATGCTATATGGGTGATCGTGGATAGATTGACTAAAGTGGCTCACTTTATTCCTGTGAAGACTACTTATAAAGGTTCTCAGCTAGCAGAGTTATATATGGCTCGGATTGTGTGTTTACATGGAGTACCAAATAAGATCGTGTCTGATCGAGGTTCACAGTTTACCTCAAGATTTTGGAGAAGCTTTCATGAGAATATGAATACGAGGTTGAATTTTAGTACAGCTTATCACCCTTAGACTGATGGACAGACTGAAAGGACAAATCAAATATTGGAAGATATGTTGAGAGCATGTGCCCTTCAGCATGGAGGAAGTTGGGATAAAAGTCTACCTTATGCTGAATTCTCATATAACAATAGCTATCAGGCCAGTCTGAAGATGTCACCTTTTGAAGCTTTATATGGGAGGAAGTGCAGGACTCCTTTGTATTGGGATCAAACTGGAGAAAGACAATTCTTTGGGCCTGAACTGATTCAAGAAGTAGAAGAACAAGTTCGTATAATTCAAGAGAATTTGAGAGTGGCTCAAACCAGGCAAAAGAGCTATGCTGATAATAGAAGAAGGCCACTGGAATTTGAAGAAGGAGATTATGTGTACCTCAAGGTGTCACCACTTCGTGGAAAGAGGAGATTCAAAGTTAAGGGCAAATTGTCCCCTCGCTATATTGGACCATTCTTGATCTTTAGGAGAGTTGGAGAGATGGCATACCAGCTTGAGTTACCTGCAAGTCTATCGGATGTGCATAATGTGTTCCATGTATCTCAACTGAAGAAATGTCTTCGTGTTCCTGAGGAACAGTTACCAATGGAAGAGCCCAGTGTTCAGGGTGATTTGACTTATACGGAGTACCCGATCAAGATTTTGGATACTTTGACTAGAGTTACAAGAAATAAGGTGATAAAGATGTGCAAAGTGCAATGGAGTCACCACGGTGAAGATGAAACAACTTGGGAAAGAGAAGAAGAGCTTTGCATAGATTTTCCTCACCTTTTCCCTCGTTCTTCCTAAATCTTGAGGACGAGATTATTTTTAAGGGGGGTAGGATTTGTAACACCCACTTTGTAATTTGCTATAAATAATACCAACAGAGAAACAATTTCTCCTTATATGGGTTTGACCTTTATGCATCATCACATGTGGACACTATATTCAAAAACAAATAAGTAATAAAAGGATATACTATTAAAGTTTATGCATCATGCTGAGTTTTTATTTGGATGTGCATTTGTGCTTAGTAAAATAAATATACCATTAATAGCATATCAATGGATCCATAGAATTTAAAGTTTAACTTGAAAATAAAACCATGAGAATATAGAAAAGAAAGAGAAAGAGTATAGAATTTATAGAAAATATATACATAAAAATAAGTATCTTCAAAGTCAGTACTTTAATGGCACAATATAAAATTGTAAGGAAGGGCCAAAAGGTTTGAATTAGATCTGAATTCAAATTGAATTTGAAAAGGGAGAAAAGGAAATAGGAAATAAAAAAAAGAAAAAGGATATTGTACCCCTAACTGGGCCTCGGATACCACTTTTGGCCCACCCACAGGTTCACTACCGCGCGGCCCAGCCGAGCTCTGGTGCCGACACATGGGTCCCAGGGACCAGTCACTCATTCACGGCCGCTCCTTTTCCCGTCCCTGTCGCGTGGGCCCGGAATCCCGACAGCTCACATCTCCCTCATGCTCGCGCGGTCGCCCAGGTCCGCCGCCGCGTTTGCCGGAGGATCCCCGGCCGAATCGGCCGCAGCCGTTGCGCCTGTGCCTCGGACTATAAATGGCTAGCCGACGAACGCAAGGGACCCCGCCAGCTGACCAATTTCCATCGCCGCCTCACTCGGTGAGGAAGAGAGGAGCTCACTGGTGCTTGGGAGCCGCGGCGCAGCCGCAGCGTCGCGTGAATCTGGGTGTACGCCGTTCCCCTTCGGTGAGAAATCCCTCCGGCCCCCTCCATTATCATCCACGCAAAGTTTACACCCGATTATTGTTGAGATCGTCGCGCCGTGATTTGGGAATTTGTCACCGGAGTTCTCCCTCTACCGCTCAAACCGCACCACGCCATGATCAGCGTTGCCATTACCCCAATGGCTGGTGGGAACTATCTCGTCATGTTCTCCACCATTCCCTCTAAGTGTAGCGCCAACCAATTTCACGGTAGGGTCGGTTGGGTGGCGGATCGTGTGGTCACCGGCGAAGCTCCACCGTGGGTGGGCTTGGTGGCACCGCCCTGCTCCGGCCGGGTGGTGGCGATGGGTTTCGGTCGTCGATTCCCTGGGGGACGGCCCAGATCTAATCCACGCTCTGATTCGCGTAACCTGTATCCTCACCGTTAGATCGCGAGTTGATGGATCAGATCTGGTGTGGGGATCGTGCGCCGTGGACCGCGGATCTGGGATCCAACGGTTGTTAGCGTAGCAGTGTACATAACCGGGTCCGGGTTAATCTGGACGCGTGATATCTAATCCAACGGCTAGGATCTGTCCATACCCCTTCACCCTGGCAGTCTTTTAAAAGAGCCCCTCGGTTAGTTAGGAATGAAACCCGCAGTCCATTGCGCCTGTAATCTGAGTCTTAGGTAGAATTGCACCGGGGCCCCTGCGTTTCCCATTAATTGAGGCCCAGTCCAGAGCTTATTTAAACTGTATAAATGAATTAGAAATTGAATATTTAATAGAAAATTAATTGCTAGAACTTCAATAATTCATAGAAAATTCATACTAACTTCAAATCACTTCATTCCAGTTCCTAAAATTTTGTAATTTTATTCTTTAGCACTTAGTGTGTCTGTTTTGTCATGACAACAGTAATAAAATTTATCCCACACTTAATCCTATTCTAAACACATAAAACCTTTGAAAATCCATAACTTGAATTCTATAACTCCAAAAATTATGATTCCTCTTCCTAGAATTTTATTTTAATGTGTAGATTATTACTGTGTATTTTATTTATATGTTTGGTGTAATGTTAATTTCTCTATATGCACTGTGCTTGTTTGTATTGTGACAAGTAGAAGAGCCCGTGACCGAGGATCCTGGTGAGCAGCAGGTTGAAGTAGCTGAGCAGGAGCTCATTAAAGGCAAGTTGTGCCCTTGACCACTTTTTACCTAATAATGTTCTTTAATATCACTTATCCATGCATAGGTTAATTTTGATGGGACCCAATAGGTCACCCTAGATTGTTTATCTCATTACCTTGTTTACCCCTAAATCACTTGGGTAGTTTGCTATTGCTTTATATGGTTTTGGGATAATCATTTATTACCTCTATGTTCCAATTCTTTTTGTTATTCTATTTATGTTCATGTTGAGATCATTAATGTTAATTGGAACATAGAGCTTAACTTGAGAACCACGTGCCACCACAAGGGTTTAATGGGACGCCCTTGGCTGACTAATTAGGAAAGCTAGTGGAAGACTACCTTACCCGAAAGGGGCAAGGGCAGTAGGGGAGTGGTCAGTGTAGGGAGGTCCTTGCTTGATTTTGCTGCGATGGCGGTCAGGCAAGAACCCTGCATTGGAACTTCCTATAAACTGTAGCGGGTTTTCGGAAGCTAGTGGAACTTTGTAAAGGCCTCGTAGTGTTGCCCTGCCGCGCTTCCTAGGTAGAGGTGTATGGGATTCGCGACCCCTTGGCAGATGGGTAACATGACTTGTGGGTAAAGGGTACAACCTCTGCAGAGTGTAAAACTGGTATACTAGCCGAGCTCACGGTCATGAGCGGCTCAGGACTCTCTGATGTTTAAATTATGGAACTTAAATTCAATTTTGTCATTTGCATTGCATGGGTTTGTTATTAATTTTGTTCTATTACTTTATTTATGGTTTGGTATTTACTTACACTTAGTAACTGCTAATAAAAGTTTGACCAACTACTTAAAAGCAATGCTCAGCTTTAACCCCTATCATTGATTAGCCTTACACATCACATGAACTCACACCTTTGTGAGTTTATGTCCACTGGTTCCCCATAACTTGTTGAGCTATGATCATGTGTGAGCTCACCCTTGCTGTCTCACACCCCCCCCCCCACAGGAGAAGAGCAGGTGGTTCAGGAGAAGCCACAAGGCGAGGAGTATGATCTGATCTAGGTGGCGTTTCTCAGTTGACATTGGCGCCGACGATCCTTAGTTCGTTTTATCTTTATTATTTTATTTTGTAATAAGTCTTCCGCTATGTAATAAATACTCTGATGATTTATGACATTTATCTCTATACACTCTGTTATTATATATGTTGTCTTCTTGGCGCATGTATGAGATGCACCTGGCTTTGTTCCTTAAAGCCGGGTGTGACAGCCATCCAGTATGGGGCTTCCTCTCAATGAGTGTATTTCGGCTAAAGATGTTATCTGCTTCATATAAACAAATAATGTGAGATGGGGGGACTCAAAAGGATCTCCTTTTAGCTAATTGCCTCTTCATATGGCAAAAAGATTAGTAGCAATCAGAATCATGCTTGCTTCAGTTATCTAATGATGCCACGGAGTGCAGAAAACGGAATATGACCATCAACATCCTCGTTGTTTATATAAACAGAATCATCCTCGTTGTTTATATAAACAGAATCATCCTCGCTGTTTATATTTTGTCTAGGAGAGAAGGTGGTGTACAAACCAATAGTTGTTTATATTTTGTCCTGTTGTTCAACAACATACCAAACCAATAGCATTTTGTTCTTAATTTCTTGATCAGTAGTTCTGCTACATTTTGTATAGGTAGTGTGGCTACCGGAGAGTTAAATTTCACATCAACCTTTGTTGATCTTCCTCCACCTTCAGCTTCATCCAGGAGTGTGTCTGGACAAAGTCTCAATCCCTTGAGTACTAATTCACTTGATTTGGATGGACAAGAAACCACAAGTGTCTTCAATCTATCTTCTGATGCTCAATCTGTCCCAGTCAATACTAATGAACCCACTGAAGCTCAATTTGTCCCATCTAATCAAGAATCAAGCCATAGAGAAGGTGGCAGTGGGAGAAAGCGTAAGCAAAGCCATGTTGGATTAGCTCTTGAAAATTATGTGGAGTTTAAAAAGATCCAAAATACAGAAACACTTGAAACTCTTAAAGAACATAAGAGGCAAGAGGATCAATTTTCTATTAGCAAGTGTCAGGCTGAATTGAAAGGAATGGATGGATTAACAGCCATGGATAAATCATATGCTTTGGAGCTTTTTGTATCTGCGACAAACTGAGAGATTTTCTTAACAACAATAGAGCATGATGTTAGAGAAATTTGGCTCAAGCGCAAAATTAGGTATGTCATAACTTGAATCTACTAAGCATGCAATATTGTAGACTACAAGCCTATAATGTCATTTTTATAAATGTAGGTTGCTTCGTGGGAGTGATGCATGGCCTGAACAAATGATATGAGCAAAATTGGTATGTTCTTTCAAGCATCTTTATTTCAAATTTTACTTTAAATCACAATCTTCTCACCTACTAACTTCTGATTGATTTGTTGCATGTTTGTTTTAACACTATGCTTCCTTGCAGTACCTCTTTCCATCTCCTGTCACTGTCTCTACCATATCTACCTGAAGGAACAAATTTGAGTGCATCTTCTATTAACAGTGGCTTTAGTTTGCTATTGGTGCTCTAGTAAGAAAAATAGATGTATTTTGTTGATGGTGGCTTCACAATCTGGCACATGACTCATGAAAAGCAGTGTTCTGCTACAAACATTTTGTTGATAGTGGCTTTAGTTTGTGTTGATGCTTCAGTTTGCTGATGATGATGCTTATACTGTCTTTTACTACTTCGGTTTGCTTGACAAACTATTGTGATGACGGATAAAGTGTGATGTGATGCTGGATGAAATAATTTACTATGCTTCAGTTTACTTTGTTTGATTTTTTCCTAATTTTTTAAAGTATTGTTTATAGCATCACATAGCTTATATTGTTCATAAGTATCTGTTTTTTCTAATGAATAGATGTGCTCAGTTCACAGTAATACGATTGATCATGTACATAGTGCAGTATTTGTTTTTTCATAGTGTAGTATCAGTTTTCTGTATCGGCTTCCAAATGGCAGACATGGTATTTTCCTCCCAAGGATTTTTGCCTCCACGAAAAACATACGTCAAAGTGGATCAAGGGTAGGAATTTTCCTCCCAAGGATATTTGCCTTTTGTTGCCAAACTAGTCCTAAGAGATTTTAGTCCAGTCAATCCTCTCCAATCCCCTGGCTCCCAAATTAACAAGCCCTAAAAGAGAATGAAAATGTGAGATGATAGAAAGATAACCCCTAACCTGCTGATCTAGAGAACTCATGATGGACATAAATACCTACGCCTAGTGTCGGCCTTCTGTGTCGACGTTCATCTACACCTGTTTGTCGTGCTTCTTCCCTAAGCAGGGACGTTAGGTTACCACTCATGGCCTTGTGATCTCTACGATCTCCAATCCATAAGGTAATTATTAGTTATCTAAGTTCTAGTAGTTAGTGGTTAGGAGCAAGATCCAAGAACCTAACAACTAGGTCATGGAAAGTTCTTAATTGGAATGTGATGGTACAAACTCGGTTAAGAAGAGACACTCTAATAGGGGTCATATAGTCGAAGGCGGTTGTGATATTGCTTATCGCAAGAGATTAAGAGTGTTTTCTTTGATCTTAGTTTTAGTCGTTAGTTTTGTCCACCCTCTTTTGATCAGTTTGAATTTGTCCCTTCGATGGGTGCTTAGTGTAGGGGTAGTAATTGATCGTGATCCAAATGCTTTTTCACAATTTGTTAGGGTCCTAAGTTATTTCTAGTTCAAAAATGAATAGAAATAGGGCCCTATCCTAACCCGACCGATCCTTAAATTTTATAGTGTAAAATTTAAAACCCATTGTCATCCCTACTTGGGTGTTCTATAATTCTCTAGAAAACTAGATCCTTTTGTGGTACTCTTGTCTTTCATGTTTGCTACTTCATTTGAGTTCACCTCTCAACATATGGTGTAACTTGGATTCTTACGGATGTTTATGCTCCCTACACTCCGACAGGCAAAATGGATTTTTTTTCTTGGTTTAAAAGTATCTAGATGTCAGATCATGTTGATTGTTTAGTTATTGGGGACTTTAATCCTTTACAAAAATCTACATCATAGAAACAAACCTACAATTGATGAGGTAGATATGTTATTATTAAATGAGAAAATCATTAATGTGATACATGTACAAGGCAAATGATCTACCTGGACTATTAAGTAGCTCACAATTTTGATAAAGATTGGATTGTTTTTTCACGTCGTCTTTCTAGACACTTTCCTATTCAAATTCTTGTGTTTCCAAGCTAGCCACAGAGACCTTAGATCATGTTCCCTACTTGGTCTCCATCAACACAACAATATCAAAGTTCATATCTCAGTGTTTTACAGCATCAATGTATTATGAATATAGTTAAAATTATGATTTAGGACACGACCAAATGATCCCGATACGATAGTTTTACAACATCAACACAGACTCATGGAACTCAATCAATTCATCTAGACAGGCCTGGCTCAGATAACACATACGCAGTTACCAAACCTTCAAATGTTGAACACAAATTAAGTAATAAACAAGATTGTTCTAGTTGATAGTGCCTGTCTAGAGAGGCTGGTGCAAGGTGAGTAGATCGACATAGGGGTACTGACGTTGTTTGAGACACCCTTGATTGCAGCTCTAGCCTAGCTGATGATATTGAGCCATACCAGGATCTCTGACACAGCCAATTTGTAGACATCTTGTACGGAAGGATTCTCCCCATCCATTGCAGTCACCTATTTTGTAGAAATAAGTTCGCATGAGATATCTCAAAGTATTATGCATATACTTTTAGGTTAGGGAATACCTTGTTGTTAAGTTCTACAAAGATGTTAAATACATATTTGTGACTAAATTATGATATATATGTAGAATGTGGGGCACAATGTCCATAATGGAAATTATTTTGTTTGTGATTAGGTTAGCCTTTTTGGCTATATATGCATGTATGTGTCCAGCCATACCACCCTATGCATTCATGTTACATAAGTAGGGTGAAAAAAGCAAACTCATCTTTAATTTTGTGGAACATGGAACTTTGAGATGGTGTATGCACACATCCTTCAGGTAGCAAGTAGCCTTGACTACAAAGTGGCTATTCAAAATTTTATACATGTACACTAATATAAATTAGTAATGGAAAAACCAAATCTTCTTGTCAAAATACTACTAGGCTCCATTAACGGAGATATAATAATTGTACCAACTTGTAGTATTTCTGTATAACAAAAAAAATAATCATATAGCTAGTCACACAATGGTTCCTATGGAGTCACAAATCCACACCAACACTCAAGGGATGTAAGGATATGGAAACTTGTCACATATGTATTTCTAACATTAGCAGTAGGTTTGAATTGTTTGTTATATCAACTCCAAAAGCATGTTTTCTATAAACAAATACATAATGCAATTAAAATAGATTGTTGGTAACGTACTATTTTCTTACGGTTACCAAACTATGCATCCTCAACTTCTGTAAGCCGTTTGCAAACCGACATGTCTGCTTAAAAGAATGAGATCAAATAAGGACTGGTAACCACATTTGTCGGTTAGTTTAGCAAGATTTAGTATGGTCGTAGTTTGAATCACCTTTTCCCGTTAAAGCGTGACAAAATGAACTTCTAATAACATAATATTCGTTGCGGTTATGCCTTAAGTGATTTTCCTAACAGTATTTGGATCACATTTTCCCATTAAAGTGTAAAGCTCTAACATATTGTTTCCTTACATATCTAGAACTATTCAGTCTACAATTCTATAAATCTAATCGAAATCATGGCAATAAAATTGGTAGTAGAGTAACCATATATGTCGAATAGTTTAGCTAGATTTAAATTGGTCGTCATTTTTTATGGATTAATTCTCTATTGTAGGCTTCTACATTCATGGAGGCTAACCCTAATTTAACGGTAGGCAGATTTTTTTTAGCATTCAAATATTAGAAAGATAGGCATGTGCGCCTCTCATGATCTCATCATCAATGGCGGATCCAGAAAATTTCAAAAGCATGGGCAAAGAGGATATGGATCCGCTGATGTTACTGCATGTGTAGTTGGGTCACTGCACGTGGGCCCTGTCGCACGCGGTGCCCACGCGTCAGTGCCCCCACCCAACGTGATCGGACCCGATCCGGGCAAAGATTGAAAGAGTTGAGTCTTGCCCAATTATTATATACCCTAAACTATATTTTACTCTTAAATTAAATATACATGTCCATAATCTATGACACTTATCATCCTAGCATATAACTCCTACCAGCAGGTGGGGGTCAGATCAGATCCATTCATGTTAAGGCAATGTTTGCTGCAAAAATATCAAGAAGCCATGGTATGAAAAAAAAAACTATAATTTTACAACCCATAAATGCATATATGGTTTAAAAAAAGATGACTGGAGTGGATTTTGTTAAGCTACTAATCGAGCTAGCTCCCATTGAGGAAGATCCATCGCCGAGAGCAGGCTACTTACATGGGCATAGATGTTGAACACGGAGCGGACGGCGTCGGAATCGACCTGCGCCGTGGCCACGTCGATCCCGTGCTTGTTCAGCACGGACAGCACCATCACCATGTTCTGCATGCCGAGGTGGCGCGGCGCGCACACGCTGATGTACGCCTTGTCGTCGGACACGTTGAGCACGAGGTTCGGCCATGACCACGTCTGGAATCCGACTTGCCGCCTCGCCGCCGTGGGGAGCTGCGGCGGTGGCGCTGGCACTGCTATAGAGAGCGGCAGCTGGAGCGGCTGCGGCTGCGGGATGTCCGAAGACACGGCCGCCGCCATGGCCCGGACGGACTGTGGTGGCGCCGACGAGGAGGACGCCGCACCCTCAGCGCCAGCGGCCGCTTGCCGCGCGTGCGCCAGCTCCTGCTTGCGCTTCTCCAGCATGGCCTTCGTCTTCTCCAGGGACTGGATGTAGTCGACCGCATGTCCCACTATGGTCCCCTTGTCACTCTGTCGTCGTCGTCCGAAACGATAACAAATCAGATCGCAGTGTCACCATGCACAAGTGAGTGACTGGATGTCGATCCCAAGCCCTAGCTTACTGTGAGAGTCCTCTATTACCTTCGCGGGGATCTGGGGTATGAGCGCCAGCAGCTCGCCGAAGTAATCCCTCATCCGATCCCGGCGCTTTCGCTCCGCGACGATGTGCGGCTTGAGTTTTTTGCTGGCAGCAGCCACGTTCTTGTTGCCCTTGCAGAGGCCGTCGTCGTCGCTGGTAGCGACGGTGGCAGCCACCTCCTCCGCTGCTGCGCTGAGGTTTGGCGCGGCGACGTCCTTGTTCTCCGGGCAGCCAGAACCAGAACCGCCCTTGGCGTTCGGTGGTGCAGCGGGGCTGTGGCGGGTTTCCATAGCAGGAAGGGTGGAGGATTTTGGAAGCAGGGAGGCGTAATGGGATTTTGGATAAATCCTCTTTAGCCTTTAAATATTATTTATATATTTTTTGAAACTATGTAATCTCTTTCATTGGTTACGGTTATAGTCATAGGCGTGTGGTAATGAATCACGATCTAAATGCTTCTTCATAAAATGATAGTGCCTTAAATAAATTTTAGTTTAAAAATAAATAGAAATAGAAACAATTCTATTCTAATCCGATCATTAAATTTTATAGCGTAAAATTTAGAACTCATTGTCATCCCTGTCATTGGGTTTCTTTGGCACGGTTCTAGCTCCACCAAAAAATAAGACCTGTGTAGGAACTGCTCCTTCACAAAAGCTACTGTTTTTTTTTTACTTTTTGCAAATTGTTTAGCAAAACACATATCCGTTATTTCCTCACTCTTGCTTATTGGCCTCGTCTCCGCTTCTCAGTCCCCATCCCTAAATTTCCCATGGCTTGTTCCGCTTCACCGTCACTCACTTGCACCATCCTCGCTGCCACCCTGCTCCTCCACGTGCACCTCCTCCAGCACAATGTCGCCTCTAGAGCCGATGACGTGTCGCCGACGGTGAACCCGTTCATGGTGAGGCGACATTCATTCGATTGGAACTCCAAGGTGCCCAGCAACCGCCCGCACCCGACCTTCATCATCGTCGCCAAGCTCTCCTCGCTCCCGGCCGCTGATTCCACCTTCCCTCCGCGCTCTGCTTCAAGGTTGCGCTCCTCTCATTAAGCTCCCGTTGAGGAGCCGTTTTTAACATCGCGTTTGGGAAGGCTCCAAGCGGTGGACCTAGGGTGTATGCCCTCGCATACCCACAAACCCAGCGTATCTAATAAAGTGTATATATATAAATAAGATGTTACGCTAATAGTCTTGTAGATTATGGTTTCTTCGTGTTTAGGCTTATTATGATCTATCTAATAAAGTTTTGAGATGATCTGTTCGATCACAAAATCAACAGTCCAGTTCACTTGGATTCTTTGACATATGTGACTCGCAAGATGCCGCTGGAAACGTGACTCGCAAGATGCCGCTGGAAACGTGACTCGCAAGATGCCGCGCTGGAAACTAGCAGGTTGTTCGCTTTAGATTAAAGTCAGTTGTTCGGACTGCTGTAACTGCAATCCATAGAAACAAAATACAGTACAAACTGTAGAAGTCAATACGCATTAAAGCCAAGCGAACAGGCTTGCTAGGTGTAGGCTCGCGAAAACGACGAAACGTCCAAACAACTTTATAGTGGGTTTTAGGGTGGGTTTGGTTTGACTTTTGGCTTTGTCTTTTGTCCTCCTAAAAGCCAACCAAAGGGCTGGATCCAGGAAGCAGCTTTTTCTAAAAGCCGACTTTCTCATAGTGCAAATCTGAAAGCACCCCTAGACCTGCTTTTAGTGAAAACATATATTAATGAATTTTTAACGACTTTTAGTGGTTTCCACCAAACGATTTTTAGCTTTTTAACAGCTTACAGCCTACAACAGCTTTTTCCACAACTCACAGTCCACAACAACTTTTTTCACAACCACAGCCCAACCAAACAGACCCTTAAGCTTTCGACAATTGAGACGTAGGGAAGGATCGATGTTGATCAACAGCTCGGTATATATTATGTAAATGTTTATAAAATCACATGTGAGAGCTAAGGATTTAACCTATGCAAGTATAATTTATTTAATGCTTGGTATTATATTTTTTAAGTGGGTAGAGATAACATAGATATTGATTATGTCACTTAAAAGATCTTAGCTAAAAAGTCATATAAACTATCAGTATGACTTTTCATCTATTTATATTATAACTTATGGATATTTTTATCTTACATTCCAAATTTAAGACTTATT
The DNA here is from genome assembly GCA_029449295.1 of Zea luxurians. NCBI lineage: Eukaryota > Viridiplantae > Streptophyta > Magnoliopsida > Poales > Poaceae > Zea > Zea luxurians. The sequence continues at coordinate 5,956,527 of JAOPSE010000103.1, read as the reverse complement.
AATTATGTTTTTAACTAAACCTTCAAATTTAAATTTTACTGCGTAATTTAACGTCAAATTTGTTTTCAATTGTTAAATAATTTTGATCGAATATATAAAATTTTATATGGTATATCCTATAATGAAATTCTAGATCAGCTACAGTTTGAAAGCCCTACGAAACAGGCACTTAGATATGCATGCGAAAAAAGAGAAATTGGATTGGAGTGGGAACGATGTGTAACGTCTCCCCTGCCGGTGTCCCACAGATTACCAGTTCCACGTTAATTTGACTGTCTCATCACAACGACGACTACGATGATGACGAAAGATAACAATAATAAAATAGCATATTTAATTGCTACTTCCTGTCCATTCAAATTAAACAAGAGTATATTTACACCTCTACTGAATAACTATTTGGCAGCGTTTGTTTTATGTGGTTTCAAATGTTCATTTCTCCTTGGCCAACAGCATTTTCACTAGTTATTACCTACTACTTAATTGCTGTGTAAGTTATACCTGCAATATTTAAACAGAATAACAGATTGTGTCCAACCTTAAGAACTGATCACTGCCAAAAAATAGTTAGGAGATGTTTGGCAACAATATTTCTCAAAACCATAGTTTTACAATACGTGTCGTGGTTTTGAAAACCAAGGAGAAGTAAGATTTGTGTTCGGTGGGGATTAACGTGAACTCACTCCTAATGGTGAATCACAGTGATTCGAACGTGGGGTTTTGTCGGGGACTATAATTAGGGGTACCCTCAAGACTCCTAATTCTCAGCTGTTAACCCCCATCAGCATAAAGCTGCAAAGGCCTGATGGGTGCGATTAAGTCAGGGATCAGTCCATTCGAGCGACTCGATCGTGCCTCGCCCGAGCCTAGCCTCGGACAAGGGCAGCCGATCCCGGAGGATTTCCGTCTCGCCCGAGGCCCCCCTCCAACGGCGGACACATCTCCGGCTCGCCCGAGGCCCTGCCTTCGCTAAGAAGCAACCCTGACCAAATCGTCGCACCGACCGACCAAGTCGCAGGAGCATTTAACGCAAAGGTGACCTGACACCTTTATTCTGACGCGCGCCCCCCGGCAGAGCCGAAGTGACCGCCGTCACTTCACCGCTCCACTGACCGGCCTGACAGAAGGACAGCGCCGCCTGCGCCACTCCGACTGCAGTGCCACTTGACAGAGTGAGACTGACAGGCAGTCAGGCCCTGCCAAAGGCACCATAGGAAGCTCCGCCCGACCCAGGGCTCGGACTCGGGCTAAGTCCCGGAAGACGGCGAACTCCGCTCCGCCCGACCCAGGGCTCGGACTCGGACTAAGTCCCGGAAGATGGCGAACTCCGCTCCGCCCGACCCAGGGCTCGGACTCGGGCTAAGTCCCGGAAGACGGCGAACTCCGCTCCGCCCGACCCAGGGCTCGGACTCGGGCTAAGTCCCGGAAGACGGCGAACTCCGCTCCGCCCGACCCAGGGCTCGGACTCGGGCTAAGTCCCGGAAGACGGCGAACTCCGCTCCGCCCAACCCAGGGCTCGGACTCGGGCTAAGTCCCGGAAGACGGCGAACTCCGCTCCGCCCGACCCAGGGCTCGGACTCGGGCTAAGTCCCGGAAGACGACGAACTCCGCTTCGCCCGACCCCAGGGCTCGGACTCCGCCCTGGCCTCTACCGAACGACCTCCGCCTCGCCCGACCCAGGGGCTCGGACTCGGCCTCGGCCATGGAAGACAGACTCGACCTCGGCTTCGGAGGAGCCTCCACGTCGCCCAACCTAGGGCACAGGCCAGCCACGTCAACAGGAAGCGCCATCATCACCCTACCCCGAGCTGACTCGGGCCGCAGAGAACAAGACATTTGTCCCATCTGGCTAGCTCCGCCAGATAGGCAATGATGGCGCCCCGCATGCTCTGTGACGACGGCGGCTCTCAGCTCTCTTACGGAAGCAGGAGGACGTCAACAAGGACTCAACCGCTCCGACAGCTGTCCCTCCGCCAGGCTCCATCGCTCCTCCGACGGCCACGACTTCACACCAGCTGGGTGCCAAAATCTCTCCGGCTGCCACATCGGCATGTACTTAGGGCGCTAGCTCTCCCCCGCTAGACACGTAGCGCTCTGCTATACCCCCATTGTACACCTGGATCCTCTCCTTACGCCTATAAAAGGAAGGACCAGGGCCCTCTTAGAGAAGGTTGGCCGCGCGGGGACGAGGACGGGATAGGCGCTCTCTTGGGGCCGCTCGCTTCCCTCTCCCGCGTGGACGCTTGTAACCCCCTACTGCAAGCGCACCCGACCTGGGCGCGGGACGAACACGAAGGCCGCGGGATTCCCACCTCTCTCACGCCGGTCTCCGGCCGCCTCGCTCCTTTCCCCCCTTCGCGCTCGCCCACGCGCTCGACCCATCTGGGCTGGGGCACGCGGTGACACTCACTCGTCGGCCCGAGGGACCCCCCGGTCTCGAAACGCCGACAGTTGGCGCGCCAGGTAGGGGCCTGTTGGGTGTTGACGAACAGCTTCCCGTCAAGCTCCAGATGGGCAGTCTCCAGCAAACTCTCCGACCCGGGATGGTGCTCCGTTTCGGGAGTCTTGGGTTCATGTCCTTCGACGGCAGCTACGACATGATACTCCTTCCACCGCCGCGCGACAACGACAATGGCGGCCGACAGCCCGCCCGCCGGCGGCGGAATCGACGACGTCTTCCCCGCGTGGTGGAAGAACAACATTCGAGCTCGCCCCGTCCTCTCCCCCGCCAACGGAGGAGGAGGCGGGGCAACCAAGGCCAAGCAGGAGGCCGCGCCTCGTCGGCTGTCGAGCGAGTCGACGTCCCTAGCGCCCCAACGGGGGGCGCGTCGAGCGTCGACCTCGCGTTTGAGACGAAGGCGAGCGCCGTCTCCCCGCGACACGCCAATCCCGAGCAAGCGGACGACGCCAGCACGCTCGCGGAAGGCTTGCTGGGCGTCACCCTCGTACCTGAGATGATGGTGCAGTCAGTCCCCGACGTGACTTCATCGCCGTTCGTCGACCAAAAGGTACCGACCGATTCCCATCCTATGTCATTTGGATTCAGCCTCAACCCGCCTAGCGACCTTGCTTTGGCGGGCACTCTCGTAGAGGCGAGTTCAAACCCTCCGGGGTTTCGCATGCGATCGCCTTGGGACCGGCTGACGGACGTCTCGACCTATGGGCCCTCTGGGTCCGAGGAAGACGACGACCCCAGCATCTGTTGGGATTTCTCTGGACTTGGCAACCCTAGTGCCATGCGGGACTTCATGACCGCATGTGACTACTGCCTCTCCGACTGTTCCGACGGTAGCCGCAGCCTCGACGACGAGGACTGCGGCCCAAGCCGCGAATGTTTCCACGTCGATCTAGGGGGTCCCTCCGAAGGCAATCATCTCGGCATGCCGGAGGACGGTGATCTCCCTAGGCCGGTGCCTCGCGCTGACATCCCGCGGGAGCTAGCTGTGGTCCCCGTTCCGGCGGGGGGTCACGACCCACAGCTCGAGCAAGTCCGCGGGGCGCAGGCCAGGCTCGACGAGGGAGCAGGAGCGCTTGAGCCGATCCGCCGGGACGTCGGACAGGCATGGGCGGGCCAACCCCCGGCCGGAGAAATACGTCACCTGCCCCAGGGTCTCCAGCTCCGCGTCGCCAACGACGTCAGGGTCAGGCCGTCACCCGCATCCAGTGGGGTCGGTCAGAACCTGGCTGCAGCAGCGATGCTTCTCCGCTCGATGCCGGAGCCGTCAACCACCGAGGGTCGGCGAATCCAGGGAGAGCTCAAGAATCTCCTGGAAGGCGCTGCGGTCCGACGGGCCGAGAGCTCTGCCTCCCGAAGGCAGGGATACCCCTCGGAACCTCATGCCGCGACTTCCCGATTCATGCGGGAAGCCTCGGTCTACACCGGGCGCACGCGCAACACCGCGCCTGCGGCCCCGGGCCACCTCGGCAACGAGCACCATCATCGCGACCATCGGGCCCACCTCGATGAGAGGGTGCGCCGAGGGTATCACCCCAGGCGTGGGGGACGCTACGACAGCGGGGAGGATCGGAGTCCCTCGCCCGAACCACCCGGTCCACAGGCCTTCAGCCGGGCCAACCGGCGGGCACCATTCCCGACCCGGTTCCGACCCCCGACTACTATCACAAAGTACTCGGGGGAAACGAGACCGGAACTGTGGCTCGCGGACTACCGCCTGGCCTGCCAGCTGGGTGGAACGGACGATGACAACCTCATCATCCGCAATCTCCCCCTGTTCTTCTCCGACACCGCTCGCGCCTGGTTGGAGCACCTGCCTCCAGGGCAGATCTCCAACTGGGATGACCTGGTCCAAGCCTTCGCCGACAATTTCCAGGGCACGTACGTGCACCCCGGGAATTCTTGGGACCTCCGAAGCTGCCGGCAGCAGCCGGGAGAGTCTCTCCGGGACTACATCCGGCGATTCTCGAAGCAGCGCACCGAGCTGCCCAACATCACCGATTCGGATGTCATCGGCGCGTTCCTTGCCGGCACCACCTGCCGCGACCTGGTGAGCAAGTTGGGTCGCAAGACCCCCACCAGGGCGAGCGAGCTGATGGACATCGCCACCAAGTTCGCCTCTGGCCAGGAGGCGGTCGAGGCTATCTTCCGAAAGGACAAGCAGCCTCAGGGCCGCCCATCAGAAGATGCTCCCGAGGCGTCTACTCCGCGCGGCGCCAAGAAGAAAGGCAAGAAGAAGTCGCAAGCGAAACGCGACGCCGCCGACGCGGACCTTGTCGCCGTCGCCGAGTACAAGAACCCTCAGAAGCCCCCCGGAGGTGCCAACCTCTTCGACAAGATGCTCAAGGAGCCGTGCCCCTATCATCAGGGGCCCGTCAAGCACACCCTTGAGGAGTGCGTCATGCTTCGGCGCCACTTCCACAGGGCCGGGCCACCCGCGGAGGGTGGCAGGGCCCGCGACGACGACAAGAAGGAAGATCACCAAGCAGGAGAGTTCCCCGAGGTCCGCGACTGCTTCATGATCTACGGTGGGCATGCGGCGAATGCCTCGGCACGGCACCGCAAGCAAGAGCGCCGGGAGGTCTGCTCGGTCAAGGTGGCGGCGCCGGTCTATCTGGACTGGTCCGACAAGCCCATCACCTTCGACCAAGACGACCACCCCGACCACGTGCCGAGCCCGGGGAAATACCCGCTCGTCGTCGACCCCGTCATCGGCGACGTCAGGCTCACCAAGGTCCTTATGGACGGGGGCAACAGCCTCAACATCATCTACGCCGAGACCCTCAGGCTCCTGCGCGTCGATCTGTCCTCCGTCCGAGCAGGCGATGCGCCCTTCCACGGGATCATTCCCGGGAAGCGCGTCCAGCCCCTCGGACGACTCGACCTTCCCGTCTGCTTCGGAACGCCCTCCAACTTCCGAAGGGAGACTCTGACGTTCGAGGTGGTTGGGTTCCGAGGAACCTACCACGCGGTACTGGGGAGGCCATGCTACGCGAAGTTCATGGCCGTCCCCAACTACACCTACCTGAAGCTCAAGATGCCGGGCCCCAACGGGGTCATCACCGTCGGCCCCACGTACAAACACGCGTTCGAATGCGACGTGGAGTGCGTGGAGTACGCCGAGGCCCTCATCGCCGACCTGGAAAGCCTCTCCAAAGAGGTGCCAGACGTGAAGCGTCATGCCGGCAACTTCGAGCCAGTGGAGACGGTTAAGGCCGTCCCCCTCGACCCAAGTGGCGACGCCTCCAAGCAGATCCGGATCGGTTCCGGGCTCGACCCCAAATAGGAAACAGTGCTCGTCGACTTTCTCCGCGCGAACGCCGACGTCTTCGCGTGGAGTCCCTCGGACATGCCCGGCATACCGAGGGATGTCGCCGAGCACTCGCTGGATATTCGGGCCGGAGCCCGACCCGTCAAGCAGCCTCTGCGCCGATTCGACGAGGAGAAGCGCAGAGCGATAGGCGAGGAGATCCACAAGCTAATGGCAGCCGGGTTCATCAAAGAGGTATTCCATCCCGAATGGCTTGCCAACCCTGTGCTTGTGAGAAAGAAAGGGGGGAAATGGCGGATGTGTGTAGACTACACTGGTCTCAACAAAGCATGTCCGAAGGTTCCCTACCCTCTGCCTCGCATCGATCAAATCGTGGATTCCACTGCTGGGTGCAAAACCCTGTCTTTCCTCGACGCCTACTCGGGGTACCACCAAATCAGGATGAAAGAGTCCGACCAGCTCGCGACTTCTTTCATCACGCCCTTCGGCATGTACTGCTATGTCACCATGCCGTTCGGTTTGAGGAATGCGGGCGCGATGTACCAGCGGTGCATGAACCATGTGTTCGGCGAACACATCGGTCGCACGGTTGAGGCCTACGTCGATGACATCGTAGTCAAGACGAGGAAAGCTTCCGACCTCCTCTCCGACCTTGAAGTGACATTCCGATGTCTCAAGGCGAAAGGCGTCAAGCTCAATCCCGAGAAGTGTGTCTTCGGGGTGCCCCGGGGCATGCTCTTGGGGTTCATCGTCTCCGAGCGGGGCATCGAAGCCAACCCGGAGAAGATCGCAGCCATCACCAGCATGGGTCCCATCAAGGACTTAAAGGGCGTACAGAGGGTCATGGGATGTCTCGCGGCTCTGAGCCGCTTCATCTCACGCCTTGGCGAAAGAGGCCTGCCTCTGTACTACCTCTTAAGGAAGGCCGAGCGCTTCACTTGGACCCCTGAGGCCGAGGAAGCTCTCGAGAACCTGAAGGCGCTCCTCACAAAGGCGCCTATCTTGGTGCCTCCAGCTGACGGAGAACCCCTCATGGTCTACGTCGCCGCGACCACTCAGGTGGTTAGCGCCGCGATTGTGGTCGAGAGGCAAGAAGAGGGGCATGCATTGCCCGTTCAGAGGCCAGTTTACTTCGTCAGCGAGGTACTGTCCGAAACCAAGATCCGCTACCCACAAGTTCAGAAGCTGCTGTATGCAGTGATCCTGACGCGGCGGAAGTTGCGACACTACTTTGAGTCTCATCCGGTAACTGTGGTGTCATCCTTCCCCCTGGGGGAGATCATCCAGTGCCGAGAGGCCTCGGGCAGGATTGCAAAGTGGGCGGTGGAGATCATGGGCGAGACAATCTCGTTCGCCCCTCGGAAGGCCATCAAGTCCCAGGTCTTGGCGGACTTCGTAGCCGAATGGGTCGACACCCGGCTACCGACGGCTCCGATCCAACCGGAGCTCTGGACCATGTTTTTCGACGGGTCGCTGATGAAGACGGGAGCTGGCGCGGGCCTACTCTTCATCTCGCCCCTCGGGAAACACCTACGCTATGTGCTACGTCTCCACTTCCCGGCGTCCAACGATGTGGCTGAGTACGAGGCTCTGGTCAACGGGTTGCGGATCGCCATCGAGCTAGGGGTCAGGCGCCTCGACGCTCGCGGTGACTCGCAGCTCGTCATCGACCAAGTCATGAAGAACTCCCACTGCCGCGACCCGAAGATGGAGGCCTACTGCGATGAGGTTCAGCGCCTGGAAGACAAGTTCTACGGGCTCGAGCTTAACCACATCGCTCGGCGCTACAACGAGACTGCGGACGAGCTGGCAAAAATAGCCTCAGGGCGAACAACGGTTCCCTCGGACGTCTTCTCTTGGGATCTGCATCAACCCTCCATCAAGATCGACGACTCGCTCGAGCCTGAGGCACCCTCGGTCCACCCCGAGGTGCCCTCGGCACAGCCCGAGGCACCCTCAGCTCGGCCCAAGGCGGCCTCGGTTCAACCCGAGGTACCCTCGGCCTCCGAGGGTGAGGCACTGCGCATCGAGGAGGAGCGGAGCGGGGCCACGCCTGATCGAGATTGGCAGACCCCATACCTGCAATATCTCCGCCAAGGAGAGCTACCCCTCGACCGAGCCGAGGCCCCGCGGGTAGCACGACGCGCCAAGTCGTTCGTCTTGCTGGGCGATGAGAAGGAGCTCTACCACCGCATCCCCTCGGGCATCCTCCAGCGATGCATCTCCGTCGCCGAAGGTCAGGAACTCCTGCAAGAGATACACTCGGGGGCTTGCGGCCATCACGCAGCGCCTCGAGCCCTTGTCGGGAATGCTTTCCGGCAAGGCTTCTACTAGCCAACGGCGGTGGCTGACGCCACTAGAATTGTCCGCACCTGCGAAGGGTGTCAATTCTATGCGAAGCAAACCCACCTGCCCGCTCAGGCTCTGCAGACGATACCCATCACCTGGCCCTTTGCTGTGTGGGGGCTGGACCTCGTCGGCCCCTTGCAGAAGGCGCCCGGGGGCTACACGCACCTGCTGGTCGCCATCGACAAATTCTCCAAGTGGGTCGAGGTCCGACCTCTGAACTGCATCAGGTCCGAGCAGGCGGTGACGTTCTTCACCAACATCATCCATCGCTTTGGGGTCCCGAACTCCATCATCACCGACAACGGTACCCAGTTCACCAGCAGAAAATTCTTGGACTTCTGCGAGGATCACCACATCCGGGTGGACTAGGCCGCCGTAGCTCATCCCACGTCGAATGGGCAAGTAGAGCGTGCCAACGGCATGATTCTACAAGGGCTCAAGCCTCGGATTCACAACGACCTCAACAAGTTCGGCAAGCGATGGATGAAGGAACTCCCCTCGGTGGTCTGGAGCCTGAGGACAACGCCGAGCCGGGCCACGGGTTTCATGCCGTTCTTCCTGGTCTACGGGGCCGAGGCCGTCTTGCCCACTGACCTGGAATACGGCTCCCCGAGGACGAGGGCCTACAGCGATCAAAGCAACCAAGCTAGCCGAGAAGACTCGCTGGACCAGCTGGAAGAGGCTCGGGACAAGGCCTTGCTACACTCGGCGCGGTACCAGCAGTCCCTGCGATGCTACCACGCCCGAGGGGTCCGGCCCCGAGACCTCCAGGTGGGCGACCTGGTGCTTCGGCTACGGCAAGACGCCCGAGGGAGGCACAAGCTCGCGCCCCCCTGGGAGGGGCCATTCGTCATCGCCAAAGTTCTGAAGCCCGGAACGTACAAGCTGGCCAACAGTCAAGGCGAGGTCTACGGCAACGCTTGGAACATCCAACAGCTACGTCGCTTCTACCCTTAAGATGTTTTCAAGTTGTTCATATACCTCGCACCCGCGCAAAGTTTAGTCATCAAGGAAGGGTCGGCCTTGCCTCGGCAAAGCCCGACCCTCCCTCGGGGGCTAAAAGGGGGGGAACCCCTCTGCGTTGAAATTTTCCTCGAAAAAAGATCTCTTCTGCCAGAATATCTTTCGTGCTTTCTGACTACTTCGAAAAGTGGATCCTGAAAACGACGGAGTACACGTAAGCAGCCAAGGCTGACCGAGCCGAGGGACTCCTACGCCTCCGGGATACGGATACCTCACTCATCACCTTCTGTGATAAGTAACTCGCGTTCGGATAAAGTGATTCCACGGACCGAACAAGTCTTCACGTTCGGAAGCTCTTCTGCCGAAGCGATCCTTCGAGCCTTCTCGACTGAGTCGGTGACAGGGCCTCATGGACGGGTGAAAGTGCGCGTAAGCGGCAAGGCCGACCGAGCCGAGGGACTCCCACGCCTCCGGGATACGGATACCTCACTCGTCACCTTCCGCGAGAAGCAACTCTCGCTCGCACAAACATCCCTGCTACCGACAAAAAAGCCCAGATACTCGAAACAAGAGGAAAGGAGACGTAGCTTTACAACACAGCGAGGGTGTGTGTTCTGGCCTCGGCGGCCGCAGAAGGCACACGCTACAAGACACTCTGATCCTGCAGGCTCGAGTCTTGACGCTGGAAGGGGGCAGTAACACCCTCGGCATCGACGACACCTTCAGCAAGGTCCGACCTAGCCTCGGACGGCGACGCGGTCCAAGGATCCCCACTCTGGAGGACGACGTCATCGTCACGCCCGGACAATCGCTGCCAGGGACTTCTCCGGGAATCCGGCCCGAGCAGGCGGCTCGGCCGGTTACCCCTGGGGCCTCGGCCAACCATCTTCCAAGGGCGCCAGCCCGACCCGAGGCCTCGGCTGATCGACTCCGGCGTCGGTCTCGCTAACGGACAACCCGGCTAGGCTCCGGCCAACCAGGTTTCATTTTCGAGCCAACTCCGCCTTTGTTCATGCTGATATCGCTACCCCTGGCCTCGGCTCGTCGAAGAGCGGCCAAGGGGTCCCTTTAACTAAGCTAGAGGAGCCTCAGACAACAAGGCCGACCGAGCCGAGGGACTCCTACGCCTCCGGGATACGGATACCTCACTCGTCACCTTGACACGGGCGACTCATGCTTGGTGAAGCGGTTCAGACAACCAACAGGCGAGTCTTAGTGCTCGGAAATGAGGAAAAAACATGGCTCCGTGCCAAAATTACATACATGTTCAGGCCTCGACAGCCGCGATGAACAAAAAACCCTGGCATTCGAAGTGCCATTACAAACAGAACTCCGGTTCCGTCCCCGCGGGTACGGACAACCTCCACACCAGGGAGCCTGCGGAGCGACAAGCTCCGGGCGAATCACCAGCAAACGCGGGTCGCCCCCAAGCGCACCGGCAGGTCCTCGCTGCCGTCCTCGCCGTGAATGCGAGGGAGAGGGCGGAATGTTGCACCCTAGCTGGGCAGCAATAGTTCGCCTTCCCCAGCATGGCTGGAGGACGTCTCCGCCGCAGGGCTGGAAGGCGATTGCCGCCACCAGAAGCTGGAAGAAGAGGTGGCCCGCCGACCCGCGCAGGAGGTAGAGCCCCGGCTCGCCTCGCTCCCCGCCCCAGCGAGGATGACGAACACCCTCGATGCTGAGGGCGGGATCGGGATCACAGCCCGGTTTGCCTCTCCCCATCCAGGAGCTAGAGGTCACCGTCTTGGGTGACCACCAGCGGGGGGGAGCAACCGGGCTGTGTGATGAAAATCCTTGAAGCCGAACGATGGCTGAAAGGTACCAACTCCCACGGAGTCGCGTTCCTCCAACGATGAGGCGAAAAGACGGCGGGTATCCCCCATCCGGGGGCTTGGAAGGTGGAAAGACGCGATGCATAAGGGAGCGAGAAGACATGGTCGCCTTCCGAAAGGGGTCGCCATCCTTTTAAAGGCAACTCTCCCTACTTGTGCCCCCAACCGTCACGGGCTGAGTCTTCTCCAACACGCTCCAAGGCCCTCCCCTGCGGCGCGGGGGCTGGGTCCCGCATGTCATGCAAACCGACTCAGAGCAGAAGAAGCCAAACCGCCGCGCGTGGTGCACACGACCGCCCAGCGGTTACAAGTGACCCTCCACTTTTGCCCAGACCAACGGGCGAAAGAGGTGGGCAGCCATGCAGGTGGCATGCAACCGCGCCAAGTGGACGCGCTTCTCCGACTCCCGACACGCCAGCATGGAGGCCCAGGCCCACGCGTCACGCAACCGGCGCGCCGGATGCTGCATGCAAGCAACTGCACCGCCGCTTGCGCCACCACCGCGCCTCCTCGATTGCGGAACCAATACCGCGACTCGAGGCGACCCAGCAGCGCCAGCCTGACGCGGCGGTCAATGCGGCCAAGAGTGGGCCGGCAGTAATGACGGTGGCAGGCGGGCGGGAGCAGCGGTCACGTCGTCAGCCAAGCTCACGTCCCATCCGGGGGCAGCAAGAGAACCCCCTCTCACGGCGTGAAGACAGCGCGCCCGTGATCCGTTCCTCGAACGGCTCGCGCACGCGCAACGGCCGCCCCGCCAACCGCTCGCCCCGTCGCATTAACTCCGCGGCAGGACAGGCGGCGCTTCTGGCGGGAGCAGTGGGTGACGCTTTGCCTTCACCGTAATAACTATGACAAAAAAGGTACGCTGCGTCGTTCGATTTCATGTCCTTTTACTTTTTTCCTCTTTCTCTATCTCTTGCAGCAGGGACCGGGAAAGGGGGATACCCTGAAAAGGATCCTTCCCCGTGAAGGAACCAGGCTCCGAGCCTCCTTACTGATCAGAGGTTCGAAGGCTGGCCCCCCGAAGGGTTCAACAGCCGCCTCAGATCGCGTGGGCCCTACACCCACTACTGGTCAGAGGTTCGAAGGCCGGCCCCCCGAAGGGTTCCACGGCCGCCTCAGGCTACTCGGGCTCCGCGCCCATAACTGATCAGGGGTTCGAAGGCTGGCCCCCGAAGGGTTCACAGTCACCTTAGACGCCGAGCGAGGGATGACCAGGGGTACGTTTGATACATAACCAAGGCTCGGGCTGCGCTCCTGAGGTACCCTAGGACATTTCCGAGACCAGCGGGAGCGATCTTGTAACGGAATCCCATCAGAGGGAGGCATCGAGCCCTCGGACCCCGTCGCCAGGGGACCGGGTCCGGCAGATCACCCGCAGGTACTTTTGGGCGTGCCTCTAGGCCCCTAGCCGACCCCTAACGAACGGGGCACGGACGTCCACTCGGATTACCCGCTTGCAGCTCACCGGAGACACCATGTTCGGCGCCCATCGAGGGTAACATGGCGCTTTCCCCCCCTCCTTGCGGAAAGGCGACGCAGGGGCGTATGTAAAAAAGCCGAGTCTGTCCCTGATCGCCCTCTCGCCCTGTGCGGAGGCTCGGGGGCTGCTCTCGCAAACCCGGCTCCGGCCGAACCGTTGACAGCGTCAACATACCAGCCCGAGAGCTTGGGTCCCGACCGTACACCCGGGCTACGGCCAGTTCGCATGAGGGAACAACCAGACCAGCCGAAGCATTACGCGAGGCATTAAGACCTTGAAGGAGTGAAACCACTCCTCCGAGGCCTCGGGGGCTACACCCGGCGGGTGCGCTCGCGCGCACCCACCGGAACAAAATGCAACCGAGAAAGGTTGGTCCCCTTGCAAAAAAGTGCGACTAAAGCCTCTAAGCGAGTGCTAACACTCCCTTCGAGGCTCGGGGGCTACTGTCAGGGACCATAATTAGGGGTACCCTCAAGACTCCTAATTCTCAGCTGGTAACCCCCATCAGCATAAAGCTGCAAAGGCCTGATGGGTGCGATTATGTCAGGGATCAGTCCATTCGAGCGACTCGATCGTGCCTCGCCCGAGCCTAGCCTCGGACAAGGGCAGCCGACCCCGGAGGATTTCCGTCTCACCCGAGGCCCCCCTCCAACGGCGGACACATCTCCGGCTCGCCCGAGGCCCTGCCTTCGCTAAGAAGCAACCTGACCAAATCGCCGCACCGACCGACCAAGTCGCAGGAGCATTTAACGCAAAGGTGACCTGACACCTTTATCCTGACGCGGGCCCCCCGGCAGAGCCGAAGTGACCGCCGTCACTTCACCGCTCCACTGACCGGCCTGACAGAAGGACAGCGCGGCCTGCGCCACTCCGACTGCAGTGCCACTTGACAGAGTGAGACTAACAGGTAGTCAGGCCCTGCCAAAGGCACCATAGGAAGCTCCGCCCGACCCAGGGCTCGGACTCGGGCTAAGTCCCGGAAGACGACGAACTCCGCTCCGCCCGACCCAGGGCTCGGACTCGGACTAAGTCCCGGAAGACGGCGAACTCCGCTCCGCCCGACACAGGGCTCGGACTCGGGCTAAGTCCCGGAAGACGGCGAACTCCGCTCCGCCCGACCCAGGGCTCGGACTCGGGCTAAGTCCCGGAAGACGGCGAACTCCGCTCCGCCCGACCCAGGGCTCGGACTCGGGCTAAGTCCTGGAAGACGGCGAACTCCGCTCCGCCCGACACAGGGCTCGGACTCGGGCTAAGTACCGGAAGACGGCGAACTCCGCTCCGCCCGACACAGGGCTCGGACTCGGGCTAAGTCCCGGAAGACGGCGAACTCCGCTCCGCCCGACCCAGGGCTCGGACTCGGGCTAAGTCCCGGAAGACGGCGAACTCCGCTCCGCCCGACCCAGGGCTCAGACTCGGGCTAAGTCCCGGAAGACGGCGAACTCCGCTCCGCCCGACCCAGGGCTCGGACTCGGGCTAAGTCCCGGAAGACGACGAACTCCGCTTCGCCCGACCACAGGGCTCGGACTCCGCCCTGGCCTCTGCCGAACGACCTCCGCCTCGCCCGACCCAGGGGCTCGGACTCGGCCTCGGCCATGGAAGACAGACTCGACCTCGGCTTTGGAGGAGCCTCCACGTCGCCCAACCTAGGGCGCAGGCCAGCCACGTCAACAGGAAGCGCCATCATCACCCTACCCCGAGCTGACTCGGGCCGCAGAGAACAAGACCGGTGTCCCATCTGGCTAGCTCCGCCAGATAGGCAATGATGGCGCCCCGCATGCTCTGTGATGACGGCGGCTCTCAGCTCTCTTACGGAAGCAGGAGGACGTCAACAAGGACTCAACCGCTCCGACAGCTGTCCCTCCGCCAGGCTCCGTCGCTCCTCCGACGGCCACGACTTCACACCAGCTGGGTGCCAAAATCTCTCTGGCTGCCACATCGGCATGTACTTAGGGCGCTAGCTCTCCCCCGCTAGACACGTAGCGCTCTGCTACACCCCCATTGTACACCTGGATCCTCTCCTTACGCCTATAAAAGGAAGGACTAGGGCCCTCTTAGAGAAGGTTGACCGCGCGGGGACGAGGACGGGACAGGCGCTCTCTTGGGGCCGCTCGCTTCCCTCTCCCGCGTGGACGCTTGTAACCCCCTACTGCAAGCGCACCCGACCTGGGCGCGGGACGAACACGAAGGCCGCGGGATTCCCACCTCTCTCACGCCGGTCTCCGGCCGCCTCGCTTCTTTCCCCCCTTCGCGCTCGCCCACGCGCTCGACCCATCTGGGCTGGGGCACGCGGCGACACTCACTCGTCGGCCTGAGGGACCCCCCGGTCTCGAAACGCCGACAGGTTTATACTGGTTTAGGATTGTGCTTGAGTCCAGTATAGTGCTGATCATAGTATTGCTCTAGAGCGTGTTATAACGGGTGTTCTCATGTGTTTTGAAAAAGAGGGGGTCCTTCCATTCTTTAGTTCAAGGGCTAGACTCTACAATGGAGGCTTGTATTGTGCTGGTAGGAGCCCGGCGGCCCTTGGGCAGCATGGCTCCTCTCGTGCTATCCGCAGGGTCGTGCGCCGTACATCCTATCATGGCGTAGAGAACACGACGAATCAAGAGGAGATATTCTTACCAGAGTTGGTGGCGTAGAGGGTCCCGACCACGACGAGAAGCAACTCCGATGCGTATCCAACTACACGGTGAGAAATCGTCGGTGCCCCTGGTCGTTGTGCTCGCAAATACTGCTACTTCCCTCAGCGGGCTCTAGCGATCGTTTCCTAGCTTCGATCAAGGTCTCGGCGACGAGGGTGGCACGATTTAATCTCGGTGGGTCTCTATCTTTTTTTTATCCTTATTAGAAAGTACATTTTCTGAAATTTTGGAAGAATTTTACCAACATCCTAAAATTAGGATTTTTGGGTGTTACATCTTGGAAAAAAAATAGTTTTCAGGAATGCAAACAAACACCTCGTGGTATAAAATACTAGGATATTATCGAAAACCATGGTATTACATAGAAACTGTAAAAAAATTACTTCACTGTCAAACATGTCCTTAGTGCATAAACAGACGAAGCGAGAAACAAGTCATCGCAGTATTCTTATTCAGCACGGAAGTAACCCATGTCACTTTCCCTGCTGCAACGGCAAGGATACAAATTCAGTTCTCAGTTCACAGTGCGTGAGTGAGGGAGTAAGCAAGGTTTCACGTGTTGCGCCGGGCAGTTTCTCGTCGTCAGTCGTCACCTCTGCTGCCGGTCCCACCAAAAAAAAACAAACACCTGGCAGGCAACGACAGTTATAGGAATCTTCGTTCTCTGCGTGCCGGAGATTGCGAGCTTTTTTGCTGCGTTTCTTTGGCCCTGATCCTGCAAGCAGCTGCTGTTCCTTTTCTTTTTTCTATCAGACTTCCGGCTGCATATACCAAGCCGGAGACGGGCGTGATGACTTCATCTGCCTGTCGGATCAATTGGCCACCGCGTCAGAACACAGCATCGGCAGTCTGGGTCTTCGTAGAAAAGGAACGGACTTGACTTTGTGCCGCGTCTTCGGTCTTTTTGTACAAGTGATTCAGCATACTTTTTCTTATCGCGTTAAAACGTCTACAATATAGTCAAACATGTCTTACGATCATCTGGCATCTTAAATATTTCAAGTAGTATTTCAAAAACTGTGGTTTGTCAAAAACTTTGTTCACAAACTGATACTAAAATGTAGTGCTAGCATAATAAGGCCTCCCCGTTGGAATGACAAAAAAGAAAAAGAAAACACCTGAAAAATAGTATTGACTTGGCTCTAAATTATAAATCGTTTTGGTTTTATTCAATACCTATTTTTTAAGCATACTAAAATCTACGTACCTGTGAAAAATAAATATGGCCTACAATTTAAGACTGAGTACAGCGATAAGTTATATGAACCACAATTGTTTTTGAAATGAAAAAAACTAAATTGACAAGAGAAACAATCAACTCTTTTAGAAACTTTCTATACCAAACAAAAAAACGAAATAAAGAAGAAAAAAATACGTACGATGAGTTTATTAGCCCACAATACATCGAGAAAAAAATATGAGAGTTGAAGGCCTAATTCATGTTAAGAACTACGTCACCACGGATCACCAGATCCGTTCCTTTCCCTCCCGTCAGCAGATTAGGCGCGAGAAGATGTGGAAGACCCGTATCCCTTCCCATAAGCACGACAGAGGAAACACAATAGACACGATGTAGGGTTGGGCCTCTGGCCTCTTTCTTTTCTCTATTCCATATGAGGGGTACATGTTCTATATATAGAGACGCGATAGCCCTCAGGGCTATATTCGGTATGTGCCCACATAACCCTTCATTAGGGTTTCTCAACACTCCCCCTTGGGCGAATACCGCGACCAACACATGCCTCGTTAAAACTCCAAAAAACTCAGTGGGAAAAATATGGAGAAAGAGTGCATGGTGATACAAATTGCATTTGCACTTTGTTGCCTCGTTAAAAACCTCATGTGAGAAACTTCAAGAAAACTCACCAAGGGAAAAAAAAAGTACAACAGCTGTCATCGGGACAGATTTCGATCCTCTGGGATCTAGATTCTACCGAATCTTCTACAAAGGCTAACTTTAGAAATGTGCTCCCCCTGATCCTTGCAAAACTGTATCAATATGGCAAAATATTTTCTTCTGGAAGTATATGCACATATAGATTTAGCAAACAGATTGCATATCCTTGCAAAGATTATTTCAGGAACTTCACCTCAACTCACTTCTAGGATACATGAGGTAAGTGCACATATCAACATAAATAAGTCACTTCAACTAGTGGTGTTCGATCGACCAGATCTACATATTTGATAGAAACTTCCATAAAGGTTCATATATTGATCATCAAGCTGACGCCTTCAGGGCATAGAATATGACATTTATTGTCACACGATTGTGATCAATATAAGCATTCGCTCCCCCTGACGATGACATATTTCAAAGTCGTTATCCCTCATAACTCAAGCATATTCTTCAAGATATATATCTCATTGTTCATCTGGAATAACGAGAATGGATGAGGTTGGGGTGCTATCATTTTCTATCTTATACCACAATTTATACATAGTTGTGCAAAGCAAATAACATGTCCTTCAATAGGACTTAGGGGATAATATAGTTGCAATAGTACATATTCTAAATATGACACATCGCTCGAGGCGTTCATCCATTGCAACATCTATGATGGTGTCACAAAAGTCCATCTAAGATCGTAATCCATCAGGGATTTTTCATCGATCAGATACATCATTATAGTCTGTCATTCTGGCATAATGGGGATATTTTGCCAGTAACACCTAAACCTTATAGGTTTCTGCCATCAGGGCTTTAGAGGATACCGTAATTCCACATCTAGTGGAAATTACCATGAGTAAAACTCATGGAATGCACATGTGCTTATTTGGTGAACTTCAAGTCCTTTGGTACCTCATCTTATTCCTTTTTGGGTCTGTATGGGTCTTTATCCCTTTATAGGGATTATCAAACTTTGGTGTTCAACACAGACTTTGTTTCTTCTGGATAGGTTCCATCTAGGAACGATAGTCTCAACTACGAGATATTCTCCCTACATAGGAGAGTGATCATTCATCAGGAATGTATTATTCGGTATGAGATTTATATGTTGCATATTTATAATTCAAAGATATGTGTCCTCCTAGGATCTCATGACGGATCTTCAGAATCCTATTAACTGCATATTTTAATTCATGCCATTTGCCAGATATATTACATAGTGGAACAGTGTTTATTCAACACATATGTGGGGTGGGTCTCTCACAAGACCTTGAACCATCGCATTCACCACACATTATTTCAATAGTGCCCATAAATGTCCGAACTTCAAGCTCGTGACTTTCATTTTGCGATTATTGGTTCAGCCTCGATTGCATTTATCAATGACCCGATAAGAGAGCTTCAAGCACTCATGCCTAGGACTTTGTTTTGGATCCCTTTGCAATCTATAGAGGCAAGATAGGTGTCGACACATTTGTCTCCCACATTTAATAATGATCTTCGTCATTTCCCAAAACGAAAGATTCATTGTTCCATATTCCTAGCACAATGATATTGCGCGCATTGCTAGGAACTTCATCATCAAGATGAACCTCTTGGTGAGGCAAATCACCATCAGGGTGAATTAATCGGAAGAGAGTTATCACAGACCACGTGATTTTGCAATCAGAACATATGCTTTGACTAAGGCCGATGGACCATATTCGCAGGCGTCCCCGAGAATAGATCAAATGCCAATAAGTCAAATGTGGATATGATATTAATCCCGGGTATATCCACATCTACATCAGGTAGAAGCATTCAGACCAATATGGTTACTCCTCAACGATTTCTGGCAAACTCCATATACACAGGAGTACACACCGAACGACAGGTTCAGTTTAGCTTTTGTGCGTTTTATAGAATATTGAGGCATTACACTATATGGGCATTCCTCCCCCTAATGCCGAGATGTTTTAAAAGCATACAGATAAAATCCCCAACCACAATCATCCAGTTGTGGGCAATGTATGCTATTGTGGTGATTTATTTGAGAAATCTTACGCACATTACAGAGAGAGGTTTTATGCAGTGAGCTTTGGACTTAGATTAATGTAGTGGCATGAATACTACATATTTGTCCTTCAACATGAAGGGTTAGTCTCAACATCCAGCGAGACACGCAACAACAAGTTGCTTCATGGTTACAATTCTGCAAACTTATTGTTATTACTACCAAATGCATAGTCAATCTTTAAGATTTAGACTAATATGCGCAACACTATTTTATCCATAAGGGTCCTTCAGGGGCTCATGCATACCATTCGTTTGGAGCTATTAGTTGACTTCAGATCAACAAGTAAAATGACCATCAGGGTCTAACGCTCACAAAGTCATTCACTGGTTGCATTGTGCTTTTAAGCACATAGGAAAAATGTGTGTGTTTATATTGGTAGTGAAGTGCACGGCATCAGGCCAATGCTGCCAAGCAAATATTTTTATATGCAGAGATGTATAGTCCAGCTCATTTTATTATTGCCCATGGTTTACCCAATTACTCATACCGTTCTGAAAGTGGGTATCGATTTATGCAACATTTTTAGGTATTATAATTTTGAGAGAGAATTTATAACAATAGTTAATAAATTGTGATGCTGCCAGCAGGGCAAACATTTCTCCTCATATTATATACCAATTTGTTCTATAAAGCATTATTTCGATCTCTTCGTTGTTCGGCAAAAAGAGAAGCTTTAGAATAGAACAGACATGGCCAAGAATTTATTTTATCTGGGAAAAATCACCATATAACTATCTTTTGATGAAGCAAATGATGATAACTGCTTGGCAAGAACGAAACAATACTGGTATCCGCCTAGGATCCATCTTCAACAACAGATATTACTGCTCTCATATGAAGAAATCATCAAGAGTAGAAAGGATACAACAGGTCTCTACAAGATCTTCATATTTCTATCACAAATTATCATCACTAGTAGTCTAGTGGTCAAGACATATGACTCTTCTGGCTCCGAGGATCAAGAACATGTTAATGTCTAATTTAGCTTCAAGCTCTGTGGTGATGTGGGATTTCATAGTTATTTGTCTACTCTTCTTACTTCTGGTAGATCGGAGATAGATAATGGTAAGCATGCCAAAGGGTGGAATTCAGTGTAGTTCGGCTACATAAACCCAAGGTATGTGTCCATTCAGGACCGACCTTTACCATTTAGTTTACAGTGTATACCAAACTTGTCAAAGGACTATCCCGAGTCAATTCAGTGACTATAAGTATTTACAATTCCGAGAGATGTATGCGACACAAGCATAGAGGTTCTAGATAGAACGAGTAAAGTGGTTCGACGGGAACACACTATGATTTTCACACCAACATAGTGAAAAAATTTCAGAATAACCTCTTGGTATACTCGCAACTTCGTGTTGCTGGCAATTACATGTCCTTTTATCTCATAGTTTGCTTCATGTCATTTAGCGACAAAGAGAGCAATGTGCTAACATCTGGTTGAGCAATGTATGCTGAGATTTATAGTCTTAAATTATTTGGTAAGGCCTTTTGCTTACTAATAGAATCCCAATTTGTGATGTCTTTTATGCCAAAAAGGCTTTCATGCATTATATTATATATCTTCGGGTTACTTCGGGTAAAACTTTATGCATGAGGAGAGAACAGAGAATTAACTTATCTGTATTTCATTGTATTTTAATTTAATTTCCCAGATTTCCAAGCACTATAGAGCTTGGTATAGTTGTTATGGCCACTTGGCGATATAAATATATAATGCCACACAACACAGTCAAATAAAATATAGAGCCAAACAAAATTGTTTATGAAGGTTGCACATAATATGACTTTAGGGGCTTGAACAATTCACGCGAGTACAAGCTCTAGTGTATATGGCGTCAACACATGTGCGGCCATCAGGGCTACGACAACAAATAAGCCTTCGCAACAAGCGCAACAGACGCAATTGTGGCTCAGTAGTTGGGGTACAGGATAAGTCCACGCAACATGCACAACAGGCGCAATTGTGGCTCGATGATCACGACAGACGGATAGTGCCTACAGGGCTGCGAAAAATGCGCGACCCGGCGATGGCGGTCCGACTCAACGGGAGCGGTCCGATTAAACGAGAGTGCAACATAGCAATCACATGACGCAACCAAGTTCGTACGACACAAATACTGCGTCGTGTTGCCAGGGCGCAACCAATGCTTAGCCAATGTCAAAACTCATCTGATTAATAATTTAGTCTGATCGGCATATCCGGATACCCACTATACAATTTAATCGCTCGACGTGAGTTTGAAGGCTCCACATATTAGAAATATTTAGAGCGATATGAAAAAACGTAGCATAGCCTTCACATGCATTTTAATAATTTACTGCTAATTATTTACTATGAGAAATAAAAGCAGAAAAATAATAGAATTAATGCATGTGCATAAGCAGATCACGTGTCATTAAGGCAATTTCCCATATTCAAGCATGCATTTTCTATTAATTATTTACTGCGGGAAATAATTACTTAAAGTAGAAATTGCAACATAAAACATACTTCGTTCTATTTATTATTTGCAGTATAAAATAAATAGAATAAATCATATGAAAGATGCATATAAATTAAAATTCGATCGACTTAATTCAACGGGAATTAATAGAAAAAATGGTAAGCCTTTTTTTCTAGCCGTATGCACTCATGCGTCATCACGTGTGGAAGACGGCCACCAACAACCAGATCCATATTTTTAGCAGCTTCTTTGACTAGGCACTTTTTTTTAACCGCACAGCTATGCCGATGTAACTGTTTTGACTAGTTTTATGTAGCTGCATGACGCGCGCACAGTCCAACCGAGACCGAACCTCACCGCTCCTTTTATTTATTTACTCCTTCTTTCACGGACATGCAAAGACCGCATCACGGTTCCCATGCATGCGGCCATGCTGATGGGAGATGCAGCGGCACGCGGAGGAGCTCTTCCGCGAGGGCACTGGGCGTACAACAGGCTGCATGCGGTTCAAGAAGACAGGCCGCGTGGTAGGCTGCTTTTTTCCTTTTTTTCACGTCTCCATGCGAACCGTCAACAGCCATCAAGGTTATAGGGAAAAAAATCTAGATCGGCAATCACGATCCGCTATCCTGGAGGTGCCGGCATGCACGGCTCCAGGCCCTTTATTTCGCAAGGCAATGGTGTGGCTCCAGGCTTTATCGTGAACTGCAGCACGGCATCTCGGCGCATGAACCGAGACCAGTCGACCATTGAATAGTGCTCTGCTCCAACCAACAACATGCACACGGGCTCGTAGGCGATATACGCGATGAACAGTAAATTACAGATCCACTTAAGATTTCATACCGTTTGATTGCGTAGAGGGAAAATCGAAGCCTGTCGCGTAGGACAGTTCGGCTAGGCCGGAGACCTGCCGGATTGATGGAGAGTTGATGCAGATCTGATCCCGCAGCAACATCGAGGTAGAGCGTGCTGATAACGTGTTAAGAACTACGTCACCACGGATCACCAGATCCGCTCCTTTCCCTCCCGTCAGCAGATTAGGCGCGAGAAGATGTGGAAGACCTGTATCCCTTCCCATAAGCACGACAGAGGAAACACAATAGACACGATGTAGGGTTGGGCCTCTGGCCTCTTTCTTTTCTCTATTCCATATGAGAGGTACATGTTCTATATATAGAGACGCGATAGCCCTCAGGGCTATACTATATTCGGTATTTGCCCACATAACCCTTCATTAGGGTTTCTCAACAATTCAGACCCACAAAGAATCACAAGCGACCATATTCACAGCCGCCGAAAGGTTTCGGCCCACAGTTGGATCCCAGAGCCCAGTGTGAAATAGGACTGTCTCTGATGGTTACGTTACGTAGGGATTCAAACAAACAGGCAGTGACAGACCGGACCGCAGACGCGACGACGACCAAGAACTGAAGGCGCTGGCAATGGGCCGCGGCGGCCCGGAACGCTGACGAACCACGACGACGCGGACGTTCTACGAGGTCGGTGGGGCCTTCGCGTTGGTGGGCCGTCGGGCAGCCCGCCGAAGCATATTCGCCTTCGATAGAGGCAGAGAAGGGGAATGTGTGGGAGCATATTCCTCCCGTGGGAAGCCTCGGAGATGTGCAGATCTGCCGGACGCACATGCGCACAGCTGCCGCAATAGAAAGGCAGTGTCTTTTTATTTTATAAGAAAAAACTAGAAAAGAAAATCCAGTCTTCCAAGGAGGGAAGGTCAAATCATAGAAAAAAATGCTTCCTTTTATTGTTACGACATTGGCCTGAATATATACCCATTGTTCCTTTCCTTAACTTCAACAATTCTTGATTTTGACAATCCATTTTTTATTTTAGTTCGCCATGGTTTTGGTTGGAGAATAATTGAAAGCCTAGCCAAGCAATCGAGCACGAGAGCCGCCGCCGCCGTTGGCAGGACCTGCTGAGCTCTGACGACCGGACACGGACGTTTTCCAAACTCGGGGTTGGTACTTGGTAGGTAAGTCGTGAGGCTGCTGCGTTCGCCGCTCGCGAGTCGGGGTGGAGCCTGCCGGAGCCAAGGGAAGAAGCATCTAGTTGAACCTAGAAACGGGCAGGGGGAGGGGCCGACGCTATCGGAAATCTGAAGCCCAGCACGGACGGACGGGCAGGGGCAGCGGCTAGGGGATGGCAACGGGTACATATCCGTCGGGTAGTACCATTTCATACCCGTACCTATCTAAAAAAAATTTACCCGTCGGGTTACCCATATATACTCGCGGGTATAAAATCTTACCTATATCTATACCCACGTGGGTATTTTTACCCATCGGGTAACCCGTACCCGCTAGGAAAGTCTTAGATTCCAATATACCAATCACTCAAAATATTAAATAAACATATAAAAACAACTTCAACTTCACATATAACAAATCATATGATTACATAACTTGGTATCTGTGGGGGACAGATATCCCCTGGGTCCACTAAAAGAGTAAAAGACCTCACGAAAGGCCTAAGGGCCCAATAAATCGTGAGGCCATTCTTTCGTGGGCCTCGAAAGGAATAATCAGCAGAGCAGGGTGACACGAGGCCGGACCGGTGTGAACCTAGACGGTCCACAAAGTTGAGCGAGCGATCACAACAGAGATCCGACTTTCCCGCGCTGGAGCTCTCATGCAACGGAGCCACGCGAGGATATGTCGGCAGAATCATAGGTAGATAGACCCGAGCAGTTCACTATCTTTTAGGCGCACGTTGTTATCATATCCACGTGTATTGCCCCACGGTCGAATATATAAGGCCTAGAGGGCACTCCTTCAGATCGATCGACCCTATTACTTAGCCACCCACTTCAACTATCTGCATTCTCAATTCAGAGAGCCCCTTTTGTAACCTCATTCGCCAAACATACTCATCAGGACGTAGGGCGTTACGCATCTCTAAGCGGCCCGAACCTGTACACATTGTCCACTGTCCCACGTGCAATTGGCACGAACCATTTTGGTACAGTCGTCGACACCGTCCTACTCCTAAAAACACCTTGAGGGGCAACCCCGGTTGTGCGGTCGGACCCAAAACACCGACAGCTGGCGCGCCAAGTAGGGGGGTGTCAACGATCTAAGCTAGCTCAATGGCCGTCATCATCAACAGCAGGATCACCTTCCGTCCCGGATCCATGTTCTGCTTTGGGACGATTTCATCCATAGCCGACGAAAAAGGAATTCTGCACCGCGTTGCAGATCCACCGGGAAGGAAGCCTCCACCAACAAACTCCGAAAGAACCGGGGAAGCATTACCCTCAGCTCCCCGAAAGAAGATCGCCATGACAGCTACGCCATTCTACCCCGACGTTCTCTTCATCGGAAGAGCGGAGTCACCTCCCGTCTCTGACGACGAGCCGACCGCGCCTGGGGAAGAACCACCTCAGCGGGAATCCCGTCGACAAAGAAATCGGCGCCGAAACATCCGGAGACACCACCAAGCCGGAGAGCGGGATCCAGAGCAGCCTGTCTCGCGAGACGAGGTCTCGGAGATAGGAGAAACTCCGGAAGAACGCGTCTTCAGGGAACAAAGGAACTCCCGGCGACGTGATCGTCGGTGAGCTCAGAAACAGGCCGAGCAAGACGCAAGGCAACGCCGAGAAAATCCACTACTCGGCCGTAACCTGAACCCCGACTTCGCCCGAGCCATGAACACGCCGAGTGAGGTCGGAGGAGTGCTAGCTCGGATAGCTGACGGACTCCCTCGGACTCCAGACGCCGAGGGCTACCGACGCCTGCTCACCCAGGCAGCCAACCATCTTCTACCGCTCGCTCACCCGCCGAACAACTTGCGGCACGCCATCAACAGTCGTCGGGACGCGCGGAGTTCTATCAATGCTTCGCGCGAACAACGGCATGAGAACGAGATACGCCGCCGGGAGGAATACGACAGGGATCATGGCATCCCCACTCGGAGTCAAGCCACTAGAACCGAGTCAACGACGGCCTCGACTGGTGGAACTGCCCGGGGACGGTCGAGGAACTACAACAACTACTCCCCTCCCCGGGACAGACATCATCCCCGACGACAGGAGGACACATGTGGAGTGTCAGCCCTCACTCCACGCCTTAGGGCCATTCAATGGCCCCCAAACTTCAAGGTATCCAATGTCGATAAATATGAACCTAAGCAGGACCCAGGAGGCTGGCTGGCCGTCTACACTACCGCCGCTCGAGCCGCCGGAGCATCCGAAGACGTGATGACCGCGTACTTACCCATTGTCCTTGGGCAAGACGCGCTGCAATGGCTGCGACATCTACCCCGACACTGCATCGACGACTGGAGCGACTTTAGTCGGCGCTTCACTGCCAATTTTCAGTCCCTCTCCGACAAACCGGCGCAACCATGGGACCTCAAATCCATCAAGCGCCGGGGGGATGAAACTCTCCGATCGTACCTCAAAAGGTTCCAGACCATGAGAAATCGTATCCCTGAGGTCACGGAGGCGGTCGTGATCGAGGACTTCTACAGAGGATCCAATGACTCGGCCTTCGTCCGAGCCATACTACAGAAGGCGCCAACTACCTCCGAGGAGCTGTTCCGGGAAGCCGACCTCTACATCACCGCCGACGAGCGAGCCCAGGACCTCATCGGAGGAGCAAAGCCCGCACCGGCAGCACCACGACACGACACGAACCAGCAACTTGACAAACGCTGGGAGAAGAGACCGTGCGAAGAGGTGCACGCCGCCGGACCACCTGCCTCTCGCGCCTGAGGAGGACCTCGCGGAGGTGAGCGCACGCTGGACGACATCCTCGACGCCCAGTGCCCGTACCACAAGGACATGCGCCACACTCTTCGGAACTGCCGGGACTTCAAGCATTCCGTTGGGCACGGCCGACCCTTCCAACCTCTACCCCCTCCTCCGCCGCGAGGAGGACCAGAAGAACCACGACAACCCCAGCAGCAGGAGGAGGGAGGAGGAGGAGGAGCCTTCCCACGCGTTGACAGGGAGGTCAACGTCATCTTCGGCGGACATGGATCGCAGGAGAACAAAAGACAGCAAAAGCTCAACGATCGCCAGATACTGGTGGCGACCACCGGCCCTCCCGCCCCATACCGGTGGTCAGAGCACCCGATCACCTTCACTCGGGCAGATCAATGGCTCAACTTCGACCATCCGAGCAAATACCCGCTTCTCGTCGATCCGGTGATCCGAGAGAGCCGGGTGAAGAAGGTGTTAGTGGACGGGGGGAGCAGCATCAACGTCACCTTCCCCCGGACACTCCGAGGCTTGGGAGTTCACCTCAAAGAACTCCACGAGTCAGACACTCCCTTCTTTGGTATCGTGCCAACTGAGGGGGAATACCCGTTGGGCCACATCTACATGCCTGTCACCTTCGGGACTCCAAAAAACTACAGAACCGAGTTCCTGAGGTTCGAAGTGGCGAACTTCGACTGCGGGTACAACGCAATCATCGGGAGGCCCGGACTGGCAAAATTCATGGCCATTCCGCATTACACATACATGATATTGAAGATGCCGGGACCGCAAGGAATCATAACTGTGCGTGCTGACCTCCAAGGCGCCGCAGAATGCTTCCGAGTGGCCATCCAGGCGGCCCTCATTGCCAAACCGTCGGCGACTTGTTCGACCCAGGCAAACTCTAAGCCTGAGGAAGATCACACAGCACCGGCGAAGGAAGCTCAAGCCGTGACCTCTATGCGGCTGACTGAATAAACTAAAAGGATCAATCTGGGGTTTGCTGATGAACGTAAAACTGCTATCATCAGCTCTAGCCTGGGTGATAAATAGGAAAGTGTGCTCGTCCAGTTTCTACAAGACAACCGAGATGTATTCGCATGGCAACCTGCGGATATGCCGGGAGTCCCGAGAGAGCTGGCCGAGCACAAACTGAAGGTCTATCCACAAGCAAGGCCGATCCAGCAGAAACTACGTCGTTTCACGCCCGACAAGAGAGAGGCCATTCGTGCTGAGCTGGCCCGCTTGGTCGCGGCTGGGTTCATTCGAGAAGTGTTACATCCCAAGTGGTTAGCTAACCCTATTCTTGTACTCAAAAAGAATAAAGTGGATTGGCGCATGTGTGTTGATTATACTGATCTCAACAAACACTGTCCGAAGGATCCCTTCGGGCTCCCGAGGATAGATCAGGTGGTGGACTCCACCGCTGGATGTTCTGTGCTGTCTTTCCTGGATTGCTATTCTGGATACCACCAGATTAGTTTGGCAAAGGAAGATGAAGAAAAAACGACATTCATTACTCCGTTTGGTGCTTTCTGTTATACCTCCATGCCGTTTGGCCTCAAAAACGCTGGAGCAACCTACCAGAGAGCCATTCAAACATGCTTAGCCGATCACTGGGGCAAGCGTGTGGAGGCCTACGTGGATGATGTGGTAATCAAAACAGAGAACTCAGAAAACTTCATCGAAGACTTACAACTGGTTTTCAACAGTCTGAGGCAGTATAGATGGAAGCTTAATCCCGAGAAATGTGTTTTCGGGGTACCGGCAGGAAAGTTACTCGGGTTTATTGTCAGCAACCGGGGAATTGAGGCTAATCCAGATAAGATTGAAGCTATCATGAAGATGGAAGCACCTCGATCACAAAAGAAGGTTCAGCGACTTACTGGATGTATGGCAGCTCTGAGCAGATTTATATCCAGGCTGGGGGAGAAAGGTTTACCATTTTACAAGCTACTCAAAAAGGTGGATAAGTTTCAGTGGACTTCAGAGGCACAGGAAGCTCTAGATGCACTGAAGAAATTCTTGACAACACCACCAGTACTGAAACCACCACCACGAGCCACGTCAACCCAACCGGCTGAAGATCTGTTGCTATATATCTCTTGCACGACTCACGTGGTAAGCACCGCGTTGGTAGTCGAGCGAGCAGAAGAAGGACATGCCTACCCCGTGCAACATCCTGTTTATTTCATCAGCGAAGTTCTGGGTCCCTCGAAGAAAAAATATCCTCAAGTGCAGAAGCTATTATATGCAGTACTTCTGACTGCCCGCAAGCTGTGTCACTACTTTGATGACCACAAAGTCATAGTAGTCACCGGTTTTCCGATAGGAGATATTCTCCACAATAAGGAAGCCATTGGCCGAATAGCCAAGTGGGCCTGTGAACTGGGATCTCATGACATTGAATTTCGACCTCGTACTGCCATTAAGTCCCAAGCATTGGTTGACTTCGTATCAGAATGGACTGAACAACAAATACCAGAGAACCCGGAAACTGCAGAAGTATGGAGGATGTATTTCGATGGCTCGTTGAAGCTGCAGGGAGCAGGCGCAGGAATTCTCTTCATCGCGACTGGAGGCGAACACCTCAAATATGCCCTCCAACTGTTATTTCCAGCCTCTAACAATGCAGCTGAGTATGAAGCTCTGATCCATGGACTAAACATCGCCATATCATTGGGCATCAAGAGATTAATGGTATACGGAGATTCTCTGGTGGTCATAAGTCAGATAAACAAGGAATGGGACTGTTCGAAGGATTCAATGGGAAAATACTGCACTGCCGTCCGGAAACTAGAAGATAAGTTTGAAGGTCTAGAATTTCATCATGTGGAGAGAGATCGAAACACGGCAGCTGATGTATTGTCAAAGTTAGGATCCAGCCGAACTCAGGTTCCACCCGGAGTCTTCGTGCAAGAAATACCACGACCGAGCATCTCAACAGATCAAGCAGAAGAATGTAATATCGTGGATCAACCCGGGTCAGACTCTGATGACTGGAGGAGGTCGATTATCAGATATATAAAGAATGAAGAGGAACCAGATGACAAAAATGCAGCTGAACGCATCGCCAGACAGTCAGCCCACTATACACTCATTGGAGAAACGTTATATAGAAGGGGTGCATCAGGCGTCTTCGTGAAGTGCATTCTCCCATCTACTGGGAAACGACTTCTGGAGGAGGTCCATGCTGGGCAATGTGGAATACATGCGTCATCCAGAACACTAGTCGGGAAGGTCTTCAGGTCAGGATTCTATTGGCCAACAGCGAAGAGTGATGCAGCCGAGTTAGTTCAGAGGTGCGAAGCTTGCCAATACTTGTCAAAACAACAACATCTACCAGCACAGCAACTGCAGACCATACCAGTAACTTGGCCTTTCGCATGCTGGGGACTGGATATGATTGGACCTTTCAAGAGGGCTCAAGGAGGATACACTCATGTATTGGTAGCAATCGACAAGTTCACTAAATGGATAGAGTTCAAGCCCATTGCCTCTTTAACCTCAGCCAAGGCTGTGGAATTCATACAAGACATAATATTCAGATTCGGAATACCAAACAACATTATAACTGACCTGGGATCCAATTTCACAAGTTCGGAATTCTTCGATTTCTGCGAGCGAAAAGGCATTCAGATCAAGTACGCTTCGGTAGCGCACCCGAGGGCCAACAGGCAGGTTGAGCGAGCCAACGGAATGATACTAGAGGCACTCAGGAAAAGGGTCTTCGAAAAAAATGAGAAGTTCGCAGGGAAATGGATAAGGGAATTACCCTACGTCGTTTGGAGCCTAAGAACTCAGCCAAGTCGAGCTCTACATGGAAATACTCCTTTCTTCATGGTCTATGGGTCAGAAGCAGTATTACCCGCTGATCTCAAGTTCGGGGCCCCAAGGTTGGTCTTCGAGAGCATAGCAGAAGCTGAAGCTACTAGGATGGAGGACATCGATGTACTCGAAGAAGAACGGTTGAATGCAGTAATTCAATCGGCGCGGTATCAGCAGACTCTGAGACGTTATCATGACCAGGCCGTGCGACAACGATCCTTTTCAGTAGGAGATCTCGTCCTCCACCGAATTCTAACGGGGGAAGGACGACACAAGTTGTCACCCTTATGGGAAGGACCATTCATAGTAGCAGAAACCACTCGGCCGGGATCATATCGTCTCACTCAGATGGATGGCACAGAAGTCGGGAACTCCTGGAACATAGAACACCTCAGGAAGTTTTATCCCTAGCTGTATTTCAAAAGCTATCGGGATGACGATGTATTCTGTAAAATGGAAATATGTCATCAATAAAGAAAGGCTTCAAAGATACTCAGTTTGTTCACGGTTGACTTGCATTCTTATTTAACTCGGGGTGACCACTATGCCCCGCTAACGGAGCAATCGGCTTAAGTCGGCAATGACTTAAGGCGGTGCGACATGCTCACACTTACTTGACTCGGGGTGACCACTATGCCCTGCTAACGGAGCAATCGGTTTAAGTCGGCGATGACTTAAGCCGGTGCAACATGCTCACGCTTACTTGACTCGGGGTGACCACTATACCCTGCCAACGGAGCAATCAGTTTAAGTTGGCAGCAGCTTAAGCCGGTGCAACATGCTCACGCTTACTTGACTTGGGGTGACCACTATGCCCTGCTAACAGAGCAATCGGTTTAAGTCGGCGATGACTTAAGCCGGTGCAACATGCTCACGCTTACTTGACTCGGGGTGACCACTATACCCTGCCAACAGAGCAATCGGTTTAAGTTGGCAGCAGCTTAAGCCGGTGCAACATGCTCACGCTAACTTAACTCGGGGTGACCACTATACCCTGCCAAAGAGCAATCGGCTTAAGTCGGCAGCGACTTAAGCCGGTGCAGCATGCTCGCGCCTACGCAACTCAGGGTGACCACTACGCCCTATTAACAGAAGCAATCGACTTAAGTCGGCAGCGACTTAAGGCGATTTGGCGTGATCACAATTACTCATATAAAGATGGCTTCTACAACTCGCAGGCAAATTTCAAAACCATCGTACATCATTTTACTACTACAAATTTACGAACTGATGAATTCTGAAACAATGTGAAAATAAACAATATTGTCCAAATACTGAAGTGGCGTCCTCTAGCAAATGTCTGACCATGCTAACCGCGCGTTCGAAACACGCAGAGTGTCTCTCTATTTCGTGATGTTTTTCTCAGGAGCAATCGAGGAAGAAGGACGACTCGAGGAATCAGGGGCGGCATTCACATCAGCCCTTATATCTTCGGGAACAACCATGCCGGGTCTCCTCATCAAGATCCGTCCCGCCCGAATAGCCTTGTCCATGGCTCTATCACGCTGGGCTTTGAGAGTAACAGCAGTTTCTTCAGCGACCTTGGCAGCCAGCTGAGCAGTTTCTAACTCTTGGGCGATGGATTTCTTGGAAGCTCGGAGTTCTTTGATAGTAGCGTCCTTCGCTGATATCAACTGCTTGAGCTGGGTCACTTCATCCATAGATTCCTGCAGTTTACAGCGTTGGTGATCTAACTCTTCCATGGTGAAGCGATGATTTCTCTCCAAGATAGTCAGTGAGTTGCTAGAATCACGATACAATTTTTCAAGATTGTCTCGAGAAGCAGCAAGGATACGTTTCTCTTCCTGCAAACAAAAATCAACACCCTCAAACACCAAGCAAGTAATGGCAGCACAACAAGGCAAAGCGCAGTTTCATAAATCACCTTTTCAGAGTCGAGCTGAGCATGAAGAGAAGAACTCAGTGCATTGGCGTCATCTAAGGCAGCGGAGACCTGACCCAGCTCAATCTGACTTTGAGAGTACTTTTCCTCAAAGTCAGTGCACCGCTGGGCCAGTTCAGTCTGATCTCGGGAATGTTTTTCTTCAAGAGTGGAAATCTGCTGAGTCATACCTAGCAGGAGACAATCAAATAAAAGAAAAAGGGGTCAGAATGTAAGGCAGTCTATGGCAAAGTCAGAGAAAAGCAAAAAAGCACTAACCAGCGTTGGTCGCTTCCAATTCAGAGATACGATGTTGAAGAGACACTGGATTCCAACATGCAAGTGACGAAGCTACTTCTGGGACAGAAGCACCCTGTAACCTCAATTGGCCAGCCATCCCATTCACCAAAGCCTGATGAGGAGAGTAGATGAATGTAATGATAGTAGTTCATGCAATGTAAAAAGCCAAGCTAAAATACATCACAGTACCTGGAGGTTGGAAAAGAACGAAGGGATCCCCAAATCAGGAGAGATCAATTGATAACCGGGCGTAAGGTCACCACCCGAGGCAGCTTGCAACGAACTAGCAGGAATCAACTCGGTGCCATCAACAGAGCCCAACACTCGGTCAGTGGGGACGCTGCCCTCTAAAGCGACCTCCTGGTCCAAGGCTTGGGCTACCACCATACAGCCGGAGTGTGGAGACGACCCCGCATGAACGTCTATGGAAGTACCGGAGGGAGACCCCGCTCGGACACCCTCGGGGGCTGGGTCACAGTTTGCACTGCCCGCTTGAGCCGGATCATCCCCGGCAGCACCCTCGGGGGCTGGGCAGTGGCTTACACTTCCCACCCGGATCAAGTCATCCCCGACAACATTCTCGGGGGATGGGCACATGTCAACACCATCCTTGGGGTCCAAACTCTCCGCGGTAGCCACCTCTAAGGCTGATGGGCCCTCAATTACTTCCATGAGACCAGGACGACCCAAGTCAGTCTCCCGATCCTCAAGATCGCGCTCTAAGGTCGACGAGGCACGAGATGACCTCAACCTAGCATCAAGCACATCAGCGCAAACCTCCATCACACCATCATCTGCTGGCTCCGATAACAAATCCTCCGGAACCATATCCTCGAGAGTCTGATCAAAATTGGCCAGGGACAGTTCTTGCAGACCAATGAGAGCAGACAAAGCAGGAGAGGGAACTCCACTACTTTCACCGCTAGCGATGAATTGCCGACTGTTTTCCGAGTCAAAGGAACTTCATCTTCTCCCTCCTCATCATCCACATTAGCAACACAGGCAGCACCCCCATTGGGATCAGCAACTGATTCGGTACACCCATTGGGATCAGCAACTGATTCGGTACACCCATTGGGATCAGCAACTGAATCGGCACACCCATTGAGTTCAGCGTCAGTAAATTCAGTCACAGGCACTTCTTCAGCATCAGGAACCGAGGTACCAGCGTCCCGACCCAAACTGGGCACTTGCCGGAGGCGTCTCCTTTTCTTTTTCTGTTCATCAGCAGAAGGATCGGATGGATTGGCTCGGCAAGGGCGCCTCGGGCGAGTACCAGCAGGTTTCTGAGTATCTAAGGTCGTACCAACCTCTGGGAGGGGCGCCACCACCAATGCCCCAGCAGGAGCAGCGTCAGAAGAGTCCTCAGTCAGCAAATCAAGCATGGCATTTATCTCCGCATCACTAGGGTTCAGGGGCACTTCAAAATAGACCTGTCGTTCATCATCAGGAATTCCCCCGAGTGTGGCAACCAAGGCACTAACTTCTTCAGCAGAGGGCCGCACTCTAAGGCCCAAACTGCCATCAGTAGCAGGAGGATTCGACACAAAAAGAGTAAAGGCTTTGGGAGGAGGCAAGTTCCAAGTTGAGAATGCTACGGGGGCACCAACATTTGACACTTTGCCTCTAAGGATCATTTCAAGTCGGCTCACCAGGTCCGTAGAGGGAATTCTTCTGTTAGTGACCCGAGTTGAGTCGGCTAGGCCTCGATACAGATAAGCTGGGTATGCCCTGTCTTTTAACGGCTGAATATTCTTGAAGACAAAATCAGCAACCACGGCTTCAGCGGTCAGACCCCTCTCTTTCAGCAGTCCAACTTCAGCAAGCAAAGCACCTGCCTTAGCTACCTCCTGATCTGTGGGAGACTCGGTCCAGCTTGGGGTGCGAACATCCGGCTGTCTTCCCGACCGGGGGGGAGAGAGTTTCCACAATTCTCAACTATGAACCACTCCAAGCGCCACCCCTTGATACTATCTTTGAGAGGGATTTCGAGATACTCCGTCTTCCTCCCGCGGCACATCTCCAAGCTGGCACCTCCAACCAATTGATGTTGTCCCCCAGCCATTCCAGGGCGACAGTGATACAAATACTTCCACAACCCGAAATGAGGTAGCACGCCAAGAAAGGCTTCACATAAATGGACGAAAATGGAGATTTGCAGGATAGAATTGGGATTCAAATGGGTCAAGTTAATATGGTAGAAATCAAGGAGGCCGCGGAAAAAGGGAGAAATGGGAAGGCCGAGACCGCGGAGAAGGAAAGGGGCATAAATCACGGACTCATGGGTATCCTCAGTTGGGACAGTAACCCCATGGCAAATCCGCCAAGAGCAGAGTTTCCTCGGAGGGAGAACCCCGATGGATACGAGGTGGAGAA
Organism: Zea luxurians; assembly: GCA_029449295.1. NCBI lineage: Eukaryota > Viridiplantae > Streptophyta > Magnoliopsida > Poales > Poaceae > Zea > Zea luxurians. The sequence goes on along the minus strand of JAOPSE010000103.1, from coordinate 5,922,026 downwards.
GTTCAGACTCAGAGATGACGGACATGTGGTTACCTACGAAAGGCAACTGACTGTTGGGGTCGATTGGAGGAATCACCACGGCGGACGAACTCGAGGTTTTCCTCTTGGGCGCCATCTCGATTCTACCGGCGAGCAGAGTAGGAGGCGAATTGCGGAAAGGATTCGGAAGCAAGAAAGCAAGAATTAGGGCATGGAAAGCAGAGGCGGCTAAAAGCGCAGCACTTATGGGATATTCCCGAGCCAGATACCGTTTCAAAAAGCGCCCAGTCAGCACCCGACGGTTATTTCCAAAACACCAGCGTGCCACATCATCTCCCGGCAGTTAATTCCAAAACACCGGTGCGCCACATCATCACTCGGCTATTAACCTCAAAGTGGCCTACGTAGCCCGCTATTGCTCGGCAGTTGACTCTAGAACTCCGACATAGTCGCTCGGCATTACATCTAAAATGCTAACGTCGCCCTCAAGTCACTCGGCGTTGCCTCTAAAACGCCGACGTCGTTTTCAAATTACTCGGCAGTTATCTCTAAAACTCCGACGTCGTGTTCAGTCGCTCGGCGTTACCTCTAAAACGCCGATGTTGTCTTCAAGTCGCTCGGCAGTTAACTCTAAAACTCCGACATGGCGTTCAGTCGCTCGGCAGTTAACTCTAAAACTCCGACATGGCGTTCAGTCGCTCGGCAGTTAACTCTAAAACTCCGACATGGCGTTCAGTCGCTCGGCAGTTAACGCAGTTAACTCTAAAACTCCGACATGGCGTTCAGTCGCTCGACAGTTATCTTTAAAAACTCTGACATCATCTACAAGTCACTCGACAACTACTTCTAAAAAGCTTCGATATGACGTCCGAGTTATTCACTTACTATTCCAAAGGAATTAACTTCACGAAAAAGGCGGGAAAAGGAATGATTCAAGAACTTTGAGTTGAGAGTATCAACGAGCAATCATCACAGAAAAGCCAATACCATTTCTTCATTAAAAGGGAAGATATCATATTTACAAATCAACTCATTATGAGTTGATACTCCCCTACTACTACTACTACTACTACTACTACTACTACTGCTACATTACATTATACTACTACTACACTACACTATACTACTCTACACTACTAAATACTACTACATTATTCTAACTATACTATACTAACATTTAAAGGACCAGTGGCATCTAGCCACTGGCCCTGTTGCTGCCGCCACTGCTGCCGCCCCTGCTGCTGCCCTTGCTGCCGCCGCCGTCACCGTCCTTGCCGTCGCTGCTGCCGCTGCAGTCACCGTCACCGTCGCCGCCGCCACCGCCTTCGTCGTCGTTGTCGCCACCCTCGTCCTCGCCGCCACCGTCCGAGTCCTCCTCATCCGAGGAGTACTCCGACTCATCCGAGCCCTCGAGCCCGGAGCGCTCGACGGCCCGGATATACGTCCAGACCTCCGCCGCGAGCCCCTGGGAGTCGTCTGAGTCGTCAGACGACTCACGCAGGGGGATGGGAGCCGGAGACCCCTCGGATTCAGAGGAGAACTCCTCCTCTGAATACTTCGAGTCACCAAAATCCTCAGATGGAGGAGTTGGCTCGCGCTTGCGTTTCTTCCCCATGGTGGAAATGTAGATATAAGAAAGAAAGCATGCAATGGAGAACAGCGAAGAGATGTGAAAAAATCAGGCAGGCAAGGGCACTATTTATAGGAAAAGAAGGCAACCGCTCACCTCCAACAGTGGTCACTGAACAGTCGCAAAGCATTCAATAAGCACTTCAACCCGTCTGAAGACACGTCAGGCGGCGGACGCCGTTTCACGCAACACAACACCCATTGGGACTCCAGTCAACAACGCGAAGGATATGATTACACTCGCCGTCGCATCACATTACTACTCAGAAGCAGCCGGCTAAAACACTCAGCGTACCAAGCCGTCCCTTGCCCACACCCATTGGGGGGGACGCCCAGGAATTACCAATATATTTTTCAAAACGGTCACATCTGTGCAGGGCATGCAGTGAATGCCTCAAGACAAAAATGAGATATCAGTGAGGATTAGAGGAAAGCCAAATATAGCCAGTGAAGTACAAAATATGGCCGACAGAAGCGACTTGAAGACTAGACAGAGAACGTCCATCAAATGTCCAATCAGTCACAGAGCAAATAAATTACACTACATAGCAAGATATGGATGGATTGCGAATTCGGCTGCAAAAGACAAAATACATGCTGACCTCTGAAGCATAATATTGATGACATAACGCGGATGACATCATGCCGATTTTTACAAACAGAAAGGATAATCTTCAGCAAAAAAGACACAAAAGGAAGACCTTTGAGTGGATTATCCTCAAAAATCCACTTGAAGGTCGGGGGCTACACCCATTGGGTGCACCTTCGGTGCACCCCCTAGATCATCATTCCGAGCCAAGATAGTGCCGACTTCTAATGCATGGGACAAGATTAAAGACAAAGCTGGCACTCAACCAAAACGCAGGAGTAAAAATGGGAATAATTTCTGGTGAAGACCTTCGGGTAGATTATTTTCTAAAAATCTACTCGAAGCTCGGGGGCTACACCCATTGGGTGCACCTCCGGTGCGCCCAATGAAGTTCAGGGTCCTGCAAAGCGCGCCGACCTCTAAGGCACGGGCACGAAACAAAGCTTCGGTTTGTGAAAGATCAAAAGCAGGAGGAAACAGTAAGAAGTCGTTCTCTTCAAATCGCCTGCAAGCTGGATCTGGGATCTTTGGGCTGATTACTTCTAAATTAACCCAAAGATCGGGGGCTTGTGGGGGACAGATATCCCCCGGGTCCACTAAAAGAGTAAAAGACCTCACGAAAGGACTAAGGGCCCAATAAATCGTGAGGCCATTCTTTCGTGGGCCTGAGAAGGAATAATCAACAGAGCAGGGTGACACGAGGCCGGACCGGTGTGAACCTAGACGGTCCACAAAGTTGAGCGAGCGATCACAACAGAGATCCGACTTTCCCGTGCTGGAGCTCTCATGCAACGGAGCCACGCGAGGATAGGTCGGCAGAATCATAGGGAGATAGACCCGAGCAGTTCACTATCTTTTACGCGCACGTTGTTATCATATCCACGTGTATTGCCCCACGGTCGAATATATAAGGCCTAGGGGGCACCCCTTCAGATCGATCGATGTAACACCCGGTTTTAAGGAACAAAGCCGGGTGCATCTCATACATGCGCCAAGAAGACAACATATATAATAACAGAGTGTATAGAGATAAATGTCATGAAACATCAGAGTATTTATTACATAGCGGAAGACTTATTACAAAATAAATAATAAATCTAAAACGAACTAAGGATCGTCGGCGCCAATGTCGACTGAGAAACGCCACCTAGATCAGTTCGAACTCCTCAGTGTTAGGTGGCTCCTCTTCAACCACCTGTTCTTCTCATGTGGGGGGGTGTGAGACAGCAAGAGTGAGCTCACATACGTTCATAGCTCAACAAGTCGTGGGGAATAATGTGGCATGAACTCACAAAAGGTGGGAGTTCATGTAGTGTAAGGCTGATCAATGAAATAAAGGCTGAAGCTGAGCATTGCTTTTATAAGTTGGTCAAAATTTTATTAGCAATTACTAAGTGTAAGTAAATACCAAACCTTAATAATAATAAAGAACAGTAATAGTAAAATAATCCCAAATGCGATGCAAATGTCAAATTAAATTTAAGTTCCATAGTTAATCATGTGAGGGTCCGAGCCGCTCATGACCGTGAGCACGGCTAGTATACTAGTTTTACACTCTGCAGAGGTTGCGCATCTTTACCCACAAGTCATGTTACCCATCTGCCAAGAGATGGCCAATCCCATACACCTCTACCGAGGAGGCGAGGCAGGGTAACACTACGAGGCCTTTACAAAGTTCCACTAGCTTCAGACTACCCGCTACAGTTTATGGGAAGATCCAGTGCAGGGTTCCTGGCTGACCGCCATCGCAGCAAAATCAACCAGGGACCTCCCCGCACTGACCTCTCCCCTACTGCCCTTGCCCCTTTCGGGTAAGGTAGCCCTCCCCTAGCTTTCCTAGTTAATCAGCCAAGGGCGTCCCATTAAACCCTTGTGGTAGCACTGTTTTCCCGGGTGGTTCTCCATGTTCCCATTAACATAATGATCTTAACATGAACAAGGAAGAATAAAACAGATAACAATAGTATAACAATGAGTGATGAATATCTCTATACCCAAATCCACATAAAGCAATAGCATGTACTACCCAAAACTTTAGTAGTAAAACCAGTGGTAAAGCAAGGTATAAAGATAGTCAAAATCTAGGGTATCCTATTGGGTCCCATCAAAATTATCCTATGCAGATCATTATGATTAATAAGAACATGAATAGGTAAAAGAAGTGATCAAGGGCACAACTTGCCTGCAATGAGCTCCTGCTCAGCTCTCTACAAGCTGAACCTCAGTTTCCACAGTGGCGTGCTCGTCTACTCGTATCAACACAATACATACATAGTATAGCCAAAATTAACATTGCACCAAACATATAAATCAAATACACAGTAAAAATCTACATATTATAATGAGATCATAGGAATTGGAATCACAGAATTTGGAGTTATAGATTTCAAGTTATGAATTTTCTAAGATTTAATGTGCTTGAAATAGGATTAAATGATAAATAAAGTTTCTAACAGAGTTCATGTCTAAACAGAGACACTAAATGATAGAGAATATTATTACAAAATTTTAGCAACTGGAATGGTTCAATTTGGAGTTAACATGAATTTTCTATGAATTATACAAATTCTGGCATTTAGTTAATACTAAAAATCCATTTTAAATTCATTTTTCTGGTTTTATTTGTTCTCTGGACTAGGCGTCAATTTCTGGAAAAATCAGGGTCTTAGGCGCAAAAGAAACTGTGACTCAGACCTGCTGGCGCATGTACCGCGGGTTAATTTCGTGAACTCCGGAGGGCTATTTAACAAATGATCCTCCCGAAGGGGTATGGTTGGATCTCGACCATTGGATCAGATCCAAGGGCCGAAAACAGATCGCGCCCAATTAACCGAGTCGTGCACAGATCACCCTTCGATTAAAATCCAACGACGCGGATTTAATGAAACCTGAACCGCACCCGACCCCTACGATCAACAATCGACGGTCCACCTTGACTCAAGCGCATCGGCATCTGGTTTCAATCCCAGTCGTTCATTTACGATCCTACGGCCTACGACTCATCTTCCTCCCTGCGCTCCACCGTGGCGAAACGAGTTCCCAGAACAACGGCGTCTTCGGAACATGGTCACCAGCTCTCGACGCACTAGTTGTTAGAGACCTGGAACCCTAACCTACGGAGTACTTCAGGCATGGACAAATAAAGCCGAAGCGGCAAGGATTCTCACCCGAGGTCTTGGCGCCGTGATTTGTTCGACGCCGAGATTCCGGTCCGGTGAAGATCCGGCCACTCCGGGTTCCGTTGCGCACTTGAAACGCCGACTTCGTGTGCGACAATGAGCTTTGCCGAGAGGTGAATCCAGCCCCCCCCTCCAAGCTTCCTGGCGGACGCGTGATTGTGGCGCGCGGATTCCCGTAGCTCAGCAGGCGGTAATGGTGGTTTAATTTTGTTGGCAGTCGCGAGGAAAGCAGGGTGTGCTCGCTTAGGGCGACGGAGGGTGCCGATGATATAGCCATGGCAAACACCCCGAACGCGAGAGCCCCCACCCGATGCTGGTCCCGTTTTCTCGCGGTGGATCCGTCGCCATCGGGGGTGGCTCAACAACCCGAGGGAGGATCCCCCGACGCCCGGTCCCACAAGCAAGTGGCAGAGGGCATGGCGCTCACCAGGCTGCGCGGATTGCCGGGTCAGCCAGGGCCAGGATACTCGGCACAGTGGATGTAGCCTTCCGCCATGCGCGTGCTCCGCCATGCACGCGGTTTGTTGAGGGTGGGTCTGACAAGTCCGTCCCACACCACAGAGAGCAGACATGAGCGCGAGCAAAACAAACTGGCAGCTGGGGCCAAACGTCAGCGAGCACGCAATTACCAGAGAGAACCGACAAGTGGGCCCCGCGCGTAAGTGAGTGCCCGCGGTGGGACTTGGGCTGGCGCGAATTGGATCGAGTTGGGCCGAAACCAGTACCTGGGCCGCGCGCGCTTTTCTATTTTCTTTCTGTTTTTCCTTTTTATTTTCCATTTTTCTTTTCTCTCTTTTAAAATTCCATTTGAATTCAAATTTAATTCAAACTTTTGTGGCAAGTTTGTTCTCAGATCAAATATGAAATTTTGAATATTCGAGTATGGGATGAATCCATTGTTTATAAAGTTATTATTATTTTTTTTGCATCGTTTAGTATATTTTTTTTTCCTTCCTTTATACAATTTCCAATTTTCTAAGATTTGAATCAGGTTTTAATCCCTAATTCCCATTCTTAAAGTAACCCTATTAATATTATCATTATTATTAAATGCACAAACAATTAACTCCAGCATGATGCATGATATATTTTATAGGTGGTTGGCTAATCAATCATTTTAAAGATGGTTGTTCACATGTTTTAAGATATAGAGACATATCACATAAGAGGATTACTTTCTTTAATATGATTTAGAAACTTGGGTATTACAATCGACCCTATTACTTAGCCACCCACTTCAACTCTCTGCATTCTCAATTCAGAGAGCCCCTTTTGTAACCTCATTCGCCAAACATACTCATCAGGACGTAGGGCGTTACGCATCTCTAAGCGGTCCGAACCTGTACACATTGTCCACTGTCCCACGTGCAATTGGCACGAACCATTTTGCTACAGTCGTCGACACCGTCCTACTCCTAAAAACACCTTGAGGGGCAACCCCGGGTGTGCGGTCGGACCCAAAACACCGACAGTATCTAGACAAATGATAGCTAAAGAAGGGTTTTATTTTAGTTAAGATGAGCTCTATTAGATGGTTATAGTTGTATTGATGTGGGTATATTTTATCCATGGGTAGACGGGTATGGGTAGTTCCAACCCGTACCCGTACCCGTCTACCCAACGGGTAGAGGTTTTTACCAATTAACATACCCGCGGGTAGAGAAATCATCCCGTACCGCCTTCATATCGGATAAAACCCGTCGGGTATTCGGGTACCCATTGCCATCTCTAACGGCGGCACATCTCGTCTGACCGCCGCGCCGCGTCCGGCATGCGCAAGCAGCAAGCTGCTGCTCTTCCCGGGCCCCCACGGCGGCCGGGCCGGGCCGGCAGAGCACGGGACGCCCGGGGCGCGACGGGCGGGCCTGACTATAGGTGTACATTCGGGCCGCCCGGCCCGGCCCAAGCCCGAAAAGGCCCGTATTGTTTGAATTTCGGGCCGGCCCGGCCCGTTTGAATTTCGGGCCGTGCCGGGCCGGCCCATGGGCCTAGCCCTCGGCCCACGGCCCGGCCCGTAATTGCTTAAACGTGCCGGGCTTATTTCGGGCGGCCCGAAATTATACAAGCCCGAAATTCACATTAGGGCCCGAAATTCATTTTTGGCCCGAAATTCAGTTTTGGCCCGAAATTCACATTAGAGCCCTAAATTCAAAAAAATAATAAAACAAATAAAAGATAAGACAAATAAATTTGTACAAAATTAAACTTAATATTTGTATTAAAGTTACCACAGCTATGCAATGACTACCTCGTTTATAAATCATTTTGTTAGAAGGAAAAAGAGTATAATCATCTCTATACAAAGTTTGTAAGTTCAGTTTATTGTTAATGTTCATAACAAAAGTAAAATTACATCACACAATCTAATTCAAAGATAAAAAAAACATCTAACTAGCATTATCTCTACCTTTATGTTCTTTATCAAGTATATGAAAGTGTGAAATGAAGTGTGGTTTTAATAAATATATGGGCCTTTTCGTGCCTCTATATGAGTCTTTTCGTGCCTGCCTTAAACGGGCCGTGCTCGTGCCCGCCTATGGGCCGTGACCTCGGCCCAAACCCGGCCCGATATAACGGGCCGTGCCGGCCCGGCACTAAATTATTTCGGGCCGTGCCGTGTCTGGGCCGTGCTTTTTTTTCCGTGCTTCGGGCCGGCCCATCAGGCCCGACCCAAATGTACACCTATAGGCCTGACGTCGTTTTCATGTGGTCCGTCACCGTTGCATAGCGTACAGGAGTATAGTCCCATTTCCGAAACCAAAAAAGTAAACAAATAAAAAAATGCCGTCGCATTAGTTGGTTGGCAAGGGAAGACCACGATGGTTTTCAAATCAAACATGTAAAAAAAAGTTTCTTTCTTTTTTTGAACGAACTTACCAGTTCGAATTCTTTACCGGCATTATTGGTTTAAATTGTTCCCCAAGAAAGAAAGAAAAGCGGGGGGAAATATGCCTTCCTTCTTTCTTGCGTCACAGACCACGCGCGGATACACCGCACAGCAGCCAGCAGTCCAGCACCCACCCGGAAGCGGCCGTCGGACAGAACGACACGTGGGCCACGGCACTGTCCGGGCCCGCACGTCATCGAACACACCTGACCTACCCATGCGTCTTCTAGAGAAAGGCGGACGGACAGGTCACCCCCGCACCTCATTCCAGGAGTTGCATTTCGCTTTCTCCTTTATTTTTATTTATTTATTTATACCAATAAAAAATAAATCCGCCTTTTCTCCTCCCTATCGTGTGTCTCCTCTCGCCGGCTTTAAAAACGCACACAAGCGCTAAAACCCTCTCCACCGTCCACCTCAGCTCCCATATCCGCTCCCCTACCTCTCCAGCATCTCCCGTCTCCGTCGTCTCGTCTCCGCTCCTCACCTCGCCAGCCATGGGTAACTCCTCGCTCCCGGCCGGCCCCCGCGTCGGGGTTTTCCATTTACTACTACTCGCTGCTCCCTCCTGCTCCGTGCTCAGACTCAGATCCGACCAAAGCTGTTTTGCTGACCAAATTTTCCTTCGTTTTTTCTTTTTCTGGACGGATTCCTGGACGCAGGCAAGATCAAGATCGGAATCAACGGTGAGTCCGCACTCCGAACCCCCCACCCCACACACAGTCACACACACACACAAACTCGTTCTTCCTGCTCGGTTCGTTGGGTCTGGACTCTGGAGTGATCTGAGTGGGGTCTCTGTGCGCCTGCGTGCTCAGGTTTCGGAAGGATCGGCAGGCTCGTGGCCAGGGTCGCCCTGCAGAGCGAGGATGTCGAGCTCGTCGCCGTCAACGACCCCTTCATCACCACGGATTACATGGTACGCGCCTCGATCTGATGCCTCCGTTCCGTGCCACGAGTAGATCTGGTGGTTTCCCGTGGGGGTTTAGCACCGATCCGTAGGCCAGCATGCTCGATTTATGGTTAACCGTGGCGTTCGGTGCCGTTTGACTCCAATTCTTCACTGGGTTTCCGTAGATCTGGGGGTTCTGCTGCTCTATCACAATATTTGTACTGTCAGTGTCAGTATCACTTGTTATGTGCAGCTTGAGTTGTAGTAGATTTAGCGCTTCCTTCACCTCTGAACGGATTTTGGAACCTGTGCGCTCGCTATACTCACGGCTCGTTTGCTCTCTCTCCTTGTCTTGCGCAGACCTACATGTTCAAGTACGACACCGTGCACGGCCAATGGAAGCACAGCGACATCGCCCTCAAGGACTCCAAGACGCTTCTCTTCGGCGAGAAGCCGGTCACCGTCTTTGGCATCAGGTGCTCCCCCTCTCCCGCTCCTTCCAGACACGGATTGCGTTTAGGTGTTCTAGCTGCGAGCTAATGTTTGAACCGCTGCGAGTCTACAGGAACCCCGAGGAGATCCCGTGGGGTGAGGCTGGTGCTGAGTATGTCGTGGAGTCCACCGGTGTCTTCACTGACAAGGACAAGGCTGCTGCACATCTGAAGGTATAATTTTGGCTTCACGGTCATTTGTTTGTTTCAGAATGTACATGTTGTTTCACTTGTTTGGGTACTATCATGTCCTCCCAGATCCCAAAGATATATCCATTTGGGATGGATTGTACATGTGTGGTGGTTATCAGGGCGTGGGTTGGATGTAGCCTCTCCGCATTTGCAGTGAAGGCTTGCCTTGGTTTATCCCTTACCTAGACCCCACTTAGGCACTATGCCTGCCCTACTGCTGCAAGGAAGCTCAAGAGCTGCATTAAGGCAGTTCTATTTTTAGTATAGCTTCTTACTTTCAGTCGAGTTGGTAGCTTGCTTCCGGCATGCTGTGATAACTGATAACCTAAGGCTTTAGAATGTACCATCAGTTCCACTGCTATATAAGTGCCTTAACTGGACTTCGTGTAGAGATTGAAATTATTAGATTCTGATAGCTTTATTTTCCTTTTGAATGACAGGGTGGTGCCAAGAAGGTTATTATCTCTGCCCCAAGCAAAGATGCACCCATGTTTGTTGTTGGTGTCAATGAGGACAAGTACACCTCCGATGTTAACATTGTTTCCAATGCTAGCTGCACCACAAACTGCCTTGCTCCCCTTGCTAAGGTGTGCTGCCTTTCTTAATCATTTTTTATATGTTCCTGCCCTTCCAACGTAGAATCATTTATTAATGATATCTAATGTCATAAACCAGGTCATTCATGACAACTTTGGCATTATTGAGGGCTTGATGACAACTGTTCATGCCATCACTGGTGAGTTCCCTTTGGCTGTTGAGCAATGTTGAGAAGGTACTTCTAGTTGGTTGTAAAATGACAGCACGATGCTTGTCTTTCAGCCACCCAGAAGACTGTTGATGGACCCTCAGCCAAGGACTGGAGAGGTGGCAGGGCTGCCAGCTTTAACATCATTCCCAGCAGCACCGGTGCTGCCAAGGTATGTGACAAAACTCACAATGTTGTATGCAATCAACTCTGTAATGGTTGTTTGCACAAACTAGTTAAATCAACCATTGATTCTCTGTTTCGTGTTCACTTAGCTTTGTGAGTAACAGTATAACACATTGCAGTTCCATCTAAATGAGCATGCACACATCACTTGGGATCAAGCATTAGAAGACCTTTTTTTATTGATATCCAAGTTTTTACTGATACAGCATCTATATCGATTTCTTTTGATTGGTGGTTGAATATTTTTTTTATCCCCCGATGTTTTGATGTCCTGAGGTGCTGGCAGGATCTTTAGCTAAAATATCATGGTTGAATGTTTCAAAAGGCCATCATAAAAATCATGCATGTGGTACACCTAAAGTTGTGTAGCGGCAATCATTCAGTTTAAAATTCATCTTTGATGTTGAGATTCAAAAAAAAAACAAGTATCACTGCCAGCAACTATTCTCAAACATGATATTTTAGCTAATGAGGATGGCCACACCTGGGGATGCTAAATCTACAACGTTTCACCTCGTTGTGCTGCTTACTGTAGTTGTAACAAATTGGTACCTCTTTCATTCTGATGACGAATATGGTTAGAGTGCTTACTTCCAATATTGATGTATTGCAGGCTGTCGGTAAGGTTCTTCCTGAATTGAATGGCAAGCTCACTGGCATGTCCTTCCGGGTTCCCACCGTGGATGTGTCGGTTGTTGACCTCACTGTCAGAATCGAGAAGGGGGCCTCCTACGAGGAAATCAAGAAAGCTATTAAGTAAGCTTATACATTTTTAATACTCAGTCAGTGTGAGTGTAATTTCTTTTCTTTTTTTTTTATAAACCAATGTCTATGAATGCAATAACATTCCTTGTTGGATTTATTGCTACTATCACATTTGATGCTCAATGTTGTCTTTTTTCTGCATCGTCTTGTTCATACATAGTACTTCATCTACTTTGGTTAGGATGGACAGTAATAGCATTGACATAATTGCTATTGCTTTACAGGGCTGCTTCTGAGGGCCCACTCAAGGGTATCATGGGCTACGTGGAGGAGGATTTGGTTTCCACCGACTTCACCGGTGACAGCAGGTATGGGCTCTCTGCTCTGGCACCATTTAGGAACCCAACATAACTGACCATTATAACACACACTTACGTTTGAGTTCTGATTATGTCGTTTGTGGAATTTGTTTGGACATATTCTGTTTCATTTTGTCACTCGGCTGTTTCTACTCACCCAGGTCGAGCATCTTCGACGCCAAGGCCGGGATTGCCCTGAACGACCACTTCATCAAGCTCGTCTCGTGGTACGACAACGAGTGGGGCTACAGCAACCGCGTCGTCGACCTGATCCGCCACATGTTCAAGACCCAGTAGAGAGAGATATTTCTGCCTCCCTATCGTGGGTCGTCCCCAATGGCCTTTGGTCGCAGACCATCTTTGCTGCTTGTCTATGCTGAGAATAAATGTGAACGGTGCCCTTGGACGCTGGATCCATGCTGGTTTTGGACACGTTGTCTTTTTGTGTTTAACTTATCTGCTACCGTCCTGTAACGAATTCACTAAGTTCTAGTTCTTTTGTGCTTTGTTAAGAATATAAACAATGAGGTTTCAGTTTTGCTGGCGCCATCCGGTTTGATTGCGTACTAGTATCGTGCATATCTGAGCTGGTCTTTCTGGAGTAACATTTTTTTGTTTCGTGTCAATGGTTCTCAGTCTGTTCATTTGGTCTTAATCTGGCTTTTAATACTTCTACAATGTTTTTTATCTATGTTTTATATCTATGGATTGCAGTTGCATTAGTTTAAACATGTGAACTGAAGCGAACTTTCGTGGTGTCCTTTTGGGTGTGTTTAATGCTATTTGCTCTGTGTTGTCTTTTTCGTTAATCGGGACAGAGTGTAACACCCACTTTGTAATTGCTAGGAATAATGTCAATAGAGAAACATTTTTTCTTTATGTGAGTTTGATCTATATTCATCATCATATGAGAACACCATGTCCAAGAACAATTAATAAAAGACAGGCTACCAAATTGTTGCATCATGCTGGACATTTTATTTTGTGTGCATTTTGTGACAAAAAAATATTAAAGACAAAAAAAAAGAGAATTTAAAACCTAAAAGGAGTTCTTGAGATTAGAGAAGAGGAAGGAATATTATTCAATACAAATAAAGTTGTCATTAAAATCACTTCATCACAGTTGAGATGATCAAAATAAATAATTAACCAGTATATAAAATGCCACAAAGTTTGAATTTAGATTGAAGTTTGAATTTGAAAAAGAAATGAAAAAGAAAAACAGAAAATAAAAAGAAAAAGTATACTATACCTAACTGGGCCTGGCGCTCCATTCTGGCCCATTTTGGGTTTTCTTCACGCGAGCCCAACTGGGGAGGGTGGCGCCGACACCCTGGGTCCACCGGGAGGTCACCCACGCGTGTGTCTCTGCGTCTGGCTCGTGGGCCCCACTGGACAGCCCCTCTTTCCTCAGCTGCCGAACTCGACTCACTGGAAACCGGGCCCGCGTGTCAGCTGCTAATACCTACGCTCGCGCTTCCTCCGTTCGCGTCGCTGCCAGGTGGGCCGCTGGGATCCGACTCCGTCTTCCCCGCGCGTCGGGCGCAACAGCTCGACCGAGCCCGACGGAGCGCACCGCCGATGTCGGATCACGTTGACCTCGTGGGAGTAGTATAAGTGCTCGGTCGTCGACCCGATTCACCCATCTCCTTTTCATCCCGCCTTCCCTACTACAAGCGCCGTCGTTGCTCGCCGCCAGGGCTCTGAACCAACTACGCGCCACCGCTGCGGCGAACTAGGTCCCGGAGTGGAGGAACTCGGACACGACTGTGACCTGGGCCATCCTCGAAGCTTTGCGGGCGATTTCGTGGAAGGGGGCTGAGGCCATACGCCTAAATTTCGGGGTGGAATTTCTCACCGACGGGCGAGCTTCACCTGCGGCCGCTGCTCCTCGTCGAGAACTCACGGCATCGCACAATCCTTGGTAAGAAACACCTTCCCGTGCTCAGGATGTCATCTGCAATACGTAGCTAGGCCAGATTAGGAATCGGCGCATCGTGGGGGCGGATTGGGCTACTTCGGTCATGGCGCTTCGCCGTGGTTGGTGCGCTGCCGTGGGCCGGGTTCGGTACTCGATGATAGTACAAATTGATAGAGGAAACAAGTTTATAGCGTCGTTAATCGGGCGAGGAGCGAAGGAATTAGGAGATGGGGCTCGGGGTGGCCGGAATTGCTACTCGCCGGTGAACCAGCCGCCGCGGGAAGCTGAGCGCCACCGCGTGGGATCGGTGAGAGAGGGGAGAAACGCTGACGCCGTTGGATGCGTAAGGGACGGTCCCGATTAGATCAAGCTTACCCCTTCGTCCAATCCAACTACGTCCGTAGATGCGAGATCCAGCGGTGCAGATTAGATCTGAGGTTCATTAAATCCATGCCGTCGATCGTGGATCCCACGGCTCTGGGCGCGTACCGGTTCAGGGTGATAGGATTCTAATCTGGGCCGTCGGTTTAGATCTGACGGCTGATATCACGCGATACCCTTTCGCTCTAGCTTTTTGCTAAAGAGACCCTGGGCTTCTGAGAATTCAACCCGCCATCCATCGTGGCTGTTCACTGTGCCTTGAAAATTTTACCCAGAACCCCCTAGCTTTTCTGGAAAATGAGGCCCAGTCCAGAGATCATTTAAATTGAATAAATGAAATAGAAAATGGATTTTTAATAGGAAAATAATTGCTAGAACTTTATAAATTCATAGAAAATTCATACTAACTCCAAATTCATCCATTCCAGTTGCTAAAATTTTGTAATATTATTCTCTAGCTCTTAGTGTCTCTGTTTTGGCATAAAAACGGTAAGGAATTTATTTATCACTTAATCCTATTTAAAGCACATAAAACCTTTGAAAATGCATAACTTAAAATCTATAACTCAGAAAAATATGATTTCTGTTCCTAGGATTTTATTTTAATATGTAGAATATCTCTGTGTATTTTGTTTACATGTTTGGTGTAATGTTAATTTCTCTATATACACTGTGCTTGTTTGTATTGTGGCGAGTAGAAGAGCCCGTTGCTGAGGATCCTGGTGAGCAGCAGGTTGAAGTAGCTGAGCAGGAGCTCATTGAAGGCAAGTTGTGCCCTTGACCACTTTTTACCCAATAATGCTCTTTAATATCACTTATCCATGCATAGGTTAATTTTGATGGGACCCAATAGGACTCCCTAGATTGTTTATGTAACACCCGGATTTTAGGGATCCAAAACCCGGGGTTAACATAAACACCAGGTATGCTGGGACCAAGTCTCATACATATGATGTATAGTGGCACAGGATCGAATGTCACAACTTTATATATAACAGGAGTTCTATACAAAATAAATAATTACATTATAGGGAGACAACGGTCCAGCAACCCAAAAGTTGACTGGGAGACGACGACCTAGACCTCTCACGAACTCATCACAGCATCCTCCATGAGCATCATCCTGCAGTACCTGGTCTTGACCTGTGGGGTGTGTGAGACAGCAAGAGTGAGCTCACATACGTTCATCGCTCAACAAGTTGTGGGGAATAATGTGCATGAACTTGCCAAAGGTGGGAGCTCACGTGAAGTGTAAGGCTTACCAAAGAAGATGGTTAGAGCTGAGCATTGCTTTTAAAGTTGGTCAAAATTTTATTAGCAGTTACTAAGTATAAGTAAATACCAAACCCAATTAAGTAATAGAACAAAAGTAACAACAACATCACCTGCAATGCAATGCATATGACAAATTGAATTTAGTTCCATAAATTAATCATGTGAGGGTCCGAGCTGCTCATGACCGTGAGCACGGCTAGTATACCAGTTTTACACTCTGCAGAGGTTGCGCATCTTTACCCACAAGTCGTGTATCCCATGTCGCCAGGGTTTGCAAAGCCCTTAGACACTTCCGAGGTGAATGGCTAGGGATCCACTACGAGGCCTTTACAAAGTTCCACTAGCTTCCGAAAACCCGCTACAGTTTATAGGAAGATCCAGTGCAGGAATCCCTTGCAGGACCGCCATCGCAGCAAAATCCTCCCGAGGGCCTCCCTACACTGACCTCTCCCCTACTGCCCTTGCCCCTTTCGGGTAAGGTAGTCTTCCACTAGCTTTCCTAATTAATCAGCCAAGGGCGTCCCATTCCACCCTCGTGGTAGCACTGTTTTCCCGGGTGGTTCTCCATGTTCCAATTAACATAATGATCTTAACATGAACCATAAATAACCACTGATAACAAAAGTGTAAACATGAATAGTGAAATCTTCATACCCAAAACCACATATGGCACTAGCAAGTACTACCCAGAAAGTTCAGTGGTAAACAAGGTATAAAGATAGACAAACTAGGGTAACCTATTAGGTCCCGTCAAAATTAACCTATGCAGATCATTATGATTAATTAGAACATGAGTAAGTGAAAAGAAGTGATCAAGGGCACAACTTGCCTGGGCCTTGAGAATCCAGGTACCAGGATGATCTTCAGATTCTCGTGACCTCACTGCTAGTCGTAGCAATACAAACATACATGGTATAGGCAAAATTAACATTACACCAAACATATATGCAAAATACATATTAATCATCTACATATTGAAATAAGATCACAGGAACAAGAATTATTAATTATAGATTTTAAGTTATGGATTTCCAAAGATTTAAGGTGATTATAATAGGATTAGATGATAAATTTATTTTCAAACAGAGTTTATGTCAAAACAGTGATTCTAAATGGTAGAGAATATTATTACAAAATTTTAGGAATTGGAATGACTCAATTTGGAGCTAAAATGAATTAGTTATGAATTAATTAAGTTTCTGGATTTATTTTAACACTAAAAATCATTTTCTAAATCATTTTCTATGATTTTCCTATTCACTGGACTGGGCCTCATTTAATGGAAAACGCAGGGGGCTCGGTGTAAGTCGTCCCAGACACAGCGCACAGTCGCCCAGGGACGGCGGGTTGATTCCTCGGTTTTCCAGGGTTTCTTTAACAAAATCGCCACAGCGAAAGGGTATCGGGCCGTTCTGGCCGTTGGATCACACACGGACGGCTCGGATTAGACTTAGTATAACCCGAACCGGTATGCGCCCAGAGCCGTTCGATCGGCGATCAACGGCCCATATTTAATGAAGCCGCGATCACGCCGCAGCCCTCCGATTGAATCCTACGGTTCAGATCTAAAACGCGAAGGGGTATCCCCTGGCCTAATCTCGGCC
The DNA here is from genome assembly GCA_029449295.1 of Zea luxurians. Lineage (NCBI taxonomy): Eukaryota > Viridiplantae > Streptophyta > Magnoliopsida > Poales > Poaceae > Zea > Zea luxurians. Next base: position 5,905,012 of record JAOPSE010000103.1, on the reverse strand, counting down.
GTCCGCCAACGATCCGATGGCGCACGGAATCCGGCCGACCCCCGCCCAACTCCGGCACCGGAGAATGCTTCCCCCGCGGCGGCGCCATGCCGGAGCAACGCAATCCAGCGTTCCAGTGCCCTAGAGCTCAATTAAAAGCTGCTACACGGTGCCGAGGGGATGGCGAACTCACCGGAGTAGTTTATTCCACGGATTGTCGGTCAGGTGTCATCGGCCACGGCGAGGAGCGGGTTCACGGCGGAGGCGCCACACCGGCGAGCAATTCCTCGCGTCACGGTGGTGTCCAACTCGAATTGGTGGCGCGGACAGCTTCCCCAGGCGAAGTCGATATTTCCCGACTCGACTCCGAGAGCGGAGACCACCCCGACGGCAGCTATCCACGGCGGCGGCGCTCTTCTCTCACCTTCTCGGTTTTTCAACACACACCGGCGATGGGGCTTCCGTTTTCGGATGGAATGAGGAGGAGGGGTCGCGGTCCGAGTTTTATAGCAGGTGACAAGTCCGAGGAACGACAGCCCCGGCGGCGAGTTCGCGCGGCCGTTGCGGCGAGCTCGGCAAGGCTGTTGAAGACGGCCCGACGAGCGGGCCCCGCGGACCAGAGAGAGGGAGCACAGGGTGACTGACCAGCGGGTCCCGCGCGCCAGCGAGAGAGCGAAGCGCGACGGAAGGGAGGCTGGCAAGTGGAGCCCACAAGTCAGCGGGTAACAGGGACGCGGAAGCGGCGAGCTGTGACTGACGCGTGGGTCCGACTTGTCAGCGTGGCGCGGACGCGGAGATGGGCTGCGCGGTGGAAAGCGAGATGGGCCAAAAACGGGATCCGAGGCCCAGTTAGGTATAGTATCCTTTTTCTTTTTCTTTTCTATTTTCTTTTCCCCATTTTCAAATCCAATTCAAATCCAATTTGAATTCAAGTTTGAGTTCAACTTTGTGAATAACTTGTCCTCAGTTTGAAAGGTATAATTTATTAATATAAGTGTGAAGGATATTTATTTTATTTTATGTAATATTTTTCTTAGTTCTTCCCTTCTCTTTTTATTTTCTATTTTCTATTCCAAAAAAAAATTTAATTTTAACTATTCAAAATCCAATTCACATTTTACTTTGAATTTCAGGTTCCTCAAATCAAATATAATCCTGAAGGGAATTTAGACTTTACTGTTTGGATCACTTATTTATTTTTAATAAGTATATAGCCTTTCCTTTTCTTTTCTATTTCTAGTTCAAATCCAAACTTATATTTTTATTTTAGTTTTCAGATTTTTCAAATGTATTAATTGAAATCCAAGGGTGAATATAAACCATACTATTTTATTATTACTAGTTTAAGTTTTATTCTCCTTGTTTATTTATTTCATGAGATGTATAAATGGTTTCCTTTAAAAGAAAAATTCTTTTTCTCCTCATTTTTCTTATTTTCCAAATTTCCAAAACATTATGATATTTTGTTCAAATTTCTTCTACCAATTTCCAATCCCAAAATTTGGGTGTTACAAATCCTACCCCCCTTAAAAATAATCTCGTCCTCGAGATTTGTAAGGAAAAAGGATGCATACTCATATGCACAAACAAAGAGATCTCAGCATGAGGTATAATTCTTTAACAAAACATTGGGTCAACAGACCTTTATTATTTCTTCTAAAATATTATCATATTACTAAAGTAACACCTAGATCTTACAAATCGTCATAATTTATATCTATGTAGCTTGGTGAAGCTGGTGGTGGTGGGGGTTGTTGTTGTTGTTGTCTCTCCAGCCGTGCTTGCCTTATTTCTTGGCGGGCTTGACGTATTTCCTCGCGTTGTTGTCTTATCTGATTCTGCATCTCGGTCACCATGTCTGTTAACTGTTGTATTACCAGTCTTTGGGTAGCAACCACTTGATTGAGGTCAACAGGTGGAGGATTTGGAGGATTCATTTTCTGTTTGTTGTTACGTGATAATCTTTCCTTTCCTGGTATTGACCATGAAAGTTAGAAGCATGTGGTAATAGTTTTGCAAAGGAAATTACTAAGCGGAATGGATAAGCTAGTTGTTGGTTATAATCTATAGATTCTTTGGTAGGGCTTAATTTATGTCCAGATTGGGGTAACCAATCATATAAGGTGAATATCCAAGGGTAAGATAGAATCTGTCAAGATGAGAGATATACATGGGTGAGATAGGCTACAAGATGTAGGTTAAAAGTTTGTTTGTTATTAGGTGGGAATAGAAAGATCTTACTTTTCATTATGGCACTATGGGTTGGGTTAACTCATGGTTGAGTTGATCAATGTGCTAAGTTAAGTTAATACATGGCTAGTAGGGTTCTAATCTCTTCTACTAGTGTCATTAATCTGTTTAAGTGAACCACATTAAGTTAGATAACATTAAACCACACTGGATCAGGTCACATTAGGTAAGATAAGATCTAGATTGAATTGGAGATGACTAGATTAGACTAGTTTAGATAGGTCCAACAGGGTAGAATATGTTAGGATGTTTTTGAGATTAGTTAGATATGTTATGATGAGATAGAGTCTCTTGCTAGTTTATAATTGAGAGGTTATGCAACTATCAGATGGTTAAAGTAGTTGCATATGGCCAAGTCGATCTGTCATTCTTAATTTAGCGCAGGATGAACTAAGTTAAGACCTGTTTTATAGGGGTAGAGTCTAAACTATTTCATCAGTATTATCTAACATGTTTGATAAGTCACTTTAGATTAGATCATATTAGGTTAGATTAGATCTAGATTAGATTGGTATGACTAGTTTAACTAGATAAGGTCTAATTAATTTGCATTAGATCATGGTTGATAAACTAGGGTGGATAAGTATTCCTATTAGGATAAGATGGATCCATAAAGATAAGATAGAATCTTTTGAGGTCAGTTAGATCTATTAGGATAAGGATAAAATCTTTTCAAGATAAGATGAGTATCTTTTAAGATAAGATGGATCTATTAAGATAAGGGAGAATCTTTTTAAGATAAGATGAATTGGTTAGAATGAGAGCTTTTTAGGATAAGATAAATCTCTTAAGCTAGATATGTTCCAATGGGGATAATCTAGGTTGTCTAGTTATTTTGTAAATATATTTTTATACCTATGTGTATATGTAGATGCAATTGTGGACATTACTCCACAACCCATCACACTCAATCAAAGATCCAAATCAGACAAGTATCATAAGAACAAACATTCAAGTTCATAGATATCTATAAAAATAGTTTTGTTTTTGTTCCTAAGAATAGGTCTCCTATTCCTAAAGGTCACTTTAGGCATAGGATTTCAAAGTGTGAAATCCACATTTGTCTTTAGAATGAAAAGGTGAGAATAATCAGAGTAAAGCGGAAATAGATGAGAAAAGATTAAGAAAAGTTTAGAAAGAAACCAGAGTAAGATAAGTAGGTAATGGTTGTCCAGTTCTATCTAGGTTTCGTCCTACAGTCAACATTCCTCTGATACCACTTCTGTAACACCCGGATTTTAGGGATCCAAAACCCGGGGTTAACATAAACACCAGGTATGCTGGGACCAAGTCTCATACATATGATGTATAGTGGCACAGGATCGAATGTCACAACTTTATATATAACAGGAGTTCTATACAAAATAAATAATTACATTATAGGGAGACAACGGTCCAGCAACCCAAAAGTTGACTGGGAGACGACGACCTAGACCTCTCACGAACTCATCACAGCATCCTCCATGAGCATCATCCTGCAGTACCTGGTCTTGACCTGTGGGGTGTGTGAGACAGCAAGAGTGAGCTCACATACGTTCATCGCTCAACAAGTTGTGGGGAATAATGTGCATGAACTTGCCAAAGGTGGGAGCTCACGTGAAGTGTAAGGCTTACCAAAGAAGATGGTTAGAGCTGAGCATTGCTTTTAAAGTTGGTCAAAATTTTATTAGCAGTTACTAAGTATAAGTAAATACCAAACCCAATTAAGTAATAGAACAAAAGTAACAACAACATCACCTGCAATGCAATGCATATGACAAATTGAATTTAGTTCCATAAATTAATCATGTGAGGGTCCGAGCTGCTCATGACCGTGAGCACGGCTAGTATACCAGTTTTACACTCTGCAGAGGTTGCGCATCTTTACCCACAAGTCGTGTATCCCATGTCGCCAGGGTTTGCAAAGCCCTTAGACACTTCCGAGGTGAATGGCTAGGGATCCACTACGAGGCCTTTACAAAATTCCACTAGCTTCCGAAAACCCGCTACAGTTTATAGGAAGATCCAGTGCAGGAATCCCTTGCAGGACCGCCATCGCAGCAAAATCCTCCCGAGGGCCTCCCTACACTGACCTCTCCCCTACTGCCCTTGCCCCTTTCGGGTAAGGTAGTCTTCCACTAGCTTTCCTAATTAATCAGCCAAGGGCGTCCCATTCCACCCTCGTGGTAGCACTGTTTTCCCGGGTGGTTCTCCATGTTCCAATTAACATAATGATCTTAACATGAACCATAAATAACCACTGATAACAAAAGTGTAAACATGAATAGTGAAATCTTCATACCCAAAACCACATATGGCACTAGCAAGTACTACCCAGAAAGTTCAGTGGTAAACAAGGTATAAAGATAGACAAACTAGGGTAACCTATTAGGTCCCGTCAAAATTAACCTATGCAGATCATTATGATTAATTAGAACATGAGTAGGTGAAAAGAAGTGATCAAGGGCACAACTTGCCTGGGCCTTGAGAATCCAGGTACCAGGATGATCTTCAGATTCTCGTGACCTCACTGCTAGTCGTAGCAATACAAACATACATGGTATAGGCAAAATTAACATTACACCAAACATATATGCAAAATACATATTAATCATCTACATATTGAAATAAGATCACAGGAACAAGAATTATTAATTATAGATTTTAAGTTATGGATTTCCAAAGATTTAAGGTGATTATAATAGGATTAGATGATAAATTTATTTTCAAACAGAGTTTATGTCAAAACAGTGATTCTAAATGGTAGAGAATATTATTACAAAATTTTAGGAATTGGAATGACTCAATTTGGAGCTAAAATGAATTAGTTATGAATTAATTAAGTTTCTGGATTTATTTTAACACTAAAAATCATTTTCTAAATCATTTTCTATGATTTTCCTATTCACTGGACTGGGCCTCATTTAATGGAAAACGCAGGGGGCTCGGTGTAAGTCGTCCCAGACACAGCGCACAGTCGCCCAGGGACGGCGGGTTGATTCCTCGGTTTTCCAGGGTTTCTTTAACAAAATCGCCACAGCGAAAGGGTATCGGGCCGTTCTGGCCGTTGGATCACACACGGACGGCTCGGATTAGACTTAGTATAACCCGAACCGGTATGCGCCCAGAGCCGTTCGATCGGCGATCAACGGCCCATATTTAATGAAGCCGCGATCACGCCGCAGCCCTCCGATTGAATCCTACGGTTCAGATCTAAAACGCGAAGGGGTATCCCCTGGCCTAATCTCGGCCGTCCGCCAACGATCCGATGGCGCACGGAATCCGGCCGACCCCCGCCCAACTCCGGCACCGGAGAATGCTTCCCCCGCGGCGGCGCCATGCCGGAGCAACGCAATCCAGCGTTCCAGTGCCCTAGAGCTCAATTAAAAGCTGCTACACGGTGCCGAGGGGATGGCGAACTCACCGGAGTAGTTTATTCCACGGATTGTCGGTCAGGTGTCGTCGGCCACGGCGAGGAGCGGGTTCACGGCGGAGGCGCCACACCGGCGAGCAATTCCTCGCGTCACGGTGGTGTCCAACTCGAATTGGTGGCGCGGACAGCTTCCCCAGGCGAAGTCGATATTTCCCGACTCGACTCCGAGAGCGGAGACCACCCCGACGGCGGCTATCCACGGCGGCGGCGCTCTTCTCTCACCTTCTCGGTTTTTCAACACACACCGGCGATGGGGCTTCCGTTTTCGGATGGAATGAGGAGGAGGGGTCGCGGTCCGAGTTTTATAGCAGGTGACAAGTCCGAGGAACGACAGCCCCGGCGGCGAGTTCGCGCGGCCATTGCGGCGAGCTCGGCAAGGCTGTTGAAGACGGCCCGACGAGCGGGCCCCGCGGACCAGAGAGAGGGAGCACAGGGTGACTGACCAGCGGGTCCCGCGCGCCAGCGAGAGAGCGAAGCGCGACGGAAGGGAGGCTGGCAAGTGGAGCCCACAAGTCAGCGGGTAACAGGGACGCGGAAGCGGCGAGCTGTGACTGACGCGTGGGTCCGACTTGTCAGCGTGGCGCGGACGCGGAGATGGGCTGCGCGGTGGAAAGCGAGATGGGCCAAAAACGGGATCCGAGGCCCAGTTAGGTATAGTATCCTTTTTCTTTTTCTTTTCTATTTTCTTTTCCCCATTTTCAAATCCAATTCAAATCCAATTTGAATTCAAGTTTGAGTTCAACTTTGTGAATAACTTGTCCTCAGTTTGAAAGGTATAATTTATTAATATAAGTGTGAAGGATATTTATTTTATTTTATGTAATATTTTTCTTAGTTCTTCCCTTCTCTTTTTATTTTCTATTTTCTATTCCAAAAAAAAATTTAATTTTAACTATTCAAAATCCAATTCACATTTTACTTTGAATTTCAGGTTCCTCAAATCAAATATAATCCTGAAGGGAATTTAGACTTTACTGTTTGGATCACTTATTTATTTTTAATAAGTATATAGCCTTTCCTTTTCTTTTCTATTTCTAGTTCAAATCCAAACTTATATTTTTATTTTAGTTTTCAGATTTTTCAAATGTATTAATTGAAATCCAAGGGTGAATATAAACCATACTATTTTATTATTACTAGTTTAAGTTTTATTCTCCTTGTTTATTTATTTCATGAGATGTATAAATGGTTTCCTTTAAAAGAAAAATTCTTTTTCTCCTCATTTTTCTTATTTTCCAAATTTCCAAAACATTATGATATTTTGTTCAAATTTCTTCTACCAATTTCCAATCCCAAAATTTGGGTGTTACAGTTTATCTCATTACCTTGTTTACCCCTGAATCACTTGGGTAGTTTGCTATTGCTTTATATGGTTTTGGGATAATCATTTATTACCTCTATGTTCTAATTCTTGTTGTTATTCTGTTTATGTTCATGTTGTTATCATTAATGTTAATTGGAACATAGAGCTTAACTTGAGAACCACGTGCCACCACAAGGGTGGAATGGGACGCCCTTGGCTGACTAATTAGGAAAGCTAGTGGAAGACTACCTTACCCGAAAGGGGCAAGGGCAGTAGGGGAGAGGTCAGTGCGGGGAGGTCCCTGGTTGATTTTGCTGCGATGGCTATCAGCCAGGAACCCTTTACTGGATCTTCCCATAAACTGTAGCGGGTTTTCGGAAGCTAGTGGAACTTTGTAAAGGCCTCGTAGTGTTGCCCTGCCGTGCTTCCTAGGTAGAGGTATATGGGATTCATGACCCCTTGGCAGATGGGTAACATGACTTGTGGGTAAAGGGTACAACCTCTGCAGAGTGTAAAACTGGTATACTAGCCGAGCTCACGGTCATGAGCAGCTCAGGACTCTCTGATGTTTAAATTATGGAACTTAAATTCAATTTTGTCATTTGCATTGCATGGGTTTATTATAATTTGTGTTCAATTACTCTACTTATGGTTTGGTATTTACTTACACTTAGTAATTGCTAATAAAATTTTGATCAACTACTTAAAAGCAATGCTCAGCTTTAACCCCTGTCTTTGATTAAGCCTTACACATCACATGAACTCACACCTTTGTGAGTTTATGTCCACTGGTTCCCCACAACTTGTTGAGCTATGATCATGTGTGAGCTCACCCTTGCTGTCTCACACCCCCCCCACAGGAGAAGATCAGGTGGTTCAGGAGGAGCTGCCTAACACTGAGGAGTTCGATCTGATCTAGGTGGCGTTTCCCAGTCGACATTGGCGCCATCGATCCTTAGTTCGTTTTATCTTTATTACTTTATTTTGTAATAAGTCTTCCGCTATGTAATAAATACTCTGATGTTAACGACATTTATCTCTATACACTCTGTTATTATATGTGTTGTCTTCTTGGCGCATGTATGAGATGCACCCGGCTTTGTTCTTTAAAACCGGGTGTTACAGAGGTGGTATCAGAGGAAATGTTGACTGTAGGACGAGACCTAGATAGACTGGACAGACCCTTACCTACTTATCTCATTCTGATTCATTCTACACTCACCTTACTCTGATTCTTTCTACACTTATCTTGATCCTGTCTCACCTTCTACTGTTCTACTCTGATCATTCTTACCTTTTCTACTCTGAGACAAGATGGATTTCGAACTTTGGAATCCCTACCCCTATGACATTTTAAGAGATAGGAAGCCTAAGACAAAAAAATTAAAACTATTTTCTCTATTAAAAATATTGGTTGATTGTTCTGATGATCAATGCCTGATTTGCTTCTTTGATTGATTGAATTATTATAGATGGACATCTTAGCATGTACCAACATAAGGTATTGAGTTAGCTATAGTAGGTGAAATATTAATCTGCTTAGCTAATAAATCCCCAAAGTAACCTGATTTGTAAATAACTGCCTTGGCTATTATTTTCTTACCATATGTATCTAACTCAGATGGTCAATACCAGGCGGGGTGGTGGAATTGACTTGCCTCCTAACCAACACACTCGAAGACAACCTCAGCCACAACCTGCAGGGATGAATCCTCCCAATCCTCCACCAGGCGGAGTTGACCCACTGGTTGCTGCTCAGATGGCAATGATGCAACAAATGGCAGATACTATGGCTGATATGCGTGCTCAGATGCAGCAAGAACGCCAGGAGATGCGTCAAGAAAGAGAGGATATACGACAGGAGTTGCGCCAGGAGCGAGATGAGATACGCCAGGAAAGGAGGGCACAACAACAGCAGCTGCAACAGCAAATGCAACAACAACAGCAACAAGTACCACTGCCTCCACCTCCACCACCACCAGTTCCACCCCGAGACAAGCATAGAGAGTTCATGAGCCATAAGCCACCTACATTCGCTAGCTCACCTGATCCACTGGACGCGGATGATTGGCTGAAAGCAATTGAGAAGATGCTGAATATTGCACAGTGCACTGACCGGGAGAAGGTTTTATATGCTTCTGGACGTCTGATTGGTCCTGCTGCTGACTGGTGGGATTCTTATACTGCTGCCCACGATGCTGCAGATGCTATTACTTGGGCAGAGTTCAGTACACAATTCAGGAACTATCATATTCCAGCTGGGATGATAAAGATCAAGAAGAAGGAATTTCTGTCGCTGAAGCAAGGGAGTATGTCAGTCAGCGAGTACAGAGACAAGTTTATTCAGCTATCCAGATATGCCCCTGAAGAAGTTGCTGAAGACGAGAGGAAGCAGGAGCATTTTATTGAAGGACTTAATGGACCATTGCAGTATGCTCTAGTGGCACACACATTTCCATCATTTCAGAGGCTGCTTGATAAGGCACTGGCTATTGAACACAAGCGTGTTCAACTGGGAGATTTGAAGAGAAAGGCCATATCTCAAGGACAAGGAAGCAGCAGTGTTCGTCCTCGCTACAGTTCACCACAGGGTACACCGACTCGACCCGGAGGACCACGCCCAGTTCAGCAATCCCCACTGAGGACTCCACCTCCTCGACAGGCTACCCCTACTGGCACCCCGACGAAGTTTTCAGGACAGAGTCCAGGCACTCAATGTTACAAGTGTGGGAAGATTGGTCATTATGCAAATGTCTGCCCACAGAGGATAGCTACTACTCCAGTTCAGAACAGGCAGCAAACTCCAGGAACTGGCAAGGGATATTCTATTGCCAAGGTTAATCAAGTCAGCGTGGATGCTACTCCGGATGGAGGGGACCTCGTAATTGGTATGTTTTATGTTAATGCAATTCCTGCAACCATATTATTTGATTCTGGTGCTACACATTCATTCATGTCTGCTAGATATGCCAACACAAATGAAATACCACTGCTAAAAATGAGAACGCCCCTGATAGTAATTACACCTAAAGGGCATGTTGAGGCAAATCAAATGACACGTAGATTGACATTAACCATTATGGGTAGAGAATTTGGAGCTACTGCTATAATATTGGAGTCAAGCAGTATAGATTTGATTCTTGGTATGTCTTGGCTAAGAAAGGCAAAGGCCGTTATAGCATGTGGTAGAGGTACCGTAGAACTCACTACTACTAAAGGAGAAAGGTTTCAAGTTAACATTGCAGTAACCTCCTCATCTATGCGTGCAATGTTCTTTATGCCTGAGGAGTTTGTTGGTGACAATATCCGGGTGGTTAGAGATTTTCCGGATGTCTTTCCAGAGGAGTTACCAGGAATGCCACCTGATAGAGAAGTTGAGTTTGTTATTGATCTCTTACCTGGAACCGCCCCTATTTCTAAACGGCCTTATAGGATGTCCGTAGAGGAGTTGAAGGAGCTTAAGAAGCAGTTAACTGAGTTACAAGAGGCTGGGTACATTCGTCCGAGTTCCTCACCTTGGGGAGCACCGGTCTTGTTTGTACAGAAGAAGGATGGATCGCAACGGATGTGTGTGGATTACAGATCTCTTAATGATGTTACAGTGAAGAACAAGTATCCGTTGCCCCGCATTGAGGACCTGTTTGATCAAATGAGAGGTGCAAGAGTATTCTCGAAGATTGACCTCCGATCGGGATACCATCAGATGAGGATTAGACCATCGGATATTCCCAAGACGGCTTTCTCGACTAGATATGGATTATATGAGTTCACAGTTATGTCGTTTGGATTGACTAATGCACCAGCTTATTTTATGAACTTAATGAACAAGGTGTTTATGGAGTATTTGGACAGATTCGTCGTGGTATTCATCGACGATATTCTTATTTATTCTCAGAGTGAAAGTGATCACGAAGAACATCTGAGGATGGTGCTACAGAAGCTACGAGATAATCAACTCTATGCCAAGTTCAGCAAGTGCGAGTTTTGGATTGGCGAAGTGCCATTTCTTGGTCATATTATTTCTAATGGAGGAATAGCAGTGGATCCTGCTAAAGTTAAGGAGATAATGGAGTGGAGAGTACCCACTACAGTTACTGAGATTCGAAGTTTCTTAGGACTTGCTGGATATTATCGAAGATTTATTGAAGGATTTTCTAAGATTGCTAAGCCTATGACTTCGCTTTTGGAGAAAGGAAAAGAATTTAAGTGGGACGAGAAATGTCAAGACAGCTTTGATCTATTGAAGAAGAGGTTGATGTCGCCACCAGTATTGGTTATGCCAGACTTACAAAAAGGATTTGATATCTATTGTGATGCATGTGGCCAAGGCTTAGGATGTGTGCTCATGCAAGAAGGACATGTGATTGCTTATGCTTCTCGTCAGTTGCGGAGACATGAATTGAACTACCCCACTCATGACTTGGAATTGGCAGCCGTTGTGCATGCGCTTAAGATTTGGAGACATTATATCATGGGGACCAAGTGTCAAGTGTACACAGATCATAAGAGTTTGAAGTATATATTCACTCAGAAGGATCTCAATCTTAGGCAACGCCGTTGGTTGGAGCTTATTAAGGATTATGATTTGGAGATTCACTATCACCCGGGCAAGGCAAACTTGGTTGCAGATGCCTTGAGTCGCAAGGAGCATGTTCATTCAGCTGTTGTTGCCCAGCTACCCGATGAGATTGTTGAGGACTTCAGGAGACTTAACCTGGGGATAGTTGCTCATACTGAGGGAGTTACTATTGATGTGGAACCTACTCTGGAGCAAGAGATCCGCAAGGGACAAATTGGTGATGATAAGATAAAAGAGATTAAGGATCTGATTACTGAAGGTCGAGTTCCGGAGTTCACGGAAGATGAGCAGGGCACTGTATGGTTCAAGGACAGAATATGTGTTCCTGATGTTAAAAGCCTTCGAGAGACTATATTGAAGGAGGCCCATGACTCGGATTATTCTATTCATCCTGGTAGTACCAAGATGTATCAGGATTTGAAACGGAAGTATTGGTGGTATGGATTGAAAAGAGATGTAGCTGCACATGTGGCTATGTGCGATGTATGTCAAAGAGTTAAGGCTGAACACCAGAGGCCAGCTGGACTACTGCATCCACTAAAGATACCCGAGTGGAAATGGGAAGAGATTGGTATGGATTTTATTACTGGATTGCCTCGCACCCAGAAAGGATATGATGCTATATGGGTGATTGTGGATAGATTGACTAAAGTGGCTCACTTTATTCCTGTCAAGACTACTTATAAAGGTTCTCAGCTAGCAGAGTTATATATGGCTCGGATTGTGTGTTTGCATGGAGTACCAAAGAAGATCGTGTCTGATCGAGGTTCGCAGTTTACCTCAAGGTTTTGGAGAAGCTTTCATGAGAACATGAGTACAAAGTTGAATTTCAGTACAGCTTATCACCCTCAGACTGATGGACAGACTGAAAGGACTAATCAAGTTTTGGAAGATATGTTGAGAGCATGTGCCCTTCAGCATGGAGGAAGTTGGGATAAGAGTTTGCCTTATGCTGAGTTCTCGTATAACAATAGTTATCAGGCCAGTCTAAAGATGTCACCTTTTGAAGCTTTATATGGGAGGAAGTGCAGGACTCCTCTATATTGGGATCAGACTGGAGAGAGACAGTTCTTTGGGCCTGAACTGATTCAAGAAGCAGAAGAACAAGTCCGTATAATTCGGGAAAATTTGAGAGTGGCACAAACCAGGCAAAAGAGTTATGCTGATAATAGAAGGAGACCACTGGAATTTGAAGAAGGAGATTATGTGTATCTCAAGGTGTCACCACTGCGTGGAATGAGGAGATTCAAAGTCAAGGGCAAATTGTCCCCTCGCTACATTGGACCATTCTTGATCTTTAGAAGAGTCGGGGAGATGGCATACCAACTCGAGTTACCTGCTAGTCTATCAGATGTGCATAATGTGTTCCATGTGTCTCAGCTTAAGAAGTGTCTCCGTGTTCCCGAGGAACAGTTACCAATGGAAGAGCTTAGTGTTCAAGGTGATTTGACTTACACGGAGTACCCGATCAAGATTTTGGATACATTGACTCGAGTTACAAGGAATAAGGTGATAAAGATGTGTAAAGTTCAATGGAGTCACCACAGTGAAGATGAAGCAACTTGGGAAAGAGAAGAAGAGCTTCGCATAGATTTTCCCCACCTTTTCCCTAGTTCTTCTTAAATCTCGAGGACGAGATTATTTTTAAGGGGGGTAGGATTTGTAACACCCACTTTGTAATTGCTAGGAATAATGTCAATAGAGAAACATTTTTTCTTTATGTGAGTTTGATCTATATTCATCATCATATGAGAACACCATGTCCAAGAACAATTAATAAAAGACAGGCTACCAAATTGTTGCATCATGCTGGACATTTTATTTTGTGTGCATTTTGTGACAAAAAAATATTAAAGACCAAAAAAAAAAAGAGAATTTAAAACCTAAAAGGAGTTCTTGAGATTAGAGAAGAGGAAGGAATATTATTCAATACAAATAAAGTTGTCATTAAAATCACTTCATCACAGTTGAGATGATCAAAATAAATAATTAACCAGTATATAAAATGCCACAAAGTTTGAATTTAGATTGAAGTTTGAATTTGAAAAAGAAATGAAAAAGAAAAACAGAAAATAAAAAGAAAAAGTATACTATACCTAACTGGGCCTGGCGCTCCATTCTGGCCCATTTTGGGTTTTCTTCACGCGAGCCCAACTGGGGAGGGTGGCGCCGACACCCTGGGTCCACCGGGAGGTCACCCACGCGTGTGTCTCTGCGTCTGGCTCGTGGGCCCCACTGGACAGCCCCTCTTTCCTCAGCTGCCGAACTCGACTCACTGGAAACCGGGCCCGCGTGTCAGCTGCTAATACCTACGCTCGCGCTTCCTCCGTTCGCGTCGCTGCCAGGTGGGCCGCTGGGATCCGACTCCGTCTTCCCCGCGCGTCGGGCGCAACAGCTCGACCGAGCCCGACGGAGCGCACCACCGATGTCGGATCACGTTGACCTCGTGGGAGTAGTATAAGTGCTCGGTCGTCGACCCGATTCACCCATCTCCTTTTCATCCCGCCTTCCCTACTACAAGCGCCGTCGTTGCTCGCCGCCAGGGCTCTGAACCAACTACGCGCCACCGCTGCGGCGAACTAGGTCCCGGAGTGGAGGAACTCGGACACGACTGTGACCTGGGCCATCCTCGAAGCTTTGCGGGCGATTTCGTGGAAGGGGGCTGAGGCCATACGCCTAAATTTCGGGGTGGAATTTCTCACCGACGGGCGAGCTTCACCTGCGGCCGCTGCTCCTCGTCGAGAACTCACGGCATCGCACAATCCTTGGTAAGAAACACCTTCCCGTGCTCAGGATGTCATCTGCAATACGTAGCTAGGCCAGATTAGGAATCGGCGCATCGTGGGGGCGGATTGGGCTACTTCGGTCATGGCGCTTCGCCGTGGTTGGTGCGCTGCCGTGGGCCGGGTTCGGTACTCGATGATAGTACAAATTGATAGAGGAAACAAGTTTATAGCGTCGTTAATCGGGCGAGGAGCGAAGGAATTAGGAGATGGGGCTCGGGGTGGCCGGAATTGCTACTCGCCGGTGAACCAGCCGCCGCGGGAAGCTGAGCGCCACCGCGTGGGATCGGTGAGAGAGGGGAGAAACGCTGACGCCGTTGGATGCGTAAGGGACGGTCCCGATTAGATCAAGCTTACCCCTTCGTCCAATCCAACTACGTCCGTAGATGCGAGATCCAGCGGTGCAGATTAGATCTGAGGTTCATTAAATCCGTGCCGTCGATCGTGGATCCCACGGCTCTGGGCGCGTACCGGTTCAGGGTGATAGGATTCTAATCTGGGCCGTCGGTTTAGATCTGACGGCTGATATCACGCGATACCCTTTCGCTCTAGCTTTTTGCTAAAGAGACCCTGGGCTTCTGAGAATTCAACCCGCCATCCATCGTGGCTGTTCACTGTGCCTTGAAAATTTTACCCAGAACCCCCTAGCTTTTCTGGAAAATGAGGCCCAGTCCAGAGATCATTTAAATTGAATAAATGAAATAGAAAATGGATTTTTAATAGGAAAATAATTGCTAGAACTTTATAAATTCATAGAAAATTCATACTAACTCCAAATTCATCCATTCCAGTTGCTAAAATTTTGTAATATTATTCTCTAGCTCTTAGTGTCTCTGTTTTGGCATAAAAACGGTAAGGAATTTATTTATCACTTAATCCTATTTAAAGCACATAAAACCTTTGAAAATGCATAACTTAAAATCTATAACTCAGAAAAATATGATTTCTGTTCCTAGGATTTTATTTTAATATGTAGAATATCTCTGTGTATTTTGTTTACATGTTTGGTGTAATGTTAATTTCTCTATATACACTGTGCTTGTTTGTATTGTGGCGAGTAGAAGAGCCCGTTGCTGAGGATCCTGGTGAGCAGCAGGTTGAAGTAGCTGAGCAGGAGCTCATTGAAGGCAAGTTGTGCCCTTGACCACTTTTTACCCAATAATGCTCTTTAATATCACTTATCCATGCATAGGTTAATTTTGATGGGACCCAATAGGACTCCCTAGATTGTTTATCTCATTACCTTGTTTACCCCTGAATCACTTGGGTAGTTTGCTATTGCTTTATATGGTTTTGGGATAATCATTTATTACCTCTATGTTCTAATTCTTGTTGTTATTCTGTTTATGTTCATGTTGTTATCATTAATGTTAATTGGAACATAGAGCTTAACTTGAGAACCACGTGCCACCACAAGGGTGGAATGGGACGCCCTTGGCTGACTAATTAGGAAAGCTAGTGGAAGACTACCTTACCCGAAAGGGGCAAGGGCAGTAGGGGAGAGGTCAGTGCGGGGAGGTCCCTGGTTGATTTTGCTGCGATGGCTATCAGCCAGGAACCCTTTACTGGATCTTCCCATAAACTGTAGCGGGTTTTCGGAAGCTAGTGGAACTTTGTAAAGGCCTCGTAGTGTTGCCCTGCCGTGCTTCCTAGGTAGAGGTATATGGGATTCATGACCCCTTGGCAGATGGGTAACATGACTTGTGGGTAAAGGGTACAACCTCTGCAGAGTGTAAAACTGGTATACTAGCCGAGCTCACGGTCATGAGCAGCTCAGGACTCTCTGATGTTTAAATTATGGAACTTAAATTCAATTTTGTCATTTGCATTGCATGGGTTTATTATAATTTGTGTTCAATTACTCTACTTATGGTTTGGTATTTACTTACACTTAGTAATTGCTAATAAAATTTTGATCAACTACTTAAAAGCAATGCTCAGCTTTAACCCCTGTCTTTGATTAAGCCTTACACATCACATGAACTCACACCTTTGTGAGTTTATGTCCACTGGTTCCCCACAACTTGTTGAGCTATGATCATGTGTGAGCTCACCCTTGCTGTCTCACACCCCCCCCACAGGAGAAGATCAGGTGGTTCAGGAGGAGCTGCCTAACACTGAGGAGTTCGATCTGATCTAGGTGGCGTTTCCCAGTCGACATTGGCGCCATCGATCCTTAGTTCGTTTTATCTTTATTACTTTATTTTGTAATAAGTCTTCCGCTATGTAATAAATACTCTGATGTTAACGACATTTATCTCTATACACTCTGTTATTATATGTGTTGTCTTCTTGGCGCATGTATGAGATGCACCCGGCTTTGTTCTTTAAAACCGGGTGTTACACAGAGTTTTCTCTCCGTTTTCACAGTTTTGGTGGTTCTTTTTTGTGTGTGGTCAGCGAGTCACGAACTGCTGGGTTGGCCAGCGAAACAGCGCAGACTATGGGTCTTCTGCTGGTGAATATGTAAGAACGAGGTTAAATTTTCTGCTTTGATGTGTCTGCCTGTGCTCAGTGGCGGAAGAGCCATCAAGGGTAGCCTAAGCCGTAGCATATATTTTAAAAGATTCATATCTTCCATTAGAAGATTTGGCGTGGTGGATAGGTGGTGGCTGCATTAGGTCTTCGGTAAGTTAGGTTGCTTGTATTTTTACTTTTTTTAGTAATAACTTATTTTTTATTTGTCCTTCTGTGCTTTTTCTTAGCAATAGCTCATTATTTATTTGTCCTACTGGCTGTGCTGCCCGTACGTGACCCGTATGTGTTTGGGAGCGAAGCAGCGTGCTGTGTGGGCGTATGGTTGGCATGATGTTAAATTATTTTGCTGATTCAGCTTTGGGTTATCACTGAATTTGATGGTCACGCTGTGTCATGAGAGAGATCATGACAGCAAAATAAAGAAAAAGCCAGTGAAACAAACTTTTAGGCTATGAAATGTATGGGATGAGTTCAAGTTAGGTTGCTTGTATTTTTACCTTTTTCTTAGCCATAGTTCATTTTTTATTTGTCCTCCGCTACTGGATGTGCTGCACGCATGTGTTTGGAAGCGAAGCAGCGTGCTGTGTGGGCGTATAGTTGGCATGATGTTAAATTATTTTGCTGATTCAGCTTTGGGTTATCACTGGATTTGATGGTCACGCTGTGTCATGAGAGAGATCATGGCAGCAAAATAAAGAAAAAGTTAGTAAAACAAACTTTCAGGCTGTGGAATGTATGGGATGGGTTTAAATCAGGTTGCTTGTATTTTTACCTTTCCCTTAGCCATACTTCATTTTTTATTTGTCCTCCGCTATTAGCTGTGCTGCACGCATGTGTTTGGGAGCAAAGCAGCGTGTTGTGTGGGTGTAAGGTTGGCATGGTGTTAAATTAATTTGCTGATTCAGCTTTGGGTTATCACTGAATTTGATGGCCACGTTGTGTCATGAGAGAGATCATGACAGCAAAATGGAGAAAAAAACCAGTGAAACAAATTTTCAGGCTGTGGAATGTATGGGATGAGTTCAAGTCCGGTTGCTTGTATTTTTACCTTTCTCTTAGCCATAACTTATTTTTTATTTGTCATCCGCTACTGGCTGTGCTGCACGCATGTGTTTGGAAGCGAAGCAACGTGCTGTGTGGGCGTATGGTTGGCATGATGTTAAATTATTTTGCTGATTCAGCTTTGGGTTATCACTGGATTTGATGGTCACGCTGTGTCATGAGAGAGATCATGACAGCAAAATGGAGAAAAAGCCAGTGAAACAAACTTTCAGGCTGTGAAATTATGGGATGGGTTCAAGTCAGGTTGCTTGTATTTTTACCTTTTCCTTAGCCATAGCTCATTTTTTATTTGTCCTCTGCTACTGGCTGTGCTGCACGCATGTGTTTGGGAGCGAAGCAGCGTGCTGTGTGCGCGTATGGTTGGCATGGTGTTAAATTATTTTGCTGATTCAGCTTTGGGTTATCACTCGATTTGATGGTCACGCAGTGTCATGAGAGAGATCATGGCAGCAAAATAGAGAAAAAGCCAGTGAAACAAACTTTCAGGCTGTGGAATGTATGGGATGGGTTCAAGTCAGGTTGCTTGTATTTTTACTTTTTCCTTAGCCATAGCTCATTTTTTTATTTGTCCTCCGCTACTGGCTGTGCTGCACGCATGTGTTTGGGAGCAAAGCAGCGTGCTGTGTGGGCGTATGGTTGGCATGGTGTTAAATTATTTTGCTGATTCGGCTTTGGATTATCACTCAATTTGATGGTCATGCTGTGTCATGAGAGAGATCATGACAGCAAAATGGAGAAAAAGCCAGTGAAACAAATTTTCAGGCTGTGGAATGTATGGGATGGGTTCAAGTCAGGTTGCTTGTATTTTTACCTTTTCCTTAGCCATAGCTCATTTTTTATTTGTCCTCCGCTAATGGCTGTGCTGCACGCATATGTTTGGGAGTGAAGCAGCGTGATGTGTGGGCGAGGAATCTCCACAACTTGGAGTCTCTCGCCCTTACAACAAAGATCACAATGAAAGCACGGAGTAAGGTTGGGAAGAGCAACACACACAAAACTCAAATACACATCACAACCACGCACACAAGTCAAGACTTGAGCTCGAAACACAACTGAAAGGGAAATAAGGTCAAACCTTTTCCTATATGAATTTTGGTGGTTGAATTGTCCAACACAAATTATTGGACTAACTAGTTTTCTCTAGATTATAGTTTCTACAGGTGCCAAAGGTTCACAACAAACCAATACAAGTCAAAAGAAAGGGTTTCAAACTAAGGAGCAAATTATACCGAAGGCAGACCTGGTCTGGCGCACCGGACTGTCCGGTGTGCCACCGAACAGTGTCCGGTGCACCAGGGAGAATTAAATCAAACTTGCCAGCCTCGGGAATTCTGGAGGCCGCTCCGCTATAAGTCACCGGACTGTCCGGTGTAACACCAGACTGTCCGGTGTGCCAGCGGAGCAACAACTACTTCGCGCCAACGGTCGTCTGCAGAAGACATTAAATGCGCTACAGTGCGCGCCTGCGCGCGCAGAAGTCAGAGCAGGCGCCAGAAGGCGCACCGGACAATCTACAGGACCTGTCAGGTGGCCTAGTTGTCAGAAGCTCCAATGGTCGAACCCTAACGGTTGGGTGACGTGGCTGGCGCACCAGACAGTGTCCGATGCACCATATGACAGAAGCCATCCCCAACGGCCATTTTGGTGGTTGGGGCTATAAATACCCCAACCACCCTCACATTCAAGGCATCCAAGTTTTCAGCCTTCAAACCTCATACAAGAGCTATAGCATTCAATACAAGACACAAACAAAGAGATCAAATCCTCTCCCAAGTCCGGAATCACTCCAAACCAATTAGTGACTAGAGAGAGAGAGACTTTTCTGTTCTTTTGTGCTCTTGCGCTTGGATTGCTTTTCTTCTTCCTCATTCTTGTTTCCATAACACTTGTAATCAAAGCAGGAGACACCAATTGTGTGGTGGTCCTTGTAGTGGACTTAGTGTCCCATTTGATTGAGAAGAGAAGCTCACTCGGTCTAAGTGACCGTTTGAGAGAGGGAAAGGGTTGAAAGAGACCCGGTCTTTGTGACCACCTCAACGGGGAGTAGGTTTGCGAGAACCGAACCTCAGTAAAACAAATCACCGCGTCTCACTCTTCATTTGCTTGTGATTTGTTTTTCGCCCTCTCCTTCGGACTCGTTTATATTTCTAACGCTAACCCCGGCTTGTAGTTGTGCTTAAGTTTATGATTTTCAGATTCCGCCTATTCACCCCCTCTAGGCGACTTTCAGTTGGTATCGGAGCCCGGTGCTTCATTAGAGCATAACCGCTCGAAGTGATGTCGGGAGAACACGCCAAGAAGGAGATGGTGACCGGCGAGAAGCCCGCTACAAGCCACGGGAAGGCTCCATCGGGAGAGTCCCGCAACAAGAAGAAGGAGGAATCACCTCCTCACAAATCGCATCGGTGTGGCGAAAAGAAAAAGAAGATGAGGAAGGTGGTCTACTACGAGACCGACTCTTCGTCGCCATCCACCTCTGGCTCCGACGCGCTGTCCGTAACTTCTAAGTGCCATGAGCGCAAGAAGTTTAGTAAGATTCCCCTACACTACCCTCACATTTCTAAACGTACTCCATTACTTTCCGTTGCATTAGGCAAACCACCGGTTTTTGACGGTGAAGATGATAACATGTGGAGTGATAAAATGAGGCATCACCTAACCTCACTCCACACTAGTATTTGGAACGTTGTTGAGTTTGGTGTACATGTACCATCCGTAGGGGATGAGGACTATGATTCGGATGAAGTTGCCCAAATCCGGCACTTCAACTCATAGGCCACCACAATACTCCTCGTCTCTCTAAGTCGAGAGGAGTATAACAAGGTGCAAGGATTGAAGAGCGCCAAGGAGATTTGGGACGTGCTCAAAACGGCGCACGAAGGAGACGAGGTGACCAAGATCACCAAGAGGGAGACGATCGAGGGGGAGCTCAGTCGCTTCATGCTCAACCAAGGAGAAGACCCCCAAGCCATGTACAATCGGCTAAAGACCTTGGTAAATC
The DNA here is from genome assembly GCA_029449295.1 of Zea luxurians. Lineage (NCBI taxonomy): Eukaryota > Viridiplantae > Streptophyta > Magnoliopsida > Poales > Poaceae > Zea > Zea luxurians. The sequence continues at coordinate 5,884,165 of JAOPSE010000103.1, read as the reverse complement.
AAGTGCGCAACCTCAGGAGCACCAAATGGGATGACCATGAGATGGTCAAGGTTATTCTTAGATCACTCGTATTTCTTAACCCTACTCAAGTTCAATTGATTCGTGGTTATCCAAGATATAAACTAATGTCTCCCGAGGAAGTGATAGGGAAATTTGTGAGCTTTGAATTGATGATCAAAGGCTCCAAGAAGATCATCGATCAAGGCACCTCCTCCATACCCGAGACACAACCCGTTGCATTCAAGGCAACGGAGGAGAAGAAAGAAGACTCTACACCGAGTAGGGTCCCCATCGACGTCTCCAAGCTCGACAATGAGGAGATGGCGCTCATCATCAAGAGCTTCCGCCAAATCCTCAAGCAAAGGAAGGGAAAAGATTACAAGCCCCATTCCAAGAAGGTTTGCTACAAATGTGGTAAGCCCGGTCATTTTATCGCTAAATGTCCATTATCTAGTGATAGTGACAGTGAAAACGACAAGAGGGGAAGGAGGAAGGAAAAGAAGAAGTACTACAAGAAGAAGGGCGACGATGCCCATGTTTGCCGGGAGTGGGACTCCGACGAGAGCTCCACCGACTCCTCCGACAACGAGGACACCGCCAACATCATCGTCAACAAGGGACTTCTCTTCCCCAACGTCGGCCACAAGTGCCTCATGGCAAAGGACGGCAAGAAGAAGAAGGTAAAATCAAAATCCTCCACTAAATATGCAACCTCTAGTGATGAGGATAATTCTAGTGATGAGGAAGATAACTTGCTTACTCTTTTTGCTAATCTTAACATGCAATAAAAAGAGAAATTTAATGAATTGATTAGTGCCATTCATGAGAAGGATGAACTCTTGGATAGCCAAGATGACTTCCTTATTAAGGAGAACAAAAAGCATGTTAAGACCAAAAATGCTTATGCTCAGGAAGTAGAGAAAAATGAAAAATTAACTAGTGAGCTAAGTAGTTACCATGACACTATTTCCAACCTTAGAATTGAGAATGCTAATTTGATTGCTAAGGTTGAAAAGTCAAACATTTGTGAGGATTCATTTGTCAATCTTAGAAATGATAATGCTAGTTTAATTGCTATGATTGATAAATTGAATGCCTCTCTTGCTAGCCTTAGGAATGAGAATGAAAAGTTAATTGCTAAGGCTAAAGACTTAGATGTTTGCAATGTTTCCATTTCCAATCTTAGAGATGAGAATGCTATTTTACATGCTAAGATTGTTGAATTAAATAATTGCAAACCCTCTACATCTACCGTTGAACATGTTTCTATTTGCACTAGATGTAGAGATGTTAATGTTGATGCTATTCATGATCACCTTGCTTTAATTAAACAACAAAATGATCATATAGCCACATTAACTGCTAAAATCAACGAGCGTGACTTGTAAAATGAGAAATTTAAATTTGCTAGAAGTATGCTCTATAGTGGGAGACGCCCTAGCATTAAGGATGGCATTGGCTTCCAACAGGGAGACAATGTCAAGCTTAATGCCCCTCCTAAAAGATTATCTAATTTTGTCAAGGGCAAGGCTCTCATGCCTCAGGATAACGAGGGTTACATTTTATATCCTGTCGGTTATCCTGAGGATAAGATTAGGAGAATTCATTCTAGGAAGTCTCACTCTGGCTCTCATCATGCTTTTATGTATAAGAGTGAGGCATCTAGTTCTAGGCAATCAACCCATGCTAAATTGCCTAAGAAGAAAACTCCTAGAGCATCAAATGATCATAATGTTTCATTCAAAACTTTTGATGCTTCTTATGTGCTAACTAACAAATCAGGCAAGGTAGTTGCCAAATATGTTGGGGGCAAACACAAGAGTCAAATACTTGTGTTTGGGTACCCAAAGTTCTTGTATCTAATGTCAAAGGACCCAAAACTGTTTGGGTACCTAAAACCAAGAACTAAATTTGTTTTGTAGGTTTATGCATCCGGGGGCTCAAGTTGGATCATCGACAGCGGGTGCACAAACCACATGACTGGGGAGAAAAGAATGTTCTCCTCCTACGAGAAAAACCAAGATCCCCAACGAGCTATCACATTCGGGGATGGAAATCAAGGTTTGGTCAAAGGATTGAGTAAAATTGCTATATCACCTGACCATTCTATTTCCAATGTTTTTCTTGTAGATTCTTTAGATTACAACTTGCTTTCTGTTTCTCAATTATGCAAAATGGGTTACAACTGTCTTTTTATGGATACAGGTGTTACTGTCTTTAGAAGAAGTGATGATTCAGTAGCTTTTAAGGGAGTGTTAGAGGGTCAGCTATACTCAGTTGATTTCAATAGAGCTGAACTCGACACTTGCTTAATTGCTCAGACTAACATGGGTTGGCTCTGGCATCGCCGACTAGCCCATGTTGGGATGAAGAATCTCCACAAGCTTCTAAAGGGAGAGCACATTTTGGGACTAACAAATGTTCATTTTGAGAAAGACATGATTTGTAGCGCATGCCAAGCAGGGAAGCAAGTTGGTGTTCATCATCCACATAAGAACATCATGACGACTGACAGGCCACTCGAGCTCCTCCACATGGATCTATTCGGCCCGATAGCTTACATAAGCATCGGCGGGAGTAAGTACTGTCTAGTTATTGTGGATGATTATTCTCGCTTCACTTGGGTATTCTTTTTACAGGATAAATCTCAAACCCAAGAGACTTTGGAAGGATTCTTGAGACGGGCTTAAAATGAGTTCGGCTTAAGGATCAAGAAAATAAGAAGCGACAACGGGACGGAGTTCAAGAACTAACAAATAGAAGGCTTCCTTGAGGAGGAGGGCATCAAGCATGAGTTCTCTTCTCCCTACACGCCACAACAAAATGGTGTAGTGGAGAGGAAGAATAGAACTCTATTGGACATGGCAAGGACCATGCTTGATGAGTACAAGACTTCGGATCGGTTTTGGGCCAAGGCGGTCAACACCGCTTGCTACGCCATCAACCGGTTATATCTACACCGAATCCTCAAGAAGACATCTTATGAACTCCTCACCGGTAAAAAGCCCAATGTTTCATATTTTAGAGTCTTTGGAAGCAAATGCTTTATTCTTGTTAAAAGAGGTATAAAATCTAAATTTGCTCCTAAGGCTGTAGAAGGCCTTTTACTAGGATATGATTCAAACACAAGGGCATATAGAGTCTTTAACAAGTCCACTGGACTAGTTGAAGTTTCTTGTGACATTGTGTTTGATGAGACTAATGGCTCTCAAGTAGATCAAGTTGATCTTGATGAATTAGATGATGAAGAGGCTCCATGCGTCGCGCTAAGGAACATGTCCATTGGGGATGTGTGTCCTAAGTAATTCGAAGAGCCCATTCAAGCACAAGATCAACCATCTTCCTCCATGCAAACATCTCCACCAACCCAAGATGAGGATGAGGCTCAAGATGATGAAGAAGATCAAGAGGATGAGCCACCTCAAGAGGACGACAATGATCAAGGGGGAGATACAAATGATCAAGACAAGGAGGATGAACAAGATCCAAGGCCGCCACACCCAAGAGTCCACCAAGCAATCCAACGAGATCACCCCGTGAACACCATCCTAGGAGATATTCATAAGAGGATAACCACTCGATCTCAGGTTGCTCATTTTTGTGAACATTACTCTTTTGTTTCCTCTATTGAGCCACACATGGTAGAGGAAGCACTTCAAGATTTGGATTGGGTGATGGCAATGCAAGAGGAGCTCAACAATTTCACAAGGAATGAGGTATGGCATTTAGTTCCACATCCTAACCAAAATGTTGTAGGAACCAAGTGGGTCTTCCGCAACAAACAAGATGAGCATGGTGTGGTGACAAGGAACAAGGCACGACTTGTAGCCAAAGGGTATTCACAAGTCGAAGGTTTGGATTTTGGTGAAACCTATGCACCCGTAGCTAGGCTTGAGTCAATTCGTATATTACTTGCCTATGCTACTTACCATGGCTTTAAGCTTTATCAAATGGACGTGAAGAGTGCCTTCCTCAACGGACCTATCAAGGAAGAGGTCTATGTTTTGCAACCTCCCGACTTTGAAGATAGTGAGTATCCTAACCATGTCTACAAACTCTCTAAGGCGCTTTATGGGCTCAAGCAAGCCCCAAGAGCATGATATGAATGCCTAAGAGATTTTCTTATCACTAATGGATTTAAAGTCGGCAAAGCCGATCCTACTCTCTTTACTAAGACCATTGAAAATGATTTGTTTGTATGCCAAATTTATGTTGATGATATCATATTTGGGTCTACTAACAAATCTATTTGTGAAGAGTTTAGTAGGATCATGATTCGAAAATTCGAGATGTCTATGATGGGGGAGTTGAAGTATTTTCTAGGATTTCAAGTCAAGTAACTCCAAGAGGGCACCTTCATCAGCCAAATGAAGTACATTCAAGACATACTCACCAAGTTTGGGATGAAGGATGCCAAGCCCATCAAGACACCTATGGGAACCAATGGGCATCTCGACCTCGACACAGGAGGTAAATCCGTAGATCAAAAGGTATACCGATCGATGATAGGATCTTTACTTTATTTATGTGCATCTCGAACGGACATTATGCTTTCCGTATGCATATGTGCAAGGTTCCAAGCCGACCCTAAGGAAGTTCACCTTAGGGTCGTGAAGCGAATCTTGAGATATTTAGTTCAAACACCTAAGTTTGGTATTTGGTACCCCAAGGGATCCTCATTTGATTTATTAGGATATTCCGATGCTGATTGGGCAGGGTGTAAGATTGATAGGAAGAGCACATCAGGGACTTGTCAGTTTCTGGGAAGATCCCTGGTGTCTTGGGCGTCAAAGAAACAAAACTCCGTAGCTCTTTCTACCGCCGAAGCCGAGTACATTGCCGTAGGCCATTGTTGCGCGCAATTGCTTTGGATGAGGCAAACCCTTAGGGACTATGGCTACAAATTTAGCAAAGTCCCTCTCCTATGTGATAATGAGAGTGCAATCCGCATGTCGGATAATCCCGTTGAACACAGCCGCACTAAGCACATAGCCATTCGGTATCACTTTTTGAGAGATCACCAACAAAAGGGGGATATCGAGATAGCCTATATAAACACAAAAGATCAATTGGCCGATATCTTTACCAAGCCTTTAGATGAGAAAACCTTTACTAAACTTAGGAATGAGCTAAATATTCTTGATTCTCGGAATTTTGATTGATACTTTGCACACATAGCTCATTTATGTACCTTTGATCATATCTCTTTTATGTCTATGACTAATGTGTTTTCAAGTGTATTATTATGCTTAGTCATAGATATTGAAAGGGAAATGGAGTATTCGGCAAAGAAGGCGCTTCCACTCAACTCCATTGATATTTGCCGGTACTCCGCATCGTTCTCCACTTTGGTATAATCTTCACTCATATTTTTGTGTTTGCCAAAGGGGGAGAAAGTTTTAAAAAGGGCTTGTATTTCACTCACAAGTATCCGTTTTTGGCGATTCATGCCAAAGGGGGAGAAAGTATGAGCCCAAAGCAAAAGGACCGCACCACCACCAAATTTTAAAAATGAAGTTTTTCAAATTGATATCTTATTGTGTTCAAAAGGGGGAGAAAGTAGTATCTTCAAAACTTGCAAAACCCTCTTGAACACTAAGAGGAGAATTTTATTTAGAGGGAGTTTTGTTTTAGTCAAGGAAAAGCATTTGATACAAGGGGAGAAAATTTCAAATCTTGAAAATGCTTCTTTCAATCTTATTTCATATACCTTTGACTATTTGCAAAATGATTTTAGAAAGAATTTTACAAAGGGTTTGCAAAAACAAAACCCATGGTGCAAATGAGGTCCAAAATTTTAAATAAGAAGAAAACCATCCATGCACATCCATTGAAATAAGTATATTGGTTTCAATTCCAAGCAACCTTTGCACTTACATAATGCAAACTAGTTCAATTCAGCACTTTTATATTTACTTTGGTTTGTGTTGGCATCAATCACCAAAAATGGGGAGATTGAAAGGGAAATAGGGTCAAACCTTTTCCTATATGAATTTTGGTGATTGAATTGCCCAACACAAATTATTGGACTAACTAGTTTGCTCTAGATTATGGTTTCTAAAGGTGCCAAAGGTTCACAACAAACCAATACAAGTCAAAAGAAAGGGTTCTAAACTAAGGAGCAAATTATACCGAAGGCAGCCCTGGTCTGGCGCATCGGACTATCCGGTGTGCCACCGGACAGTGTCCGGTGCACCAAGGAGAATTAAATCAAACTTGCCAGCCTCGGGAATTCTGGAGGCCGCTCCGCTATAATTCACCGGACTGTCCGGTGTAACACCAGACTGTCCGGTGTGCCAGCGGAGCAACGACTACTTCGCGCCAATGGTCGTCTACAGAAGACATTAAATGCGCCATAGTGCGCCTGCGCACGCAGAAGTCAGAGCAGGCGCCAGAAGGCGCACCAGACAGTCTACAGGACCTGTCCGGTGCACCACCGGACTGTCCGGTGGCCCAGTTGTCAGAAGCTCCAATGGTCGAACCCTAATAGTTGGGTGACGTGGCTGGCGCACTGGACAGTGTCCGGTGGCGCACCGGACTGTCCGGTGCGCCATACGACAGAAGCCATCCCCAACGGCCATTTTGGTGGTTGGGGCTATAAATACCCCAACCACCCCCACATTCAAGGCATCCAAGTTTTCAGCCTTCAAACCTCATACAAGAGCTATAGCATTCAATACAAGACACAAACAAAGAGATCAAATCCTCTCCCAAGTCCGGAATCACTCCAAACCAATTAGTGACTAGAGAGAGAGAGACTTTTGTGTTCTTTTGAGCTCTTGCGCTTGGATTGCTTTTCTTCTTCCTCATTCTTGTTTCCATAACACTTATAATCAAAGCAAGAGACACGAATTGTGTGGTGGTCCTTGTAGTGGACTTAGTGTCCCATTTGATTGAGAAGAGAAGCTCACTCGGTCTAAGTGACCGTTTGAGAGAGGGAAAGGATTGAAAGAGACCCGGACTTTGTGACCACCTCAACGGGGAGTAGGTTTGCAAGAACCGAACCTCGGTAAAACAAATCACCACGTCTCACTCTTCATTTGCTTGTGATTTGTTTTTCGCCCTCTCCTTCGGACTCGTTTATATTTCTAACTCTAACCCCGACTTGTAGTTGTGGTTAAGTTTATAATTTTCAGATTCCGCCTATTCACCCCCCTCTAGGCGACTTTCAGCAACGCACAGAGTTCACAACTCAAATGGAGCCCAAATCACTATCACAAAGAATCAAATGCGTGAAGTTGGAGTCTTGGAGTCTTAGGATGCTTAGTGAATGCTTGGGTGACTCCTCCATGCGCCTAGGGGTCCCTTTTATAGCCCTAAGGCAGCTAGGAGCCATTGGAGGCCAACTTAGAAGGCCAAACTTGCCTTCTATCGGGTGGTACACCGGACACCACCGGACAGTCCCTATAGCTGTCCGGTGCGCGATCGCCTTCCAAATCAGGCGCATCCGACCGTTGCAACTCCGGGTCCATTGGCGCACCGGACACTGTCCGGTGCACACCTGACAGTCCGGTGCCCCCGCCGACCATTGGAGCTGCCACGCGTCGCACGAAGATTGCGCGGCCGGCCGTTGGCGCTGGCGACCGTTGGCTCACCGGACAGTCCGGTGAATTATAGCCACGTCGCCTTTTTTGCTTTTCCCGAGGGCGACGAGTTCGCCGCGGATGGCTCACCGGACATTCCCGTGATCCATCAGACGGTCCGGTGAATTATAGCCGTACGTCACCGTCGAGTTCCGAGAGCAGCCTTTTCACGCGGACCAGCCTGGCGCACCGGACACTGTCCGGTGCACCACCGGACAGTCCGGTGTGCCAAGCCGAGCAGGAGTTGGCTGCACAGAGCCAAGTCTTTTTCCAATTCTTTTCTCCCTGATTCTAGCACTTAGATAAAATATGTTAGTACTCAAAACAATGTACTAAGTCTAGAAACATACCTTTATCTTTGATTTGCACTTCTCACTTTATTTGGCACATTAGAACTTAATTAAATGTGTTGGACACTTAATCACCAAAACATTATAGAAATTGCCCAAGGGCACATTTCCCTTTCAATCTCCCCCTTTTTGGTGATTTATGCCAACACAATCAAAAGCAACCAAAAGAAGTGCAACATCAATGCAATTGAAGACCAAATTGTTTTTGACTATAATTTGGCATATTTGGATCGATCTTTGCCATCACTTGGTTTGTTTTTGCAAATCAAATTCATTTTCCTATCTCTAAGTCAAACACACTTGTTTAGAGAGATATTTCAATGGAAAAATTGATCAAGTACCAAAAACTCCCCCTTTTTCCCATAATCAAAAATTCTCCCCACAAGAGACTAAATTTTGCAATAAGAGTATTTTGGACAAATCAAAATTCTAACTCTATTGTTTTCAAAATTCACAAGTGGTAGTTGATCCATTTGCTTTTGGCCTTAATTTCTCCCCCTTTGGCATTAAGCACCAAAACAGGATCATTCTTGGCCCTATAACCCCATTGCCTCACCAAAAATGTCAATTAAGAGCAAAAAGGCAATAAGAGCATAAGTATGAACTTGGAAGTAAATACACCAATACCGGAGTGCAGTGGAAGTCTTTGCAACGTCCAAGTCCATTTTTCTTTTCAAAGCACCTTTGAGACTACATCAAGAGTACTCAAACACATAGGTTAGTCTCAAAGGGTCAAGATGTAGCACATGTCCCCCTTAATATGTGCATCACTCGCAACTGGACTTGTGAGGTCCGGGGATCATGTGTACAACTTGAGCACCACAAATAAACAATAATGGATTTAAATGCATAAAGTAACATGATCAAAGGCATAGAACACATGTATGCTATAGATCAATCCAAGTTACGCGAATCTAAGACATTTAGCTCACTACGCGACCTGCAAAAAGTTTTCTCATCCAACGGCTTGGTAAAGATATCGGCTAGCTGGTTCTTGGTGCTAATATGGTACACCTCGATATCTCCCTTTTGCTGGTGGTCTCTCAGAAAGTGATGCCAGATGTCTATGTGCTTAGTGTGGCTGTGTTCAACAGGATTATCCGCCATGTGGATTGCACTCTCATTGTCACATAGGAGTGGGACTTTGCTCAGATTGTAGGTAAAGTCCTGGAGGGTTTGCCTCATCCAAAGTAGTTGCACGCAACACTGTCCTGCGGCAACATACTCAGCCTCAGCGGTGGATAGGGCAATGGATGTTTATTTCTTTGAACTCCACGACACCAGGGACCACATTCCTTGGGGTCAGATTGAAATCTAGCACACATGCATACACTAAGCATAATGTCCGGTCTACTAGCACATAAATAAAGTTATGACCCTATCATAGACCGGTATGCCTTTTGATCAACGGACTTACCTCCTTTGTTGAGGTCGACATGTCCGTCGGTTCCCAACGGTGTCTTCACGGGCTTGGCGTCCTTTATCCCAAACCTCTTGAGAAGATCTTGAGTGTACTTCATTTAGGAGAGGAAGGTGCCGTCCTTGAGTTGCTTCACTTGGAACCTAAGGAAGTAGGTCAACTCGCCCATCATTGACATCTCGAACTTTTGTATCATCACCCTGCTATCATCCTCAAAGCCAGGGGGTTGTTCCACGTATACCTCCTCCTTGATTGGCCCATTGAGGAAAGCGCTCTTCACATCCATTTGAAACAACCTAAAAGAGTGGTGAGCGGCATAGGCTAATAATATTCGAATAGACTCTAGCCTAGCCACAGGAGCAAAAGTCTCCTCGAAATCCAAACCTGCGACTTGGGCATAACCTTTTGCCACAAGTCTAGGCTTGTTTCTTGTCACCACCCTATGCTTGTCTTGCTTATTGCGGAACACCCACTTGGTTCCCACAACATTTTGCTTTGGACGTGGCACCAGGCTCCAAACTTCATTCCTCTTGAAGTTGTTGAGCTCTTCCTGCATGGCCAACACCCAGTCCGGATCCTGCAAGGCTTCTTCTACCCTGAAAGGCTCAATAGAAGAGACAAACAAGTAATGCTCACAAAGATTAGCTAAACGTGAGAGAGTCATTACTCCCTTGCTGATATCACCCAGAATCTGATCGACGGGGTGATTTCTTTGGATTGTCACTCGGACTTGAGTTGGAGAGACCCGTGGTGCTTCTTCCTCCATAACTTGTTCTTCTTGTGCTCCCCCTTGATCACGTGCCTCTTCTTGAGGAACCTGTCCGTCATCTTGAGTTGGGGGATGCACCATTGTATAGGAAGATGGCTGATCTTGCTCTTGTTGTTCCTGTGGTCGCACATCACCTATCGCCATCGTGCGCATTGCGGCCGTCGGAACATCATCTTCATCTGTGTCATCAAGATGAACTTGCTCTCTTGGAGAGCCATTAGTCTCATCAAATACAACGTCGCTAGAGACTTCAACCAAACCCGATGATTTGTTGAAGACTCTATATGCCTTTGTATTTGAGTCATACCCTAGTAAAAACCCTTCTACTGCCTTGGGAGCAAATTTAGAGTGTCTACCTTTCTTCACTAGAATGTAACATTTGCTCCCAAATACACGAAAGTAAGAAACGTTGGGTTTGTTACCGGTAAGGAGTTCATACAAGGTCTTCTTAAGAAGGCGATGTAGCTAGAGCCGGTTTATGGCGTGGCAAGCTGTGTTCACAGCTTCCGACCAAAACCGCTCGGGCGTCTTGAATTCTCCAAGCATCGTTCTCACCATGTCGATAAGTGTCCTGTTCTTCCTCTCTACCACTCCGTTTTGTTGTGGTGTGTAGGGAGCGGAGAACTCGTGCTTGACGCCTTCTTCCTCAAGATACTCCTCGACTTGCAAATTCTTGAACTTGGACCCGTTGTCACTTCTTATCTTTTTCACCTTGAGCTCAAATTCGTTTTGAGCCCTCCTTAGAAAGCGCTTTAGGGTCCCTTGGGTTTCTGATTTGTCCTGCAAAAAGAACACCCAAGTGAAGCGGGAAAAATCATCAACAATAACAAGACCATACTTACTTACCCCGATGCTAAGGTAGGCAACGGGTCCGAAGAGGTCCATGTGAAGAAGCTCCAGTGGTCTTGATGTTGTCATCACATTCTTGCTGTGATGAGTGCTTCCCACCTGTTTCCTTGCCTGACAAGCTGCACAAGGTCTATCTTTCTCGAAACAAACATTGGTTAGTCCTAACACATGTTCTCCCTTTAGAAGTTTATGAAGGTTCTTCATCCCAACATGTGCTAGACGGTGATGCCACAACCAGCCCATACTAGTCTTAGCTATTAAGCATGCATCTAGATCTGTCGGTGTTTTGGGTCCGACCGCGCACCTGGGGTTGCCCCTCGAGGTGCTTTTTGGAGTAGGACGATGTTACCGACTGTAGCTCGATGGTTCGTGCTGGACGCACGAGAGACAGTGGACAATTTTATACAGGTTCGGGCCACTTAGAGAGGCATAATACCCTACTTTCTGGTGTGGATCTTATATGTGGTGGGTTACAGGGTGGTTCTCTAGTATGAGAGATGTTAGAGAGCTGAGTAGATGGCTAATGAGAGAAAGATGATTTTGATGGGTGCCCCTAGGCCTTATATACTCGACTGTGGGGCGATACATGCGTATATGATAACAACGTGCGCCTAAGTAATAGTGAACCGACTAAACTTATCTTCCTATAATTCTGCCGACTTATCATCATTCAGTTCCGACCCCTGAGGGCGCAGCGCGGGAGAATCAGATCACTGCCGTGGATAATGCTTAAACCCATTGGGCTGTCTGGGCTCAAGTTGGTCCAATCTTGCGTCGATCCACTCTGCCAGACATTCCTCCCCAGGCCCACGAAAGGATGGTCTTGCAAAACAATGGGCCTAAGGCCTTTCGCGAGGTCTTCTAGCCTTCTAGTGGACTCGGGGGATATCCATCCCCCACAAGCCCCCAATCTTTGAGTTGATTTTAAAATAATCGGCCCAAAGATTCTAGGTCCAACTTGCAGCTATCGATTTTAAAATGTGGATGCTTTGATAGTACGCTTATCAAGTCATTGCTTCTGAGCCTTAATCAGTCAGCTTTATGCTTTAGAGATCAGCACTTCGTTTCTGGAGGTTGAAGATTCATTGGGTGCACCGGTGGGTGTAGCCCTCGAGCTTTGAGTGGATTACTGAAAATAACCTACTCAAAGGTCTTCCTTTCTTGCCTCTAAGAAGCAGTTGGTTCATCTTTGTCTTATGCTTTAGAAATCAACATTTCATCATTAGTTCATGCTTTAGAGATCAGCGTCATATCATCAGTTTTATGCTTTAGAGATCAACATTCTGTCTTTTTGGGGTTAATGATTCATTGGGTGCACCGGAGGTGCACCCAATGGGTGTAGCCCCCGAGCTTTGAGTGGATTACTGAAAATAATCCACTCAAAGGTCTTCATCTCATGCTTTGGAAATCAGCATTTTATCGTCAGTTCATGCTTTAGAGATCAGCATTTTACCATCCGTTCATGCTTTAGAGATCACCATTTGTTTTTGCCTTTGAGATCAGCAACGCGGTCCGCCCATGCTCGGTTAGGTTTGAAATTTATTTGATTGGTGATAGATTGGACGTCCAGTAGATGGCTCTTGGCTGGTCTTCATTTCGCTTGGTGCTTCAATGCTTCTGTCGATTAGACTTGTACTTTAGCAGCTATTTTTGGCTTTCCTCTGATCCCTATCAATATCTTCCTTCTGTCTTATTTATTGTGTATACTTTATGGATGTGACTGCTTGGGAAAATCTATTGAAAATTCTTGGACGTCCCCCTCAATGGGTGTAGCCAAGGGACGGCTTGGTGCACTGAGCGTTTAGCAAACTGCCCTTGAGTAGTAACTTGACGTGACCGCGGGGTGTAATCATATCATCCAAGTAGTTGACTTCAGTCCCAATGGGTGTCGTGTTGCGTGAAATGGCGTCTGCTGCCTGACTTGTTTCCCGACGATTTGAATTGCATATTAAATATTTGTGACTGTTCAGTGACCGTGGTAGGAGATGAGCGGTTGCCTCCCGCCCTATAAATAGAGCGCTCGCTTCACTGGTGTCTCCACACATCTCTCGGCCATTTGTTGCTTATTCTCCTCCTTTCTCTTCTCTTCTACTCAACCATGGGCAAGAGCAAGAAAAACGGAAGTTCATCGCACCACTCTGGCGACAAGCGGAAGCGCGAGCCGAGTCCCCCCTCCGAGGACTTTGGTGACTCCGAGTACTCGGAGGAGGAGTTCTCCTCCGAGTCCGAGGGGTCGCCAGCCTACGCCTCTCCCTTGGTGTCGTCCGATGACTCGGACGATTCCCAGGGGATCACCACCGAGGTGTGGACGTACATCCGGGCCATTGAGCGCTCCGGGCTCGAGGGCTCGGATGAGTTGGAGATCTCCTCGGATGAGGAGGACTCCTCTGACTCGTCCGAGGAGGGGAGCGGTGGAGACGGCGATAACAAGGGCGACGACGACGACAAGGGCGATAGTGGCAGCGGCAAGGGCGACGGCAGCAGCGGCAGGGCCAGTGGCAAAGCGACACTAGCTTAAATATTAGTATAGATAAGTAGTAGTAGAAATAGTATTAGCAGTAGTGAAATAATATAGTAGTAGTTAGTAGTATAGTATAGTGTAAGTAGTGTAGTGTTGTAGTAATGTAATGTAGTGAAAAAAGGGAAAGAAGGCCGGCTCATAATGAGTTGGTTTTTGAGTTTGTGGAAGGACTTCCCTTTTATATAATGAAGAAAATTTCAGCTTGTTCTGTGCATATCTTTCACTTTTCCATCGTTCCTTTATAGTCAATCGATAGCTTGTATTCATGCCCAGTGTTACCGTTGTTTTTAGAGATAACACCCGAGTAATGACTGGTAATTGCTGAGTCGTATTTGATTATGCTTGCATTTACGTAGAGAAAATGGCTGAGTTACTGTTGGTGTCTTTAGAGGTAACAACCGGATTATGCTAGATCACGTTGGCGTTTTAGATGTAGCAACCGAGCTATGCTGGGCCACACCGGCGTTTTAGAAGTAACAACCGAGTGGTGTTTGGTGATGTCAGTGTTTTAGAGGTAACAGCCGAGTCATGCTGGATCACGTCAGCGTTTTAGAAATAACAATCGAGTGGTACTTGGTGACGTCAGCGTTTTAGAGGTAACAGCTGAGCCGCATCGGCGCTTTAGAGGTAGCCGCCGAGTTATACTGAGCCATGTCGACGCTTTAGAAGTTGCTGCAGGACGCCTTACTTTTTCGAGTGATGACTTAGCGCCTTTTAGAAACGGTGCCTGACTCGCGAAAACCCCATTTATATCACGTCGCCGCACGCCTCTGCGTTCTGAGCCCTAACTTCACCTTTCTGCCTCCGAACATTACTCTGCTTCCCTCTGATTTCGTTTCCCTTCAATCCGTTAACGAGATTGCGATGGCGCCCAAGCAGAAGAACCAAAATTCTGTTGCAGTGGTCATTCCTCCCATTGACCCCAACAGCCAGTTGCCTTTCGCAGAATAACCACATGTCTGTTGTCTCGGAATCGGATCTCCTTCACCTTGTCGATGTTGGAATTTTTCCTCCGAGAGAGCTTTGTTCTTGGCGGATTTACCGTGGGGTTACTGTCCCAATAGAGGATACCCACGATTCCGTTGTTTATGTTCCTTTTCTTATCCGCGGCCTTGCTCTTCTTATTTCTCCCTTCTTCCGCGGTCTCCTTGATTTTTACAATATGAACCTAACTCATCCGAATCCCAATTCCACTCTGCAAATCTCTATCTTTGTTCATCTGTGCGAGGCCTACCTCGGAGTTCTTCCCCACTTTGGTTTATGGAAGTATCTATATCACTGTTGACCTGGGATGGCTAGGGGCCAGCACCAACTCGTGGGTGGTGTGAGTCTGGAGATGTGCCGCGGGAGGAAAACAGAATATCTTGACATCCCGCTTAAGGATAGTATTAAAGGATGGTGCATGGAGTGGTTTATTGTGGAAAACCACGGCCAGTCCCTCCCCCCTCAGTCGAGGAGACAACCAGATGTGCACACTCCAAGTTGGATTGAGTCACCTACTGCCTTGGAAGTAACAGAAGCCAAGGTTCTGCTTGCTGAAATCTATATTCTGAAGGAGAGAGGTCTAACCACCGAGGCTGTGGTTGTTGACTTTGTTTTTAAGAATATTCAACCCTTGAAGGACAGAGCATATCTAGCTTACTTGTATAGCGGCTTCACCGACCCAACCCGAGTTACCAATAGGAGAATTCCTGCTGAGGATCTGGTGAGTCGACTAGACATGATCTTGAGAGGCAAAGTGTCAAATGTTGGTGCTCCTATTGCCTACTCTACTTGGAATTTGCCACCTCTTAAGTCCTTTTTCAGTTTTGTATCCAATCCTCCTGCTCGCGATAGTGGTTTGGGTCTTAGAGTGCGACCCTCTCCTGAAGATATTGAGGTCTTGGTTGCTTCTCTTTGTGATCTTCCCAATGATGAGAGGCAAGTTCATTTTGAGATGCCAGCGAGTCCAGATGATGCAGAAATGAATGCTGTGCTTGACATGTTGGCTGGAGATTCTTCAGACTCGACCCCTGCTGAAACAACAACTATTGCTTTTATACCAGAGCTTGACAAAGCAACGGACGCCTAGAAGCCTGAGGGTACTTGCCCAAAGCGTCGTCGCCAAGTCAGCCGTCCTGCTGCGCCTGCTGAAGAAAAGAAGAAGAAAAAGAGACGACTTCGGCGATTGTCATGCTTGGACCAGGGTGCTGGACCTTCTGCTCCTGTTGCTGAAGAAGTACCGGCAAAGGTCTTTACTGGTGTTGATCCCACTAGTGGTGTACCTACTGAAGTTGACCCCAATGGGTGTGACCGTGCACCGACTGACCCTAATGGGTGTGGCCCTACTGAAGCTGAAGTCAATGGGTGTAATCCTGTTGAGTCCAATGGGTGTGATCCTGCACCATCTTTTGTCCGCATTTTTGATGAGGACGAAGAAGAATAAGAGGAAGAAATTCCACTGGTTTGCAAGAATAGCCAGCGTTATAGAGGTAGTGGCAAGGACAATGATATTCCTTCTCCAGCTCTGTCTGCTCTCGTCAACCTTCAAGAATTGTCTATAACAGATTTTGATCGAGCTCTTGAGGATATTGTCCCTAAAGATATGCTGTCAGAGCCGACTGATGGTGATATGATGGATGTTTGCTCTGAAATTCCAGACGCGGGATTAGAGGTCTCCCGAGCAGCATCTCACGCATCGTCGACTTTGGAGGGCAGTCTTCAATGTCAAGAGGTTGGTCACGATTGCTCGACTCCCATGGAGGTGGCTGAGGGCCCTTCGGCCGCAGAGGCGGCTGTTCCAGAAAACCTAGCCCCCGAGGGTGGTGCCGACGATTACCCAGCCCCCGAGGGTGTTGCCGGTAATGATCCGGCTCAGGTGGGTAGCGCAAACTGCAACCCAGCCCCCGAGGGTGTCCGGGCGAGCTCCCCTTCCCATACCTCCATGGATGTCCACGTCGGGTCGTCTCCACCACGTTCTGATGGGGCAATAGCGATGCATGCTTCTTTAGCTTCAAGCAAAGGAGTCGCCTTAGAGGTCGGCGCTCTGGATGCTAGAATTCTAATATCTGCTAGTGGAGCTGAATCAACCCCTGACGATGCTCTTCAGATTGTTCCAGTTGACCTTCCTTCGTCGAGCTATAACACAACTTTTCATGACTTGGGATTGCCTTTATTCTTTTCTAATCTCCAAGTAAATTGGCTTTTTCTATTCTGTCAATACTTCTGGCGAATCAATTTCTTTGTACTCATTTGCTTTTAATATCAGGCTTTGGTCGACGGGATGACTGATCAATTGAGATCACATGGTGCCTCTATCCCAGAAGGAGCTCTATCTCTGACGCAGTGGAACCCGTTGCTACTTCAGAAGCAGATATCTGATTTGAAAATGTCAAATGCTGGTCAGTGTCTTTGTTTCCTCCCTAGCTGATTGATTGGTCTATTTTTAACTGTGTATCCTTCTTCGACTGCTTTTTGTTAGATATGGCCCGGCGATACTCTGAACTTGAGGAGAAACATCTTTAGTATCGAGACGACTCAACCCAGTGGTACTCAGAGCTTGAGGGAAAGTATTATCAAGGTCAGATCATGAAAGGGAAATGTGCCCTTGGGCCATTTCTAAAGTGTTTTGGTGATTAAGTGCCCAACATATATTCTCTAAGTGTTAATTTGTGCCAAAGATTGAAGAAGTGCAAATCATGTAACAAGGTACGTTTCTAGACTTAGTACATTGATTTGGGTACTAATGTATTGTGTCTGAGTGGTAGAAACAGGAGAAAAGGAATTGGAAATGAGTTGGCTGTGTACAACCAACTCTTGCTCGGTCTGGGTGCACCGGACCATCCAGTGGTGCACCGAACAGTGTCCGGTGCGCCAGGCCAGCCTTCGGTGAACTGGCCACTCTCGGGACTCGACGGTGGCGTACGGCTATAATTCACTGGACTGTCCGGTGGTGCACCGGACTGCCGGTGAGTCGTCCGCGGTGAAGTCATCGCTCTCGGGAAAAGTTCAACGGCGTACGGTTAAAATTCACCGGACTGTCCGGTGGTGCACCGGACTATCCGGTAAGCCAATGGTCGACTGCGCAACGGTCGGCCGTGCAATCCGTGGGCGACGCATGGCCTGCGCCAACGGTCGGCAGGGGGCACCAGACTGTCCGGTGTGCACCGGACAGTGTCCGGTGTGCCAACTGCCACGAATCTGCAATGGTCAGATGCGCCAGAAAAGGAAGGAGATCATGCACCGAACAGCTACAGTGACTATCCGGTGGCGCACCGGACTGTTCGGTGCGCCACTCGACAGAAGGCAAGATTAGCCTTCCAAGATTGCCTCCAACGGCTCCTAGCTGCCTTGGGGCTATAAAAGGGACTCCTAGGCGCATGGAGGAGTGACCCAAGCATACACTAAGCATTCTAAGTCTTCCACACTTCGTCTCCACGCACTTGATCGACTGTGTTAGTGATTTGAGCTCCATTCTAGTTGCGAACTCATTGTGCTTCATTTTGAGCTCAAGTCTTGGCGTGTGTGCGTGTGTGTTGCTTCCCACCCTTACTCTTGTGTTTTCACTGTGATCTTTGTTGTAAGGGCGAGAGACTCCAACTTGTGGAGATTCCTCGCAAACGGGAAAAAGAGATAAGCAAAGAAAAGTTGTGGTATTCAAGTTGATCATTGGATCACTTGAATGGGGTTGAGTGCAACCCTCGTCCATTGGAATGCCACAACGTGGAGGTAGGCAAGTGTTATACTTGACCGAACCATGGGATAAACCACTGTGCCCCTTGTGTTGTCCTTCTCTTTGATTATTTGTGATTCGCAAGAGCTCGCTCTATAGCCACTTGGTTCTATTGCACTAACATCTTTATAACCAAGCTTGTGGCTATTTAGTGTTGAATTTTACAGGATCACCTATTCACCCCCTCTAGGTGCTCTCAATTAGTATCAGAGCCGTTCTCTTCACGTATGGGACTAATTTCCCGAAGAGATGGATCCTAAGGGAAAGGGGATGGTGGTCAACGATAAGGAGAAGGAGTCCATCTTCAACGAGCCAAGGGACGACAAGCCCACTGACTCTGGCTCGAGTCACAAGAAGAAGGACAGGAAGAAGAAGAGACGTATCAAGAAGATTGTCTACTATGACAGCGATGAATCTTCTTCTTCTCCAAGAGACGATGACGACGAGAGAAAGAAATCGGTTAACTCAATATATTCATTTGATTATTCTCGTATTCCGTTTAATTCCAATGCTCATTTGCTTTCAATTCCTCTTGGTAAACCTCCACACTTTGATGGAGAGGACTACGCTTTTTGGAGTCACAAAATGCGCAGTCACTTCTTTTCTCTCCATCCTAGTATTTGGGAGGTAGTTGAGAATGGAATGCAATTTGATAGTACGGATAACCCTGTATTTATTAACGAGCAAATCCATAAAAATGCACAAGCTACCACTGTTTTGCTAGCATCCTTGTGCAGGGACGAGTACAACAAAGTGAGCGGCTTGGACAACACCAAGCAAATTTGGGATACCCTCAAAATATCACATGAGGGAAACGACGCCACCATGATCACCAAAATGGAGTTGGTGGAAGGCGAGCTGGGGAGGTTCACAATGATCAGGGGAGAAGAGCCAACACAAACGTACAACAGACTCAAGACCCTGGTTAACAAGATCAGGAGCTATGGAAGCACGATATGGACGGACCACGATGTTGTAACACCCGGATTTTAGGGGTCCAAAACCCGGGTGCTAACATAATCACCAGGTGTGCTGGGACCAAGTCTCACACATATGATGAATCATGGCACAGGATCGAATGTCACATCTTTATATATAACAGGAGTTCTATACAAAATAAATAAACAATTACATTATAAGGAGACAACGGTCCAGCAACCCAAAGTTGACTGGGAGACGACGACCTAGACCTCTCACGAACACATCGCAGCATCCTCCAAGCGCCTCATCCTGTGGTACCTGTTCTTGACCTGTGGGGTGTGTGAGACAGCAAGAGTGAGCTCACATACGTTCATCGCTCAACAAGTTGTGGGGAATAATATGCATGAACTCGCCAAAGGTGGGAGCTCACGTGAAGTGTAAGGCTTACCAAAGAAGATGGTTAGAGCTGAGCATTGCTTTTAAAGTTGGTCAAAATTTTATTAGCAATTACTAAGTATAAGTAAATACCAACCCAATTAAATAGTAGAACAAAAGTAATAACCTCATCACCTGCGATGCAATGCATATGACAAATTGAATTTAGTTTCATAAATTAATCATGTGAGTGTCCGAGCTGCTCTTGACCGTGAGCACGGCTAGTATACCAGTTTTACACTCTGCAGAGGTTGCGCATCTTTACCCACAAGTCGTGTTACCCATTTGCCACGGAGTTGATCAGACTCCATACACCTCTACCTAGGAAGCGAGGCAGGGTACCACTACGAGGCCTTTACAAAGTTCCACTAGCTTCAGAAAACCCGCTACAGTTTATAGGAAGTTCCAGTACAGGAATCCCTTGCAGGACCGCCATCGCA
Source organism: Zea luxurians (assembly GCA_029449295.1). NCBI lineage: Eukaryota > Viridiplantae > Streptophyta > Magnoliopsida > Poales > Poaceae > Zea > Zea luxurians. Next base: position 5,864,166 of record JAOPSE010000103.1, on the reverse strand, counting down.
GCAAAATCCTCCCGAGGGCCTCCCTACACTGACCACTCCCCTACTGCCCTTGCCCCTTTCGGGTAAGGTAGTCTTCCACTAGCTTTCCTAATTAATCGGCCAAGGGCGTCCCATTCCACCCTTGTGGTAGCACTGTTTTCCCGGGTGGTTCTCCATGTTCCAATTAACATAATGATCTTAACATGAACCATAAATAACAACTGATAACAAAAGTATAATCATGAATAGTGTAATCTTCATACCCAAAACCACATATAGCACTAGCAAGTACTACCCAGAAAGTTCAGTGGTAAACAAGGTATAAAGATAGACAAACTAGGGTAACCTATTGGGTCCCATCAAAATTAACCTATGCAGATCATTATGATTAATTAGAACATGAGTAGGTGAAAAGAAGTGATCAAGGGCACAACTTGCCTGGGCCTTGAGAATCCAGGTATCAGGATGATCTTCAGGTGACTCGTGACCTCGCACTAGTCGTAGCAATACAAACAAACAGTGTATAGGCAAAATTAACATTACACCAAACATGTATGCCAAAATACATATTAATAATCTACATAATAAAATGAGATCACAGGAAAAAGAATTATTAATTTTGGAGTTGTAGATTTTAAGTTATGAATTTTCAAAGGTTTTATGTGTTTAAAGTGGATTAAGTGAGAGATTAAATTTCTAATTGTTTTCATGACAAAACAGAGGCTCTAGGTGGTAGAGAATAAAATTACAAAATTTTAGAAAGTGGAATGGATTAATTTGGACTAAAAATGGATTTTCTATGATTTAAACAAGTTCTAGCATTATTTTTGTATTGAAAATCAAATTCTAAATTCATTAATCTGATTTTCCCTGAGCTCTGGACTGGGCGCCAATAACAGAGAAACACAGGGGCAAGCGTGCAAATATTCCCAAGACTCAGATTAACCCACAGATGGACGGCGGGTTGATTAGATAAAATCCCAGGGTCTCTTTTGAAAGAAGTACACGACGAAAGGGTATTGGTGATCGCTGGCCGTCGGATCGCCAACCACCGGACCGGATTAGACTTTTCCCTTAATGAACCCGCATACAACGTCGTCCATTAGATCTAGGATCAATGGCCAGTGACTCGCCCACGCCCATGCTCGAATCATGCCCATCCGAGACTAAATCAACGGTTGAGATGAGCCCGACCCAAAAGGGCATGTGTGCACAAATCCAGGCCACAGTCTTTTGATCCAACAGCCCAGAGATGCCCAATCCCAGCTCTAATCCTAACCCTTGATTTCCCAATCTACGGCCAGCCCATCGTCTTCAACCCCCGGCGCTTGACCACCACGGCGTTCAGGAAACACGGCGGAGCAGCACCAGCCGAGCGCGGGCGTCGTGTCCTAGTGCCCAGAAACTCTCCCCGATAGTTGCCTCATGTAGAGGAGGGTATGGCGGAGGATGTGGAGGTGATCTTACCTCGGATCGGTGCGGTGGCGCCCGAGCAGTGAGCTCCCACGACCAGCGGCAGCCCCCCCCCACGCGGTGGACACGCAGCGCCAGACGAGTCCTTCTGATTTCGCCCGCGCTCTCCCTCAAGCTCCGATATCAGCACCGGAGTACTGCCCTCACCTCTCTTCTCTCTCACCGACGGCGCCGAGCGCTAATGGCGACGAGGCTTGCTCGGCAGTGGCGATCTTCGGTTCCTAAGCGCGGAACTATGCAAACAAGGCGGCTAGACTCGGCAGATTATATAGGGTCAGCATATTGACCCACGAGCACTCGCCCATGCCGAGATGCTCGGGATCCCATTGCACGGCGCGCGCTTCTTGCGGAGAGTAGTTATCGCGGGAGGAAGACGGCATCGCGTGGTTGGGCACCTGTCTTGTGGGCTAGGCGTGTCAGTGGCCCAGGGGCTGACCGCGGGACCTACCCGCCAGTCACAGCGTCTCGGTGAGCTGAGAGCGCGCGCGGAGGATAGAGGTTAGTGGCCGGGGTGTCAGCGAGGGCAAAAAAAGATGGTGAGCACCTGACCAGGAGGCCCCACCCGTCGGAGTCAGGGAGAAGTTGGGCTGGCGTAAGGGGGATTTCCTGGTGGGCCGAAAAGGGATGAGCCGGCCCAGGTAAGTTTCCTTTCTCTTTTTCTTTTATTTCTACATTTCTTTTCTTTCTTTTCAAATTCCATTTGAATTCAAATTTAATTCAAACCTTTGAGGCTCATCATTACAAACTATATTTATGAGATTAAATATACCCATCTTTAAGAATTTAATTTATTATCTATATTTTTATATCACTTCTCTTCTCCTCTTTTTCAAAACCCAATTTTCGACCTAGGGTTTAAATTCTAATTTGGGTATTATCATATTTATTTTTACCTTAGTTTTATATTATCACAAAATGCACACAAAATAAAAACCCAGCATGATGCATATTTTAGTAGTATAACTTTTTATTAATTATTTGTTTTTGAATATGGTGCTCACATGTGATGATGCCTAAAGGTCAAAAACTCACATAAGGAGAAATTGTTTCTCCATTTATACTATGTCTAACAAATTACAAATTGGGTATTACAAATCCTACCCCCCCTTAAAAATAATCTCGTCCTCGAGATTTAGGAAGAACTAGGATATAGGAAGAGTGATTTTTAGCTTTTAGTTTCTAATTAGTTCAAAATCAAGAGTCTCTCTTTTTATTATTAGTAAGTGATAGGAGAGCATGGGTAATATAGGTATGTCCACTTTATTATGTAGGATAGAAGATATCTTTAAAGCATAGATGGGTTTAGGTAAGAAAGTGTAGGGTAGGGAAAGACTCCATCCAAGATTTGTGGATCTTGACTCATCTTGGTGACCTCACTTGATCCTTGAAGACTTGAGTTGGTGCTCATCCTTATTTGATGAAATTGATCATATTCTTCGGTCTTGTCTTATTGATTAGAAGTTAGTGTATATTATCGGGCTAGAGAATATGTTTAAGATAGGTATGGTTGAGATAGACTACATGATGTAGGTCAAAATTTGGTTTGATGTCAGGTGGTGGTTGATAGATTTTGCAATCCATTACGATTCTATTGATTGGGTAAGTTATGTAACTTGTTATATAGGTCGAGTTGTTGTGTATGGCCAAGTTGATATAAGTCTCCAAATTAGGCTTAGGTGATTTAGGAGTGTGGCCTTATCTTTTGTACCAGTATTAAGTAGCTTACACTAGATTAGACCATATTAAATTAGATATGATCTAGATTAGACTAGTTTAAGTTAGATAGATTTATCAGGGTAAGATATATCTTGTTAGGATATGTTAGAATCCTTTGAGATATGATAGATTACATGGTGTAGGTAGGTCAGAATCTCTGTTAGGTTAGAACAGATAGGTTATGCAACCATCGAGCGGTTAAGGTAGTTGCATATGGTTAGGTAGTTGTATGGGGTCTAGTTAATCTAGGGTACCAGTTTAGGTTAAAACATGCTTATAGAAGTAGGGTCCAATCTATTTTCCCAGTATTATCAACCATGTTTGTCCATTATATTAGACTAGATAAGATCTACTTAATTTATGTTAGAATAGATCATGTTTGTTCCACTATTATGAGTTAAGCAAAGTGGTGGGGATCTGTATGCTTAAGAGGGGTCTCTAAGAATAAGATAGAATTTTTTTTTTAGATAGATTAGTTAGATCTATTAGGATATGATAAAATCTTTTGAGATAAGATGAACCTATTAAGGTAAGAAAGAGTCTTTCAAGATAAGATGATTCAGTTGAGATAAGAAAGAATCTTTTAAGATAAGATGGATCTAGTAGGATAAGATAGATTCCTTTAGGTTAAGAGGGATCCATTATAGTAAGAGAGAGTCTTTTGAGATAGGAGGGATCTATATAAATTAGATACACTTTAATGGAGGATAATCTAAGTTGTTTTTAGTTATCTTATGAATTCCATTTATGCCTATACGTATATGCAGATGGAGTTGTGGACATGATTCCACGACTCATCACACTCAATCAAAGATCCAAATCATACAAGTATCATAAGAACAAACATTCAAGTTCATAGATATCTATCAAAAAAATAGTTTTGATTTTGTTCCTGAGAGTAGGTCTCCTATTCCTAAAGGTCACTTTAGGCATGGGATTTCAAAGTGTGAAATCCACATTTGTCTTTTAGAAAAAGAAAAGGTAAGGATAATCAGAGTAAAGCGGAAATAGATGAGAAAAGATTAAGATAAGTTTAGAAAAGAATCAGAGTAAGGTAAGTAGATAAGGGTTATCCAGTTCTATCTAGGTTTCGTCCTACAGTCAACATTCCTCTGATACCACTTCTGTAACACCCGGATTTTAGGGGTCCAAAACCCGGGTGCTAACATAATCACCAGGTGTGCTGGGACCAAGTCTCACACATATGATGAATCATGGCACAGGATCGAATGTCACATCTTTATATATAACAGGAGTTCTATACAAAATAAATAAACAATTACATTATAAGGAGACAACGGTCCAGCAACCCAAAGTTGACTGGGAGACGACGACCTAGACCTCTCACGAACACATCGCAGCATCCTCCAAGCGCCTCATCCTGTGGTACCTGTTCTTGACCTGTGGGGTGTGTGAGACAGCAAGAGTGAGCTCACATACGTTCATCGCTCAACAAGTTGTGGGGAATAATGTGCATGAACTCGCCAAAGGTGGGAGCTCACGTGAAGTGTAAGGCTTACCAAAGAAGATGGTTAGAGCTGAGCATTGCTTTTAAAGTTGGTCAAAATTTTATTAGCAATTACTAAGTATAAGTAAATACCAACCCAATTAAATAGTAGAACAAAAGTAATAACCTCATCACCTGCGATGCAATGCATATGACAAATTGAATTTAGTTCCATAAATTAATCATGTGAGTGTCCGAGCTGCTCTTGACCGTGAGCACGGCTAGTATACCAGTTTTACACTCTGCAGAGGTTGCGCATCTTTACCCACAAGTCGTGTTACCCATTTGCCACGGAGTTGATCAGACTCCATACACCTCTACCTAGGAAGCGAGGCAGGGTACCACTACGAGGCCTTTACAAAGTTCCACTAGCTTCAGAAAACCCGCTACAGTTTATAGGAAGTTCCAGTACAGGAATCCCTTGCAGGACCGCCATCGCAGCAAAATCCTCCCGAGGGCCTCCCTACACTGACCACTCCCCTACTGCCCTTGCCCCTTTCGGGTAAGGTAGTCTTCCACTAGCTTTCCTAATTAATCGGCCAAGGGCGTCCCATTCCACCCTTGTGGTAGCACTGTTTTCCCGGGTGGTTCTCCATGTTCCAATTAACATAATGATCTTAACATGAACCATAAATAACAACTGATAACAAAAGTATAATCATGAATAGTGTAATCTTCATACCCAAAACCACATATAGCACTAGCAAGTACTACCCAGAAAGTTCAGTGGTAAACAAGGTATAAAGATAGACAAACTAGGGTAACCTATTGGGTCCCATCAAAATTAACCTATGCAGATCATTATGATTAATTAGAACATGAGTAGGTGAAAAGAAGTGATCAAGGGCACAACTTGCCTGGGCCTTGAGAATCCAGGTATCAGGATGATCTTCAGGTGACTCGTGACCTCGCACTAGTCGTAGCAATACAAACAAACAGTGTATAGGCAAAATTAACATTACACCAAACATGTATGCCAAAATACATATTAATAATCTACATAATAAAATGAGATCACAGGAAAAAGAATTATTAATTTTGGAGTTGTAGATTTTAAGTTATGAATTTTCAAAGGTTTTATGTGTTTAAAGTGGATTAAGTGAGAGATTAAATTTCTAATTGTTTTCATGACAAAACAGAGGCTCTAGGTGGTAGAGAATAAAATTACAAAATTTTAGAAAGTGGAATGGATTAATTTGGACTAAAAATGGATTTTCTATGATTTAAACAAGTTCTAGCATTATTTTTGTATTGAAAATCAAATTCTAAATTCATTAATCTGATTTTCCCTGAGCTCTGGACTGGGCGCCAATAACAGAGAAACACAGGGGCAAGCGTGCAAATATTCCCAAGACTCAGATTAACCCACAGATGGACGGCGGGTTGATTAGATAAAATCCCAGGGTCTCTTTTGAAAGAAGTACACGACGAAAGGGTATTGGTGATCGCTGGCCGTCGGATCGCCAACCACCGGACCGGATTAGACTTTTCCCTTAATGAACCCGCATACAACATCGTCCATTAGATCTAGGATCAATGGCCAGTGACTCGCCCACGCCCATGCTCGAATCATGCCCATCTGAGACTAAATCAACGGTTGAGATGAGCCCGACCCAAAAGGGCATGTGTGCACAAATCCAGGCCACAGTCTTTTGATCCAACAGCCCAGAGATGCCCAATCCCAGCTCTAATCCTAACCCTTGATTTCCCAATCTACGGCCAGCCCATCGTCTTCAACCCCCAGCGCTTGACCACCACGGCGTTCAGGAAACACGGCGGAGCAGCACCAGCCGAGCGTGGGCGTCGTGTCCTAGTGCCCAGAAACTCTCCCCGATAGTTGCCTCATGTAGAGGAGGGTGGAGGATGTGGAGGTGATCTTACCTCGGATCGGTGCGGTGGCGCCCGAGCAGTGAGCTCCCACGACCAGCGGCAGCCCCCCCCACGCGGTGGACACGCAGCGCCAGACGACTCCTTCTGATTTCGCCCGCGCTCTCCCTCAAGCTCCGATATCAGCACCGGAGTACTGCCCTCACCTCTCTTCTCTCTCACCGACGGCGCCGAGCGCTAATGGCGACGAGGCTTGCTCGGCAGCGGCGATCTTCGGTTCCTAAGCGCGGAACTATGCAAACAAGGCGGCTAGACTCGGCAGATTATATAGGGTCAGCATATTGACCCACGAGCACTCGCCCATGCCGAGATGCTCGGGATCCCATTGCACGGCGCGCGCTTCTTGCGGAGAGTAGTTATCGCGGGAGGAAGACGGCATCGCGTGGTTGGGCACCTGTCTTGTGGGCTAGGCGTGTCAGTGGCCCAGGGGCTGACCGCGGGACCTACCCGCCAGTCACAGCGTCTCGGTGAGCTGAGAGCGCGCGCGGAGGATAGAGGTTAGTGGCCGGGGTGTCAGCGAGGGCAAAAAAAGATGGTGAGCACCTGACCAGGAGGCCCCACCCGTCGGAGTCAGGGAGAAGTTGGGCTGGCGTAAGGGGGATTTCCTGGTGGGCCGAAAAGGGATGAGCCGGCCCAGGTAAGTTTCCTTTCTCTTTTTCTTTTATTTCTACATTTCTTTTCTTTCTTTTCAAATTCCATTTGAATTCAAATTTAATTCAAACCTTTGAGGCTCATCATTACAAACTATATTTATGAGATTAAATATACCCATCTTTAAGAATTTAATTTATTATCTATATTTTTATATCACTTCTCTTCTCCTCTTTTTCAAAACCCAATTTTCGACCTAGGGTTTAAATTCTAATTTGGGTATTATCATATTTATTTTTACCTTAGTTTTATATTATCACAAAATGCACACAAAATAAAAACCCAGCATGATGCATATTTTAGTAGTATAACTTTTTATTAATTATTTGTTTTTGAATATGGTGCTCACATGTGATGATGCCTAAAGGTCAAAAACTCACATAAGGAGAAATTGTTTCTCCATTTATACTATGTCTAACAAATTACAAATTGGGTATTACAGATGTCATCCGACTTATGCTCAGGTCTTTAACTGTTATTGACCCTCATCTTGTGAACCTCATCCGTGAAAATCCTAGGTACACAAAGATGACGCCCGAGGAGATACTCAGAAAGTTTGTGAGCGGGCGTATGATGGTCAATGAAGCAAGATATGTTGATAATGCATTGAACAGCCCAATGCCCATCTATGAGCCCTAGCCCGTTGCACTCAAGGCAACAAGCAACAGCAGGGAGGCGCTACCTAGCAAGGTGGCACAAGTTGAGGCTGCCGGGTTAAACGAAGATGAGATGGCCCTCATCATCAAGCACTTCAAGACCGCGCTAAAAGGACGCATGGAGCATCCCAACAAGAGCAAAGCAAAGGGAAAGCGCTCCTGTTTTAAATGCGGTAAGACTGGTCATTTTATAGCAAATTGTCCCGATAATGCTAATGACCAGGAACAAGAAAAGAGCGGGAAGAGGGAGAAGAAGAAGGCCTACAAGAAGGCGAAGGGCAAGGCGCACCTTGGCAAAGAATGGGATTCAGACTGCTCTTCTTCCGACTCTGAAGACGAAAGATTCGCTGCCTCAGCCTTCAACAAATCGACACTCTTCCCCAACGAGCGCCACACTTGCCTCATGGCAAAGGAGAAAAAGGTAAGCGTTCGAGAAACCCCTAAGTATACTACTTCAAGTGATGATGATTCTAGTGATGATGAAGTAGATTATACCGATTTATTTAAGGGCTCAGATAGAGCAAAAGTAGATAAAATTAATGACTTAATTGATGCTTTGAATGAAAAAGATAGATTGTTAGAGAAGCAAGAAGATATTTTGTATGAAGAGTATGACAAGTTTGTTAGTGTGCAAAAATCTCTTGCTTTAGAGGTTAAAAGGAATGAAATGCTGTCTTCTGAATTATCTACTTGTCATGAAACTGTGTCTAGCTTAAAGAGTGTTAATGATGATTTAAATGGTAAGCTAGAAGTAGCTAATAAACTAGATCTTGTGTAGAACATGTTGCCATTTGTAATAGGTGTAAGGATTTTGATGTTGATGCTTATGTTGAACACCTTACATCAATTACTAAATTAAATAATGAGGTGGCAAGTCTTAATGCTCAACTTAAGACTTGCAAAATTGACTTTGATAAGTTAAAATTTGCTAGGGATGCCTACACCGTTGGTAGACACCCCTCAATTAAGGATGGACTTGGCTTTCGAAAGGAAGCCAAGAACTTAACAAGTCAAAGGGCTCCCATTCCCAACGAGGAGAAAGGGAAGGCCCCTATGGCTAGTAGTAATCAAAAGAATCATGCTCTCATGTATAATGATAGAAAATTTTCTAGAAATTCTCATTATAATAGGAGTTATAATGCTTTTGATTCACATGCTATGATTGCTTCAAGTTCAAATGGTAGGCCTAGGAGAAATTTTGTGTCTTATGCTCCTAGGAAAATGTGTAATAAACCTACCACTGTCTTTCATGCTTGCAACACTACGTTTATACTTTCATGCAAAAATGAAAAAGTGGTTGCTAGAAAGTTGGGGTCCAAATGCAAGGGAGACAAGACTTGTATTTGGGTCCTAAAGGCTATTGTAACTAACCTTGTAGGACCCAACAAGAGTTGGGTACCTAAAACCCAAGCCTAATTTGCCTTGCAGGTTTATGCATCTGGGGGCTCAAGCTGGATTATCGATAGCGGATGCACAAACCACATGACGGGGGAGAAGAAGATGTTCACCTCCTACGTCAAGAACAAGGATTCCCAAGATTCGATCATCTTTGGAGATGGGAACCAAGGCAAGGTTAAAGGACTCGGAAAAATAGCTATTTCATCCGAGCATTCCATATCCAATGTGTTCTTAGTTGAATCGCTCGGGTACAACTTATTGTCTATCAGTCAACTATGTAATATGGGTTATAATTATCTATTTACCAATGTATATGTGTCTGTCTTTAGAAGGAGTGATGGTTTATTAGCTTTTAAGGGTGTACTAGACGGCAAACTCTACTTAGTTGATTTTTCAAAAGAGGAGGCCGATCTAGATGCATGCTTAATTGCTAAGACTAGCATGGGCTGGCTGTGGCATCGCCGTCTAGCACATGTTGGGATGAAGAACCTTCATAAACTTCTAAAGGGAGAACATGTGTTAGGACTAACCAATGTATTTTTCGAAAAAGATAGACCTTGTGCAGCTTGTTAAGCAGGTAAACAGGTGGGAAGCACTCATCACAGCAAGAATGTGATGACCACATCAAGACCTCTGGAGCTACTTCATATGGACCTCTTCGGACCTGTCGCCTACCTCAGTATTAGGGGAAGTAAGTATGGTCTTGTTATTGTTGATGATTTTTCCTGCTTCACTTGGGTATTCTTTTTGCAGGATAAATCAGAAACCCAAGGGACCCTAAAGCGCTTTCTAAGGAGAGCTCAAAACAAATTTGAGCTCAAGGTGAAAAAGATAAGAAGCGACAACGGGTCTGAGTTCAAGAACTCACAAGTGGAGGAGTACCTTGAGGAGGAAGGAATCAAGCATGAGTTCTCCGCTCCCTACACACCACAGCAAAACGGTGTGGTAGAGAGGAAGAATAGGATGCTTATCGACATGGCAAGGACGATGCTTCAAGAGTTCAAGACACCCGAGCGGTTTTGGTCGGAGGCTGTGAATACAGCTTGCCACGCCATAAACCGGGTCTACCTTCATCGCTTCCTCAAGAAGACCTCGTATGAACTTCTAACCAGTAACAAACCCAACGTTTCATACTTTCATGTATTTGGGAGTAAATGTTACATTCTAGTAAAGAAAGGTAGAAATTCCAAATTTGCTCCCAAAGCTGTAGAAGGGTTTTTGCTAGGTTATGACTCAAATACAAAGGCGTATAGAGTCTTCAACAAATCATTGGGTTTGGTTGAAGTCTTTAGCGATGTTGTATTTGATGAAACTAATGGCTCTCCAAGAGAGCAAGTTGATCTTGATGATGTAGATGAAGATGATGTTCCAACGGCCGCAATACGCACGATGGCGATAGGCGATGTGCGACCACAGGAACAACAAGAGCAAGATCAGCCTTCTTCCTCAACGACGGTGCACCCCCCAACTCAAGATGATGAATAGGTTCCTCAAGAGGAGGCGTGTGATCAAGGAGGAGCACAAGAAGACCAAGTTATGGAGGAAGAAGAACTAAGGGCCCCTCCAACTCAAGTCCAAGCGACGATTCAAAGGAATCATCCCATCGACCAGATTTTGGGTGATATAAGCAAGGGAGTAACTACTCACTTAAGATTAGCTAACTTTTGTGAGCATTACTCGTTTGTCTCTTCTATTGAGCCTTTCAGGGTAGAAGAGGCCTTGCAAGATCCGGACTGGGTGTTGGCCATGCAGGAAGAGCTCAACAACTTCAAGAGGAATGAAGGTTGGAGCCTGGTGCCACGTCCAAAGCAAAACGTTGTGGGAACCAAGTGGGTGTTCTGCAACAAGCAAGACGAGCACGGGGTGGTGACACGAAACAAGGCTCAACTTGTGGCAAAAGGTTATGCCCGTCGTAGGTTTGGATTTCGAGGAGACTTTTGCTCCTGTGGCTAGGCTAGAGTCTATTTGCATTCTATTAGCCTATGCCGCTCACCACTCTTTCAGGTTGTTCCAATGGATATGAAGAGCGCTATCCTCAATGGGCCAATCAAGGAGGAGGTGTACGTGGAGCAACCCCCTGGCTTTGAGGATGAACGGTACCCCGACCATGTGTGTAAGCTCTCTAAGGCGCTCTATGGACTTAAGCAAGCCCCAAGAGCATGGTATGAATGCCTTAGAGATTTCTTAATTGCTAATGCTTTCAAGGTTGGGAAAGCCGATCCCACTCTTTTCACTAAGACTTGTGACGGTGACCTTTTTGTGTGCCAAATTTATGTCGATGACATAATATTTGGTTCTACTAACCAAAAGTCTTGTGAGGAGTTTAGCAGGATGATGACACAGAAATTTGAGATGTCAATGATGGGCGAGTTGAACTACTTCCTTGGGTTCCAAGTGAAGCAACTCAAGGACGGCACCTTCATCTCACAAACGAAGTACACACAAGACCTTCTCAAGCGGTTTGGGATGAAGGACGCCAAGCCCGCAAAGACTCCAATGGGAACCGACGGACATGTCAACCTCAACAAAGGAGGTAAGTCCGTTGATCAAAAGGCATACCGGTCTATGATAGGTTCCTTGCTTTATTTATGTGCTAGTAGACCGGATATTATGCTTAGTGTATGCATGTGTGGTAGATATCAATCCGATCCCAAGGAATGTCACCTTGTGGCCGTTAAGCGGATTCTTAGATATTTAGTTGCTACGCCTTGCTTCGGGATCTGGTATCCAAAGGGGTCTACCTTTGACTTGATTGGATATTCAGACTCCGATTATGCCGGATGAAAGGTTGATAGGAAGAGTACATCAGGGACGTGCCAATTCCTATGAAGGTCCCTGGTGTCGTGGAGCTCAAAGAAACAAACTTTCGTTGCCCTATCCACCGCTGAGGCCGAGTATGTTGCCGCAGGACAGTGTTGCGCGCAACTACTTTGGATGAGGCAAACCCTCCGGGACTTTGGCTACAATCTGATCAAAGTCCCACTCCTATGTGACAATGAGAGTGCAATCCGCATGGCGGATAATCCTGTTGAACACAACCGCACTAAGCACATAGACATCCGGCATCACTTTCTGAGGGACCACCAGCAAAAGGGAGATATCGAGGTGTTCCATATTAGCACCGAGAACCAGCTAGCCGATATCTTTACCAAGCCATTAGATGAGAAAACCTTTTGCAGGTTGCGTAGTGAGCTAAATGTCTTAGATTCGCATAACTTGGATTGATCTACAACATACATGTGTTTTATGCCTTTGATCATGTTAATTTATGCATTTCAATCTATTTTTATTCATTTGTGGTGCTCAAGTTGTACACATGATCCCCGGACCTCACAAGTCCATTTGCAAGTGATGCACTTATTTAGGGGGAGGCATGCTACAACTTGACCCTTTGAGACTAACCTTTGTGTTTGAGTTTACTTGATTTAGTCTCAAAAGTGAATTGAAAGGGAAAGGTGAACTTGGACCATGCAAAGACTTCCACTGCACTCCGGTATTAACTCCAAGTTCATATATATGCTCTTATTGCCTTTTTGCTGTTAATTGACAATTTTGGTGAGGCAATGGGGTTAAAGGGCCAAGAATGATCCCTTTTTGGTGCTTAATGCCAAAGGGGGAGAAATTAAGGCCAAAGCAAATGGATCAGCTACCACTTGAGAATTTTGAAAATAATAGAGTTAGAACTTTTGATTTGTCAAAATACTCTTATTGTCAAAATTTGGCCTCTTGTGGGGAGAATTTATGATTATGGGAAAAGGGGGAGTTTTTGGCTCTTTGATCAATTTCACTCTTGGAATATCTCTCTTTATGCCTAAACAAGTGTGTTTGACTTAGAGATAGGAAATTGAATTTGATTTGCAAAAACAAACCAAGAGGTGGAAAAGAATGATCCAAATATGCCAAATTTGAATCAAAAACAAGTTTTGTTCTCTTTTGCATTGATATTGCACTTCTTTTGGTTGCTTTTGGATGTGTTGGCATAAATCACCAAAAAGGGGGAGATTGAAAGGGAAATGTGCCCTTGGGCCATTTCTAAAGTGTTTTGGTGATTAAGTGCCCAACATATATTCTCTAAGTGTTTATTTGTGCCAAAGATTGAAGAAGTGCAAATCATGTAACAAGGTACGTTTCTAGACTTAGTACATTGATTTGGGTACTAATGTATTGTGTCTGAGTTGTAGAAACAGGAGAAAAGGAATTGGAAATGAGTTGGCTCTCCTGCTCGGTCTGGGTGCACCGAATCATCCGGTGGGGCACCGGACAGTGTCCGGTGCGCCAGGCCAGCCTCCGGTGAACTGGCCACTCTCGGGACTCGACGGCGGCGTATGGCTATAATTCATCGGACTTTCCGGTGGTGCACCGGACTGTCCGATGAGTCGCCCGCGGCGAAGTCGTCGCTCTCGGGAAAAGTTCAACGGCGTACGGTTAAAATTCATCGGACTGTCCGGTGGTGCACCGGACTGTCCGGTGAGCCAACGGTCGACTGCGCAACGGTCGGCCGCGTAATCCGCGGGCGACGCGTGGCCCGCGCCAACGGTCGGCAGGGGGCACCAGACTGTCCGGTGAGCACCAGACAGTGTCCGGTGTGCCAACTGCCACGAATCTGCAACAGTCGAATGCGCTAGAAAAGGAAGGAGATCACGCACCGGACAACTACAATGACTGTCCGGTGGCGCACCGGACTGTCCGGTGCGCCACCCGACAGAAGGCAAGATTAGCCTTCCAAGATTGCCTCCAACGGCTCCTAGCTGCCTTGGGGCTATAAAAGGGACTCCTAGGCGCATGGAGGAGTGACCCAAGCATACACTAAGCATTCTAAGTCTTCCACACTCCGACTCCACGCACTTGATCGACTGTGTTAGTGATTTGAGCTCCGTTCTAGTTGCGAACTCGTTGTGCTTCATTTTGAGCTCAAGTCTTGGCGTGTGTGTGTGTGTTGCTGCGGATTTGTGTGTGTTGCTTCCCACCCTTACTCTTGTGCTTTCACTGTGATATTTGTTGTAAGGGTGAGAGACTCCAACTTGTGGAGATTCCTCGCAAACGGGAAAAAGAGATAAGCAAAGAAAAGCCGTGGTATTCAAGTTGATCATTGGATCACTTGAAAGGGGTTGAGTGCAACCCTCGTCCATTGGGATGCCACAACATGGAGGTAGGCAAGTGTTATACTTGACCGAACCACGGGATAAACCACTGTGCCCCTTGTGTTGTCCTTCTCTTTGATTATTTGTGATTCGGAAGAGCTCGCTCTATAGCCACTTGGTTCTATTGCACTAACATCTTTATAACCAAGCTTGTGGCTATTTAGTGTTGAATTTTATAGGATCACCTATTCACCCCCCTCTAGGTGCTCTCAGATCGACCTGGCCTGGGTTTCTGCTTCCTTAAACGATGCAAATTCCTTGAATTCCTCTCTTAGTGTTTAGCTTGACTCCGAAAGGGCGGCTAACGAGGTAAGCTTACTTGACTGGATTTGCTTGTGACTTTACTGTTTACTGGATACTTGAGAGCTGATTCTCGTCTATAGGGGGAGAAACGGGCACTTGCATCTTCTCACGATAATCTTGATAGGTTGTATCGTGATGCCAGCAATTCTCTTACCATCTTGGAGAGGAGCCACCGCTTTACCATGGAAGATCTGGACCATCATCGTCACGAGCTGCAAGTATCCCAGGATGAGACCCTGCGTCTTAGGCAGTTGGTGTTGAGCAAGGACTCCATCATCAAAGATCTGCATGCCTCCAAGAGATCAGTCGCCTAGGAGCTAGAGGCCGCTCGACTGGCTACCAAAGTTGCAGAAGACAATTCCACCATTCTGAAAGCTCATCGCGACAAGGCTATAGACAAGGCCATTTGTGCAGGGCGGATCCTGATGAGGAGGCCGGGTGTAGTTGTTCCTGATGATATAGTGGTCGATGTCAAAGCTGCTCCTGACTCCTCGAGTCGCCCTTCTTCCTCAGTTGCTCCTGAGAAAGACATTGCCAAGTAGAGGTACTGAATACATTTGTGAACTATATATGTGTGTGTCCAATGTGCTCGAATATTCAATTAGAACGTGTTCTTGACGCTGAATGCTATGTTTGTTTTCTATTGTTAGAATTTGTCGGCGTTTCGAGACCGAGGGGTCCCTAAGCCGACGAGTGAGTGTGCCACGTGCCCTAGCCCAGATGGGTCGAGCGCGTGGGCGAGCGCGAAGGGGGGAAAGCGAGGTGGCCGGAGAAGGGTCGAGAGAGAGGTGGAAGTCCCGCGGCCTTCGTGTTCGTCCCGCGCCCAGGTCAGGTGCGCTTGCAGTAGGGGGTTACAAGCGTCCACGCGGGTGAGGGAAGCGAGCGGCCCCAAGAGAGCGCCTGCCCCATCCTCGTCCCAGCGCGGCCAACCTTTTCTAAGAAGGCCCTGGTCCTTCCTTTTATAGGCGTAAGGAGAGGATCCAGGTGCACAATGGGGGTGTAGCAGAGTGCTACGTGTCTAGTGAGGGAGAGCTAGCGCCCTAAGTACATGCCAATGTGGCAGCCGGAGAGATCTTGGCACCCAGCTGGTGTGGTGTCGTGGCTGTCGGAGGAGCAACGGAGCCTGGCGGAGGGACAGCTGTCGGAGCGGTTGGGTCCTTGCTGACGTCCCCCTGCTTCCGTAAGTGAGCTAAGAGCCGCCGTCGTCACGGGGCTAGCGGGGCGCCATCATTGCCTATCTGGCGGAGCTAGCCAGATGGGACACCGGTCTTGTTCTCTGCGGCCCGAGTCGGCTCGGGGTAGGGTGATGATGGCGCTTCCTGTTGACGTGGCGGGCCTGTGCCCTAGGTCGGGCGACGTGGAGGCTCCTCCGAAGCCGAGGTCGAGTCTGTCTTTCGTGGCCGAGGCCGCGCCCGAGCTCCTGGGTCGGGCGAGGCAGAGGTCGTTCGGCAGAGGCCAGGGCGGAGTCCGACCCCTGGGGTCGGGCGAAGCGGAGTTCGTCGTCCTCTGGGGCCTAGCCCGAGTCCGAGCCCTGGGTCGGGCGGAGCGGAGTTCGCCATCTTCCGGGGCCTTAGCCCGAGTTCGAGCCCTGGGTCGGGCGGAGCTTCCTATGGCGCCTTTGGCAAGGCCTGACTGCCTGTCAGTCTCACTCTGTCAAGTGGCACTGCAGTCGGAATGGCGCAGGCGGCGCTGTCCTTCTGTCAGACCGGTCAGTGGAGCGGCGAAGTGACAGCGGTCACTTCGGCTCTGCCGGGGGGCGCGCGTCAGGATAAAGGTGTCAGGCTACCTTTGCGTTAAATGCCCCTGCAACTCGGTCGGTCGGCGCGGCGATTTCGTCAGGGTTGCTTCTTAGCGAAGGCAAGGCCTCGGGCGAGCCGGAGATGTGTCTGCCGTAAAAAAGGGGCCTCGGGCGAGACGGAAACACCTCGGGGTCGGCTGCCCTTACCGGAGGTGTCGCCACTGGGGTCGAGAAGGACGGCCTTAACCGTCTCCGCTGGCTCGAAATTGCCGGCGTGTCGCTTCACGTCTGGCACCTCTCTGGAGAGGCTTTCCAGGTCGGCGATGAGGGCCTCGGACTCGGCGAGGGCCTCGGCGTACTCCACGCACTCCACGTCGCATTCGAACGCGTGTTTGTACGTGGGGCCGACGGTGATGACCCCGTTGGGGCCCGGCATCTTGAGCTTCAGGTAGGTGTAGTTGGGGACGGCCATGAACTTCGCGTAGCATGGCCTCCCCAATACCGCGTGGTAGGTTCCTCGGAACCCGACCACCTCGAACGTCAGAATCTCCCTTCAGAAGTTGGTGGGCGTTCCGAAGCAGACAGGAAGGTCGAGCCGTCCGAGGGGCTGGACGCGCATCCAGGAATGATCCCGTGGAAGGGCGCAGCACCTGCTCGGACGGAGGACAGATCGACGCGCAGGAGCCTGAGGGTCTCGGCGTAGATGATGTTGAGGCAGCTGCCCCCATCCATCAGGACCTTGGTGAGCCTGACGTCACCGATGATGGGGTCGACGACGAGCGGGTATTTCCCCGGGCTCGGCACGTGGTCGGGGTGGTCAGCTTGGTCGAAGGTGATGGGCTTGTCGGACCAGTCTAGGTAGACTGGCGCCGCCACCTTCACCGAGCAGACCTCCCGACGCTCTCGCTTGCGACGCCGAGCCGAGGCATTCGCCGCATGCCCTCCGTAGATCATGAAGCAGTCGCGGACCTCGGGGAACTCTCCTGCTTGGTGATCTTCCTTTTTGTCGTCGTCGCGGGCCCTGCCACCCCTTGTGGGTGGCCCGGCCTTGTGGAAGTGGCGCCGAAGCATGACGCACTCCTCGAGGGTGTGCTTGACGGGCCCCTGATGGTAAGGGCACGGCTCCTTGAGCATCTTGTCGAAGAGGTTAGCACCTCCGGAGGGCTTCCGAGGGTTCTTGTACTCGGCGGCGGCAACAAGGTCCGCGTCGGCGGCGTCGCGTTTCGCTTGCGACTTCTTCTTGCCTTTCTTCTTGGCGCCGCGCGGAGTAGACGCCTCGGGTGCCTCTTCCGACGGGCGGCCCTGGGGCTGCTTGTCCTTTCGGAAGATGGCCTCGACCGCCTCCTGGCCAGAGGCGAACTTGGTGGCGATGTCCATCAGCTCGCTCGCCCTGGTGGGGGTCTTGCGACCCAACTTGCTCACCAGGTCTCGGCAGGTGGTGCCGGCAAGGAAGGCGCCGATGACATCGGAGTCGGTGATGTTGGGCAGCTCGGTGCGCTGCTTCGAGAATCGCCGGATGTAGTCCCGAAGAGACTCTCCCGGCTGCTGCCGGCAGCTTCGGTGGTCCCAGGAATTCCCGGGGCGCACGTACGTGCCCTGGAAATTGCCGGCGAAGGCTTGGACCAAATCATCCCAGTTGGAGATCTGCCCCGGAGGCAGGTGCTCCAACCAGGCGCGAGCGGTGTCGGAGAGGAACTGGGGGAGGTTGCGGATGATGAGGTTGTCGTCGTCCGTTCCGCCCAGTTGGCAGGCCAGGCGGTAATCTGCGAGCCACAATTCCGGCCTCGTTTCCCCCGAGTACTTTGTGATAGTAGTCGGGGGTCGGAAACGGGCCGGAAACGGCGCCCGCCGGATGGCCCAGCTGAAAGCCTGCGGACCGGGTGGTTCGGGCGAGGGACTCCGATCCTCCCCGCTGTCGTAGCGTCCCCCACGCCTGGGGTGGTAGCCTCGGCGCACCCTTTCGTCGAGGTGGGCCCGACGGTCGCGACGATGGTGCTCGTTGCTGAGGTGGCTCGGGGCCGCAGGCGCGGTGTTGCGCGTGCGCCCGGTGTAGACCGAGGCTTCCCGCATGAATCGGGAAGTCGCGGCATGAGGCTCCGAGGGGTACCCCTGCCTTCGGGAGGCAGAGCTCTTGGCCCGCCGGGCCGCAGCACCTTCCAGGAGATTCTTGAGCTCTCCCTGGATTCGCCGACCCTCGGTGGTTGATGGTTCTGGCATCGTGCGGAGGAGCATCGCTGCGGCTGCCAGGTTCTGACCGACCCCGCTGGATGCGGGTGGTAGCCTGTCCCTGGCATCATTGGCGACGCGGTGCTGGAAACCCTGGGGCAGGTGACGTGTTTCTCCGGCCGGGGGTTGGCCCGCCCATACCTGCCCGACGTCCCAGCGGATCGACTCGAGCGCTCCTGCTCCCTCGTCGAGCCTGGCCTGCGCCCCATGGACTTGCTCGAGCTGTGGGTCGTGACCCCCCGCCAGAATGGGGACCACAGCTAGCTCCCGCGGGATGTCGGCGCGAGGCACCGGCCTAGGGAGATCACCGTCCTCCGGCATGCCGAGATGGTTTCCTTCGGAGGGATCCCCTAGCTCGACGTGGAAACATTCGCGGCTTGGGCCGCAATCCTTGTCGTCAAGGCTGCGGCTGCCGTCGGAACAGTCGGAGAGGCAGTAGTCACATGCGGTCATAAAGTCCCGCATGGCACTGGGGTTGCCAAATCCAGAGAAATCCCAACAGACGCTGGGATCGTCATCTTCCTCGGACCCAGAGGGCCCGTAGGTCGAGACGTCCGTCAATCGGTCCCAAGGCGACCGCACACGAAACCCCAGAGGGGTTGCACTCGCCTCAACGTGAGCGCTCGCCAAAGCGAGGTCGCTAGGCGGGTTGAGGCCGAGTCGAAATGACGTAGGATGGGAATCAGTCGGTACCTTTTGGTCGACGAGGAGCGACATAGTCACGTCGGGGACTGATTGCGCCGTCGTCTTGGGTACGAGGGCGACGTCCTGCAGGCCCTCCGCGAGCGTGCTGGCGTCGTCCACTTGCTCAGGGTTGGCGTGTCGCAGGGGGACGGCGCTCGCCTTCGTCTCAAACGTGAGGTCGACGCCCGACGCACCCTCCGTTGGGGCGCTGGGGACGTCGATTCGCTTGACAGCCGACGGAGCGCGGCCTCCCGCTCGGCCTTGGTTGCCCCGCCTCCTCCTCCGATGGCGGGGGAGAGGACGGGGCGAGCTCGAATGTTGTTCTTCCACCACGCGGGGAAGACGTCGTCGATTCTGCCGCCGGCGGGCGGGCTGTCGGCCGCCATTGTCGTCGTCGCGCGGTGGTGGAAAGAGTACCATGTCGTAGCTGCCGTCGAGAGACATGAACTCGAGACTCCCGAAACGGAGCACCGTCCCGGGTTGGAGAGGTCGTTGGAGACTGCCCATCTAGAGCTTGACGGGAAACCGCTCGTCAACACGCAGCGTGCCCCTACCTGGCGCGCCAACTGTCGGCGTTTCGAGACCGGGGGGGTCCCTAAGCCGACGAGTGAGTGTGCCGCGTGCCCCAGCCCAGATGGGTCGAGCGCGTGGGCGAGCGCGAAGGGGGGAAAGCGAGATGGCCGGAGAAGGGTCGAGAGAGAGGTGGAAGTCCCGCGGCCTTCGTGTTCATCCCGCGCCCAGGTCGGGTGCGCTTGCAGTAGGGGGTTACAAGCGTCCACGCGGGTGAGGGAAGCGAGCGGCCCCAAGAGAGCGCCTGCCTCGTCCTCGTCCCCGCGCGGCCAACCTTTTCTAAGAAGGCCCTAGTCCTTCCTTTTATAGGCGTAAGGAGAGGATCCAGGTGTACAATGGGGGTGTAGCAGAGTGCTACGTGTCTAGCAAGGGAGAGCTAGCACCCTAAGTACATGCCAATGTGGCAGCCGGAGAGATCTTGGCACCCAGCTGGTGTGGTGTCGTGGCTGTCGGAGGAGCAACGGAGCCTGGCGGAGGGACAGCTGTCGGAGCGGTTGGGTCCTTGCTGACGTCCCCCTGCTTCCGTAAGTGAGCTGAGAGCCACCGTCGTCACGGGGCTAGCGGGGCGCCATCATTGCCTATCTGGCGGACTAGCCAGATGGGACACCGGTCTTGTTCTCTGCGGCCCGAGTCGGCTCGGGGTAGGGTGATGATGGCGCTTCCTGTTGACGTGGCAGGCTTGTGCCCTAGGTCGAGCGATGTGGAGGCTCCTCCGAAGCCGAGGTCGAGTCTGTCTTTCGTGGACGAGGCCGCGCCCGAGCTCCTGGGTCGGGCGAGGCGGAGGTCGTTCGGCAGAGGCCAGGGCGGAGTCCGACCCCTGGGGTCGGGCGAAGCGGAGTTCGTCGTCCTCTGGGGCCTAGCCCGAGTCCGAGCCCTGGGTCGGGCGGAGTGGAGTTCGCCGTCTTCTGGGGCCTTAGCCCGAGTCCGAGCCCTGGGTCGGGCGGAGCGGAGTTCGCCGTCTTCCGGGGCCTTAGCCCGAGTCCGAGCCCTGGGTTGGGCAGAGCTTCCTATGGCGCCTTTGGCAAGGCCTGACTGCCTGTCAGTCTCACTCTGTCAAGTGGCACTGCAGTCGGAATGGCGCAGGCGGCGCTGTCCTTCTGTCAGACCGGTCAGTGGAGCGGCGAAGTGACAGCGGTCACTTCGGCTCTGCCAGGGGGCGCGCGTCAGGATAAAGGTGTCAGGCTACCTTTGCGTTAAATGCCCCTGCGACTCGGTCGGTCGGCGCGGCGATTTAGTCAGGGTTGCTTCTTAGCGAAGGCAAGGCCTCGGGCGAGCCGGAGATGTGTCTGCCGTAAAAAGGGGGCCTCGGGCGAGACGGAAACACCTCGGGGTCGGCTGCCCTTGCCCGAGGCTAGGCTCGGGCGAGGCGTGATTGAGTCGCTCGTATGGACTGATCCCTGACTTAATCGCACCCATCAGGCCTCTGCAGCTTTATGCTGATGGGGGTTACCAGCTGAGAATTAGGCATCTTGAGGGTACCCCTAATTATGGTCCCCGACAGAATTCAACAGTGGTTATAGATGATTGCAGAAGTAGATGCAGTGTGATGGTTTTGAAGTTTTTTCCTATTTCATGCTAATTGATTAGCTGATGAGGCATAGAGGTCACCGTAATATGAGTAAATGTAAGCATGTTACACTAAGTCAAGTAAGCGTGAGCCTGTTGCACCGTCTTAAGTCATTGCCGACTTAAGCCGATTGCTCCGTTAATAGGGTATAGTGGTCACCCTAAGCCGAGTAAGCGTGAGCATGTTGCACCATCTTAAGTCACTGCCGACTTAAGCCGATTGCTCTGTTAGTAGGGTATAGTGGTCACCCTAAGCCGAGTAAGCGTGAGCATGTTGCACCGTCTTAAGTCACCGCTGACTTAAGCCGATTGCTCCGTTAGTAGGGTATAGTGGTCACCCTAAGTCGAGTAAGCGTGAGCATGTTACACCGTCTTAAGTCACTGCCGACTTAAGCCGATTGCTCCGTTAGTAGGGTATAGTGGTCACCCTAAGTCGAGTAAGCGCGAGCATGGTTCACCGCCTTAAGTCACTGCTGACTTAAGCCGATTGCTCCGTTAGTAGGGTATAGTGGTCACCCTAAGCCGAGTAAGCGCGCTTGATAATAAACAGTTCAAGTGCCCTTGAGAATGAAGTCTTTTTATTGATGATGTATTTTCCAATTACAGAATACAATGCTGCCCCGATAGCTTTTGAAGTCTTGCTAAGTGTAAAACTTCCTGAGATGCTCTATATTCCATGAATTCCCTACTTCCGTGCCACCCATTCGAGTAAGCCGATATGATCCTAGCCGAGTGACTTCTGCTACCACAAATGGCCCTTCCCATAGTGGTGACAATTTGTGCCGTCCTTCCCCCGTTAGAACTCGGTGAAGGATCAAGTCTCCCACTACGAAAGATCGATGTCGTATAGCCTTATCATGATAGCGCCTTAGGGTTTGTTGGTATCTAGCTGACTGAATTACTGTATTCAGCCGTTCTTCTTCCAATACGTCAATATCCTCTAGTCTGGTAGCTTCTGCCTCAGCTATGTTTTCGAAGACCAGCCTTGGTGCCCCAAACCTGAGGTCGGCAGGTAGCACTGCCTCCGAACCATAGACCATGAAGAAAGGAGTATTTCCATGCAGAGCTCGACTAGGTTGAGTTCTTAAGCTCCAAACCACATACGACAACTCTCTAATCCATTTTCCTGCGAACTTTTCATTCTTGTCGAAGACTTTCTTCCTGAGTGCTTCCAGTATCATTCCATTAGCCCTTTCTACCTGACCGTTGGCCCTTGGATGTGCTACTGATGCATATTTGATTTGAATGCTTCGTTGTTCGCAGAAATCAAAGAATTTAGAGCTAGTGAAATTGGATCCCAGATCGGTTATGATGCTATTTGGTATCCCCAACCTGAATATTATATCTTGTATGAACTCCACTGCCTTGGCTGAAGTCAGAGAAGCGATGGGTTTGTATTCTATCCATTTGGTAAATTTGTCAATGGCGACCAACACGTGAGTGTATCCTCCTTGAGCTTTCTTGAAGGGTCCAATCATGTCCAGTCCCCAACACACAAATGGCCATGTTACGGGTATGGTCTGCAGTTGCTGTGCTGGTAAATGCTGCTGCTTTGATAAGAATTGGCAAGCTTCACACCTCTGGACTAACCCGGCTGCATCACCCTTTGCTGTCGACCAGTAGAAACCAGACCTAAAGACCTTTCCGACCAGAGTCCTGGATGCCACGTGTATCCCGCACTGCCTGGCGTGGATCTCATCTAGCAGTTGCTTCCTAGTAACCGAAGGAATGCACTTCATGAGGACTCCTGTTGCGCCCCTACTGTACAATGCATCCCTAATGAGGGTGTAATGAGCTGACTACCTTGCGATGCGTTTTGCTACAACTTTGTCATCTGGTTCCTCTTCGTTCTTTATATATCTAATGATGGGCTCCCTCCAGTCATTAGAGTCTAACTCTAGTTGGCTTAAAACATTGCACTCTTCTGCTTGATCTGAGGAAATGCTTGGGCGTGGTACCTCTTGGACAAAAACTCCAGGTGGAACCTAGGTTCGACTGGATCCTAGTTTCGACAACGCGTCTGCTGCCGTGTTGCGATCTTTTCCACATGATGAAATTCTAGCCCTTCAAATTTGTCTTCTAGCTTTCGGACGGCTGTGCAATACTTGCCCATAGAGTCATTCGAGCAATCCCATTCTTTGTTTATCTGACTTATGACCACCAGTGAATCTCCATATACCATCAACCTCTTAATGCCCAGTGATATGGCAATGTTCAATCCGTGGATCAAAGCTTCATATTCTGCTGCATTATTGGATGCTGAGAATAACAACTGAAGAGCATATTTAAGTTGTTCACCTCCAGGTGCAATGAAGAGGATCCCTGCGCCTGCTCCCTACAGCTTCAGCGAGCCATCGAAATACATCCGCCATACTTCTACAGTCTCCGAGTTATCTGGTTCTTGTTGCTCGGTCCACTCTGATACGAAGTCAACCAGTGCTTGAGTCTTTATTGCAGTACGAGGCCGAAACTCGATGTCATGAGCTCCTAGCTCGTAGGCCCACTTGGCTATTCTTCCAATGGCTTCTTTGTTGTGAAGAATATCCCCTATTGGAAACCCGGTGACTACTATGACTTTATGGTCATCGAAGTAGTGACGGAGCTTGCGTGCAGTTAGAAGTACTGCGTACAATAGTTTTTGAACTTGAGGATACTTCTTAGATGGCCCCAGAACTTCGCTGATGAAGTAGATGGGATGCTGTACTGGATATGCATGTCCTTCCTCTACTCGCTCGACTACCAACGCGGTGCTCACCATGTGAGTCGTGCAAGAGATGTACAACAATAGATCTTCTGTCGGCTGGTTTGGCGTGGCTCAGCGTGGTGGTTTTAGCACTGGTGGTGTGGTCAGGAACTTTTTTAGTGCATCAAGAGCTTCCTGAGCTTCTGAGGTCCACTGGAACTTATCCACCTTCTTGAGCAATTTGTAGAATGTTAGGCCTTTTTCTCCTAACCTTGATATGAACCTGCTTAAAGCTGTCATGCATCCAGTAAGTCTTTGCACTTTCTTCTGCGACCGTGGTGCTTCCATCCTCATGATAGCCTCGATCTTATCCGGGTTAGCTTCAATCCCTCGGTGGCTGACAATGAATCCGAGCAACTTCCCTGCTGGCACTCCGAAGACACATTTTTCTAGATTGAGCTTCCACCGATATCGCCTCAGACTGTTGAAAACCAGTTGCAGATCTTCAATGAAATTTTCTAAGTTTTCTGTCTTGATCACCACATCATCAACATAAGCTTCTACCCGCTTGCCCCAGTGATCGGCTAAGCATGTTTGAATGGCTCTCTAGTAAGTCGCTCTAGCGTTCTTGAGGCCAAACGACATGGAGGTATAGCAGAAAGCTCCAAACGGGGTAATGAATGCTGTTTTTTCCTCATCTTCTTTTGCCAAGCTAATTTGATGATATCCCGAGTAGCAATCCAAGAATGATAGTATAGAGCATCCAGCGGTTGAATCTACCACCTGATCTATTCTAGGAAGTCTGAAGGGATCCTTCGGACAATGTTTGTTGAGATCTGTATAGTCGACGCACATGCGCCAATCCACTTTATTCTTTTTGAGTACAAGAACATGATTTGCTAACCACTTAGGATGCAGTACTTCTCTAATAAACCCTTCTGCGACCAAACGAGCTAGCTTGGCACGAATGGCTTCTCTCTTATCGGGCGTGAAACGATGCAACTTTTATCGAATCGGCCTCGCCTGGGGATAGACCTTCAGTTTGTGCTCGGCCAGTTCTCTCGGGACTCCCGGCATATCCGCAGGTTGCCATGCGAATACGTCTCGGTTATCTTGCAGAAACTGGACAAGCGCACCTTCCTATTTGTCATCCAAGCTGGAGCTGATGATGGCGGTTTTGCATTCATGAGCGAATCCATGGTTGATTCTTTTCGTTTCCTCAGTCGACCGCATAGAGGTCACATCTTGAGCTTCGTTTGCAAGTACTGCGAAGTCCTCCTCAGGCTTTGAGTTCGCCTGCGCGGAAGAAGTCGTTGATGATTTGGTGGTGAGGGTCGCCTGAATGGCACCCGAAAGCATTTTGTGGCGCCTTGGAAGTCAGCGCGCACGGTGATGATTCCTTGTGGTCCCGGCATCTTCAATATCATGTATGTATAGTGCGGAATGGCCATGAATTTCGCCAATCCTAGCCTGCCGATGATAGCGTTGTATCCGCAGTCGAAGCTTGCTACCTCGAACCTCAGGAACTCGGTTCTGTAGTTTTCTGGAGTTCCGAAGGTGACCGGCATGTAGATGTGTCCGAGTGGATATTCTCCTTCGGTCGACACAATGCCGAAGAAAGGAGTGTCTGACTCATGGAGCTCTTTGAGTGCGGCTCCCAAGCCTAGGAGTGTCCGGGGGAAGGTGACGTTGATGCTGCTTCCCCCGTCCACTAACACCTTCTTTACCCTACTTTCTCGGATCACCGGATCAACGAGGAGCGGGTACTTCCCCGGATGGTCGAAGTTGAGCCACTGATCTGCCCGAGTGAAGGTGATCGGGTGTTTGGACCATCGATACGGGGCGGGAGGACTGGTGGCCGCCACCAGTATATGACGGTCGTTGAGCTTCTACTGCCTCTTGCTCTCTTGCGACCCGTGTCCGCTGAAGATGACGTTGACTTCTCCGTCAACGCGAGGGAATGCTCCACCTCTTCCTCCTTCCTACTGCTGAGGTTGCCGAGGTTCTCTGGGTCCTCGCGGTGGGGGAGGTGGCAGAGGTTGGAAGGGTCGACCGTTCCCGACGGAATGCTTGAAGTCCCTGTAGTTCCGGAGGGTGTGGCGTATGTCCTTGTGGTACGGACATTGGGCATCAAGGATATTGTCCAGTGTCCGCTCGCCTCCACGGGGTGCCCCTCAAGCACGAGAGATGGGTGGTTCAGCGGCGTGGACTTCTTCACGAGGCCTCTTCTCCCAACGCTTGTCGGGTTGTTGGATCGTGTCGCGTCGTGGTGCCGATGGTGTAGGCTTCGTTCCTCTAATGAGGTCCTGAGCCTGTTCATCGGCGGTGATGTAGAGGTCCTCTTCCCTGAATAGTTGCTTGGAGGTAGTGGGCGCCTTTCGCAGTATGGCTTGGACGAAAGCTGAGTCATTAGATCCTCGGTAGAAGTCCTCGATCACCGCCGCTTCCACAACCTCGGGGATACGATTTCTCATGGTCTGAAATCTTTTGAGGTATGATCGGAGAGTTTCATCCCCTCGGTGCCTAATGGATTTGAAGTCCCATGGCTACGCCGACTTGTCGGAGAGGGATTGGAAGTTGGCAATGAAACATCGACTGAAGTCGCTCCAATCGTCGATGCAGCGTTGGGCAGGTGTCGTAGCCATTGCAGCGCATCTTGCCCAAGGACGATGGGCAAGTACGCAGTCATCACATCTTCAGTTGCCCCAGCGGCCCGGGCAACGGTGGTATAGACGGCCAACCAGCCTCCCGGGTCTTGCTTAGGCTCATATTTGTCGACATTGGAGACCTTGAAGTTAGGGGGCCATTGAATGACCCTGAGACATGGAGTGAGCGTCGATACTCCACACGTGTCTTCCTGTCGATGATTGTGGTGTCGGTCTCGGGGAGGGGAGTTGTCGATGTGCTGCCTCGACGGACCCCGGGTTGTGCCGCCAGTTGAGGCTATCGCCAACTCAACCCTAGTGGCCTAACTTCACGCAGGGATGCCATGATCCCGATCATACTCTTCTCGGTGCCGAATCTCGTTCTCATGTCATCGTTCGCGTGACGCATTGATGGAGCTTCGTGCGTCCCGTCGACTATTGATGGCGTGTCGTAGATCGCTCAGAGGATGAGCGAGAGGCAGAAGGTGGTTAGCTGCTCGAGTGAGTAGCCACCGATAGCCCTCGGCGTCTGGAGTCCGGGGGAGGCCATCGGCTATCCGTGCCAACACTCACCGACCTCGCTCGGTGTGTTCATGGCTCGGGCAAAATCGGGGTTCAAGTTTCACCCGAGGAGAGGGTTCTCATGATGTTGTCTTGCCTCCTGCTCGGCCTGCTCTTGAGCTCACCGATGATTACGTCAGCGGGAATTCCTTCTTTCCCTGAAGACTCGTTCATCTGGAGTTTCTCCCACCTCCGAGATCTCATCTCGCGACACAGGCTATGTCGGGTCTCGTTCTCCGGCTTCATGATGTCACCGAGCGTTGCGGCGTCGATTCCTTCGTCGACAAGCTTCCTGCTGATGTGGTTCTTCCCTAGGCATAGTTGGTTCATCGTCGAAGATGGGGGACGATTCCACTCTCCCCCTGATAAAGAGGACGTCGGGGTAGAACGAAGTTGTCGTGACGACAAGCTTCTTTCTATTCTCCTTTGAGGGCGGAGGCACCAGAAGGGCAGCATGACGAGTCTTTGTTTCTTTTTTCCTCGTAATCCTTGTCCACTCTTCTGTGGACGAGGTGGACAACAGGGTTCTTCGGGTGAATGAATTTTCCGCTTCTGGCTTGCAGGTGATGGTCTTCGCCCGGAGCGCTGGAGGTTGCGCTATTTCCTGCTTTGTTCTAGCTTTCCTGGAGATTATCGAGGAAGGCTTTCTCTTCGACAGATCCGCTATGCGATGTAGAGTTCCTTTTGCTTCTGCTATGGATGATATGGTTCCGAAGCAGAATACGGATCTTGGGCGGAGAGCGTCTTGTGCGGGAAAGTGACGGCCATTGAGCTAGCTTGGATCAGTGACACACCCCCTACCTGGCGCGCCAGCTGTTGGTGTTTTGGGTCCGACCGCGCACCTGGGGTTGCCCCTCGAGGTGCTTTTTGGAGTAGGACGGTGTTACTGACTGTAGCTCGATGGTTCGTGCTGGAAGCATGAGAGAAAGTGGACAATTTTATATAGGTTTGGGCCGCTTAGAGAGGCATAATACCCTACTTCCTGGTGTGGATCTTATATGTGGTGGGTTACAGGGTGGTTCTCTAGTACGAGAGATGTTAGAGAGCTGAGTAGACGGCTAATGAGAGAAAGATGATTTTGATGGGGTGCCACCTAGGCCTTATATACTCGACCGTGGGGTGATACATGCGTATATGATAACAACGTGTGCCTAAGTAATAGTGAACCGACTGAACTTATCTTCCTATAATTCTGCCAACTTATCATCATTCAGTTCCGACCCCTGAGGGTGTAGCGCGGGAGAATCAGATCACTGCCGTGGATAATGGTTAAACCCATTGGGCTGTCTAGGCTCAAGTTGGTCCAATCTTGCGTCGATCCACTCTGACAGACATTCCTCCCTAGGCCCACGAAAGGATGGCCTTGCGAAACAATGGGCATAAGGCCTTTCACGAGGTCTTCTAGCCTTCTAGTGGATCCGGGGGATATCCGTCCCCACAAGATCGGCCTCCTCTTTTGAAAAATCAACTAAGTAGAGTTTGTCATCTAATACACCCTTAAACACTAATGAACCATCACTCCTTCTAAATACAGATACATCAACATTTGTAAACAAACAATTGTAGCCCATGTGGCACAATTGACTTACAGACAGGAGGTTGTACCCTAATGACTCTACTAAAAATACATTTGAAATAGAGTGCTCGCTTGTGATGGCTATTTTTCCCAAACCTTTGACCTTGCCTTGATTCCCATCTCCAAAGATAATCGTATCCTGGGAATCCTTGTTCTTGATGTAGGAGGTGAACATCTTCTTCTCCCCCGTCATGTGGTTTGTGCATCCGCTGTCGATTATCCAGCTAGATCCCCCGGATGCATAAACCTGCAAGGCAATTTAAGCTTGGGTTTTAGGTACCCAACTCTTGTTGGGTCCTACAAGGTTAGTCATAATAGCCTTTGGAACCCAAATACAAGTCTTGTCTCCCTTTCATTTGGTTCCCAACTTTCTAGCAACTACTTTTTCATTCTTACATAAAAGCGCAAATGAAGTATTGCAAGCATGGTAAATGGTGGAAGGTTCATTGCACATTCTCCTAGGCACATGAGGCACAACATTACTTCTCCTAGGCCTACTTCTACCATGCACGAAAGTAGAGCTAGAGGCAAACATAGCATGTGAATCATTATAAGCAACATGAATATGACTCTTATTATGACTAGCAATTTTCCTATCATAAATAAAAGCATGGTTTCTTTGAGGACTACTAGCCATAGGGGCCTTCCCTTTCTCCTTGGTGAGAATGGGAGCCTTTTGGCTTGTTAAGTTCTTGGTTTCCCTTCAAAAACCAAGTCCATCCTTAATTGAGGGGTGTCTACCAACAGTGTAGGCATCCCTAGCAAACTTTAATTTATCAAAATCACTTTTGCAAGTCTTAAGTTGAGCATTAAGACTTGCCACTTCATCATTCAACTTAGTAATAGAGATAAGATGTTCATTGCATGCATCAACATCAAAGTTCTTACATCTATTACAAATACTAACATGCTCTACACATGAATTTATTTTACTAACTTCCTCTAGCTTAGCATTTAATTCATTATTTAAACTCCTTAAACTAGAGATAGATTCATGGCAAGCAGACAATTCAGAGGATAGCACTTCATTTCTTTTAATTTCTAAAGCAAGAGATTTTTGAACACTAATAAATTTGTCATGCTCTTCATACAAAATATCTTCTTGCTTCTCTAGTAATCTATCCTTTTCATTAAGGGCATCATATAATTCATTAATTTTGTCTACTTTGTTTCTATGTAAGCCTTTAAACAAATCAGTATAGTCTACTTCATCATCAGATGACTCTTCATCACTAGAAGAAGTATACTTGGGAGTGTTCCGAATACATACCTTCTTTTCCTTAGCCATAAGTCACATATGGCATTTGTTTGGGAAGAGCAAAGATTTGTCGAAGGCCGAGGCAGCCAACCCTTCATCATCGAAGTCGGATGAAGAGCAGTCGGAATTCCATTCCTTTCCAAGATGCGCCTCGTCCTTTGCCTTCTTGTAATTCTTCTTCTTCTCTTTATTCCCATATTTTTCTTGTTCCTGATCATTATCATTATCGGGGCATTGAGCTATGAAATGACCAGTCTTACCGCATTTGAAACAGGAGCACTTTCCCCTTGCTTTGTTCTTATTGGGGTACTCCTTGCGTCCTTTCAATGCGGTCTTGAAGCGCTTGATGATTAGGGCCATCTCATCTTCGTTTAGCCCAGCAGCCTCAACTTGTGCCACCTTGCTTGGTAGCGCCTCCCTGTTGCTTGTTGCTTTGAGAGCAACAGGTTGTGGCTCGTAGACGGGTAGTGGACCATTAAGTGCATCGTCTACGTATCGTGCTTCTTTCACCATCATGCGCCCGCTCATGAATTTTCCAAGAATCTCCTCGGGCGTCATCTTGGTGTACCTGGGATTTTCACGAATAAGATTCACAAGATGGGGATCAATAACTGTAAATGACCTGAGCATGAGTCGGACGACGTCATGATCTATCCATCTTGTGCTTCCATAGCTTCTAATCTTGTTGACCAGGGTCTTGAGCCTGTTGTAGGTTTGTGTTGGCTCTTCTCCCCTGATCATGGCGAATCTCCCTAGCTCGCCTTCCACCAACTCCATTTTGGTGATCATTGTAACATCATTTCCCTCATGTGAGATCTTGAGGGTGTCCCAGATTTGCTTGGCGTTGTCCAAGCCGCTAACCTTATTGTATTCATCCCTACACAAAGATGCTAGCAAAATAGTGGTAGCTTGTGCATTCTTATGAATTTGTTCATTTATCATCATAGGGTTATCCGTACTATCGAAATGCATTCCATTTTCCACAATTTCCCAAATGCTAGGATGGAGAGAAAATAGATGACTACGCATTTTATGACTCCAAAATGAGTAATCCTCTCCATCAAAGTGTGGGGGTTTTCCTAGAGGAATAGAGAGTAAATGTGCATTCGAATTGTACGGCATGCGAGAATAGTCAAAAGAGTAGTTTTGATTAACCGTTCTCTTTTTCGACGAGTCATCGTCGTCGTCGTCTCTTGGTGAAGAAGAGGAGGCGTCGCTGTCGTAGTAAATGATCTTCTTGATGCGCCTCTTCTTCTTCCCGTCCCTCTTCTTGTGACTTGATCCTGAGTCAGCGGGCTTGTCGTCCCTTGGCTCGTTGAAGAGGGACTCCTTCTCCTTGTCATTGACCACCATCCCCTTTCCTTTAGGATCCATCTCTTCGGGCGATTAGTCCCTTAGATGAAGAGTATGACCCCAATACCAATAGAGAGCACCTAGAGGGGGGGGGGGGTGAATAGGTGATCCTGTAAAATTCAACACTAAATTCCAACAAGCTTGATTAAAGAGATATTAGCACAAGTTAATCAAGTCACAATCACAGAGAGATCAACACAAGACATGCGATTTTTATCCCGTGGTTCGGCCAAGTAATACTTGCCTACTTCCACATTGTGGCGTCCTAATGGACGAGGGTTGCACTCAACCCCTTTCAAGTGATCCGATGATCAACTTGAATACCACGGTATTTTACTTAGAGTATTTTCCCGTTTGCGAGGAATCTCCACAACTTGGAGTCTCTTGCCCTTACAACAAAGATCACAATGAAAGCATGGAGTAAGGTTGGGAAGAGCAACACACACAAGACTCAAATACGCAGCACAACCACGCACACAAGTCAAGACTTGAGCTCGAAATGCAACGCATGGAGTTCACAACTCAAATGGAGCTCAAATCACTATCACAAAGAATCAAATGCGTGAAGTTGGAGTCTTGGAGTCTTAGGATGCTTAGTGAATGCTTGGGTGACTCCTTCATGCGCCTAGAGGTCTCTTTTATAGCCCCAAGGCAGCTAGGAGCCGTTGGAGGCCAACTTGGAAGGCCAAACTTGCCTTTTGTCGGGTGGTGCACCGAACAGTCCGGTGCACCACCAGACAGTCCCTGTAGCTGTCCGATGCGTGATCGCCTTCCAAATCAGGCGCATCCGACCGTTGCAACTCTGGGTCCGTTGGCGCACCAGACACAGTCCGGTGCACACCGGACAGTCCGGTGCCCCCCGCCAAACGTTGGAGCTGCCACGCGTCGCATGAAGATTGTGCGGTCGACCGTTGGCACTGGCAACCGTTGGCTCACCGGACAGTCTGGTGCACCACCGGACAGTCTGGTGAATTATAGCCACGTCACCTTTTTGCTTTTCCCGAGGGCGACAAGTTCACCGCGGATGGCTCACTGGATAGTTCGTTGATCCACCGGACGGTCCGGTAAATTATAGCCATACGCCACCGTCGAGTCCCGAGAGCGGCCTTTTCACACGGACCAGCCTAGCGCACCAGACACTGTCCGGTGCACCACCGGACAGTTTGGTGTGCCAAGCCGAGCAGGAGTTGGCTGCACAGAGCCAAGTCTTTTTCCAATTCTTTTCTCCCTGATTCTAGCACTTAGACAAAATATGTTAGTACTCAAAACAATGCACTAAGTCTAGAAACGTACCTTTATCTTTGATTTGCATTTCTCACTTTATTTGGCACATTAGAACTTAATTAAATGTGTTGGGCATTTAATCACCAAAACATTATAGAAATTGCCCAAGGGCACATTTCCCTTTCAGTCATGCTGTGTCATGAGAGAGATCATGGCAACAAAATAGAGAAAAAGCTAGTGAAACAAACTTTCAGGCTGTGGAATGTATGGGATGGGTTCAAGTCAGGTTGCTTGTATTTTTACCTTTTCCTTAGACATAGCTCATTTTTTATTTGTCCTCCGCTACTGGCTGTGCTGCACGCTGTGTTTGGGAGCGAAGCAGCGTGATGTGTGGGCGTATGGTTGGCATGGTGTTAAATTATTTTGCTAATTCAGCTTTGGGTTATCACTGGATTTGATGGTCACGTTGTGTCATGAGAGACATCATGGCAGCAAAATGGAGAAAAAGCCAGTGAAACAAAATTTCAGGCTGTAGAATGTATGCGATGGGTTCAAGTCAGGTTGCTTGTATTTTTACCTTTTCCTTAGCCATAGCTCATTTTTTATTTGTCCTCCGCTACTGGCTGTGCTGCACGCATGTGTTTAGGAGCGAAGCAGCGTGCTGTTGTGGACGTATGGTTGGCATGGTGTTAAATTATTTTGCTGATTCAGCTTTGGGTTATCACTGGATTTGATGGTCACGCTGTGTCATGAGAGAGATCATGGCAGCAAAATGGAGAAAAAGCCAGTGAAACAAACTTTCAGGCTGTGGAATGTATGGGATGGGTTCAAGTCAGGTTGCTTGTATTTTTAACTTTTCCTTAGCCATAGCTCATTCTTTATTTGTCCTCCGCTACTAGCTGTGCGGCACGCATGTGTTTGGGAGCGAAGCAGCGTACTGTGTGGACGTATGGTTATCATGGTGTTAAATTATTTTGCTGATTCAGCTCTGGGTTATCACTAGATTTGATGGTCACGCTGTGTCATGAGAGAGATTATGGCAGCAAAATGGAGAAAAAGCCAGTCAAACAAACTTTCAGGCTGTGGAATGTATGGGATGGGTTCAAGTCAGGTTGCTTGTATTTTTACCTTTTCCTTAGCCATAGCTCATTTTTATTTGTCCTCCTCTACTGGCTGTGCTGCACGCATGTGTTTGGGAGCGAAGCAGCATGCTGTGTGGGCGTATGGTTGGCATGGTGTTAAATTATTTTGCTGATTCAGCTTTGGGTTATCACTGGATTTGATGGTCACGCTGTGTCATGAGAGAGATCATGGCAGCAAAATGGAGAAAAAAACAGTGAAACAAACTTTCAGGCTGTGGAATGTATGAGATGGGTTCAAGTCAGGTTGCTTGTATTTTTACCTTTTCCATAGCCAGAGCTCATTTTTTATTTGTCCTCCGCTACTGGCTGTGCTGCACGCATGTGTTTAGGAGCGAAGCAGCGTGCTGTGTGGGCGTATGGTTGGCATGGTGTTAAATTATTTTGCTGATTCAGCTTTGGGTTATCACTGGATTTGACGGTCACGCTGTGTCATGAGAGAGATCATGGCAGCAAAATGGAGAAAAAGCCAGTGAAACAAACTTTCAGGCTGTGGAATGTATAGGATGGGTTCAAGTCAGGTTGCTTGTGTTTTTACCTTTTCCTTAGCCATAGCTCATTTTTTATTTGTCCTCCGCTACTGGTTGTGCTGCATGCATGTGTTTGGGAGCGAAGTAGCGTGCTGTGCGGGCGTATGGTTGGCACGGTGTTAAATTATTTTGCTGTTTCAGCTTTGGGTTATCACTGGATTTGATGGTCACGCTGTGTCATGAGAGACATCATGGCAGCAAAATTGAGAAAAAGCCAGTGAAACAAACTTTCAGGCCGTGGAACGTATGGGATGGGTTCAAGTCAGGTTGCTTGTATTTTTACCTTTTCCTTAGCCATAGCTCATTTTTTACTTATCCTCCGCTACTGGCTGTGCTGCACGCATGTGTTTGGGAGCGAAGCAGCGTGCTATGTGGGCGTATGGTTGGCATGGTGTTAAATTATTTTGCTGATTCAGCTTTAGGTTATCACTGGATTTGATGGTCACTAAGAGCACCTAGAGGGGGGGTGAATAGGTGATCCTTTAAAATTCAACACTAAATTCCAACAAGCTTGATTAAAGAGATATTAGCGCAAGTTAATCAAGTCACAATCACAGAGAGATCAACACAAGACACGCGTTTTTTATCCCGTGGTTCGGCCAAGTAATACTTGCCTACTTCCACGTTGTGTCGTCCCAATGGACGAGGGTTGCACTCAACCGCTTTCAAGTTATCTGATGATCAACTTGATTACCAAGGTATTTTCCTTAGAGTATTTTCCCATTTGCGTGGAATCTCCACAACTTCGAGTCTCTCACCCTTACAACAAAGATCACAATGAAAGCATAGAGTAAGGTTGGGAAGAGCAACACACACAAGACTCAAATACACAGCACAACCACGCACACAAGTCAAGACTTGAGCTCGAAATGCAACGCACAGAGTTCACAACTCAAATGGAGCTCAAATCACTATCACAAAGAATCAAATGCGTGAAGTTGGAGTCTTGGAGTCTTAGGATGCTTAGTGAATGCTTGGGTGACTCTCCATGCGTCTAGGGGTCCCTTTTATATCCCCAAGGCAGCTAGGAGCCATTGGAGGCCAACTTGGAAAGCCAAACTTGTCTTCTGTCGGGTGGTGCACCGGATAGTCCGGTGCACCACCGGACAGTCCCTGTAGCTGTCTGGTGCGCGATCGCCTTCCAAATCAGGCGCATCTGACCGTTGCAACTCCGGGTCCGTTGGCGCATCGGACACTGTCTGGTGCACACCGGACAGTCTGGTGCCCCCACCGACCGTTGGAGCTGCCACGCGTCGCGCGAAGATTGCGTGGCCGACCGTTGGCGCTGGCGACCGTTGGCTCACCGGACAGTCCGGTGCACCACCGGACAGTCTGGTGAATTATAGCCACGTCGCCATTTTGCTTTTCCCGAGGGCGACGAGTTCGCCACGAATGGCTCACCGGATAGTCCGGTGATCCACCGGACGGTCCGGTAAATTATAGCCGTACGCCGCCGTCGAGTTCCGAGAGCGGCCTTTTCATGCGGACCAGCCTGGCGCACCGGATACTGTCTAGTGTGCCAAGCTAAGCAGGAGTTGGCTGCACAGAGCCAAGTCTTTTTCCAATTCTTTTCTCCCTGATTCTAGCACTTAGACAAAATATGTTAGTACTCAAAACAATGTACTAAGTCTAGAAACGTACCTTTATTTTTGATTTGCACTTCTCACTTTATTTGGCACATTAGAACTTAATTAAATGTGTTGGGCACTTAATCACCAAAACATTATAGAAATTGCCCAAGGGCACATTTCCCTTTCAGTCTCCCCCTTTTTGTGATTTATGCCAACACAACCAAAAGCAACCAAAAGAAGTGCAACATCAATGCAATTGAAGACCAAATTGTTTTTGACTATAATTTGGCATATTTGGATCGCTCTTTGCCACAACTTGGTTTGTTTTTGCAAATCAAATTCATTTTTTCCTATCTCTAAGTCAAACACACTTGTTTACAGAGATATTTCAATGGAAAATTTGATCAAGTACCAAAAACTCCCCCTTTTCCCCATAATCAAAAATTCTCCCCACAAGAGACTAAATTTTGCAATAAGAGTATTTTGGACAAATCAAAATTCTAACTCTATTGTCTTCAAAATTCACAAGTGGTAGCTGATCCATTTGCTTTTGGCCTTAATTTCTCCCCCTTTGGCATTAAGCACCAAAACAGGATCATTCTTGGCCCTATAACCCTATTGCCTCACCAAAAATGTCAATTAGGAGCAAAAAGGCAATAAGAGCATAAGTATGAACTTGGAAGTAAATACACCAATACCGGAGTGCAGTGGAAGTCTTTGCAACGTCCAAGTCCATTTTCCCTTTCAATGCACCTTTGAGACTACATCAAGAGTACTCAAACACATAGGTTAGTCTCAAAGGGTCAAGTTGTAGCACATCTCCCCCTTAATATGTGCATCACTCGCAACTGGACTTGTGAGGTCCGGAGATCATGTGTACAACTTGAGCACCACAAATAAACAATAATGGATTTAAATGCATAAAGTTACATGATCAAAGGCATAGAACACATGTATGCTATAGATCAATCAAAGTTACGCGAATCTAAGACATTTAGCTCACTACACGACCTGCAAAAAGTTTTCTCATCGAACAACTTGGTAAAGATATCGGCTAGCTGGTTCTCGGTGCTAATATGGTACACCTCGATATCTCCCTTTTGCTGGTGGTCTCTCAGAAAGTGATGCCGGATGTCTTTGTGCTTAGTGCGGCTGTGTTCAACAGGATTATCCGCCATGCGGATTGCACTCTCATTATCACATAGGAGTGGGACTTTGCTCAGATTGTAGCCAAAGTCCCGGAGGGTTTGCCTCATCCAAAGTAGTTGCGCGCAACACTGTCCTACGGCAACATACTCGGCCTCAGCGGTGGATAGGGCAACGGATGTTTGTTTTTTTGAACTCCACGACACCAGGGACCTTCCTAGAAATTGGCACGTCCCCGATGTGCTCTTCCTATCAACCTTGCACCTGGCATAATTGGAGTATGAATATCCAATCAAGTCAAAGGTAGACCCCTTTGGATACTAGATCCCGAAGCAAGGCGTAGCAACTAAATACCTAAGAATTCGCTTAACAGCCACAATGTGACATTCCTTGGGGTCGGATTGAAATCTAGCACACATACATACACTAAGTATAATGTCTGGTCTACTAGCACATAAATAAAGTAATGACCCTATCATAGACAGGTATGCCTTTTGATCAATGGACTTACCTCCTTTGTTGAGGTCGACATGTCCGTCGGTTCCCATCGGTGTCTTCATGGGTTTGGCGTCCTTCATCCCAAACCTCTTGAGAAGATCTTGAGTGTACTTCGTTTGGGAGAGGAAGGTGCTGTCCTTGAGTTGCTTCACTTGGAACCCAAGGAAGTAGGTCAACTCGCCCATCATTGACATCTCGAACTTTTGTGTCATCACCCTGCTATCATCCTCAAAGCCAGGAGGTTGTTCCACGTATACCTCCTCCTTGATTGGCCCGTTGAGGAAAACGCTCTTCACATCCATTTGAAACAACCTAAAAGAGTGGTGAGTGACATAGGCTAATAATATTCGAATAGACTCTAGCCTAGCCACAGGAGCAAAAGTCTCCTCGAAATCCAAACCTGCGACTTGGGCATAACCTTTTGCCACAAGTCTAGCCTTGTTTCTTGTCACCACCCCATGCTCGTCTTGCTTGTTGTGGAACACCGACTTGGTTCCCACAACATTTTGCTTTGGACGTGGCACCAGGCTCCAAACTTCATTCCTCTTGAAGTTGTTGAGCTCTTCCTGCATGGCCAACACACAGTCCGGATCCTACAAGGCCTCTTCTACCCTGAAAGGCTCAATAGAAGAGACAAAGAGTAGTGCTCACAAAAATTAGCTAAACGTGAGCGAGTCGTTACTCCCTTGCTAATATCACCTAGAATCTGATTGACGGGGTGATTTCTTTGGATTGTCGCTTGAACTTGAGTTGGAGAGACCCGTGGTGCTTCTTCCTCCATAACTTGTTCTTCTTGTGCTCCCCCTTGATCACGTGCCTCTTCTTGAGGAACCTGTCCATCATCTTGAGTTGGGGGATGCACCATTGTAGAGGAAGATGGCTGATCTTGCTCTTGTTGTTCCTGTGGTCGCACATCACCTATCGCCATCATGCGCATTGCGGCCGTCGGAACATCATCTTCATCTATGTCATCAAGATCAACTTGCTCTCTTAGAGAGCCATTAGTCTCATCAAATGTAACGTTGCTAGAGACTTCAACCAAACCCGATGATTTGTTGAAGACTATATGCCTTTGTATTTGAGTCATACCCTAGTAAAAACCCTTCTACTGCCTTGGGAGCAAATTTGGAGTGTCTACCTTTCTTCACTAGAATGTAACATTTTCTCCCAAATACACAAAAGTAAGAAACATTGGGTTTGTTACCGGTAAGGAGTTCATACGAGGTCTTCTTGAGAAGGCGATGTAGGTAGAGCCAATTTATGGCATGCAAGCTGTGTTCACAGCTTCCGACCAAAACCGCTCGGGCATCTTGAATTCTCCAAGCATCATTCTCGCCATGTCGATAAGCGTCCTGTTCTTCCTCTCTACCACACCGTTTTGCTATGGTGTGTAGGGAGCGGAGAACTCGTGCTTGACACCTTCTTCCTCAAGATACTCCTCCACTTGCAAATTCTTGAACTCGGACCCATTGTCGCTTCTTATCTTTTTCA
Source organism: Zea luxurians (assembly GCA_029449295.1). NCBI lineage: Eukaryota > Viridiplantae > Streptophyta > Magnoliopsida > Poales > Poaceae > Zea > Zea luxurians. The sequence continues at coordinate 5,824,996 of JAOPSE010000103.1, read as the reverse complement.
CCTTGAGCTCAAATTTGTTTTGAGCTTTCCTTAGAAAGCGCTTTAGGGTCCCTTGGGTTTCTGATTTGTCCTACAAAAAGAACACCCAAGTGAAGCGGGAAAAATCATCAACAATAACAAGACCATACTTACTTCCCCTGATGCTAAGGTAGGCAACGGGTCCAAAGAGGTCCATGTGAAGAAGCTCTAGTGGTCTTGATGTTGTCATCACATTCTTGCTGTGATGAGTGCTTCACACCTATTTCCTTGCCTGACAAGCTGCACAAGGTCTATCTTTCTCGAAACAAACATTGGTTAGTCCTAACACATGTTCTCCCTTTATAAGTTTATGAAGGTTCTTCATCCCAACATGTGCTAGACGGTGATGCCACAGCCAGCCGATACTAGTCTTAGCTATTAAGCATGCATCTAGATCCATTGGTGTTTTGGGTCCGACCGCGCACCTGGGGTTGCCCCTCGAGGTGCTTTTTGGAGTAGAACGGTGTTACTGACTGTAGCTCGATGGTTCGTGTTGGACGGACGAGAGACAGTGGACAATTTTATACAGGTTCGGGCCGCTTAGAGAGGCATAATACCCTACTTCCTGGTGTGGATCTTATATGTGGTGGGTTACAGGGTTGTTCTCTAGTACGAGAGATGTTAGAGAGCTGAGAAGACGGCTAATGAGAGAAAGATGATTTTGATGGGGTGCCCCCTAGGCCTTATATACTCGACCGTGGGGCGATACATTCGTATATGATAACAACATGCGCCTAAGTAATAGTGAACCGACTAAACTTATCTTCCTATAATTCTGCCGACTTATCATCATTCAGTTCTGACCCCTGAGGGCGCAGCGCGGGAGAATCGGATCACTGCCGTGGATAATGCTTAAACCCATTGGGCTGTCTGGGCTCAAGTTGGTCCAATCTTGCGTCGATCCACTCTGCCAGACATTCCTCCCCAGGCCCACGAAAGGATGGCCTTGCGAAACAATGGGCCTAAGGCCTTTCGCGAGGTCTTCTAGCCTTCTAGTGGACCCGGGGGATATCCGTCCCCCACAAGCCCCCAATCTTTGAGTTGATTTTGAAATAATTGGCCCAAAGATTCTAGGTCCAGCTTGCAGCTATCGATTTTAAAATGTGGATGCTTTGACAGTACACTTATCAAGTTGTTGCTTCTGAGCCTTGATCAGTCAGCTTTATTGTTTAGAGATCAGCACTTCGTTTCTGGAGATTGAAGATTCATTGGGTGCACCGGAGGTGCACCCAATGGGTGTAGCCTCTGAGCTTTGAGTGGATTACTGAAAATAACCCACTCAAAGGTCTTCATTTCTTGCCTTTTAGAAGCCGTTGGTTCATCTTTGTCTTATGCTTTAGAAATCAGCATTTCATCATTAGTTCATGCTTTAGAGATCAGCGTCATATCATCAGTTTTATGCTTTAGAGATCGACATTCTGTCTTTTTGGGGTTAATGATTCATTGGGTGCACCGGAGGTGCACCCAATGGGTGTAGCCCCCGAGCTTTGAGTGGATTACTGAAAATAATCCACTCAAAGGTCTTCATCTCATGCTTTGGAAACCAGCATTTTACCGTCAGTTCATGCTTTAGAGATCAGCATTTTATCGTTCGTTCATGCTTTAGAGATCAGCATTTGTTTTTGCCTTTGAGATCAGCAACGCGGTCCGCCCATGCCCAGTTAGGTTTGAAATTTATTTGATCGGCGACAGATTGGACATCCACTAGATGGCTCTTGGCTGGTCTTCATTTCTCTTGGTGCTTCAGTGCTTCTGTCGATTAGACTTGTACTTTGGTAGCTATTTTTGGCTTTCCTCTGATCCCTATCAATATCTTCCTTCTGCCTTATTCATTACGTATACTATATGGATGTGACTGCTTGGGAAAATCTATTGAAAATTCTTGGACGTCCTCCCCCCAATGGGTGTAGCCAAGGGACGGCTTGGTGCACTGAGCGTTTAGCAAACCGCCCTTGAGTAGTAACTTGACGTGACCACGAGGTGTAATCATATCATCCAAGTAGTTTACTTCAGTCCCAATGGGTGTCGTGTTGCGTGAAATGGCGTCTGTCACCTGACTTGTTTCCAGACGATTTGAATTGCATATTGAATATTTGTGACTGTTCAGTGACCGTGGTAGGAGATGAGCGGTTGCCTCCCGCCCCTATAAATAGAGCGCTTGCTTCACTGGTGTCTTCACACATCTCTCGGCCATTTGTTGCTTATTCTCCTCCTTTCTCTTCTATTCTACTCAACCATGGGCAAGAGCAAGAAAAACAGAAGTTCATCGCACCATTCTGGCGACAAGCGAAAGCGTGAGCCAAGTCCCCCCTCCGAGGACTTTGGTGACTCTAAGTACTCGGAGGAGGAGTTCTCCTCCGAATCCGAGGGGTCGCCAACCTACGCCTCTCCCACGGTGTCGTCCGATGACTCGGACGATTCCTAGGGGATCGCCGCCGAGGTGTGGATGTACATTTAAGCCGTCGAGCGCTCTGGGCTCAAGGGCTCGGATGAGTTGGAGATCTCCTCGAATGAGGAGGACTCCTTCGACTTGTCCGAGGAGGGGAGCGGTGGTGACGACGATGACGAGGGCGATGGTGACGACAAGGGCGACGGTGGCAGCGGCAAGGGCAACGGCGACGGCGGCAGCGGCAAGGGCGGTAGCGGCAGGGCCAGTGGCAAAGCGCCACTGACTTAAATATTAGTATAGATAAGTAGTAGTAGAAATAGTATTAGCAGTAGTGAAATAATGTAGTAGTAGTTAGTAGTATAGTGTAGTGATGTAGTAATGTAATGTAGCGAAAAAAGGGAAAGAAGGCCGACTCATAATGAGTTGGTCTTTGAGTTTGTGGAAGGACTTCCCTTTTATATAATGAAGAAAATTTCGGCTTGTTCTATGCATATCTTTCACTTTCCCATCGTTCCTTTATAGTCAATCAATAGCTTGTATTCATGCCCAGCGTTACCGTTGTTTTTAGAGATAACACCCGAGTAATGACTGGTAATTGCTGAGTCGTATTTGATTATGCTTGCATTTACGTAGAGAAAACAGCTGAGTTAATGTTGGTGTCTTTAGAGGTAACAGCCGGATTATGCTAGATCATGTCGGCGTTTTAGATGTAGCAACAGAGCTATGTTGGGCCACGCTGGCATTTTAGAAGTAACAGCCGAGTGGTGTTTGGTGACGTCAGTGTTTTAGAGGTAACAACCGAGTCATGCTGGATCACATCGGTGTTTTAGAAATAATAGCCGAGTGGTACTTGGTGACGTCAGCGTTTTAGAGGTAATAGCTGAGCTGCGTCGGTGCTTTAGAGGTAGCCACCGAGTTATACTGAGCCATGTCGGCGCTTTTGAAGTTGCTGCAGGACGCCTTACTTTTTCGAGTGATGACTTAGCACCTTTTAGAAACGGTGCCTGACCCAGGAAAACCCCATTTATACCACGTCGCCACATGCCTCTACGTTCTGAGCCCTAACTTCACCTTTCTGCCTCCGAACATTACTCTGCTTCCCTCTGATTTCGTTTCCCTTCAATCCGTTAACGAGATTGCGATGGCGCCCAAGCGGAAGAACCAAAATTCTGCTGCAGTGGCCATTCCTCCCATTGACCCCAACAACCAGTTGCCTTTCGCAGGTAACCACATGTCTGTTGTCTCGGAATCGGATCTCCTTCACCTTGTCGATGTTGGAATTCTTCCTTCGAGAGAGCTTTGTTCTTGGCAGATTTGCCGTGGGGTTACTGTCCCAACAGAGGATACCCACGAGTCCATTGTTTATGTTCCTTTTCTTATCCGTGGCCTTGCTCTTCCCATTTCTCCCTTCTTCCGCGGTCTCCTTGATTTTTACAATCTGAACCTAACTCATCTGAATCCCAATTCTATTCTGCAAGTCTCTATCTTTGTTCATCTATGCGAGGCCTACCTCGGAGTTCTTCCCCACTTTGGTTTATGGAAGTATCTATACCACTGTCGACCTGGGATGGCTGGGGGTCAGCACCAACTCATGGGTGGTGCAAGTCTAGAGATGCGCCACGGGAGGAAAATAGAATATCTTGACATCCCGCTTAAGGACAGTATTAAAGGATGGCGCCTGGAGTGGTTTATTGTGGAAAACCATGGCCAGTCCCTCCCCCCTCGGTCGGGGAGACATCCAGATGTGCGCACTCCAAGTTGGATTGAGTCACCTACTGCCTTGGAAGTAACAGAAGCCAAGGTTCTGCTTGCTGAAATCTATATTCTGAAGGAGAGAGGTCTGACCGCCGAGGCTGTGTTTGCTGACTTTGTTTTTAAGAATATTCAGCCCTTGAAGGACAGAGCATACCCATCTTACTTGTATAGCGGCTTAACCGACCCAACCCGAGTTACCAATAGGAGAATTCCTGCTGAGGATCTGGGGAGCCGACTAGACATGATCTTGAGAGGCAAAGTGTCAAATGTTGGTGCTCCTATTGCCTACTCTGCTTGGAATTTTCCACCTCTTAAGTCCTTTTTCAGTTTTGTATCCAATCCTCCTGCTCGCGATAGTAGTCTGGGTCTTAGAGTGCGACCCTCTCCTGAAGATATTGAGGTCTTGGTTGCTTCTCTTTGTGATCTTCCCAATGATGAGAGGCAAGTTCATTTTGAGATGCCAGCGAGTCCAGATGATGCAGAAATGAATGTTGTGCTTGACATGTTGGCTGGAGATTCTACAGACTCGACCCATGCTGAAACAACGACTGTTGCTGTTATACTAGAGCTTGACAAAGCAACGGATGCCCAGAAGCCTGAGGGTACTTGCCCAAAGCGTCTTCGCCAAGTCAGCCGTCCGGCTGCGCCTGCTGAAGAAAAAGAGACGACTTTGGCGATTGTCATGCTTGGACCAGGGTGCTGGACCTTCTGCTCCTGTTGCTGAAGAAGTACCAGCAGAGGTCTTTACTAGTGTTAATCCCACTGGTGGTGTACCTGCTGAAGTTGACCCCAATGGGTATGACCGTGCATTGACTGACCCCAATGGGTGTGGCCCTGCTGAAGCTGAACTCAATGGGTGTAATCCTGCTGAGTCCAATGGGTGTGATCTCGCACCATCTTTTGTCCGCATTTTTGATGAGGACGAAGAAGAAGAGGAAGAAATTCCACTGGTTCGCAAGAATTGCCGGCGTTACTGAGGTAGTGGCGAGGACAGTGATATTCCTTCTCCAGCTCTGTTTGCTCTCGTCAACCTTCAAGAATTGTCTATAACAGATTTTGATTGAGCTCTTGAGGATATTGTCCCTAAAGATATGCTGTTAGAGCCGACTGATGGTGATATGATGGATGTTTGCTCTGAAATTCCAGACGCGGGATTAGAGGTCTCCCGAGCAGCATCTCGCGCATCGTCGACTTTGGAGGGCAGTCTTCAATGTCAAGAGGTTGGTCACGATTGCTCGACTCCCATGGAGGTGGCTGAGGGCCCTTCGGCCACAGAGGCGGCTGTTGCAGAAAACCCAGCTCCCGAGGGTGGTGCCGGCGATTACCCAGCCCCCGAGGGTGTTGCCGGTAATGATCCGGCTCAGGTGGGTAGCGCAAACTGCAACCTAGCCCCCGAGGGTGTCCGGGCGAGCTCCCCTTCCCATACCTCCATGGATGTCCACGTCGGGTCGTCTCCACCACGTTCTGATGGGGCGATAGCGATGCATGCTTCTTTAGCTTCAAGCAAAGGAGTCGCCTTAGAGGTTGGCGCTCTGGATGCCAGAATTCTGATATCTGCTAGTGGAGCTGAATCAACCCCTGACGATGCTATTCAGATTGTTCCAGTTGACCTTCCTTCGTCGAGCTATAACACAACTTTTCATGACTTGGGATTGCCTTTATTCTTTTCTAATCTCCAGGTATATTGGCTTTTTCTGTTCTATCAATACTTCTGGCGAATCAATTTCGTTGTATTCATTTGCTTTTAATATCAGGCTTTGGTCGACGGGATGGCTGATCAATTGAGATCACATGGTGCCTCTATCCCAGAAGGAGCTCTATCTCTGACGCAGTGGAACCCGTTGCTGCTTCAGAAGCAGATATCTGATTTGAAAATGTCAAATGCTGGTTAGTGTCTTTGTTTCCTCCCTGGCTGATTCATTGGTCTATTTTTAACTGTGTATCCTTCTTCGACTGCTTTTTGTTAGATATGGCCCGGTGGTACTCTGAACTTGAGGAGAAACATCTTCAGTATCGAGCTGACTCAACCCGGCGGTACTCAGAGCTTGAGGGAAAGTATTCTCAAGGTCAGATCGACCTGGCCCGAGTTTCTGCTTCCTTAAACTATGCAAATTCCTTGAATTCCTCTATTAGTGTTTAGCTTGACTTCGAAAGGGCGGCTAACGAGGTAAGCTTACTTGACTGGATTTGCTTGTGACTTTACTGTTTACTGGATACTTGAGAGCTGATTCCTGTCTATAGGGGGAGAAACGAGCACTTGTAGCTTCTCGCGATAATCTTGATAGGTTGTATCGTGACGCCAACAATTCTCTGACCATCTTGGAGAGGAGCCACCGCTTTACCATGGAAGATCTGGACCATCATCGTCACGAGCTGCAAGTATCCCAGGATGAGACCCTGCGTCTTAGGCAGTTGGTGTCGAGCAAGGACTCCATCATCAAGGATCTGCGCGCCTCCAAGAGATTAGTCGCCCAGGAGCTAAAGGCCGCTCGACTGGCTACCAAAGTTGCAGAAGACAATTCCACCATTCTAAAAGCTCAGCGCGACAAGGCTATGGACAAGGCCATTCGCGTAGGGTGGATCCTGATGAGGAGGCCGAGTGTAGTTATTCCTGATGATATAGTGGCTGATGTCAAAGCTGCTCCTAACTCCTCGAGTCGCCCTTGTTCCTTAGTTGCTCCTGAGAAAGACATTGCCAAGTAGAGATACTGAATACATTTGTGAACTATATGTGTGTGTGTCCAATGTGCTCGAATATTCAGGTAGAACGTGTTCTTGACACTGAATTCTATGTTTGTTTTCTATTGTTAGAATTCAACAGTTGTTATAGATGATTGCAGAAGTAGATGCAGTGTGATGGTTTTGAAGTTTTTTCCTATTTCATGCTAATTGATTAGCTGATGAGGCATAGAGGTCACCTTAAGATGAGTAAACATAAGCATGTTACACTAAGTCAAGTAAGCGTGAGCCTATTGCACCATCTTAAGTCATTGCCGACTTAAGTCGATTGCTCCGTTAATAGGGTATAGTGGTCACCCTAAGCCGAGTAAGCGTGAGCATGTTGCACCGTCTTAAGTCACTGCTGACTTAAGCCAATTGCTCTGTTAGTAGGGTATAGTGGTCACCCTAAGCCAAATAAGCGTGAGCATGTTGCACCGTCTTAAGTCACCGCCGACTTAAGCCAATTGCTTCGTTAGTAGGGTATAGTGGTCACCCTAAGTCGAGTAAGCGTGAGCATGTTGCACCGTCTTAAGTCACTGCCGACTTAAGCTGATTGCTCCGTTAGTAGGGTATAGTGGTCACCCTAAGTCGAGTAAGCGCGAGCATGTTGCACCGCCTTAAGTCACTGTCGACTTAAGCCAATTGCTCCGTTAGTAGGGTATAGTGGTCACCCTCAGCTGAGTAAGCGCGCTTTATAATAAACAGTTCAAGTGCCCTTGAGAATGAAGTCTTTTTATTGATGACGTGTTTTCCAATTATAGAATACAATGCTGCCCCGATAGCTTTTGAAGTCTTGCTAAGTGTAAAACTTCCTGAGATGCTCTATATTCCATGAATTCCCTACTTCCGTGCCACCCATTCGAGTAAGCCGATATGATCCTGGCTGAGTGACTTCCGCTACCACAAATGGCCCTTCCCATAGTGGTGACAATTTGTGTCGTCCTTCCCCCGTTAGAATTCGGCGAAGGACCAAGTCTCCCACTGCGAAAGATCGATGTCGTATAGACTTATCATGGTAGCGCCTCAGGGTTTATTGGTATCTAGCTGACTGAATTACTTTATTCAGTCGTTCTTCTTCCAATACGTCAATATCCTCTAGTCTGGTAGCTTCTGCCTCAGCTATGTTTTCGAAGACCAGCCTTGGTGCCCCAAACCTGAGGTCGGCAGGTAGCACTGCCTCTGAACCATAGACCATGTAGAAAGGAGTATTTCCATGCAGAGCTTGACTAGTTGAGTTCTTAAGCTCCAAACCACATACGACAACTCTCTAATCCATTTTCCTGCGAAGTTTTCATACTTGTTGAAGACTTTCTTCCTGAGTGCTTCTAGTATCATTCCATTAGCCCTTTCTACCTGACCGTTGGCCCTTGGATGTGCTACTGATGCATATTTGATTTGGATGCTTCATTGTTTGCAAAAATCAAAGAATTCAGAGCTAGTGAAATTGGATCCCAGGTCGGTTATGATGCTATTCGGTATCCCAAACCTGAATATTATATCTTGTATGAACTCCACTGCCTTGGCTGAAGTCAGAGAAGCGATGGGTTTGTATTCTATCCATTTGGTAAATTTGTCAATGGCGACCAACACGTGAGTGTATCCTCCCTGAGCTTTCTTGAAGGGTCCAATCATGTCCAGTCCCTAGCACGAAAATGGCCATGTTACAGGTATGGTCTGCAGTTGCTGTGCTGGTAAATGCTGCTGCTTTGATAAGAGTTTGCAAGCTTCACACCTCTGGACTAACTCGGCTGCATCACTCTTTGCTATTGGCTAGTAGAAACCAGACCTGAAGACCTTTTCGACCAGAGTCCTGGATGCCACGTGTATCCTGCACTGCCCGGCGTGGATCTCATCTAGCAGTTGCTTCCCAGTAACCGAAGGAATGCACTTCATGAGGACTCCTATTGCGCCCCTTCTGTACAATGCATCCCCAATGAGGGTGTAATGAGCTGACTGCCTTGCGATGCATTCTGCTGCGGCTTTGTCATCTGGTTCCTCTTTGTTCTTTATATATCTGATGATGGGCTCCCTCTAGTCATTAGAGTCTGACTCTGGTTGGCTTAAAACATTGCACTCTTCTGCTTGATCTAAGGAAATGCTTGGGCGTGGTACCTCTTGGACGAATACTCCAGGTGGAACCTGGTGTTGGAACTTGCGCTCCTGTGCAAGTTGATCCAACAGAGGAGTGAGAAAGATGTAAACACGGTTTTACTCGAGACGACAATTGCTCTGTTCAATCAGCCTCTAAAGGGCACTGTACAGGGGTATTTATAGGCGCCTGAGCACCCAGCACCTTGATATAAGGACGCATGTGCCCTCAGGCACTTGGACTATCCCCGAAATATTCCCATAAGGGAGGGTTACAGACTGTCATTATAGAAAAGCCATTACGAATCGGGCCCATAACTCACTTCTCCATGCGGGGCCTGTTACAATGGGCCGAATCCCACGTGGGCCTCCAGGTCGGGTGAGTGCGAGGGAGGGGGCGACTTCGTCGTAGGCCTTCGTCTTGTAGTATAGGTGACGAAGGGTGGACCTCGCCGGTCGTTTTGCTTCTGTTGGTACAGCAAGGTCGATGAAGGCTTGGAGCGAAAGGTAGCGCCTCCGCCTTCGCCCCAACATTTGCCCTCCGAGGGACCAGTTCGACTAAGTCATCTGGTGCCGAAGACGTCGGTAGATGGTGGAGATGCTGCCCTCGCTCGAAGTGGTTCCGCGGGGGTTTTTGATGTGACCATTGACGGACGTAGCACTATTGGACTACGGGTTTCCCGAAGCGTCGCGTCCTGTGTATAAAAGGGGGGCGACGCGGGTCAGGTTCTCTTACCTTTCTGTGCGCCGCAAAACCCTAGCTGCCTTTTGAAACTGTTCGCCCGCTCGCTTGCCCTCCTTGCTCCTGTTCGTCGGAGATCTGGCCGCATCAAGCAGACCGCTCGCCGCCGCCGATGGTACGTAGCCATGCCGTCTTCTTCCTCATCTGCAGCAAACACGCCGCCGGCCGACGCATCATCCGAGGATACCTTGAGCAACTTGCCGGCGATGGAACTACATCTGGGTGATACGATGGAGTTTAGCGTTTCGTGGATTTCCTCGGTTCGCGTGCAGGATATGCAGCAGCTGGGGTATTTTGGTAGCGGAGTTGGGCGTGTCCCGGGGGCGGAGGAGGTTCCCAAGCCTGAGGGCGAGTTGGTCGTGTTTGAGGCGTTTTTCACCGCTGGCCTTTGTCTGCCTGCACATCGCATTATGGCGGAAGTCCAGCAGAGATTTGAGGTCCAGGTCCACCAGCTGACACCTAACGCTGTGGTGGCCCTGGCAAAGTATGTCTGGGCGGTGACTTCGTATGGCGGTCAGCCTTCTGTGGAGGTCTTCGCCAAACATTACTGTCTGCATTGGCAAAAAAAATTGGACACAAGATTGCACAGTTTGGATCGTGCACGTTTACGCCGAGGACCGGAAAGACTTCGATGGAAGTCGTGGAGTTAGTTCCCTGTGCCTGCAATAAGTGGGGCAACTGATGGGATTTCTGGTTTTATGTTTCCGAGGGTGAAGTCGAAGACCACCCAGGGCTCCTCGTGGCCGTGATGTGCTCCCATCATTATGTGGCGTACTCGTATTGTGAGGTGGCGGAGGACGATGAAAATGAAGAAGCCCTTCGGTGCGCTGCCCGCATGAGTAGCGGGCGTGATTTAGTTGAGGAATTCATCAGGTATGGGGTATGGCCCTTGGCACATGGCTGGGCGTTGGGCGATGTATGCCCTCACGAGATGCCCTCCCTAGGTGGACAGCGAGTGCGAAGTCCATCCTTCGCGTTGGATCTGCATGGCCGGGATCCCGCCGCATTCGTACGTGAAGCGGAAGACGGGGCGACGTGTATTGTGGGGCGTTATGTGCCTAGGACGGAGGCCCTACGAAGTTGGGATATCTGAGGATCCAACGTTCGCCTGAATAGGGTCTTCTAGCTAAATCGCTTGCCATACGACGGCTATCCCGGGGATGATGCTGTTGACTGCCGCGGGAAGAGGCCAGTGGCCACGACTGAGGAAGGCCCTTCGCAGGAGGCTGCCCCAGCCACTAAGAAGAGAAAACTAGGTACTGCAATGGGGGGACTGGGGGTCTCCGATAGTTTTGCTGTGGGGTTGATGGGGACATGCGTAGCCCCGGGGGAAGGATGTCTTCGCCCGAGCTCCGGGAGTCTTCGGCGCGAATGCTGGAGGTTATCGGGGGTCGATGGCCCAATAATATTCCGATCCCCCGCGCGGCTGGCGAAGACTTCTTTACGTCTCGCATGGTTCGTGACTTGAAGGTTTTTCCTTACGGACGGAATATTGCTGCTGTTGTATCGGCAGTGATGGAGAGGGACCATCAAGACGCTGCGCAGAAACGCCAGGCGGTCGTCAAGATCGCGGATCCTATGCGCGAGGCGAAGAAGGCACGGGGGAGCGCAAAGGCTGCTGCCTCTAGCAGTAGCAAACTGGTGCCGGCTGCGAAACCGGTCGCCCCCGGGCACAGCAAGGCTCGGCGAGCGCGCAGGCTACCGCCCTTGACAGGAGCAAGCCGCCACCGTGCAGGCCCGTGAAGGGACGGAGGCCGCCTTCGCCGGCACGACGTGTTGCCGACTTCAGCACGGACATCAGTATCGATGATTATCTTGTTGGTAAGTGAAGTGTTTTTTCTGGCGCGACTAGGCCTTTAACCAGTATCATGGTGCAGGGTCAGGTGAGGGGCAACTGGCTGTTGTCCCGCCTCCAGTGGCGACCACTTCGCCAACAGCGGTGGTTGGGGCGAAGGGTGCCGTGCGGGACCCGTGGGCCACTTTCTGCGTGAGCGACGAGATTCTATTGGCCGCTGCCGCTAAGGACGTGGCGGGCTCCATGTCTCATCGACTGAGGGAAGCGTCGCAGCAGCTGTCACAACAGCTGAAGCGAGTAAGTTCTGTTTGACTTCAATGTTTGTTGTTTTTATGAGGATTCTTGTCTCATGGGTTTTTGTGTCAGGCGGCCGACTTCGCCGACCATGTCGCGTCGGGTGCCTTGACTGCGGACGTTGCTGCTGAGGTCAAGAGTCTCTGGGCACAGCATGCGGATGCGGTGCGGGGAGAAGTTGGCTACGGAGAGCAAAATCCGAAGGCTGTTGGAGAAGGTGGCCGCCATGGAGGCCGAGAAGACGGATCTCCGGCGCCAACTGGCAGAGGAGAGGAGGGAGGCGAACAAGGCCACCGCTGACGCGTAGGCTGCACAGGCCGAGGCCAAAGTGGCACGGGCGGAAGGGAGGCTCGCCCGCCAACGCGCCGAGGAGCTGGAGGCGAGGTTCAACGCCCTGCGTGGCCGCGTGGACAAGGCCGAGGCCTCGACGCGCGTGGAGGTCGAGCGGACGCGCGCGCAGTTCGTGGACGCGTACCGGGAACTGGGTGCGCGGACTGCTGACTTCGAAGTGCCCAGCCAAGAAGCGGGCCTTCGCTTCCTTGAATGGCTGCAGGAGGAGCTACTGGTGCTTCCGACCATTGTGACGGGTTTCATGTCCTTCGCCTCCCTCGTCACCTGTGAGGGGGCCATGAATGCCTTGTCCCGTGAGGGGTGCAGGCATTACGAGGTCTTCGACCAAGCGGACGAAAAGTTTGAACGTGAAATCTTCAAGGTCGAAGACCCTGTGCTGAAGCAGTCGGCGGGGGCGCTATTCGATAGGATGTGGGGTCCGCATGGCCAAGAGGCGGTCAGGGAGCGGTCCGATCGGGCAATAGAGCAGGTAAAGGTTGTTTTTTGTGTGGTTATATGTGCGGGTATGTGTGGTTTTGCTAAATGAGTGTGCTGTTGCTGCAGATGGCGTGTGCCAAAGACGTCGAGGACCTTGGTGGTCTAGACTGCGCACTGCTTGAGGCCGCAGAGGTCGATCTGGTGCCGCCATCTATTGCCGGTGAAGGCCCCTCGGTGACCCCTGCACCGACTGCAGCCGGTGAAGACCCCGCACCAGCCCCTGCGCCGACGGGCGAAGATGCCTTGAAGGTGGTGGCTGAGCCGGCTGCTGAGCCGGCGGCCGAAGACCCCACAGCTGCGGCCAGGTCTTCGCAGGTGGCTGAATAGGTGTTGAGGAGTTTGTAAATTTTGTCTATGTGATACTGAACCTTGGTTGCTGTGCAGGTTCCGGGGTTTGGGCCTGCGCACGCAACCACTACTAACAATGCTATTTTTGTGGCTGCTTCAACCGTGGCTGCTGATGACGATTCATTTGGCTTTGTGTCTAAGTGTTTTGAGTCTGATGTTTCTAGGATTTTGATTGCGTGAACGGAGGAGTCTTCAGACGAGGACTTGGATTATTTTGTAGCGTTAGATGTGGCTGCAGCGGAGCCTTCGCCGCGCGTGGAGGGTTCCAAGGAGCTCCCAGGCGCGAGTACTGGGCATAGGCGGCGAAGGGTGGTGGCGAAGCGGAGAGGCGTCATCGTAGTGAGATGGAGAGTGGTTGTCTTCGCGTGGACGGAACTAGTAAGCGAGAATTGTTGTCCTCGCCGATTGGGGTGAGTGTAGGTGAGGGGGAGCTGCGAAATCTTTTTGAGGGTGAGGAATTAAGGATAATGCTGTTCAACTATAGGGAGATGGGTATCATCCCGAAGGTTGAGCCAATGTGATGTATGATGCCCTCGCTGTGTGTATGTAACCATAATTTATGTGATAGGGCTGCGCGCCTTCGTTGATCCGGCCGCGCCCGTAGGCGGCTTCTGCACGGAGTCTTTTAGGAACGACCTTGATCTTCGCGTACTTGTTGTGTTGTTCAGGCTGCGCCCGTAGGCGACTTTTGGGAAAGACTTCGATTTTGCGCGCCTATTATTTCGGCTGCACCCTTAGGCGACTTTTGCATGGAGAGTCTTTTGGTAAAGACATCGATTTTGCGCACTTGTTGTGCTATTCCGGGTGCACCCTTAGGCGACTTTTGCATGGAGGATCCGGCTGCACCCTTAGGCGACTTTTTGCACGGAGGGTCTTTTGGAAAAGACTTCGATTTTGTGCACTTATTGTGCTAGTCCGGCTGCACCCTTAGGCGACTTTTTGCACGGAAAGTCTTTTGGAAAAGACTCCAATTTTGCGCACTTATTGTGCTAGTCCGACTGCACCCTTAGGCAGCTTTTGCGCGGATTGTCGCACGCGAGGGTAGTTAGCGCTGCCCCTCGTGGTGACTTCGGTGTGGTCGAATGCCGAAGACCGTCGATGCGGTCTTTTTCGACATATTGTCTTTGTTTTTGTGGGGGGTTTTTGCAGGTGTATTACATGGCTCCGCCTCATTAAAAACCTCACTGCCATGGGAGGAGATGAGTGTGGGCCGGAATGATACTGTTTGGTGAATTACAAGGGCGTGTTGGCCCTGAGGATTCAAACAAAAAATTTGCGGAGATTATCGATATTCCAGGAATGCTCTAGGTCCTCGCCAGATGGCGTTATTAGCCTGTACGCGCTGGGGGACGCCTTCGTCTTGACGATGAAAGGACCCTCCCACTTTGGCTCCAGCTTGCCTCGTGACTCTGTCCGAGCTGTCCGCATGAGTACGAGGTCCCCTTCGTCGAATTCTCTCGGGACGACCGCGTGGTCGCGCCAGGCCTTCATTTGAGCTTGGTATTTGTTGAGAGCCTGCAGGGCGAAGACACGGTCTCTGTCGATGAGGTCCTTGGAGGTTGGTTCGTCTACGTCGGGGACGACTAAAGCGCTTGTCCGTGGTGACCCATGTTTGATTTCCTGCGGGGTCATTGCTTCCGATCCGTATAGCAGGCGAAAAGGAGTGAATCCAGTCGCCCGGCATTCGGTTGTGTCAGTGCCTAGACTGCTTCAGGTAGCAGGTCGGCCCATTTGCCCCTCTTGTTGTCGAGAAGCATTTTCTTGATGGCAGTGAAAATCTTGCCGTTGGCGCGCTCCACGACGCCGTTAGATTGTGGGTGATATACTGAGGCGAAGGCAAGCTTGGTGCCAATGGAGAAACAAAAATCCCTGAAGTCCTGGCTGTCAAACTGTTTGCCATTGTCGACTGTGAGCTCAGACGGGACTCCGAATCCGTTGATAATGTTTTGCCAGAAAAATTTCTGGGCAGTCTTCGAAGTTATTGTGGATACTGCCCTTGCTTCGATCCACTTGGTAAAATACTCGACGGCGATGAAGGTGAACTTGAGGTTCCCTTGGCCCGTGGGTAGTGGCCCGATGATGTCTAGCCCCCAGCGTTGAAGTGGCCATGTGTGGGCGATCAGCTTTGTGAATTGCGATGGGTTGCCCAAATGGGGAGAGAACTTCTGGCAGGCTTCGCACGACCTCGTGACTCGATTTGCGGCGCAGATTATAGTGGGCCAGTAGAAACCTTGACGGATCACCTTGACAGCGAGGGCCCTGGGCCCCGAGTGAGAGCTGCAAGTGCCGCTGTGGACTTCACGCAGGATCTAGAGGCCTTCGGTCTCGGTGACACATTTGAGCATGGGTTGACTGATCCCTTTCTTGTATAGCTGGCCCTCAATGAGTGTGAAGTCCCGGCTTCGGTGTTTGAGGCGCTTGGCCTTGTTGACGTTGCCTGGATGGTAATATCCTTGTAAGAACAGGGTTATTGGAGCCCGCCAGTCTTCGGCCATGATGAGGTTGACAATGCGATGGCCCTCGGTATTGGTGGTTATTTGCAGGCCCTCTAGGTTGCAGACGGCTGGCATGCCAATGACGTGGTAGAACACGTCGGAGGGCAGGGCTTTGCCTCTTCATGCTGCTTTGGCTAACGCGTCGGCTTCTTCGTTCTTAGCGCGGTCCACATGATGCAGGGTGAAACCCTTGAATTGTTTCTCAAGACTGCGAACGGTCGTAAGATACTACAGAAGTGTAGGGTCTTTTGCTGAAAGTCTTTTTCGATCTGGCCAGCTACGACTTTGGAGTCTGTCTTGATTATGTAGGTGGCTACGCCGAGTGCTTTCAGCTTGTGAAGACCCAGGACAACGGCTTCATATTCTGCTATGTTATTTGTGCACCTGAAAGCCGTATGCTTTGGAAGAAGCTTGTACAGTTTGGGAAGGGGTTTTTTGAGAAAAAAGAAGAATCTACTTCAACCGATATGCCCTTAGGCACGGCCATACATAACATAGAAATCACACGTGGAAGGGGTGGGCAATTAGCTAGAGCAGCAGGTGCTGTAGTGAAACTGATTGCAAAAGAGGGTAAATTGGCCACTTTAAGATTACCATCTGGGGAGGTCCGTTTGGTATCCCAAAACTGCTTAGCAACAGTCGGACAAGTGGGTAATGTTGGGGTGAACCAAAAAAGTTTGGCGGATTCCAGAGCGAAGCTGAGGCGTGCTGCGTATTTGTGCTTGACGCTGGTGGGTGATGTGATGATTGCAGCCGCGCCTGCCCCCGTGTGGCACCATGCGCCATCACAGTGGATGGTCCACACCTTCTCTAAGGGCTCTTCTTGCTGCCGTGCCAGCCCTGTCCAGTTGATGACAAAATCTGCGAGGACTTATGACTTGATTGTTGTCCTGGGCTTGAAGGTGATGTGGTATTCAGAGAGTTCGACTGCCCATTTGGCGATACGTACGGATGCCTCCGGATTTCTGAATAATTCGCTGAGTCCCCTGTCCGTGGTGACCCGCACCTTGAACGCTTCGAAGTAGTGGCACAATTTGCGCGATGCCATGACGACGGCGTAGGCAATTTTTTCCAACTCCGTCATGTTGCATTTGGAAGTCGTGAGGACTTCGGAGACGTAATAAACTAGACACTGCCGAGTTGTGCCCTCTCTGTCCTGTTCTTGGACCAATGCTGCGCTGACTGCGTGTGGCGAAGCTGTGACGTAGAGCAACAGAGGTAGCGAGGGGTCGGGGCTTGTAAGGGTTGCCAGTTCTGATAGGTGCTGTTTGAGTGATGCGAAGGCTGCCGCTTGCTCTGGCCCCCATGCAAAGTCTTTTGCGCTGCGTAGTGTCTTGAGGAAGGGTAGGCTTCACTCTGCGGACTTGGAAATGAATCTGTTGAGGGCGGCCAATCTGCCTGTCAGGCGTTGGACGTCTCTAGTTGACTGCGGAGGCATCATGTTGATGATAGCCTAGATCTCGGTTGGGTTGGCCTCGATCCCGCAGTGCGACACCAGGTAGCCCAGTATCTTCCCCTGGCGAACTCCAAAGACACACTTTTCGGGGTTTAGGCGAAGTCGTGCTTCCCACATGTTCACGAATGTTTCTGCGAGGTCGGCTAGGTGATCCTCTTTGTTTTTGCTGGCGACGACGATGTCATCCACATACGTGAAAATGTTCTGGCCTACTTGGCTCTCGAGCACCGTCTTGGTGAGGCGAGAGAAGGTGGACCCAGCGTTCTTTAGTACCTCTGGCATTCTGATGAAGCAATATGTGCCGAAGGGTGTGATGAAGCTGGTACTGGCCTTGTCTTCCTCCTTCATATATATTTGGTGATAGCTAGAGAAGCAGTCGAGGAGTGACATGACTTCGCATCCGGCCGCACTATCAACGATCTTGTCGATCCGAGGCAGCGGGAAATTATCCTTGGGGCATGCCTTGTTGAGGCTAGTGAAATCGATGCACATCCGCCATTTGCCACTCTTCTTTTGCACCATGACTACGTTAGCGAGCCACGTAGGGTAGGCGACTGGTTCGATGAAATTGGCCTCAAGCAGGCGGTGTACTTCGGCTTTGGCGGCTTCTGTTTTTTCATCAGACATTTTGCGCAGCCTCTGCTTCTTCGGCCGCACCGAAGCGTCGATGCCCAGGCTGTGTTCGATGATAGTGCGACTGACTCTGACTAGGTCGAGGGCAGACCAGGCGAAGACGTCCTTATTCCTAGAAAGACAGGAGATGAGTCTCTCCTCGTCTTGCGAAGTCAGGTCTTCGCTTATGATGACTGTTTGCTTGGGCATTGCCTAGTCAAGGGGAACTGTCTTTGTTCCATCGTTGCTCTGCAGCTGTGCCTTTTCATGATCGTTGGCGGTTGGGCGGGTAGCCTCGGGGGCTTCGCGCTGCGTCATAAGACAGTGTACGTTCTTGTCGGCGTTCCGAGACCGGGGGGTCCCCGAGCCGACGAGTGAGTGTGCCGCGTGCCCCAGCCCAGATGGGTCGAGCGCGTGGGCGAGCGCGAAGGGGGGAGAGAGAGAGCGAGAGCGAGGTGGCCGGAGCCGGGTCGTGAGGGAGTCGGAGAATTCCCGCGGCCTTCGTGTTCGTCCCGCGCCCAGGTCGGGTGTGCTTGCAGTAGGGGGTTACAAGCGTCCGCGCGGGTGAGGGGAGCGAGCGGCCCCGAGAGAGCGCCTGCCCCTGCCCTTCGTTCCCGCGAGGCCAACCTTCTCTAAGAAGGCCCTGGTCCTTCCTTTTATAGTCGTAAGGAGAGGATCCAGGTGTACAAAATGGGGGTGTAGCAAGGTGCTACGTGTCTAGCGAGGGAGAGCTAGCGCCCTAAGTACATGCCAAGGTGGTAGCCGGAGAGATCTTGGCACCCTGTTGGTGTGGCGTCGTGGCTGTTGGAGGAGTAACGGAGCCGGACGGAGGGACAGCTGTCGGAGTGGCTGGGCCCTTGCTGACGTCCTCCTGCTTTCGTAAGGGAGCTGAGAGCCGCCGTCGTCATGGTCTAGCGGGGCGCCATCATTGCCTATCTGGCGGAGCTGGCCAGATGGGACGCCGGTCTTGTTCTCTGCGACCCGAGTCGGCTCAGGGCAGGGTGATGATGACGCTTCCTGTTGACGTGGCGGTCTTGTGTCCTAGGTCGGGCGTCGTGGAGGCTCCTCCAAAGTCGAGGTCGAGTCCGTCCTGCATGACAGAGGCCGAGCCCGAACTCCTAGGTCGGGCGAGGCGGAGGTCGTTCGGCAGAGGCCGAGGCGGAGTCCGAGCCCTGGGTCGGGCGAGGCGGAGTTCGTCGTCTTCCGAGGCCTTAGCCCGAGTCCGAGCCCTGGGTCGGGCGGAGCGGAGTTCGCCGTCTTCCGGGGCCTTAGCCCGAGTCCGAGCCCTGGGTCGGGCGGAGCGGAGTTCGCCGTCTTCCGGGGCCTTAGCCCGAGTCCGAGCCCTGGGTCGGGCGGAGCGGAGTTCGCCGTCTTCCGGGGCCTTAGCCCGAGTCCGAGCCCTGGGTCGGGCAGAGCCTCCTATGGCACCTCTGGCGAAGTCTGGTCGCCCGTCGGTCTTACCTTTTGCGTTAAACGCCCCGGTGACTTGGTCGGTTGGCGCGGTGATTTAGTCAGGGTTACTTCTTATCGAAGGCGGGGCCTCGGGCGAGCCGGAGATGCGTCTGCCGTGAAAGAGGAGGCCTCAGGCGAGACGGAGTCATCTTAGGGTCGGCTGCCCTCGCCCGAGGCTAGGCTCGGGCATGGCGTGATCAAGTCGCTCGTATGGACTGATCCCTGACTTAATCAAACCCATCAGGCCTCTGCAGCTTTATGCTGATGGGGGTTACCAGCTGAGAATTAGGCGTCTTGAGGGTACCCCTAATTATGGTCCCCGACAGTAGGCCCCGAGCCTCGAAGAGAGTGTTAACACTCGCTTGGAGGCTTGCGTCGCACTTTTTTGCAAGGGGACCAGCCTTTCTCGGTGGTACTTTGTTCCGGTGGGTGCGCGCGAGCGCACCCGCCGGGTGTAGCCCCCGAGGCCTCGGAGGAGTGGTTTCACTCCTTCGAGGTCTTAATGCCTTGCGTAATGCCTCGGCTGGTCTGGTGGTTCCCTCATGCGAGCAGGGCGTAGCCCAGGTGCACTGTCGGGGCCCAAGTTCTCGGGCTGGTATGTTGACGCTGTCAACGGTTCGGCCGGAGCCGGGTTTGCGAGAGCAGCCCCCGAGCCTCCGCACGGAGTGAGAGGACGATCAGGGACAGACTCGACTTTTTACATACGCCCCTACGTCGCCTTTCCGCAAGGAGGAGGGGGGGAGAGCACCATGTTACCCTCGATGGGCACCGAACATGGTGTCTCCGGTGAGCTGCAATCGGGTAATCCGAGTGGACGTCCGTGCCCCGTTCGTTGGGGGTCGGCTAGGGGCCCGGAGGCACGCCCAAAAGTACCT
Organism: Zea luxurians; assembly: GCA_029449295.1. Taxonomy (NCBI): domain Eukaryota; kingdom Viridiplantae; phylum Streptophyta; class Magnoliopsida; order Poales; family Poaceae; genus Zea; species Zea luxurians. Next base: position 5,805,128 of record JAOPSE010000103.1, on the reverse strand, counting down.
GTGGGTGATCTGCCGGACCCGGTCCCCTAGCGACGGGGTCCGAGGGCTCGTTGCCTCCCTCCGATGGGATTCCGTTACAGAGTCGTTCCCGCTGGTCTCGGAAATGTCCTAGGGTACCTCAGGAGCGCAGCCCGAGCCTTGGTTATGTATCGAACGTACCCCTGGTCATCCCTCGCTCGGCGTCTGAGGCGACTGTGAACCCTTCGACAGGCCAGCCTTCGAACCCCTGATCAGTAATGGGCGCGGAGCCCTAGTAGCCTGAGGCGGTCGTGGAACCTTTCGGGAGGCCGACCTTCGAACCCCTGACCAGTAGTGGGTGTCGGGCCCACGCGATCTGAGGCGGCTGTTGAACCCCTCGGGGGGCCAGCCTTCGAACCCCTGATCAGTAGAGAGGCTCGGAGCCTAGTTCCTTCATGGGGAAGGATCCCTTTGGGGGTATCCTCCTTCCCAGTCCCTGTTGCAAGAGATAGAGAAAGAAGGAAAAGGGAAAAAAGGATACGAAACCAAGCGACGTGGCGTACCTTTTTTGGTGTGGTCGTGTTGGCGAAGGCGAAGCGTCGCCAGCCGCTCCTGCTAGAAGCGTCGCCTGTCCGGCCGCGGAGTTAATGCGCAGGGGCGAGTAGTTGGCGAGGCTGCCGTTGCGTGCGCGAGCCGTTCGAGGTATGGGTCACGGGCGCGTCGTCTTCACGCCGTGAGAGAGGGGGTTCTCTTGCTGCCTCCGGATGGGACATGAGCTTGGCAGATGGTGTGACCGCTGCTCTCGCGCGCCTGCCACCGTCATTACTGCCGGCCCATTTTTGACCGCGTTTGACCGCTGCGCCAGGCTGGCGCTGCTGGGTCGCGGGCTGGGTTGCCTCGAATCGCGGTATCGGTTCCGCAATCGAGGAGGTGCGGTGGTGGAGCGAGTGGCACAGCGGCTCGCATGCAGCACCTGGCGCGCCAGTTGCACGACGCGTGGGCTTGAGCCGTCGCGCTGGCCTGTCAGGAGTCGGAGAGGCGCGTCCACTTGGCGCGGTTGCATGCCGCCTGCATGGCCGCCTGCCCCTTTCGCCCGCTGGTCTGGGCAAAAGTGGAGGATTACTTGTAACCACTGGGTGGTTACGTGCGTCGTGCGTGACGGTTCGGCCTCCTCTGCTCGAAGCCGGTCTTCCTGACTTGTGGGTCCCAGCCCCCGCGCCGCAGGGGAGGGCTTTGGAGGTGTGTTGGAGAAGACTCAGCCCGTGACGGTTGAGGGCGCAAGCAGGGGGAGTTGCCTTTAAAAGGAGGGCGACCCCCTTCGTAAGGTGACCATGTCTCCTTCCTCCCCTATGCATTGTGTCTCTCCATCTTCCGAGCCCCCGGATGGGGGGAACCGCCGTCTTTTCGCTCCATCGTTGGAGGAACGCAACTCCGCGGGAGTTGGTACCTTTCAGCCATCGTTCGGCTTCAAGGATTTTCATCATGCAGCCCGGCTGCACCCCTCCACCGGCGGTCACCCAAGAGGGTGACTTCCGGCTTGGTGGTGGGGGAAAGCGAGCCGGGCTGCGGCCTCTGTCCCTCCCTCAGCCTCAAGGATTTTCATCACCAGGCCAAGAGGGAGGACGAGGCGAGTCAGGGGGCTGTCTCCGTGTGGGTCGGTTGCCCTTTTCTTCCCCGTACGTCTGGGGGAGAACGGCATCCTCCAGCTTTACGGAGACTTCCTCCAGCCATGCCGGAAGTGGCGGGTCCCGAGGCGTCATCGGACGGAAGTGGCTTCTCTACCGATGAGATTGCCAACTCCGCCAGTAGCCCTGGGTCTCCGTCTCCTGGCCAGAATGGCTGGCTCTCGTCCTCGGGGGGTGAGAGTTTTTCCGCCGCCCCGCAGGCCCGCCCCTATCGAGTGGGGTTGTTCGTACCTACGGGGGGGGGGGGAACCGGAGTTCCGTTTGTAATGGCACTTCGAGTGCCGGGTTTTTTGTTCATTTCGGCTTTCGGGGCCCGAACATGTATGTAATTATGGCGCGGAGCCGTGTTTTTTCCTCATTTTCGAGCACTAAGACTCGCCTGCTGATTATCTGAACCGCTTCACCAAGCGTGAGTTGCCTCGTGTCAAGGTGACGAGTGAGGTATCCGTATCCCGGAGGCGTAGGAGTCCCACGGCTCGGTCGGACCTGTTGTCCGAGGCTCCTCTAGCTTAGTTTAAGAGACCCCTCGGCCGCTCTTCGACGAGCCGAGGCCAGGGGTAGCGATATCAGCACGAGCAGAGGCGGAGTTGGCTCGGAAATGAAACCTGGTTGGCCGGAGCCTAGCCGGGTTGTCCGTTGGCAGGATCGACGCCGGAGTTGGTCAGCCGAGGCTTCGGACCGGGCCGGCGCCCTCGGAAGGTGGTTGGCCGAGGCCCCGGAGGTGGCCGGCCGAGCCGTCCGCTCGGGCCGGGTTCTCGGAGAAGTCCCTGGCAGAGATTGCTCGAGCGTGGTGATGACGTTGTCCTTCGGAGCGGAGGCCCTCGGACCGCGTCGCCGTCCGAGGCTAGGTCGGGCCTTGCCGAAGGTGCTGTCGATGTCGAGGGTGTCATCGCCCTCTTCCAGCGTCAAGATCCGAGCCTGCAGGGTCAAATCGTCTTGTAGCGTGGGCCTTGTGCGGCCGTCGAGGCCAGAACACACACCCTTGCTGCGTTATAAAGCTGCGTCTCTTTTCCTCTTGTTTCGAGTATCTGGACTTTTTGTCGGTAGCAGGGATGTTGGTGCGAGCGAGAGTTGCTTCTCGCGGAAGGTGATGAGTGAGGTATCCGTATCCCGGAGGCGTGGGAGTCCCTCGGCTCGGTCGGCCTTGCCGCTTACGCGTACTTCTTCCCGTCCATGAGGCCCTGTACCGACTCGGTCGAGAAGGCTCGAAGAATCGCTTCGACAGAAGAGCTTCCGTACGTAAAGACTCGTTCGATCCGCGGATTCACCTTATCCGAGCGCGAGTTACTTATCGCAGAAGGTGATGAGTGAGGTATCCGTATCCCGGAGGCGTAGGAGTCCCTCGGCTCGGTCAGCCTTGACTGCTTACGTGTACCCCGTCGTTTCCAGGACCCACTTTTCGAAGTAGTCAAAAAGCACGAAAGATGTTCTGGTAAAAGAGATTTTTTGTTCGAGGAAAATTTTGACGCAGAGGGGGTTTCCCCCCTTTTAGTAGCTGTTGGATGTTCCAAGCGTTGCCGTAGACCTCGCCTTGACTGTTGGCCAGCTTGTACGTTCCGGGCTTCAGAACTTTGGCGATGATGAACGGCCCCTCCCAGGGGGGCGTGAGCTTGTGCCTCCCTCGGGGGTCTTGCCGCAGCCGAAGCACCAGGTCGCCCACCTGGAGGTCTCGGGGTCGGACCCCTCGGGCGTGGTAGCGTCGCAGGGACTGCTGGTACCGCGCCGAGTGTAGTAAGGCCCTGTCCCGAGCCTCATCCAGCTGGTCCAGCGAGTCTTCTCGGCTAGCTTGGTTACTTTCATCGTCGTAGGCCCTCGTCCTCGTGGAGCCGTATTCCAGGTCCATGGGCAAAACGGCCTCGGCCCCGTAGACCAGGAAGAACGGCGTGAAACCCGTGGCTCGGCTTGGCGTCGTCCTCAGGCTCCAGACCACCGAGGGGAGTTCCTTCATCCATCGCTTGCCGAACTTGTTGAGATCATTGTAAATCCGAGGCTTGAGCCCCTGTAGAATCATGCCATTGGCACGTTCTACTTGCCCATTCGACATGGGGTGAGCTACGGCGGCCCAGTCTACCCGGATGTTGTGATCCTCGCAAAAATCCAGGAATTTTTTGCCGGTGAACTGGGTGCCGTTGTCGGTGATGATGGAGTTCGGGACCCCGAAGCGATGGATGATGTTGGTGAAGAACGCCACCGCCTGCTCGGATCTGATGCTGTTCAGGGGTCGGACCTCGATCCACTTGGAGAATTTGTCGACGGCGACCAGCAGGTGCGTGTAGCCCCCGGGCGCCTTCTGCAGAGGGCCGACGAAGTCCAGACCCCACACAGCGAAGGGCCAGGTGATGGGTATCGTCTGCAGAGCCTGAGCGGGCAGGTGGGTCTGCTTCGCATAGAATTGGCACCCTTCGCAGGCGCGGACAATTCTAGTGGCGTCAGCCACCGCCGTCGGCCAATAGAAGCCTTGGCGGAAAGCGTTCCCGACGAGGGTTCGGGGTGCTGCATGATGGCCGCAAGCCCCCGAGTGTATTTCCCGCAGGAGTTCCTGACCTTCGGCGATGGAGATGCATCGCTGGAGGATGCCCGAGGGGCTACGGTGGTAGAGCTCCTTCTCATCGCCCAGCAAGACGAACGATTTGGCGCGTCGCGCTACCCGCCGAGCCTCGGCTCGGTCGAGGGGCAGTTCTCCTTGGTGGAGATATTGCAGGTACGGGGTTTGCCAATCTTGATCTGGCACGACCCCGTTCTGCTCCTCCTCGATGCGCAGCGCTTCGCCCTCGGGGGCCAAGGGTTCCTTGGGTTGAACCGAGGATGGCTCGGGCTGGGCCGAGGTCACCTCGGACGGGGCCGAGGGTGCCTCGGGCTCGGGCGCGTCGCCTATCTTGACGGAGGGTTGGTGCAGATCCCGGGAGAAGACGTCCGGGGGAACCGTCGTTCGCCCCGAGGCTATCTTCGCCAGCTCGTCCGCAGTCTCGTTGTAGCGCCGTGCGATGTGGTTAAGCTCGAGCCCGTAGAACTTGTCTTCCAGGCGTCGAACCTCCTCACAGTAGGCCTCCATCTTCGGGTCGCAGCAGAGGGAGTTCTTCATGACTTGGTCGATGACGAGCTGCGAGTCGCCGCGTGCATCGAGGCGTCGGACCCCTAGCTCGATGGCGATTCGCAATCCGTTGACCAGAGCCTCGTACTCAGCCACATTGTTGGACGCCGGGAAATGGAGGCGGAGCACGTAGCGCAGGTGTTTCCCGAGGGGCGAGACGAAGAGCAGGCCCGCGCCAGCTCCCGTCTTCATCAGCGACCCGTCGAAAAACATGGTCCAGAGCTCTGGTTGGATCGGAGCCGTTGGCAACTGGGTATCGACCCATTCGGCTACGAAATCCGCCAGTACCTAGGACTTGATGGCCTTCCGAGGGGCGAACGAGATTGCCTCGCCCATGATTTCCACCGCCCACTTCGCGATCCGTCCCGAGGCTTCTCGGCACTGGATGATCTCCCCCAGGGGGAAGGATGACACCACAGTCACCGGATGAGACTCGAAGTAATGTCGCAACTTTCACCTCGTCAGGATCACTGCATATAGCAGCTTCTGGACTTGTGGGTAGCGGATCTTGGTCTCGGACAGCACTTCGCTGACGAAGTAAACTGGCCTCTGAATGGGCAAAGCATGCCCCTCTTCCTGCCTTTCGACCACGATCGCGGCGCTGACCACCTGAGTGGTTGCGGCGACGTAGACCAGGAGGGTTTCTTCATCAGCTGGGGGTACCAAGACGGGCGCCTGGGTGAGGAGCGCCTTCAGGTTCCCGAGGGCCTCCTCGGCCTCGGGGGTCCAAGTGAAGCACTCGGCCTTCCTTAAGAGACGGTACAGGGGCAGGCCTCTTTCGCCGAGGCGCGAGATGAAACGGCTCAAGGCCGCGAGGCATCCCATGACCCTCTGTACGCCTTTTAAGTCCTTGATGGGCCCCATGTTTGTGATGGCCGCGATCTTCTCCGGGTTGGCTTCGATGCCCCGCTCGGAGACGATGAATCCCCAAAGCATGCCCCGGGGCACCCCGAAGACGCACTTCTCGGGATTAAGCTTGACGCCCTTCGCCTTGAGACACCGGAATGTCAGTTCGAGGTCGGAGAGAAGGTCGGAGGCTTTCCTCGTCTTGACTACGATGTCATCGACGTAGGCCTCGACCGTGCGACCGATGTGTTCGCCGAACACATGGTTCATGCACCGCTGGTACGTTGCACCCGCGTTCCTCAAACCGAACGGCATCGTGACATAACAGTACATGCCGAAGGGCGTGATGAAAGAAGTCGCGAGCTGGTCGGACTCTTTCGTCTTGATTTGATGATACCCTGAGTAGGCATCGAGGAAAGACAGGGTTTCGCACCCTGCAGTGGAGTCCGCGATTTGATCGATGCGAGGTAGAGGGTAGGGGACTTTCGGACATGCTTTGTTGAGACCAGTGTAGTCTACACACATCCGCCATTTCCCCCCTTTTTTCCTCACAAGTACAGGGTTGGCAAGCCATTCGGGATGGAATACCTCTTTAATGAACCCTGCTGCCATCAGCTTGTGGATCTCCTCGCCTATCACCCTGCGCCTTTCCTCGTCGAATCGGCGCAGAGGCTGTCTGACCGGTCGGGCCCCGGCCCGAATATCCAGCGAGTGCTCGGCGACATCCCTCGGTATGCCGGGCATGTCCGAGGGACTCCACGCAAAGACGTCGGCGTTTGCGCGGAGAAAGTCGACGAGCACTGCTTCCTATTTGGGGTCGAGCCCGGATCCGATCTGAATTTGCTTGGAGGTGTCGCCACTGGGGTCGAGAGGGACGGCCTTAACCGTCTCCGCTGGCTCGAAGTTGCCGGCATGTCGCTTCACGTCCGGCACCTCTCGGGAGAGGCTTTCCAGGTCGGCAATGAGGGCCTCGGACTCGGCGAGGGCCTCGGCGTACTCCACGCACTCCACATCGCATTCGAATGCGTGTTTATACGTGGGGCCGACAGTGATGACCCCGTTGGGGCCCGACATCTTGAGCTTCAGGTAGGTGTAGTTGGGGATGGCCATGAACTTCGCGTAGCATGGCCTTCCCAACACTGCGTGGTAGGTTCTTCGGAACCCGACCACCTCGAACGTCAAAGTCTCCCTTCGGAAGTTGGAGGGTGTTCCGAAGCAGACAGGGAGGTCGAGCTGTCCGAGGGGCTGGACGCGCTTCCCGGGAATGATCCCGTGGAAGGGCGCAGCGCCTGCTCGGACGGATGACAGATCGACACGCAGGAGCCTGAGGGTCTCAGCGTAGATGATGTTGAGGCAGCTGCCCCCATCCATCAGGACCTTGGTGAGCCTGACGTCGTTGATGACGGGGTCGACGATGAGCGGGTACTTCCCCGGGCTCGGCACGTGGTCGGGGTGGTCGTCCCGGTCGAAGGTGATGGGCTTGTCGGGCCAGTCTAGGTAGACTGGCGCCGCCACCTTCACAGAGCAGACCTCCCGACGCTCTTGCTTATGATGCCGAGCCGAGGCATTCGCCGCATGCCCTCCGTAGATCATGAAGCAGTCGCGGACCTCTGGGAACTCTCCTGCTTGGCGATCCTCCCGTTTGTCGTCGCCGTGAGCCCTGCCACCCTCTGCGGGTGGCCCGGCCCTGTGGAAGTGGCGCCGAAGCATGACGCACTCCTCGAGGGTGTGCTTGACGGGCCCCTGATGATAGGGGCATGTCTCCTTGAGTGCCTTGTCGAAGAGGTTAGCACCTCCGGGGGGCTTCCGAGGGTTCTTGTGCTCGGCGGCGGCGACAAGGTCTGCATCGGGAACGTCGCGTTTCGCTTGCGACTTCCTCCTGCCTTTCTTCTTGGCGCCGCGCGGAGTAGACGCCTCGGGAGCATCTTCCGACGGGCGGCCCTGGGGCTGCTTGTCCTTTCGGAAGATGGCCTCTACCGCCTCCTGGCCGGAGGCGAACTTGGTGGCGATGTCCATCAGCTCGCTCGCCCTGGTGGGGGTCTTGCGACCCAACTTGCTCACCAGGTCACGGCAGGTGGTGCCGGCGAGGAACGCGCCGATGACATCGGAGTCGGTGATGTTGGGCAGCTCGGTGCGCTGCTTCGAGAACCGCCGGATGTAGTCCCGAAGAGACTCTCCCGGCAGTTGCCGACAGCTTCGGAGGTCCCAGGAATTCCCGGGGCGCACGTACGTGCCCTGGAAGTTGCCGGCGAAAGCCTGGACCAGATCCTCCCAGTTGGAAATCTGCCCCGGAGGCAGGTGCTCCAACCAGGCACGAGCAGTGTCGGAGAGGAACAGGGGGAGGTTTCGGATGATGAGGTTGTCATCGTCCGTCCCACCCAGTTGACAGGCCAGGCGGTAGTCCGCAAGCCACAATTCCGGTCTCGTTTCCCCCGAGTACTTCGTGATAGTAGTCGGGGGTTGGAATCGGGTCGGGAACGGCGCCCGCCGAATGGCTCGGCTGAAGACCTGCGGACCGGGTGGTTCGGGCGAGGGACTCCGATCCTCCCCGCTGTCGTAGCGCCCCCCACGCCTGGGGTGATAACCTCGGCGCACCCTTTCGTCGAGGCGGGCCCGACGGTCGCGATGAGGGTGCTCGTCGCCGAGGTGGCCTGGGGCCGCAGGCGCGGTGTTGCGCGTGCGCCCGGTGTAGACCGAGGCTTCCCGCGTGAGTCGGGAAGTCGCGGCACGAGGTTCCGAGGGGTACCCCTGCCTTCGGGAGGCAGAGCTCTCGGCCCGCCGGGCCGCAGCGCCCTCCAGGAGATGCTTGAGTTCTCCCTGGATTCGCCGACCCTCGGTGGTTGATGACTCCGGCATCGCGCGGAGGAGCATCGCTGCGGCGGCCAGGTCCTGACCGGTTCCGCCGGATGCGGGTGGCGGTCTGTCCCTGGCATCGTTGGCGATGCGGTGCTGGAGACCTTGGGGCAGGTGACGTATTCCTCCGGCTAGGGGCTGGCTCGCCCATACCTGCCCGATGTTCTGGCGGATTGCCTCGAGCGCTCCTGCTCCCTCATCGAGCCCGGCCTGCGCCCCGCGGACTTGCTCGAGCTGTGGGTCGTGACCCCCCGCCGGAACGGGGACCACAGCTAGCTCCCGCGGGATGTCGGCGCGAGGCGCTGGCCCAGGGGGATCACCATCCTCCGGCATGCCGAGACAGCCGCTTCCGGAGGGATCCCCTAGCTCGATGTGGAAACATTCGCGGCTCGGGCCGCAGTCCTTGTCGTCAAGGCTGCGGCTGCCGTTGGAACAGTCGGAGAGGCAGTAGTCACATGCGGTCATGAAGTCCCGCATGGCACTGGGGTTGCCAAATCCGGAGAAATCCCAGCAGATGCTGGGGTCGTCATCTTCCTCGGACCCAGAGGGTCCGTAGGTCGAGACACCCGTCAATCGGTCCCAAGGCGACCGCACGCGAAACCCCAGAGAGGTTGCACTCGCCTCAACGTGAGCGCCCGCCAAAGCGAGGTCGCCAGGCGGGTTGAGGCCGAGTCGAAATGACGAAAGATGGGTAGCAGCCCGTACCTTTTTGTCGACGAGGAGCGATGAAGTCACATCGGGGGCTGATCGCGCCGTCGTCCTGGGTGCGAGGGCGACGTCCTGCAGGCCCTCCGTGAGCGTGCTGGCGTCATCCACTTGCTCGGGGTCGACGTGTTGCGGGGGGGCGGCGCTCGCCTTTGCCTCGAACGCGAGGGTGACGCCTAGCGTGTCCTCCGTTGGGGCATTGGGGATGTCGATCTGCTCGACAGCCGTCGGAGCGCAGCCTCCCGCTCGGCCCTGGTTGCCCCGCCTCCTCCTCCTCCGACGGCGAGGGAGAGGATGGGGCGAGCTCGAAAGTTGTCCTTCCCCCATGCGGGAAAGGCATCGTCGATTCCGCCGCCGGCGGGCGGGCTGTCCGCCACCATTGTCGCTGTCGCACGGCGGTGGAAGGAGTACCATGTCGTAGCCGCTGTCGAGAGACACGAACTCGAGGCTCCCGAAACGGAGCACCGTCCCGGGTTGGAGAGGTCGTTGGAGACTGCCCATCTGGAGCTTGACGGGAATCTACTCGTCAACACGCAGCAGGCCCCTACCTGGCGCGCCAACTGTCGGCGTTCCGAGACCGGGGGGTCCCCGAGCCGACGAGTGAGTGTGCCGCGTGCCCCAGCCCAGATGGGTCGAGCGCGTGGGCGAGCGCGAAGGGGGGAGAGAGAGAGCGAGAGCGAGGTGGCCGGAGCCGGGTCGTGAGGGAGTCGGAGAATTCCCGCGGCCTTCGTGTTCGTCCCGCGCCCAGGTCGGGTGCGCTTGCAGTAGGGGGTTACAAGCGTCCGCGCGGGTGAGGGGAGCGAGCGGCCCCGAGAGAGCGCCTGCCCCTGCCCTTCGTTCCCGCGAGGCCAACCTTCTCTAAGAAGGCCCTGGTCCTTCCTTTTATAGTCGTAAGGAGAGGATCCAGGTGTACAAAATGGGGGTGTAGCAAGGTGCTACGTGTCTAGCGAGGGAGAGCTAGCGCCCTAAGTACATGCCAAGGTGGCAGCCGGAGAGATCTTGGCACCCTGTTGGTGTGGCGTCGTGGCTGTTGGAGGAGTAACGGAGCCGGACGGAGGGACAACTGTCGGAGTGGCTGGGCCCTTGCTGACGTCCTCCTGCTTTCGTAAGGGAGCTGAGAGCCGCCGTCGTCATGGTCTAGCGGGGCGCCATCATTGCCTATCTGGCGGAGCTGGCCAGATGGGACGCCGGTCTTGTTCTCTGCGACCCGAGTCGGCTCAGGGCAGGGTGATGATGACGCTTCCTGTTGACGTGGCGGTCTTGTGTCCTAGGTCGGGCGTCGTGGAGGCTCCTCCGAAGTCGAGGTCGAGTCCGTCCTGCATGACAGAGGCCGAGCCCGAACTCCTGGGTCGGGCGAGGCGGAGGTCGTTCGGCAGAGGCCGAGGCGGAGTCCGAGCCCTGGGTCGGGCGAGGCGGAGTTCGTCGTCTTCCGAGGCCTTAGCCTGAGTCCGAGCCCTGGGTCGGGCGGAGCGGAGTTCGCCGTCTTCCGGGGCCTTAGCCCGAGTCCGAGCCCTGGGTCGGGCGGAGCGGAGTTCGCCGTCTTCCGGGGCCTTAGCCCGAGTCCGAGCCCTGGGTCGGGCGGAGCGGAGTTCGCCGTCTTTCGGGGCCTTAGCCCGAGTCCGAGCCCTGGGTCGGGCAGAGCCTCCTATGGCACCTCTGGCGAAGTCTGGTCGCCCGTCGGTCTTACCTTTTGCGTTAAACGCCCCGGTGACTTGGTCGGTTGGCGCGGTGATTTAGTCAGGGTTACTTCTTATCGAAGGCGGGGCCTCGGGCGAGCCGGAGATGCGTCTGCCGTGAAAGAGGAGGCCTCAGGCGAGACGGAGTCATCTTAGGGTCGGCTGCCCTCGCCTGAGGCTAGGCTCGGGCGTGGCGTGATCAAGTCGCTTGTATGGACTGATCCCTGACTTAATCAAACCCATCAGGCCTCTGCAGCTTTATGCTGATGGGGGTTACCAGCTGAGAATTAGGCGTCTTGAGGGTACCCCTAATTATGGTCCCCGACAGTTCTGTTGGCCTGGAACAAAGTCTCTTTCAATGTTGCACGCGGTCTGCTGGTTGCCATAGACTGTGATCACGCCTTGCGGACCCGGGATTTTCATGCACAGGTAAAGTCCGTGAATGGCCGCTTCAAACTTGTTGATGGAGCCCCGACCCATTATGGCGTTGTACGGGTATACCATGTCGACGATGTCGAAGGTAACCTACTCACTTCGTGCATTGGGTGCTACACCGAAGGACAAGGGTAGCTCTATCTTGCCCACGGGAAAGGTGCCCTTGCTGCCGAAGCCGTAAAGGGGGTTGTCCGAAGGCTTAAGTAAACTGTGGCTGATGCCCATGCGGTCAAAGGTGTGGAGGAAAATGATGTCCGCCTGGCTGCCGTTGTCAACTAGGACTTTGTGCAGGTCCTGCGGAGGGTCCTTGGGTTTCCTCTGGGACTCGACCTTGATCTGGTGGAGCTCTTCGGATCTGGCATATTTTTCAAACAGCTGATAGAGCTCTTAGAGGTTCTTGAGTGGGTCCCTGATGCAGTGACTATAAAGGACGCCAGCCCGAAGGCCACTGATGGCGTAGTGAATGGCAATTTGGTCGTCAACCGAAGGCAGTTGTTACTTAAGAGTCAGGAACTTGCGGTAGTACTCCTACAGGGTTTCTTTCTCCAGCTGCTTGCAGAGTGACAGTTCGGCCAGGGCATCGGTGTCTGGGCGGTACCCTTGGAAGTTGAGTAGAAATTTGTCCCGGAGACTTCCCCAGGAGTCGATGGACAACGGGGGCAACCTGGTGTACCAGGTTAGGGCCGGACCCTCGAGGGCGATGATGAAGGACTTGGCCATCGTGGCATCATCCCCTCCGGATGATGCGACAGCGACTTGATAGCTCATGATGTACTGTGCTGGGTCAGTGCTGCCGTTGTACTTGGGGTAGGTCCCTGCCCTGAAGTTGGCGAGCCATGGTGACACTAGTAGTTGTGGCGCCAGGGGGCTCCGCTCATCAAGGTAGTTGATGCCTTGGAAAGCTGCGGCATGCGAGATGAAGGGTCCGCACTGAGGAACGAACGGGTCTCCGACTGGCACGCGCTGCTGGAGGGGCGGGCCGTCCTGCAGATCATGTTGGCCTTCGCGCTGCATGAGCGCAATCTCCTGCTCAAGCTCTTGAGCCCTCTGGAGGTTGCGGTTTTTTGAGGCGCATGGCCCGAGCTGTAGCTGTTCTTCTACGGAGACACCGAGGACCTCACCGTACTCTGTTGCGTCCTCGCCCTCTGGTGGAGCGAAGCCTAGGGGTGGCACTTGTGGCCGCCCTCCGGAGCTGCAGGTGCGGAGGGTGCCTTCTAGAGTGTGTTGATCGTTGCGCTGTCTCTTACTGTGTGCTTCGTCTTCGCCAGGTCCTTGGTGGGTGTTGTCGGTGAGGGCCTTGCCCTTTTTCTCAGCTAGCAGTGCTGCCTTTGCTGCTTCGTCGACGGATGGGGCTGCCTTCGAGTTAGCTCTTTTGGGTGCCATCGCAGGTGGTTTGCTCGTAGCACGAACGGTGGGTGCCAATGTTGGAACTTGCGCTCCTGTGCAAGTTGATCCAACGGGGGAGTGAGAAAGATGTAAACACGGTTTTACTCGAGACGGCAATTGCTCTGTTCAATCAGCCTCTAAAGGGCACTGTACGGGGGTATTTATAGGCACCTGAGCACCCAGCGCCTTGATATAGGGACGCATGTGCCCTCAGGCACATGGACTATCCCCGGAATATTCCCATAAGGGAGGGTTACAGACTGTCATTACAGAAAAGCCATTACGAATCGGGCCCATAACACACTTCTCTGTGCGGGGCCTGTTACAATGGGCCGAATCCCACGTGGGCCTCCAGTTCGGGTGAGTGCGAGGGAGGGGGCGAGTCCATCGTAGGCCTTCGTCTTGCAGTATAGGTGACGAAGGGTGGACCTCGCTGGTCGTTTTGCTTCCGTTGGTACAGCAAGGTCGACGAAGGCTTGGAGCGAAGGGTAGCGCCTCCGCCTTCGCCCCAACACCTGGGTTTGACTGGATCCTAGTTTCGACAACGCGTCTGCTGCCGCGTTGCGATCTCTTTCCACATGATGAAATTCCAGCCCTTCAAATTTGTCTTCCAGCTTTTGGACGACTGTGCAGTACTTGCCCATAGAGTCATTCGAGCAATCCCATTCTTTGTTTATCTGACTTATGACCACCAGTGAATCTCCGTATACCATCAACCTCTTAATGCCAGTGATATGGCAATGTTCAATCCATGGATCAAAGCTTCATATTCTGCTGCATTATTGGATGCTGAGAATAACATCTAAAGAGCATATTTAAGTTGTTCACCTCCAGGTGCAATGAAGAGGATCCCTGCGCCTGCTCCCTGCAGCTTCAGCGAGCCATCGAAATACATCCGCCATACTTCTGCAGTCTCCGGGTTATCTGGTTCTTGTTGCTCGGTCCACTCTGATATGAAGTCAACTAGTGCTTGAGTCTTTATTGCAGTACGAGGCCGAAACTCGATGTCGTGAGCTCCTAGCTCATAGGCCCACTTGGTTATTCTTCCAATGGCTTCTTTGTTGTGGAGAATATCCCCTATTGGAAACCTGGTGACTACTATGACTTTGTGGTCATTGAAGTAGTGACGGAGCTTGCGTGCAGTTAGAAGTACTGCGTACAATAGTTTTTGAACTTGAGGATACTTCTTCTTAGATGACCCCAGAACTTTGCTGATGAAGTAGACGGGATGTTGTACTGGATATGCGTGTCCTTCCTCTGCTCGCTCGACTACCAACGCGGTGCTCACCAAGTGAGTCGTGCAAGAGATGTACAACAGCAGATCTTCTGCTGGCTGGTTTGGCGTGGCTCGGCGTGGTGGTTTTAGCACTGGTGGTGTGGTTAGGAACTTTTTCAGTGCATCAAGAGCTTCCTGAGCTTCTGAGGTCCACTGGAACTTATCCACCTTCTTGAGCAATTTGTAGAATGGTAGGCCTTTTTCTCCTAACCTTGATATGAACCTGCTTAAAGCTGCCATGCATCCAGTAAGTCTTTGCACTTTCTTCTGTGACCGTGGTGCTTCCATCCTCATGATAGCCTCGATCTTGTCCGGGTTAGCTTCAATCCCTCAGTGGCTAACAATGAATCCGAGTAACTTTCCTGCTGGCACTCCGAAGACACATTTTTCTGGATTGAGCTTCTACCGATATCACCTCAGACTGTTGAAAACCAGTTGCAGATCTTCAATGAAATGTTCTGAGTTTTCTGTCTTGATCACCACATCATCAACATAAGCTTCTACCCGCTTGCCCAGTGATCAGCTATGCATGTTTGAATGGCTCTCTAGTAAGTCGCTCTAGCGTTCTTGAGGCCGAACGACATGGAGGTATAGCAGAAAGCTCCAAACGGGGTAATGAATGCTGTTTTTTCCTCGTCTTCTTTAGCCAAGCTGATTTGATGATATCACGAGTGGCAATCCAAGAATGATAGTATAGAGCATTCGGCGGTTGAATCTACCACCTGATCTATTCTAGGAAGTCCGAAGGGATCCTTCGGACAGTGTTTGTTGAGATCTGTATAGTCGACGCACATGCGCCAATCCACTTTATTCTTTTTGAGTACAAGAACAGAATTTGCTAACCACTTAGGATGCAGTACTTCTCTAATGAACCCTGCTGCGACCAAACGAGCTAGCTCGGCACAGATGGCTTCTCTCTTGTCGGGCGTGAAACGACGCAACTTTTGTCGAATCGGCCTCGCCTGGGGATAGACCTTCAGTTTGTGCTCGGTCAATTCTGTCGAGACTCCCGGCATATCCAAAGGTTGCCATGTGAATACGTTTCGGTTATCTTGCAGAAACTGGACGAGCGCGCCTTCCTATTTGTCATCCAAGCTGGAGCTGATGATGGTGGTTTTGCGTTCATCAGCGAATCCGAGGTTGATTCTTTTTGTTTCCTCAGTCAGCCGCATAGAGGTCACGGCTTGAGCTTCGTTTGCAGGTACTGCGAAGTCCTCCTCAGGCTTTGAGTTCGCCTGCGCGGAAGAAGTCGTCGATGATTTGGTGGTGAGGGCTGCTTGAATGGCCACCCGGAAGCATTCTGCGGCGCCTTGGAAGTTAGCGCGCACGGTGATGATTCCTTGTGGTCCCGACATCTTCAATATCATGTATGTATAATGCGGAATGGCCATGAATTTCGCCAATCCTGGCCTGCCAATGATAGCGTTGTATCCGCAGTCGAAGCTTGCTACCTCGAACCTCAGGAACTCGGTTCTGTAGTTTTCCGTAGTTCTGAAGGTGACCGGCATGTAGATGTGTCCGAGTGGATATTCTCCTTCGGTTGGCACAATGCCGAAGAAAGGAGTGTCTGACTCGTGGAGCTCTTTGAGTGTGACACCCAAGCCTAGGAGTGTCTAGGGGAAGGTGACGTTGATGCTGCTTCCCCCGTCCACTAACACCTTCTTTACCCTGCTTTCTCGAATCACCGGATCAACAAGGAGCGGGTACTTCCCTGGATGATCGAAGTTGAGCCACTGATCTGCCTGAGTGAAGGTGATCGCGTGTTCGAACCATTGATATGGGGCAGGAGGACTGGTGGCCGCCACTAGTATCTGACGGTCGCTGAGCTTCTACTGCCTCTTGCTCTCTTGCGACCCGTGTCCGCCAAAGATGACGTTGACTTCTCCGTCAATGCGCAGGAATGCTCCACCTCCTCCTCCTTCCTGCTGCTGAGGTTGCCGAGGTTCTCCGGGTCCTTCTCGTGGTGGGGGAGGTGGCAGAGGTTGGAAGGGTCGACCGTTCCCGATGGAATGCTTGAAGTCTCTGCAGTTCTGGAGGGTGTGGTGTATGTCCTTGTGGTACGGACATTGGGCGTCGAGGATATCGTCCAGTGTCCGCTCGCCTCTGTGGGGTGCCCCTCGGGCATGAGAGACGGGTGGTCCGGCGGCATGGACTTCTTTGCGAGGCCTCTTCTCCCAATGCTTGTCGGGTTGTTGGTTCGTGTCACGTTGTGGTGCCGGCGGTGTAGGCTTCGTTCCTCCGATGAGGTCCTGAGCCCGTTTGTCGGTGGTGATATAGAGGTCCGCTTCCCTGAATAGTTGCTTGGAGGTAGTCGGCGCCTTTTGCAGTATGGATCGGACGAAAGCTGAGTCATTAGATCCTCGGTAGAAGTCCTCGATCACCGCCGCTTCCGCAACCTCGGGGATACGATTTCTCATGGTCTAAAATCTTTTGAGGTATGATCGGAGAGTTTCATCCCCTCGGTGCCTGATGGATTTAAGGTCCCATGGCTGCGCCGGCTTGTCGGAGAGGGATTGGAAGTTGGCGATGAAACGTCGACTGAAGTCGCTCCAATCGTCGATGCAGTGTCGGGGCTGGTGTCGTAGCCATTGCAGTGCATCTTGCCCAAGGCCGATGGGTAAGTACGCAGTCATCACATCTTCAGTTGCCCCAGCGGCCCGAGCAGCGATGGTATAGATGGCCAACCAGCCTCCTGGGTCCTGCTTAGGCTCGTATTTGTCGACATTGGAGACCTTGAAGTTAGGGGGCCATTGAATGGCCCTAAGACGTGGAGTGAGCGCCGATACTCCACACGTGTCTTCCTGTCGATGATTGTGGTGTCGGTCTTGGTGAGGGGAGTTGTCGATGTGCTGCCTCGACCGTCCCCGGGTTGTGTAGCCAGTTGAGGCTGTCGCCGACTCAACCCTGGTGGCCTGACTTCATGCAGGGATGACATGATCCCGATCATACTCTTCTCAGCACCGAATCTTGTTCTCATGTCGTCGTTCGCGTGAAGCATTGATGGAGCTTCGTGTGTCCCGTCGACTATTGATGGCATGTTGTAGATTGCTTGGAGGATGAGCGAGAGGCAGAAGGTGGTTAGCTGCTCGAGTGAGCAGCCGCCGGTAGCCCTCGGCGTCTAGAGTCCGGGGGAGGCCATCGGCTATCCGTGCCAACACTCCACCGACCTCGCTCGGTGTGTTCATGGCTCGGGCGAAATTGGGGTTCAAGTTTCGTCCAAGGAGAGGGTTCTCGTGACATTGTCTTGCCTCCTGCTCGGTCTGCTCTTGAGCTCACCGATGATTACGTCGGCGGGAATTCCTTCTTTCCCTGAAGACTCGTTCATCTGGAGTTTCTCCCACCTCCGAGATCTCATCTCGCGACACAGGCTGCGCTGGGTCTCGTTCTCCGGCTTCATGATGTCGCCGAGCGTTGCGCATCGATTCCTTCATCGACGAGCTTCCTGCTGATGTGGTTCTTCCCTAGGCACAGTTGGTTCGTCGTCGGAGATGGGGGATGATTCCACTCTCCCCCCGATAAAGAGGACGTCAGGGTAGAACGGAGTTGTCGTGACGATAAGCTTTTTTCTGTTCTCCTTTGAGGGCGGAGGCACCAGAAGGGCAGCATGACGAGTCTTTGTTTCTTTTTCCTCGTAATCCGTGTCCACTCTTCTATGCATGAGGTGGACAACGGGGTTCTTCGGGTGAATGAATTTTCTGCTCCTAGCTTGTAGGTGATGGTCTTCGCCCGGAGCGCTGGAGGTTGCGCTATTTCCTGCTTCGTTTTGGCTTTCTCGGAGATTATCGAGGAAGGCTTTCTCTCCGGCAGATCCGCTATGCGATGTAGAGTTCCTTCTGCGTCTGCTATGGATGATATGGTTCCAAAACAGAATACAGATCCAGGGCGGAGAGCAATCTTGTGCGGGAAAGTGACGGCCATTGAGCTAGCTTGGATCAGTGACACACCCCCTACCTGGCGCGCCAGCTGTCGGTGTTTTGGGTCCGACCGCACACCTAGGGTTGCCCCTCGAGGTGCTTTTTAGAGTAGGACGGTGTTACCGACTGTAGCTCGGACGCACGAGAGACAGTGGACAATTTTATACAGGTTCGGGCCGCTTAGAGAGGCGTAATACCCTACTTCCTGGTGTGGATCTTATATGTGGTGGGTTACAGGGTGGTTCTCTAGTACGAGAGATGTTAGAGAGCTGAGTAGACAGCTAATGAGAGAAAGATGATTTTGATGGGGTGCCCCCTAGGCCTTATATACTCTACCATGGGGTGATACATGCATATATGATAACAACGTGCGCCTAAGTAATAGTGAACCAACTGAACTTATCTTCCTATAATTCTGTCGACTTATCATCATTCAGTTCCAATCCCTGAGGGCGTAGCGCGGGAGAATCAGATCACTGTCGTGGATAATGCTTAAACCCATTAGGCTGTCTGGGCTCAAGTTGGTCCAATCTTGCGTCGATCCACTCTGCCAGACATTCCTCCCCAGGCCCACGAAAGGATGGCCTTGCGAAACAATGGGCATAAGGCCTTTCGCGAGGTCTTCTAGCCTTCTAGTGGACCTGGGGGATATCCGTCCCCCACAAGATCGGCCTCCTCTTTCAAAAAATCAACTAAGTAGAGTTTGCCGTCTAATACACCCTTAAACGCTAATGAACCATCACTCCTTCTAAAGACAGATACATCAACATTTGTAAACAAACAATTGTAGTCCATGTGGCACAATTGACTTACAGACAGGAGGTTGTACCCTAATGACTCTACTAAAAATACATTTGAAATAGAGTGCTCGCTTGTGATGGCTATTTTTCCCAAACCTTTGACCTTGCCTTGATTCCCATCTCCAAAGATAATCGTTTTCTAGGAATCCTTGTTCTTGACGTAGGAGGTGAACATCTTCTTCTCCCCCGTCATGTGGTTTGTGCATCCGCTGTCGATTATCCAGCTAGATCCCCCGGATGCATAAACTTGCAAGGCAATTTATGCTTTGGTTTTAGGTACCCAACTCTTGTTGGGTCCTACAAGGTTAGTCACAATAGCTTTGGAACCCAAATACAAGTCTTGTCTCCCTTGCATTTGGTTCCCAACTTTCTAGCAACTACTTTTTCATTCTTACATAAAAGCACAAATGAAGTATTGCAAGCATGGTAAATGTTGGAAGGTTCATTGCACATTCTCCTAGGCACATGAGGCACAACATTACTTCTCCTAGGCCTACTTCTACCATGCACGAAAGTAGAGCTAGAGGCAAACATAGCATGTGAATCATTATAAGCAACATGAATATGACTCTTATTATGACTAGCAATTTTCCTATCATAAATAAAAGCATGGTTTCTTTGAGGACTACTAGCCATAGGGGCCTTCCCTTTCTCCTTGGTGAGAATGGGAGCCTTTTGGCTTGTTAAGTTCTTGGTTTCCCTTCAAAAACCAAGTCCATCCTTAATTGAGGGGTGTCTACCAACAGTGTAGGCATCCCTAACAAACTTTAATTTATCAAAATCACTTTTGCAAGTCTTAAGTTGAGCATTAAGACTTGCCACTTCATCATTCAACTTAGTAATAGAGATAAGATGTTCATTGCATGCATCAACATCAAAGTTCTTACATCTATTACAAATACTAACATGCTCTACACATGAATTTATTTTACTAACTTCCTCTAGCTTAGCATTTAATTCATCATTTAAACTCCTTAAACTAGAGACAGATTCATGGCAAGCAGACAATTCAGAGGATAGCACTTCATTTCTTTTCATTTCTAAAGCAAGAGATTTTTGAACAATAATAAATTTGTCATGCTCTTCATACAAAATATCTTCTTGCTTCTCTAATCTATCCTTTTCATTAAGGGCATCAATTAATTCATTAATTTTGTCTACTTTGTTTCTATCTAAGGCTTTAAACAAATCAGTATAGTCTACTTCATCATCAGATGACTCTACATCACTAGAAGAAGTATACTTGGGAGTGTTCCGAATACATACCTTCTTTTCCTTAGCCATAAGGCACGTATGGCATTTGTTTGGGAAGAGCAAAGATTTGTCAAAGGCCGAGGCAGCCAACCCTTCATCATCAGAGTCGGATGAAGAGCAGTCGGAATTCCATTCCTTTCCAAGATGCGCCTCGCCCTTCGCCTTCTTGTAATTCTTCTTCTTCTCTTTCTTCCCATATTTTTCTTGTTCCTGATCATTATCATTATTAGGGCATTGAGCTATGAAATGACCAGTCTTACCGCATTTGAAACAGGAGCACTTTCCCCTTGCTTTGTTCTTATTGGGGTACTCCTTGCGTCCTTTCAATGCGGTCTTGAAGCGCTTGATGATTAGGGCCATCTCATCTTCGTTTAGCCCAGCAGCCTCAACTTGTGCCACCTTGCTTGGTAGCGCCTCCCTGTTTCTTGTTGCTTTGAGAGCAACAGGTTGTGGCTCGTAGACGGGTAGTGGACCATTAAGTGCATCGTCTACGTATCGTGCTTCTTTCACCATCATGCGCCCGCTCATGAATTTTCCAAGAATCTCCTCGGGCGTCATCTTGGTGTACCTGGGATTTTCACGAATAAGATTCACAAGATGGGGATCAATAACTGTAAATGACCTGAGCATGAGTCGGGCGATGTCATGATCCGTCCATCTTGTGCTTCCATAGCTTCTAATCTTGTTGACCAGGGTCTTGAGCCTGTTGTAGGTTTGTGTTGACTCTTCTCCCTTGATCATGGCGAATCTCCCTAGCTCGCCTTCCACCAACTCCATTTTGATGATCATTGTAGCATCATTTCCCTCATGTGAGATCTTGAGGGTGTCCCAGATTTGCTTGGCGTTGTCCAAGCCGCTAACCTTGTTGTATTCATCCCTGCACAAAGATGCTAGCAAAATAGTGGTAGCTTGTGCATTCTTATGAATTTGTTCATTTATCATCATAGGGTTATCCGTACTATCGAAATGCATTCCATTTTCCACAATTTCCCAAATGCTAGGATGGAGAGAAAATAGATGACTACACATTTTATGACTCCAAAATGAGTAATTCTCTCCATCAAAGTTTGGGGGTTTTCCTAGAGGAATAGAGAGTAAATGTGCATTCGAATTGTACGTCATGCGAGAATAGTCAAAAGAGTAGTTTTGATTAACCGTTCTCTTTTTCTACGAGTCATCGTCGTCGTCGTCTCTTGGTGAAGAAGAGGAGGCATCGCTGTCGTAGTAAATGATCTTCTTGATGCGCCTCTTCTTCTTCCCGTCCCTCTTCTTGTGACTTGATCCTGAGTCAGTGGGCTTGTTGTCCCTTGGCTCGTTGAAGAGGGACTCCTTCTCCTTGTCGTTGACCACCATCCCCTTTCCTTTAGGATCCATCTCTTTGGACGATTAGTCCCTTAGATGAAGAGTATGGCTCCGATACCAATTGAGAGCACCTAGAGGGGGGTGGATAGGTGATCCTGTAAAATGCAACACTAAATTCCAACAAGCTTGATTAAAGAGATATTAGCGCAAGTTAATCAAGTCACAATCACAGAGAGATCAACACAAAACATGCGATTTTTATCCCATGGTTCGGCCAGGTAATACTTGCCTACTTCCACGTTGTGGCGTCCCAATGGGCGAGGGTTGCACTCAACCCCTTTCAAGTGATCCGATGATCAACTTGAATACCACGATATTTTCCTTAGAGTATTTTCCTGTTTGCGAGGAATCTCCACAACTTGGAGTCTCTCGCCCTTACAACAAAGATCACAATGAAAGCACATAGTAAGGTTGGGAAGAGCAACACACACAAGACTCAAATACGCAGCACAACCACGCACACAAGTCAAGACTTGAGCTCGAAACGCAACGCACGGAGTGCACAACTCAAATGGAGCTCAAATCACTATCACAAAGAATCAAATGCGTGAAGTTGGAGTCTTGGAGTCTTAGGATGCTTAGTGAATGCTTGGGTGACTCCTCCATGCGCCTAGGGGTCCCTTTTATAGCCCCAAGGCAGCTAGGAGCCGTTGGAGGCCAACTTGGAAGGCCAAACTTGCCTTCTGTCGGGTGGTGCACCGAACAGTTCGGTGAACCACCAGACAGTCCCTGTAGCTCTCCGGTGTGCGATCGCCTTCCAAATCAGGCGCATCCGACCGTTGCAACTCCGAGTCCGTCGGCGCACCAGACACCGTTCGATGCACACCGGACAGTCCGGTGCCCCCGCCAACCGTTGGAGCTGCCACGCGTCGCGCGAAGATTGTGCGGCCGACCATTGGCGCTGGCGACCGTTGGCTCACCGGATAGTCCGGTGCACCAACGGACAGTCCGGTGAATTATAGCCACGTCACCTTTTTGCTTTTCCCGAGGGCGACGAGTTCGCCGCGGATGGCTCATCGGACAGTCCGGTGATCCATCGGACGGTCCGGCGAATTATAGCCGTACGCTGTCGTCGAGTCCCGAGAGCGACCTTTTCACGTGGACCTGCCTGGAGCACCGGACAGTCCGGTGTGCCAAGCCGAGCAGGAGTTGGCTGCACAGAGCCAAGTCTTTTTCCAATTCTTTTCTCCCTGATTCTAGCACTTAGACAAAATATGTTAGTACTCAAAACAATGTACTAAGTCTAGAAACATACCTTTATCTTTGATTTGCACATCTCACTTTATTTGGCACATTAGAACTTAATTAAAGGTGTTGGGCACTTAATCACCAAAACATTATAGAAATTGCCCAAGGGAACATTTCCCTTTCAGTCACGCTGTGTCATGAGAGAGATCATGGCAGCAAAATAGAGAAAAAGCCAGTGAAACAAACTTTTAGGCTATGGAATGTATGTGATGGGTTCAAGTCAGGTTGCTTGTATTTTTACCTTTTCCTTAGCCATAGCTCATTTTTTATTTGTCCTCCGCTACTGGCTGTGCTGCACGCATGTGTTTGGGAGTGAAGCAGTGTGCTGTGTGGGCGTATGGTTAGCATGGTGTTAAGTTATTTTGCTGAATCAGCTTTGGGTTATCACTGGATTTTATGGTCACACTGTGTCATGAGAGAGATCATGGCAGCAAAATGGAGAAAAAGCCAGTGAAACAAACTTTCAGGTTGTGGAATGTATGGGATGGGTTCAAGTGAGGTTGCTTGTATTTTTACCTTAGCCATAGCTCTTTTTTTATTTGTCCTCCGCTACTGGCTGTGCTGCACGCATGTGTTTGGGAGCGAAGCAGCGTGCTGTGTGGTTGGCATGGTGTTAAGTTATTTTGCTGATTCAGCTTTGGGTTATCACTGGATTTGTTGGTCACGCTGTGTCATGAGAGAGATCATGACAGCAAAATGGAGAAAAAGCCAATGAAACAAACTTTTAGGATGTGGAATGTATTGGATGTGTTCAAGTCAGGTTGCTTGTGTTTTTAACTTTTCCTTAGCCATAGCTCATTTTTTATTTGTCCTCCGCTACTGGCTGTGCTGCACGCATGTGTTTGGGAGCGAAGCAGCGTGCTATGTGGGCATATGGTTGGTATGGTGTTAATTTATTTTGCTGATTCAGCTTTGTGTTATCACTGGATTTGATGGTCACGCTGTGTCATGAGAGAGATCATGGCAGCAAAATGGAGAAAAAGCCAGTGAAACAAACTTTCAGGCTGTGGAATGTATGGGATGAGTTCAAGTCAGATTGCTTGTATTTTTACCTTTTCCTTAGCCATAGCTCATTTTTTATTTTTCCTCCGCTACTGGCTGTGCTGCACGCATGTGTTTGGGAGCGAAGCAGCGTGCTGTGTGGGCGTATGGTTGGCATGGTGTTAAGTTATTTTGCTGATTCAGCTTTAGGTTATCACTGGATTTGTTGGTCACGCTGTGTCATGAGAGAGATCATGGCAGCAAAATGGAGAAAAGCCAGTGAAACAAACTTTTAGGCTGTGGAATGTATGGGATGGGTTCAAGTCAGGTTGCTTGTATTTTTACCTATTCCTTAGCCATAGCTCTTTTATTATTTGTCCTCCGCTACTGGTTGTGCTGCACGCATGTGTTTGGGAGCGAAGTAGCGTGCTATGTGGGCGTATGGTTGGCATGGTGTTAATTTATTTTGCTGATTCAGCTTTGGGTTATCACTGGATTTGATGGTCACGCTGTGTCATGAGAGAGATCATGGCAGCAAAATGGAGAAAAAGCCAGTGAAACAAACTTTCAGGCTGTGGAAGGTATGGGATGGGTTCAAGTCATGTTGCTTGTATTTTTACCTTTTCCTTAGCCATAGCTCATTTTTTATTTGTCCTCCGCTACTGGCTGTGCTGCATGCATGTGTTTGGGAGCGAAGCAGCGTGCTGTTTTGGCGTATGGTTGGCATGGTGTTAAGTTATTTTGTTGATTCAGCTTTGGGTTATCACTGGATTTGATGGTCACACTGTGTCATGAGAGAGATCATGGCAGCAAAACGGAGAAAAAGCCAGTGAAACAAACTTTCATTCTATGGATTGTTTGGGATGGGTTCAAGTCAGGTTGCTTGTATTTTTAGCTTTTCCTTAGCCATAGCTCTTTTTTTTATTTGTCGTCCGCTACTGGCTGTGCTGCACGCATGTGTTTGGGAGCGAAGCAGCGTGCTGTGTGGGCGTATTGTTGGCATGGTGTTAATTTATTTTGCTGATTCAGCTTTGGGTTATCACTGGATTTGATGGTCACACTGTGTCATGAGAGAGATCATGGCAGCAAAATGGAGAAAAAGCCAGTAAAACAAACTTTCAGGCTGTGGAATGTATGGGATGGGTTCAAGTCAGTTTGCTTATATTTTTACCTTTTCCTTAGCCATAGCTCATTTTTTATTTGTCCTCCGCTACTAGCTATGCTGCACACATGTGTTTGGGAGCGAAGCAGCGTGCTGTGTGGACGTATGGTTGGCATGGTGTTAAGTTATTTTGCTGATTCAGCTTTGGGTTATCACTAGATTTGATGGTCACGCTATGCCATGAGAGAGATCATGGCAGCAAAATGGAGAAAAAAGCCAGTGAAACAAACTTTCAGGCTGTGGAATGTATGCGATGGGTTCAAGTCAGGTTGCTTCTATTTTTACATTTTTCTTAGCCATAGCCCATTTTTTATTTGTCCTCCGCTACTGGCTGTGCTGCACACATGTGTTTGGGAGCGAAGCAGCGTGCTGTGTGGGCGTATGGGTGGCATGGTGTTAAATTATTTTGTTGATTCAGCTTTGGGTTAGCACTGGATTTGATGGTCACGATGTGTCATGAGAGAGATCATGGTAGCAAAATGGAGAAAAAGCCAGTGAAACAAACTTTCAGGCTGTGGAATGTATGGGATGGGTTCAAGTCAGGTTGCTTGTATTTTTACCTTTTCCATAGCCATAGCTCATTTTTTATTTGTCCTCCGCTACTGGCGGTGCTGCACGCTTGTGTTTCGGAGCGAAGCATCGTGCTGTGTCGGCGTATGGTTGGCATGGTGTTAAATTATTTTGCTGGTTCATCTTTGGGTTATCACTGGATTTGATGGTCACGCTGTGTCATGAGAGAGATCATGGCAGCAAAATAGAGAAAAAGCAAGTGAAACAAACTTTCAGGCTATGGAATGTATGGGATGGGTTCAAGTCAGGTTGCTTGTATTTTTACCTTTTCCTTATCCATAGCTCATTTTTTCTTTGTCCTCCGCTACTGGCTGTGCTGCACGCATGTGTTTGGGAGCGAAGCAACGTGCTGTGTGGGCGTATGGTTGGCATGGTGTTAAATTATTTTGCTGATTCAGCTTTAGGTTATCACTGGATTTGATGGTCACGCTGTGTCATGAGAGAGTTCATGGTAGCAAAATGAAGAAAAAGCCAGTGAAACAAACTTTCAGGCTGTGGAATGTATGGGATGGGTTCAAGTCAGGTTGCTTGTGTTTTTACCTTTTTCTTAGCCTTAGCTCATTTTTTATTTGTCCTCCCCTAGTGGATGTGCTGCACGCATGTGTTTGGGAACGAAGCAACGTGTTGTGTGGGTGTATGGTTGGCATGGTGTTAAATTATTTTGCTGATTCAGCTTTGGGTTATCGCTGGATTTGATGGTCACGCTGTGTGATGAGAGAGATCATGGCACCAAAATGGAGAAAAAGCCAGTGAAACAAACTTTTAGGCTGTGGATTGTTTGGGATGTGTTCAAGTCAGGTTGCTTGTATTTTTACCTTTTCCTTAGCCATAGCTCTTTTTTTATTTGTCGTCCGCTACTGGCTGTGCTGCAAGCATGTGTTTGGGAGCGAAGCAGCGTGCTGTGTGGGCGTATTGTTGGCTTGGTGTTAATTTATTTTGCTGATTCAGCTTTGGGTTATTACTGGATTTGATGGTCACGCTGTGTCATGAGAGAGATCATGGCAGCAAAATGGAGAAAAAAGCCAGTGAAACAAACATTTAGGCTGTGGAATGTATGTGATGGGTTCAAGTGAGGTTGCTTGTATTTTTACCTTTTCCTTAGCCATAGCTAAATTTTTATGTCCTCCGCTACTGGCTGTGCTGCATGCATGTGTTTGGTAGCGAAGCAGCGTGCTGTGTGGGCGTATGGTTGGCATGGTGTTAAGTTATTTTGCTGATTCAGCTTTGGGTTATCACTGGATTTGATGGTCACGCTGTGTCATGAGAGAGATCATGGCAGCAAAATGGAAAAAAGCCAGTGAAACAAACTTTCAGGCTGTGGAATGTATGGGATGGGTTCAAGTCAGGTTGCTTGTATTTTTACCTTTTCCTTAGCCATAGCTCATTTTTTATTTGTCCTCTGCTACTGGCTGTGCTGCACGCATGTGTTTGGGAGCGAAGCAGCGTGCTGTGTGGGCATATGGGTGGCATGGTGTTAATTATTTTGCTGATTCAGCTTTGGGTTATCACTGGATTTGTGAAGCGTCCCCAATCCTCTGGGACTCAAATGTGATACAATTACTAGTCCCAGGAGGCTAGCAAACACATTTATACATCAGATGATACCAAATCTGCTTAAACGAGACAAACCTATAAAGGTGGCAGTCAACTTTAAGAGTTGGTCCACAACTCGAGACATATCATCAGAGTGGGGCTGAAGCAGCCCGATATACGCAGCGAAGCAAGTCAGTGGTCCAACAGCCACAGGCAAGGTTGGGAACAGTCGTAACTCTTACCCGATCTCCTTTTTCTGAAAAACAACAAATAAGCAAGGGTGAGTACAAACGTACTCAGCAGCCCACCTTCACCCGCGGAATGGGGAAATCAGATATAATGCATGGAATATGTGGAGCTCGGGATATTTTGCAGAAACAGCAATATTTAATGCAGAGTTGTTTTGAAAAACATTTTGTATTTTTGCAAAGCGCGTCCTCTCCAAAAGGAGCAGGAAGTTTTTCAGTATTATAACAAAATCCCCTGGACTAAACCATCCAGGCATCTCAGCAGTTTCCCACTGGTTTTCCTTTTCAAAAACCGCTACTGGACTTCCCGTCCACCATAGCTCACGGCTCAACCGCCGAACCTTTTTAAAAACCACTTTTCTCAAAACCATCTCTTTTTTTTTGGAAAACAAAACATTAATTGCCATACCATACCAGACTCGTCCATTCCTGTGGACACAGACTATTCGAATAGGTTTTCAAACTCCGCGCAGAGGTGTACACTTTACCCACTAGTCCGGCTCTGCGATCTCATGGCCGATGAGATCCGAATCCGAATCTCTTTCTTTCCTCGCACGTCCTAACCTTAACAGTTATACCGGAAGGAGTCAGGCCACCGCCATGTCCAAACCGGACAAAACTTTCCCCCTCCTTATCCTCCCGGTGCTCCCCAGCCTTCATAACCCTGTGGTTGGACCGTACGAGTTCAGATTGAGTGACTGCCCATACAGTCTCGAGTGGTTGTACTTATCATGAGTACAGGTAGTGAAAGATGACAAACTGGTCCTTATAAGAGGGGACAATCCTTCTACTCACGCCTAAACCAGCTGAGCCATCACCTTAGGCCCTCCCCTAAACCAGGGAGTCCTTGATCATCCCTACTCAAAGGTGATAAGGGTGAAAACCCTTCATCAAACACATTTTGAAAAGCATTTTCTTTTGAAAACTCACACCTTTCCTCAAATCATTTGTAACAATTATATCAGGGATTGATTGCGGCAAGCGGCTGGGTGGCCATAATAACTTGTCTCAAAATCATATTATGCATAAAATAACAGGCTGAGGGTTGTGGTTGTAAAACATAGGTAATTTATGCATCAAAGGGATCCAGTGAGCTTGCCGTGCTTATCTGGCGAAGGGGGAAGGGGAGCTCGCGGAACTAGCTTCTGGCTCCACCGCCTGGTGTAGACTTGTAGATCTGGCCTCCACGAGACGGCACGAACGCTCCGATAACTATGCAACATGAACAAGCAAACATACAAACAAGCAAGTATGCCAACAAATATTTAGTATAGTGGTCAGAATAGCGATATATGGATGGGTAGAGTCTTGAGTAGAATCTGTGTCATGTGGTGTTGTGATATTACTAGTGGTGGAGCGGAGGTGCTTACCAGGAGGGTGGACTGGAGGTGAAGCGACACTATGCGTGTAGCCGGCAGAGCAGAGTAACTGAGTGGGTGGGGTGTTTGCCTTGGCTGAGGGTGTTGAGTGTGTGTGGAGAGGGAGAGGGTAGCTGGGTGTATTTATAGCTGGGTGTATGTGGTGTAGCACAGTGAAGTTCACTGTTGGTGAGAATAGTGACGAATGAATCGTCTGACTTAGTATGAACAGGAGAGTTATAGGTAGAATATGGGACAAGAGTATTTTGGGAGTCTTCTGAAATATGAACCATGTTTAAGGGATGACATGGTTGGATAGGGAATAATTCGATAAGAATTTAGAAACAAGAATTATTGGAATCGGAGTTTGGAAGCCTGGTTCGAAGGAATCTCAAAGTCAAGCATGCTCAACTTGGAGAAACCTGGGATGGGTGACCAGATGGGAAGTTCCTACTGGAAGGAAAATCACAGTCACCGGAGTTCGTATGACTGGAATATGGGTCTGGCTGGTCTTAGGTAGACTGGACAGCATGATGTATGAGTAGTTGAAATTTGGGGTGATCGGCTAAGCGATGAATAGTAACGATGAATAGTAACGATGAATAGTGACGATGAAAAAGTTACTAGATATTATAGATGAGTAGTAACGAGGATGAATAGCAACGATGATGAATAGTAACACTGAATAGTAACGATGGTGAATAGTGTCAGTGAATAGTAATGATGAATAGTAACGGTGAATAGTCGTATGAACGAACAATGAACGATGAATAGGAACTATGAACGAACGATGAACGATGAATAGGAACTATGAACGAACGGACGAACGATCGAATGATCGGACGAACGAACGATCGGAATTTCGGCAGCATAACGGCAGGACAAAGATTATCTGGAAGAACGATGAATAGGGACCATGAACGAATGATGAACGATGAATAGGAACTATGAACGAACGATGAACGATCGAATGATCGAACGAACGATCCGAATTTCGGCAGCATAACGACAGGACAAAGATTATTTGGATGAACGAACGGACGAACGATCGAATGATCGGACGAACGAACGATCGGAATTTCGGCAGCATAACGGCAGGACAAAGATTATCTGGAAGAACGATGAATAGGGACTATGAACGAACGATGGATAGGAACTATGAACGAACGATGAACGATCGAATGATCGAACGAACGAACGATCGGAATTTCGGCAGCATAACGGTAGGAAAAAGATTATTTGGACGAACGAACGGACGAACGATCGGACGAACGGACGAACGAACCATGAACGATCGAACGAACGATCGAACGATCGGACGAACGAACGAACAAACTAAGAACAGGGGATGAACGATCGAAGAACGATCGAATGATCCTTGTGCTAGTGTGTGCTTGTGTGGAACATGGAGTGGGTGTGTGTGTGGGGGGGGAAGAGAGTTGCCATGAAATGGCTTGGGGTGGGATGAGAGGAGGCCCTTGCCCCTCTATTTATAGCCATGGTGGGGGGATTAGGGGGAGGGATGAGAGCATTAGTGGGAGGATGAGAGGATTAGTGGGAGATTAGCATGTATTTGTCTTGTATAAGTGTAATTAGCTTGTAGAGCTCACCGTATGACACCGGAGGCGTACGTATACGTATGAGCATGAGGAAAGTTATGAAGAAAATATTTATAGGGACTAGAAAAATGATTCTGAAGGTATTTCTCAAGAGGAAAATATCTGGAGATATATCGGTGGAATATTTGGGCAGTATTTCTGGAAAGAACTTGAAGGGGATCACTAGGGAAATATCTGGGCAGTATTTCTGGAAAGAATTTAAGGGGGATCACTCGGAAAATATTTGTAGGATATTTTGAGGAGGATTTTGGAGATAATATAGACCACTATATTTTATTTGTTGATATCAACTCGCAAACAAACATTTTGAAATGAAACTTGAAATTCATTTTGAATTTAGGGTGAGTTTGAGAAAATTTCAGGATTTGAATTTTTGGGATGCTACAATTTGATGGTCACGTTGTGTCATGAGAGAGATCATGGCAGCAAAATGGAGAAAAAGCCAGTGAAACAAACTTTCAATCTGTGGAATGTATGGGATGGGTTCAAGTCAGGTTGCTTATATTTTTACCTTTTTCTTAGCCATAGCTCATTTTTTATTTGTCCTCCGCTACTGGCTGTGCTGCACGCATGTGTTTGGGAGCGAAGTAGCGTGCTGTGTGGACGTATGGTTGGCATGGTGTTAAGTTATTTTGCTGATTCAGCTTTGGGTTATCACTGGATTTGGTGATCACGTTGTGTCATGAGAGAGATCATGGCAGCAAAATGGAGAAAAAGCCAGTGAAACAAACTTTCACGCTGTGGAATGTATGAGATGGGTTCAAGTCAGGTTGCTTCTATTTTTACATTTTTCTTAGCCATAGCTCATTTTTTATTTGTCCTCCGCTACTGGCTGTGCTGCACGCATGTGTTTGGGAGCGAAGCAGCGTGCTGTGTGGGCATATGGGTGGCATGGTGTTAATTATTTTGCTGATTCAGCTTTGGTTAACACTGGATTTGATGGTCACGCTGTGTCATGAGAGAGATCATGGTAGCAAAATGGAGAAAAAGCCAGTGAAACAAACTTTCAGGCTGTGGAATGTATGGGATGGGTTCAAGTCAGGTTGCTTGTATTTTTAACTTTTCCTTAGCCATAGCTCATTTTTTATTTGTCGTCCGCTACTGGCTGTGCTGCACGCATGTGTTTAGCAGCGAAGCAGCGTGCTGTGTGGGCGTATGGTTGGCATGGTGTTAAATTATTTTGCTGATTCATCTTTGGGTTATCACTGGATTTGATGGTCACTCTGTGTCATGAGAGAGATCATGGCAGCAAAATAGAGAAAAAGCCAGTGAAACAAACTTTCAGGCTGTGAAATGTATGGGTTGGGTTCAAGTCAGGTTGCTTGTATTTTTACCTTTTCCTTAGCCATAGCTCATTTTTTCTTTGTCCTCCGCTACTGGCTGTGCTGCACGCATGTGTTTGGGAGCGAAGCAACGTGCTGTGTGGGCGTATGGTTGGCATGACGTTAAATTATTTTGCTGATTCAACTTTAGGTTATCACTGGATTTGATGGTCACGCTGTGTCATGAAAGAGATCATGGCAGCAAAATGGAGAAAAAAGCCAGTGAAACAAACTTTCAGGCTGTGGAATGTATGGGATGGGTTCAAGTCAGGTTGCTTGTATTTGTACCTTTTTCATAGCCATAGCTCTTTTTTTATTTGTCCTCCGCTACTGGCTGTGCTACACGCATGTGTTTGGGAGCGAAGCAGCGTGTTGTGTGGGCGTATGGGTGGCATGGTTGTAAAGCCCAAAATTGGTATAAGAAAAAAATAATAAAATGAATAAATAAATAAATTTATAAGAGGGTGTTTTAGGGATTCCTCGAATTCCTTTTTATTTCTCTTTGCATACTCAACTAATGGCATTAAATTATGCAAATAACAAACAAAGAAATGAATAAATAAATGTGTCTCTCATGCTGATATTATTTCTGTGATGCATTTTATTTGAATCAAGGAATCATAATTTAAATCGACCCCAACTTACAAATGAAAATATAAAAAAGGGGGAATTTTAATAAAGTCATTCTTTTCTTCCCTAATTAAACAATAGGGAGAAGAATAAATAATAATAACAATAAATAAATAATATCAGTGTAGGTAGAAGAAGTATTATTCATATTATACTGTTGTGTGATTTTTAAATCTAGAGAAAAAGACAAGGATTTAAATTGGGTTGGAATACATGAACTTGATAAAAAAAGGAAAAAGAAAAAGAAAAAGAAAAACAAACCTGTGTTGGGCCCAATCTTCAGCCGGCCTTCCCACTTCTCTCCTCCTCGCCAGCCCACTGCTCCCTGCCGTTCTCACCGTCCTGTGGGGCCCACAAGTCAGCAGCCTCAACCGGAGTCCGCGCGCGTCTATCCATGTCATGGACACATGGGGCCCACGCCGTCAACCGCTCTCTTCGCCGCGCGCATCACTCACCCAGGCTACTCTCGCTCTCTCCCAGAAACGCTTACGTGTGGGCCATCTTCATCAGAACTCTCCAACCTCCCTGCGCCGAACCCGTCGCGTGAACCTTGCGGGATTGGCGTGCCTTGTACCCGGGGATTGGCCCTCTCCGCTCGGTTTCTGTTGGACCTGGGTCATGGGGGTATAAATCCCGAGCCGAGGTGCCTCAGGGCCATACTCATCGGGTGCCTCGCAAGAAATACGCGTTGTGGTGCCGATGGGGTCTGGGGCATGACCTTGGGGGATTTTAAGGATCCGCCGCCGCCACCGGCGTTACTCGCCACGACGCCGCTGGGTACCCGATTGGGGAGCCAGAGACCTTCGCAAACACACACCACACATAACCAGGTGCTCATCGTGCAGGATTAGTGCGCGAGGCTCGGGTAATCGCTCACCGTCGCTGAATATTGTTGCCGAGCCGCACGCTTCCGTGGCTAGGCACCTCCGCCCTTCTATCCGCTGGTAATTTCCCCTCCCTTGTGTTTGTCCTACTCCTCCGTATGTGTTTCACAGGTCCGTATGGGGATTTGTGCGCAGGCTTTACGCTTTGGCGAGCTTGGTCGCCGCTGGGCAGGCCAGCGCCGCCGTGGTCGGCCAGCTGCTTGGGGAAGAAGGGTGTTGGCCATTGATCTGTGATTGGCCGCGCAGGATTAGATCTAGGGGGAAACTGAATCCTAACCGTTGGATCCTTTTTGGGTGATCGTGATCAAAACGCTGATACCGATTCGGCTCGGGGATGTTCGGGTCGTTGATCTTGAATCGGAGGGCCGCGGGTTGATTCCGGTTCGGATGATGCCCAATCTAATGCTGCCCATCAATTCTAAATCGGATAGCCGATACTCGCCCGTACCCCTTCGACCTCTGCATTTTGCAGAAGAGCCCTTTCTCTTTCTGTGAATCAACCCGCCGTCCAACTCAGGGGATTTCTGAGTCTGCGTAAATCTTTCAAGTTAGCCCCTGGTCTCTTAAGAAATAATGTGCCCAGTCCAGAAGCCTGAGGGAATTCAGAATTTATTTTAGAGAATGATTTTTAATACAAAAACAAAACTAGAACCTTGTGAAATTCATATTTAATTCATTTTAGCTCCAAATTGAGTTATTCTAGTTGCAATAATTTTGTTTTAATATTATCTATCACCTAGTAACT
This sequence comes from Zea luxurians, assembly GCA_029449295.1. Lineage (NCBI taxonomy): Eukaryota > Viridiplantae > Streptophyta > Magnoliopsida > Poales > Poaceae > Zea > Zea luxurians. Next base: position 5,771,587 of record JAOPSE010000103.1, on the reverse strand, counting down.
CTGTTTAGTCATGAAACCTAGATCAAAATTATCCACTTGATTTATTATATACTAGGTATTTAATAACTTCAAAAATTCATAACTTAGTAATCGTAGCTCCAAATTTAGTGGTTCTTGTTTCTACGATCTCGTTACGCAGCGTAGAGTATTATTATGTAGTTTATTCATATGTTTGGTGTGATGTTAATTTTGTCTATACCATGTTTGTTTGTATTGCTACGTTTAGAAGTGAGGTCACGAGAATCTGAAGAGCAAGTTGGTACCTGGAATCTCAAGTCCCAAGCAAGTTGTGCCCTTGATCACTTCTTTTTACTCAGTCATGTTCTAATTAATCATAATGATCTGCATAGGTTAATTTTGATGGGACCCAATAGGTTACCCTAGTTTGACTATCTTTATACCTTGTTCACCATTGGATTTTTGGGTAGTACCTGCTATTGCTTTATGTGGTTTTGGGTATAGAGATACATTTTATTCATGATTATCTTTTATTATCAGTTGTTATTTTCTGTTCATGATAAGATCATTATGTTAATTGGAACATGGAGAACCACCCGGGAAAATAGTGCTACCACAAGGGTTTAATGGGACGCCCTTGGCCAACTAACTAGGAAAGCTAGTGGAAGACTACCTTACCCGGAAGGGGCAAGGGCAGTAGGGGAGTGGTCAGTGTATGGAGGCCCTTGGGATGATTTTGCTGCGATGGCGGTCATGCGAGGGATTCCTGCATTGGAGCTTCCTATAAACTGTAGCGGGTTTTCTGAAGCTAGTGGAACTTTGTAAAGGCCTTGTAGTGTTACCCTGCCTCGCCTCCTCGGTAGAGGTGTATGGGATTGGCCGTCTCTTGGCAGATGGGTAACATGACTTGTGGGTAAAGATGCGCAACCTCTGCAGAGTGTAAAACTAGTATACTAGCCGTGCTCACGGTCATGAGCGGCTCGGACACTCACATGATTAATTTATGGAACTAAATTCAATTTGTCATATGCATTGCATCACAGGTGATGTTGTTACTGTTGTTCTACTACTTAATTGGGATTGGTATTTACTTATACTTAGTAACTGCTAATAAAATTTTGACCAACTTTAAAAGCAATGCTCTGCTCTAACCATCCTCTTTGGTAAGCCTTACACTTCACGTGAACTCCCACCTTTGGCGAGTTCATGCACATTATTCCCCACAACTTGTTAAGCTATGAACGTATGTGAGCTCACTCTTGCTGTCTCACACCCCCCATAGGTCAAGAACAGGTACCGCATGATGAGGCGCTTTGAGGATGCTGTGACGAGTTCGTGAGAGGTCTAGGTCGTCGTCTCCCAGTCAACTTTGGGTTGCTGGACCGTTGTCTCCTTATAATGTAATTATTTATTTTGTATAGAACTCTTGTTATGTAGTAAAGATGTGACATTCGATCATGTGCCATGATTCATCATATGTGTGAGACTTGGTCCCAGCACACCTGGTGATTGTTCGCGCCCGGGTCTTGGTGCCTCGAAACCCGGGTGTGACAATGGTGTTAAATTATTTTGCTGATTCATCTTTGGGTTATCACTGGATTTGATGGTCAAGCTGTGTCATGAGAGAGATCATGGCAGCAAAATGGAGAAAAAAGCCAGTGAAACAAACTTTTAGGCTGTGGAATGTATGGGATGGGTTCAAGTCAGGTTGCTTGTATTTTTACCTTTTTCTTAGCCATAGCTCATTTTTTATTTGTCCTCCGCTACTGGCTGTGCTGCACGCATGTGTTTGGGAGCGAAGCAGCGTGCTGCGTGGGCGTATGGGTGCCATGGTGTTAAATTATTTTGCTTATTCAGCTTTGGGTTATCACTTGATTTGATGGTCACGTTGTGTCATGAGAGAGATCATGGCAGCAAAATGGAGAAAAAAGCCAGTGAAACAAACTTTGAGGCTGTGGAATGTATGGGATGGGTTTAAGTCAGGTTGTTTGTATTTTTACCTTTTTCTTAGCCATAGCTCATTTTTTATTTGTCCTCCGCTACTGGCTGTGCTGCACGCATGTGTTTGGGAGCGAAGCAGCGTGCTGCGTGGGCGTATGGGTGGCATGGTGTTAAATTATTTTGCTGATTCAGCTTTGGGTTATTACTGGATTTGATGGTCACGTTTTGTCATGAGAGAGATCATGGCAGCAAAATAGAGAAAAAAACCAGTGAAACAAACTTTCAGGTTGTGGAATGTATGAGATGGGTTCAAGTCAGGTTGCTTGAATTTTTACCTTTTTCCTAGCCATAGCTCATTTTTTATTTGTCCTCCGCTACTGGTTGTGCTGCACGCATGTGTTTGGGAGCGAAGCAGCGTGCTGTGTGGGCGTATGGGTGGCATGGTGTTAAATTATTTTGCTGATTCAGCTTTGGGTTATCACTGCATTTGATGGTCACGCTGTGTCATGAGAGAGATCATGGCAGCAAAATGGAGAAAAAAGCCAGTGAAACAAACTTTCAGGCTGTGGAATGTATGGGATGGGTTAAAGTCAGGTTGCTTGTATTTTTACCTTTTTCTTAGCCATAGCTCATTTTTTATTTGTTCTCCGCTACTGGCTGTGCTGCACGCATGTGTTTGGGAGCGAAGCAGCATGTTGTGTGGGCGTATATGTGGCATGGTGTTAAATTATTTTGCTGATTCAGCTTTGGGTTATCACTGGATTTGATGGTCACATTGTGTCATGAGAGAGATCATGGCAGCAAAATGGAGAAAAAAGCCAGTGAAACAAACTTTCAGGCTATGGAATATATGGGATGGGTTCAAGTCAGGTTGCTTGTATTTTTACCTTTTTCTTAGCCATAGCTCATTTTTTATTTGTCGTCCGCTACTAGCTGTGCTGCACGCATGTGTTTGGGAGCGAAGCAGCGTACGGTGTGGGCGTATGGGTGGCATGGTGTTAAATTATTTTGGTAATTCAGCTTTGGGTTATCACTGGATCTGATGGTCACGCTGTGTCATGAGAGAGATTATAGCAGCAAAATGGAGAAAAAAGCCAGTGAAACAAACTTTCAGGCTGTGGAATGTATGAGATGGGTTAAAGTCAGGTTGCTTGTATTTTTACCTTTTTCTTAGCGATAGCTCATTTTTTATTTGTCCTCCGCTACTGGCTGTGCTGCCTGCATGTGTTTGCGAGCGAAGCAGCGTGCTGTGTGGGCGTATGAGTGACATGGTGTTAAATTATTTTGCTGATTCAGCTTTGGGTTATCACTGGATTTGATGGTCATGCTGTGTGATGAGAGAGATCATGGCAGCAAAATGGAGAAAAAAGCAAGTGAAACAAACTTTCAGGCTGTGGAATGTATGGTATGGGTTTAAGTCAGGTTGCTTGTATTTTTACCTTTTTCTTAGCCATAGCTCATTTTTTATTTGTCCTTCGCTACTGGCTGTGCTGCACGCATGTGTTTGGGAGCGAAGCAACATGCTGTGTGGGCGTTGGGTGGCATGGTGTTAAATTATTTTGCTTAATCAGCTTTGGGTTATCACTGGATTTGATGGTCATGCCGTGTCATGAGAGAGATCATGGCAGCAAAATGGAGAAAAGCCAGTGAAACAAACTTTCAGGCTGTGGAATGTATGAGATGGGTTCAAGTCAGGTTGCTTGTATTTTTTCCTTTTTCTTAGCCATAGCTCATTTTTTATTTGTCCTCCGCTACTGGCTGTGCTGCACTCATGTGTTTGTGAGCGAAGCAGCGTGCTGTGTGGGCGTATGGGTGGCATGGTGTTAAATTATTTTGCTGATTCAGCTTTGGGTTATCACTGGATTTGATGGTCACGCTGTGTCATGAGAGAAATCATGGCAGCAAAATGGAGAAAAAAGTCAGTGAAACAAACTTTCAGGCTGTGGAATGTATGAGATGGGTTCAAGTCAGGTTGCTTGTATTTTTACCTTTTTCTTAGCCATAGCTCATATATTATTTGTCCTCCGCTACTGGCTGTGCTGCACGCATGTGTTTGGGAGCGAAGCAGCGTGCTGTGTGGGCATATGGGTGGCGTGGTGTTAAATTATTTTGCTAATTCAGCTTTGGGTTGTCATTGGATTTGATGGTCACGCTGTGTCATGAGAGAGATCATGGCAGCAAAATGGAGAAAAAAACCAGTGAAACAAACTTTCAGGCCGTGGAATGTATGGGATGGGTTCAAGTCAGGTTGCTTGTATTTTTACATTTCTCTTAGCCATTGCTCATTTTTTATTTGTTCTCCGCTACTAGCTGTGCTGCACGCATGTGTTTGGGAGCGAAGCAGCGTGCTGTGTGGGCATATGGTGGCATGGTGTTCAATTATTTTGCTGATTCAGCTTTGGGTTATCACTGGATTTGATGGTCACGCTGTGTCATGAGAGAGATCATGGCAGTAAAATGGAGAAAAAAGCTAGTGAAACAAACTTTCAGGCTGTGGAATCTATGGGATGGGTTCAAGTCAGGTTGCTTGTATTTTTACCTTTTTCTTAGCCATAGCTCATTTTTTATTTGTCCTCCATTACTGGCTGTGCTGCACGCATGTGTTTGGGAGCGAAGCAGCGTGCTGTGTGGGCGTATGGGTGGCATGGTGATAAATTATTTTGCTGATTCAGCTTTGGGTTATCACTGGATTTGATGGTCACGCTGTGTCTTGAGAGAGATCATGGCAGCAAAATGGAGAAAAAAGTCAGTGAAACAAACTTTCAGGCTGTGGAATGTATGGGATGGGTTCAAGTCAGGTTGCTTGTATTTTTAACTTTTTCTTAGCCATAGCTCATTTTTTATTTGTCCTCCGCTACTGGCTGTGCTGCACGCATGTGTTTGTGAGCGAAGTAGCATGCTGTGTGGGCGTATGGGTGGCATGGTGTTAAATTATTTTGCTGATTCAGCTTTGGGTTATCACTGTATTTGATGGTCACATTGTGTCATGAGAGAGATCAGGGCAGCAAAATGGAGAAAAAAGCCAGTGAAACAAACTTTTAGGCTGTGGAATGTATGGGATGGGTTCAAGTTAGGTTGCTTGTATTTTTACCTTTTTCTTAGCCATAGCTCATTTTTTATTTGTCCTCCGCTACTGGCTGTGCTGCACGCATGTGTTTGGGAGCGAAGCAGCGTGCTGTGTGGGCGTATGGGTGGCATGGTGTTAAATTATTTTGCTGATTTAGCTTTGGGTTATCACTGGATTTGATGGTCACGTTGTGTCATGAGAGAGATCATGGCAGCAAAATGGAGAAAAAAGCCAGTGAAACAAACTTTCAGGCTGTGGAATGTATGGGATGGGATCAAGTCAGGTTGCTTGAATTTTTACCTTTTTCTTAGGCATAGCTCATTTTTTTATTTGTCCTCCGCTACTGGCTGTGCTGCTCGCATGTGTTTAGGAGCGAAGCAGCGTGCTGTGTGGGCATATGGGTGGCATGGTGTTAAATTATTTTGCTGATTCAGCTTTGGGTTATCACTAGATTTGATGGTCACGATGTGTCATGAGAGAGATCAGGCAGCAAAATGGAGAAAAAAGCTAGTGAAACAAAATTTCAGGCCGTGGAATGTATGAGATGGGTTCAAGTCAGGTTGCTTGTATTTTTACCTTTTTCTTAGCCATAGCGCATTTTTTATTTGTCCTCCGCTACTGGCTGTGCTGCACGCATGTGTTTGGGAGCGAAGCAACGTGCTGTGTGGGCGTATGGGTGGCATGGTGTTAAATTATTTTGCTGATTTAGCTTTGGGTTATCACTAGATTTGATGGTCATGCTGTGTCATGAGAGAGATCATGGCAGCAAAATAGAGAAAAAAGCCAGTGAAACAAACTTTCAGGCTGTGGAATGTATGGGATGGGTTCAAGTGAGGTTGCTTGTATTTTTACCTTTTTCTTCGCCATAGCTCATTTTTTATTTGTCCTCCGCTACTGACTGTGCTGCACGCATGTGTTTGGGAGCGAAGCAGCGTGCTGTGTGGGCGTATGGGTGGCATGGTGTTAAATTATTTTGCTGATTCAGCTTTGGGTTATCACTGGATTTGATGGTCACGCTGTGTCATGAGAGAGATCATGGCAGCAAAATGGAGAAAAAAGCCAGTGAAACAAACTTTCAGGCTATGGAATGTATGAGATGGGTTCAAGTCAAGTTGCTTGTATTTTTACCTTTTTCTGAGCCATAGCTCATTTTTTATTTGTCGTCCGCTACTGTGCGCACGCATGTGTTTGGGAGCGAAGCAGCGTGCTGTGTGGGCGTATGGGTGGCATGATGTTAAATTATTTTGCTGATTCAGCTTTGGGTTATCACTGGATTTGATGGTCACGGTGTGTCTTGAGAGAGATCATGGCAGCAAAATGGAGAAAAAAGTCAGTGAAACAAACTTTCAGGCTGTGGAATGTATGGGATGGGTTCAAGTCAGGTTGCTTGTATTTTTAACTTTTTCTTAGCCATAGCTCATTTTTTATTTGTCCTCCGCTACTGGCTGTGCTGCACGCATGTGTTTGTGAGCGAAGTAGCATGCTGTGTGGGCGTATGGGTGGCATGGTGTTAAATTATTTTGCTGATTCAGCTTTGGGTTATCACTGTATTTGATGGTCACGTTGTGTCATGAGAGAGATCAGGGCAGCAAAATGGAGAAAAAAGCCAGTGAAACAAACTTTTAGGCTGTGGAATGTATGGGATGGGTTCAAGTTAGGTTGCTTGTATTTTTACCTTTTTCTTAGCCATAGCTCATTTTTTATTTGTCCTCCGCTACTGGCTGTGCTGCACGCATGTGTTTGGGAGCGAAGCAGCGTGCTGTGTGGGCGTATGGGTGGCATGGTGTTAAATTATTTTGCTGATTTAGCTTTGGGTTATCACTGGATTTGATGGTCACGCTGTGTCATGAGAGAGATCATGGCAGCAAAATGGAGAAAAAAGCCAGTGAAACAAACTCTCAGGCTGTGGAATGTATGGGATGGGATCAAGTCAGGTTGCTTGAATTTTTACCTTTTTCTTAGGCATAGCTCATTTTTTTATTTGTCCTCCGCTACTGGCTGTGCTGCTCGCATGTGTTTAGGAGCGAAGCAGCGTGCTGTGTGGGCATATGGGTGGCATGGTGTTAAATTATTTTGCTGATTCAGCTTTGGGTTATCACTGGATTTGATGGTCACGATGTGTCATGAGAGAGATCAGGCAGCAAAATAGAGAAAAAAGCTAGTGAAACAAACTTTCAGGCCGTGGAATGTATGGGATGGGTTCAAGTCAGGTTGCTTGTATTTTTACCTTTTTCTTAGCCATAGCTCATTTTTTATTTGTCCTCCGCTACTGGCTGTGCTGCACGCATGTGTTTGGGAGCGAAGCAACGTGCTGTGTGGGCGTATGGGTGGCATGGTTTTAAATTATTTTGCTAATTCAGCTTTGGGTTATCACTAGATTTGATGGTCATGCTCTGTCATGAGAGAGATCATGGCAGCAAAATAGAGAAAAAAGCCAGTGAAACAAACTTTCAGGCTGTGGAATTTATGGGATGGGTTCAAGTGAGGTTGCTTGTATTTTTACCTTTTTCTTCGCCATAGCTCATTTTTTATTTGTCCTCCGCTACTGACTGTGCTGCACGCATGTGTTTGGGAGCGAAGCAGCGTGCTGTGTGGGCGTATGGGTGGCATGGTGTTAAATTATTTTGCTGATTCAGCTTTGGGTTATCACTGGATTTGATGGTCACGCTGTGTCATGAGAGAGATCATGGCAGCAAAATGGAGAAAAAAGCCAGTGAAACAAACTTTCAGGCTATGGAATGTATGAGATGGGTTCAAGTCAAGTTGCTTGTATTTTTACCTTTTTCTGAGCCATAGCTCATTTTTTATTTGTCGTCCGCTACTGTGCTGCACGCATGTGTTTGGGAGCGAAGCAGCGTGCTGTGTGGGCGTATGGGTGGCATGATGTTAAATTATTTTGCTGATTCAGCTTTGGGTTATCACTGGATTTGATGGTCACGGTGTGTCATGAGAGAGATTATGGCAACAAAATGGAGAAAAAAGCCAGTGAAACAAACTTTCAGGCTGTGGAATTTACGGGATGGGTTCAAGTCAGGTTGCTTGTATTTTTACCTTTTTCTTAGCCATAGCTCATTTTTTATTTGTCCTCCGCTACTAGCTGTGCTGCACGCATGTGTTTGGGAGCGAAGCAGCGTGCTGCGTGGGCGTATGGGTGGCATGGTGTTAAATTATTTTGCTTATTCAGCTTTGGGTTATCACTGGATTTGATGGTCACGCTGTGTCATGAGAGAGATCATAACAGCAAAATGGAGAAAAAAGCCAGTGAAACAAACTTTTAGGCTGTGGAATGTATGGGATGGGTTCAAGTCAGGTTGCTTGTATTTTTACCTTTTTCTTAGCCATAGCGCATTTTTTATTTATCCTCCGCTACTGGCTGTGCTGCACGCATGTGTTTGAGAGCGAAGCAGCGTGCTGTGTGGGCGTATGGGTGGCATGTTGTTAAATTTATTTGCTGATTCAACTTTGAGTTATCACTGGATTTGATGGTCACGCTGTGTCATGAGAGAGATCATGGCAGCAAAATGGAGAAAAAAGCCAGTGAAACAAACTTTCAGGCTGTGGAATGTATGGGATGGGTTCAAGTCAGGTTGCTTGTATTTTTACCTTTTTATTAGCCATAGCTCATTTTTTATTTGTCCTCCGCTACTGGTTGTGCTGCACGCATGTGTTTGGGAGCGAAGCAGCGTGCTTTGTGGGTGTATGGGTGGCATGGTGTTAAATGATTTTGCTAATTCAGCTTTGGGTTATCACTGGATTTGATGGTCACGATGTGCCATGAGAGAGATCAAGGTAGCAAAATGGAGAAAAAAGCTAGTGAAACAAACTTTCAGGCTGTGGAATGTATGAGATGGGTTCAAGTCAGGTTGCTTGTATTTTTACCTTTTTCTTAGCCATAGCTCATTTTTTATTTGTCCTCCGCTACTGGCTGTGCTGCACGCATGTGTTTGGGAGCGAAGCAGCGTGCTGTGTGGGCATAAGGGTGGCAGGGTGTTAAATTATTTTGCTGATTCAGCTTTGGGTTATCACTGGATTTGATGGTCACGCTGTATCATGAGAGAGATCATGGCAGCAAAATGGAGAAAAAAGCCAGTGAAACAAATTTTTGGCTGTGGAATGTATGGGATGGGTTCAAGTCAGGTTGCTTAAATTTTTACCTTTTTCTTAGCCATAGCTCATTTTTTATTTGTCCTCAGCTACTGGCTGTGCTGCACGCATGTGTTTGGGAGCGAAGCAGCGTGCTGTGTGGGCGTATGGGTGGCATGGTGTTAAATTATTTTACTGATTCAGCTTTGGGTTATCAGTGGATTTGATGGTCACGCTGTGTCATGAGAGAGATCATGGCAGCAAAATGGAGAAAAAAGCCAGTGAAACAAACTTTCAGGCTGTGGAATGTATGGGATGGGTTCAAGTCAGGTTGCTTGTATTTTTAACTTTTTCTTAGTCATAGCTCATTTTTTATTTGTCCTCCGCTACTGGATGTGATGCACGTATGTGTTTGGGAGCGAAGCAACGTGCTGTGTGGGGGTATGGGTGGCATGGTGTTAAATTATTTTGCCTATTCAGCTTTGGGTTATCACTGGATTTGATGGTCACGCTGTGTCATCAGAGAGATTATGGCAGCAAAATGGAGAAAAAAGCCAGTGAAACAAACTTTTAGGCTGTGAAATGTATGGGATGGGTTCAAGTCTGGTTGCTTGTATTTTTACCTTTTTCTTAGCCATAGCTCATTTTTTCTTTGTCCTCCGCTACTGGCTGTGCTGCACGCATGTGTTTGGGAGCGAAGCAGCGTGCTGAGTGGGCGTATGGGTGGCATGGTGTTAAATTATTTTGCTGATTTAGCTTTGGGTTATTACTGGATTTGATGGTCACGCTGTGTCATGGGAGAGATCATGGCAGCAAAATGGAGAAAAAAGCCAGTGAAACAAACTTTCAGTCTGTGGAATGTATGGGATGGGTTCAAGTCAGGTTGCTTATATTTTTACCTTTTTCTTAGCTATAGCTCATTTTTTATTTGTCCTCCGCTACTGGCTGTGCTGCACGCATGTCTTTGGGAGCGAAGCAGCGTGCTGCGTGGGCGTATGTGTGGCATGGTGTTAAATTATTTTGCTTATTCAGCTTTGAGTTATCACTGGATTTGATGGTCACGCTGTGCCATGAGAGAGATCATGGCAGCAAAATGGAGAAAAAAGCCAGTGAAACAAACTTTCAGACTGTGGAATGTATGGGATGGGTTCAAGTCAGGCTGCTTGTATTTTTACTTTTTTCTTAGCCATAGCTCATTTTTTATTTGTCCCTCGCTACTGGCTGTGCTGCACGCATGTGTTTGGGAGTGAAGCAGCGTGTTGCGTGGGCGTATGGGTGACATGGTGTTAAATTATTTTGCTTATTCAGCTTTGGTTATCACTGGATTTAATGGTTACGCTGTATCATGAGAGAGATCATGGCAGCAAAATAGAGAAAAAAGCTAGTGAAACAAACTTTCAGGCTGTGGAATGTATGAGATGGGTTCAAGTCAGGTTGCTTGTATTTTTACCTTTTTCTGAGCCATAGCTCATTTTTTATTTATCCTCCGCTACTGGCTGTGTTGCACGCATGTGTTTGGGAGCGAAGCAGCGTGCTGCGTGGGTGTATGGGTGGCATGGTGTTAAATTATTTTGCTTATTCAGCTTTGGGTTATTACTGGATTTGATGGTCACGCTGTGTCATGAGAGAGATCATGGCAGCAAAATGGAGAAAAAAGCCAGTGAAACAAACTTTCAGGCTGTGGAATGTATGGGATGGGTTCAAGTCAGGTTGCTTATATTTTTACCTTTTTCTTAGCTATAGCTCATTTTTTATTTTCCTCCGCTACTGGCTGTGCTGCACGCATGTCTTTGGGAGCGAAGCAGCGTGCTGCGTGGGCGTATGTGTGGCATGGTGTTAAATTATTTTGCTTATTCAGCTTTGAGTTATCACTGGATTTGATGGTCACGCTGTGCCATGAGAGAGATCATGGCAGCAAAATGGAGAAAAAAGCCAGTGAAACAAACTTTCAGACTGTGGAATGTATGAGATGGGTTCAAGTCAGGCTGCTTGTATTTTTACTTTTTTCTTAGCCATAGCTCATTTTTTATTTGTCCTCCGCTACTGGCTGTGCTGCACGCATGTGTTTGGGAGCGAAGCAGCGTGCTGCGTGGGCGTATGGGTGGCATGGTGTTAAATTATTTTGCTTATTCAGCTTTGTGTTATCACTGGATTTGATGGTCACGCTGTGTAATGAGAGAGATCATGACAGCAAAATGGAGAAAAAAGCCAGTGAAACAAACTTTCAGGCTGTGGAATGTATGGGATGGGTTCAAGTCAGGTTGCTTATATTTTTACCTTTTTCTTAGCTATAGCTCATTTTTTATTTGTCCTCCGCTACTGGCTGTGCTGCACGCATGTCTTTGGGAGCGAAGCAGCGTGCTGCGTGGGCGTATGTGTGGCATGGTGTTAAATTATTTTGCTTATTCAGCTTTGAGTTATCACTGGATTTGATGGTCACGCTGTGCCATGAGAGAGATCATGGCAGCAAAATGGAGAAAAAAGCCAGTGAAACAAACTTTCAGACTGTGGAATGTATGGGATGGGTTCAAGTCAGGCTGCTTGTATTTTTACTTTTTTCTTAGCCATAGCTCATTTTTTATTTGTCCTCCGCTACTGGCTGTGCTGCACGCATGTGTTTGGGAGCGAAGCAGCGTGCTGCGTGGGCGTATGGGTGGCATGGTGTTAAATTATTTTGCTTATTCAGCTTTGTGTTATCACTGGATTTGATGGTCACGCTATGTAATGAGAGAGATCATGACAGCAAAATGGAGAAAAAAGCCAGTGAAACAAACTTTCAGGCTGTGGAATGTGTGGGATGTGTTCAAGTCAGGTTGCTTGTATTTTTACCTTTTTCTTAGCCATAGCTCATTTTTTATTTGTCCTCCGCTACTGGTTGTGCTGCACGCATGTGTTTGGGAGCGAAGCAGCGTGCTGCGTGGGCGTATGGGTGGCATGGTGTTAAATTATTTTGCTTATTCAGCTTTGGGTTATCACTGGATTTGATGGACACGCTGTGTCATGAGAGAGATCATGGCAGCAAAATGGAGAAAAAAGCCAGTGAAACAAACTTTCAGGCGGTGGAATGTATGGGATAAGTTTAAGTCAGGTTGCTTGTATTTTTACCTTTTTCTTAGCCATAGTTCATTTTTTATTTGTCCTCCGCTACTGGCTGTGTTGCACGCATGTGTTTGGGAGCGAAGCAGCGTGCTGCGTGGTCGTATGGGTGGCATGGTGTTAAATTATTTTGCTTATTCAGCTTTGGGTTATCACTGGATTTGATGGTCACGCTGTGTCATGAGAGAGATCATGGCAGCAAAATGGAGAAAAAAGCCAGTGAAACAAACTTTCAGGTTGTGGAATGTATGGGATGGTTCAAGTCAGGTTGCTTGTATTTTTACCCTTTTCTTAGCCATAGCTCATTTTTTATTTGTCCTCCGCTACTGGCTGTGCTGCACGCATGTGTTTGGAAGCGAAGCAGCGTGCTGCGTGGGCGTATGGGTTGCATGGTGTTAAATTATTTTGTTTATTCAGCTTTGGGTTCTCACTGGATCTGATGGTCACGCTGTGTCAAGAGAGAGATTATGGCAGCAAAATGGAGAAAAAAGCCAGTGAAACAAACTTTCAGGCTGTGGTATGTATAGGATGGGTTCAAGTCAGGTTGCTTGTATTTTTACCTTTTTATTAGCCATAGCTCATTTTTTATTTGTCCTCCGCTACTGGCTGTGCTGCACGCATGTGTTTGGGAGCGAAGCAGTGTGCTGCGTGGGCGTATGGGTGGCATGGTGTTAAATTATTTTGCTTATTCAGCTTTGAGTTATCACTAGATTTGATGGTGTCGGCGTTTCGAGACCGGGGGGTCCCTAAGCCGACGAGTGAGTGTGCCGCGTGCCCCAGCCCAGATGGGTCGAGCACGTGGGCGAGCGCGAAGGGGGGAGAGCGAGGTGGCCGGAGCCGAGTCGTGAGGGAGGTGGAGATCCCGCGGCCTTCGTGTTCGCCCCGCGCCCAGGTCGGGTGCGCTTGCAGTAGGGGGTTACAAGCGTCCACGCGGGTGAGGGAAGCGAGCGACCCCAAGAGAGCGCCTGCCCTTGCCCTCATTCCCGCGGGGCCAACCTTCTCTAAGAAGGCCCTGGTCCTTCCTTTTATAGGCGTAAGGAGAGGATCCAGGTGTACAATGGGGGTGCAGCAGAGTGCTACGTGTCTAGCGGGAGAGAGCTAGCGCCCTAGGTACATGCCAATGTGGCAGCCGGAGAGAACTTGGCACCCAGCTGGTGTGGTGTCGTGGCTGTCGGAGGAGTAACGGAGCCTGGTGGAGGGACAGCTGTCGGAACAGTTGGGCTCTTGCTGACGTCCTCTTGCTTCCGTAAGGGAGCTGAGAGCCGCCGTCGTCATGGGTCTAGCGGGGCGCCATCATTGCCTATCTGGCGGAGCTGGCCAGATGGGACGTCGTTCTTGTTCTCTGCGGCCCGAGTCGGCTCGGGGTAGGGTGATGATGGCGCTTCCTGTTGACGTGGCGGACTTGTGCCCTAGGTCGGGCGACGTGGAGGCTCCTCCGAGGCCGAGGTCGAGTCTGTCTTCCATGGCCGAGGCCGAGCCCGAGCTCCGGGGTCGGGCGAGGCGGAGGTCGTTCGGCAGAGGCCAGGGCGGAGTCCGACCCAGGGGTCGGGCGAAGCGGAGTTCGTCGTCTTCCGGGGCCTTAGCCCGAGTCCGAGCCCTGGGTCGGGCGGAGCGGAGTTCGCCGTCTTCCGGGGCCTTAGCCCGAGTCCGAGCCCTGGGTCGGGCGGAGCGGAGTTCGCCGTCTTCCGGGGCCTTAGCCCGAGTCCGAGCCCTGGGTCGGGCAGAGCGGAGTTCGCCGTCTTCCGGGGCCTTAGCCCGAGTCCGAGCCCTGGGTCGGGCGGAGCTTCCTATGGCGCCTTTGGCAAGGCCTGGCTGCCTGTCAGTCTCACTCTGTCAAGTGGCACCGCAGTCGGGACGGCGCAGGCGGCGCTGTCCTTTTGTCAGACCGGTCAGTGGAGCGGCGAAGTGACGGCGGTCACTTCGGCTCTGCCAGGGGGCGCGCGTCAGGATAAAGGTGCCAGGCTACCTTTGCGTTAAATGCCCCTGTGACTTGGTCGGTCGGCGCGGCGATTTAGTCAGGGTTGCTTCTTAACGAAGGCAAGGCCTCGGGCGAGCCGGAGATGCGTCTGCCGTAAAAAAGGGGCCTCGGGCGAGACGGAAATACCTCAGGGTCGGCTGCCCTTGCCCGAGGCTAGGCTCGGGCGAGGCGTGATCGAGTCGCTCGTATGGACTGATCCCTGACTTAATCGCACCCATCAGGCCTCTGTAGCTTTATGCTGATGGGGGTTACCAGCTGAGAATTAGGCGTCTTGAGGGTACCCCTAATTATGGTCCCCGACAGTAGCCCCCGAGCCTCGAAGGGAGTGTTAGCACTCGCTTGGAGGCTTTCGTCGCACTTTTTTGCAAGGGGACCAGCCTGTCTCGGTTGCATTTTGTTCCGGTGGGTGCGCGCGAGCGCACCCGCCGGGTGTAGCCCCCGAGGCCTCGGAGGAGTGGTTTCACTCCTTCGAGGTCTTAATGCCTTGCGTAATGCTTCGGCTGGTCTGGTGGTTCCCTCATGCGAACTGGCCGTTGCCCGGGTGCACTGTCGGGGCCCAAGTTCTCGGGCTGGTATGTTGACGCTGTCAACGGTTTGGCCGGAGCCGGGTTTGCGAGAGCAACCCCCGAGCCTCCGCACAGGGCGAGAGGACGATCAGGGACAGACTCGGCTTTTTTACATACGCCCCTACGTCGCCTTTCCGCAAGGAGGAGGGGGGAGAGCGCCATGTTACCCTCGATGGGCACCGAACATGGTGTCTCCGGTGAGCTGCAAGCGGGTAATCCGAGTGGTCGTCCGTGCCCCGTTTGTTGGGGGTCGGCTAGGGGCCCGGAGGCACGCCCAAAAGTACCTGCGGGTGATCTGCCGGTCCCGGTCCCCTGGCGACGGGGTCCGAGGGCTCGATGCCTCCCTCCGATGGGATTCCGTTACAGGATCGTTCCCGCTGGTCTCGGAAATGTCCTAGGGTACCTCGGGAGCGCAGCCCGAGCCTCGGTTATGTATCGAACGTACCCCTGGTCATCCCTCGCTCGGTGTCTGAGGCGACTGTGAACCCTTCGGGGGGCCAGCCTTCGAACCCCTGATCAGTAATGGGCGCGGAGCCCGAGTAGCCTGAGGCGGCCGTGGAACCTTTCGGGAGGCCGACCTTCGAACCTCTGACCAGTAGTGGGTGTCGGGCCCACGCGATCTGAGGCGGCTGTTGAACCCTTCGAGGGGCCAGCCTTCGAACCCCTGATCAGTAAGGAGGCTCGGAGCCTAGTTCCTTCACGGGGAAGGATCCCTTTAGGGGTATCCCCTTTCCCGGTCCCTGTTGCAAGAGATAGAGAAAGAGGAAAAAGGAAAAAGGATACGAAATTGAACGACGTGGCGTACCTTTTTTGGTGTGGTCGTTTTGGCGAAGGCGAAGCGTCGCCAGCTGCTGCTGCCAGAAGCGCCGCCTGTCCAGCCGCGGAGTTAATGCAACGGGGCGAGTAGTTGGCGGGGTTGCCGTTGCGCGTGCGCGAGCCGTTCGAGGAACGGGTTACGGGCGCGTCGTCTTCACGCCGTGAGAGGGGGTTCTCTCGCTGCCTTCGGATGGGACGTGAGCTTGGCTGACGGCGTGACCGCTGCTCCCGCGTGCCTGCCACCGTCATTACTGCCGGCCCACTTTTGACCGCGTTTGACCGCTGCGTCAGGCTGGCGCTGCTGGGTTGCGCGCTGGGTCGCCTCGGGTCGCGGTATCGGTTCCGCAATCGAGGAGGTGCGGTGGTGGCGCAAGTGGTACAGCTGCTTGCATGCAGCATCCGGCGCGCCGGTCGCGCGACGCGTGGGCTTGGGCCTCCGTGCTGGCATGTCAAGAGTCGGAGAGGCGCGTCCACTTGGCTCGGTTGCATGCCGCCTGCATGGCTGCCTGCCCCTTTCGCCCGTTGGCCTGGGCAAAAGTGGAGGGTCACTTGTAACCGCTGGGTGGTTGCGTGCGCCGTGCGCGGCGGTTTGGCTTCTTCTGCTCGGAGTCGGTCTGCATGACATGCGGGACCCAGCCCCCGCGCCACAGGGGAGGGCTTTGGAGGCGTGTTGGAGAAGACTCAGCCCGTGACGGTCGGGGGCGCAAGCAGGGAGAGTCGCCTTTAAAAGGAGGGCGACCCCTTCCGTAAGGCGACCACGTCTTCTTTCTCCCTTATGCACTGTGTTTTTCCACCTTCCAAGCCCCCGGATGGGGGAAACCGCCGTCTTTTCGCCTCATCGTTGGAGGAACGCGACTCCGTGGGAGTTGGTACCTTTCAGCCATCGTTCGGCTTCAAGGATTTTCATCATGCATCCCGGCTACACCCCTCCACCGGTGGTCACCCAAGATGGTGACCTCTGGCTTGATGGTGGGGGAAAGCGAGCCGGGCTGCGGCCTCTGCCCCTCCCTCAGCCTCAAGGATTTTCATCACCAGGGCTGGGGAGGGGAGTGTGCCGAGTTGAGGTCGGCCCCCGTGTGGGCGGCGGCCCGCTCCTTCACTCAGTGATCGGAGGGAGGAGCGGTTGTCGTCCATGGCGCTGGCATCTGCAGCGTGCCTGGCCTTCGGACGCGAGTGGCTTCGGAGCCGCTCGCGGCGCCGGCGTCTGCCACGGCAGCTGGAAGAGGTTCTTCCACCGACGCGACAGCCAAGGCTGGCCATGGACCGACCTCCAACTCTACGGCCTTCTGCCCGTCCTTGCCTCTTGAGTTCGAGCATGGGCGGGGGCCTCCCAGCAGCAGCATCCGCCCTGAGGTCGTCACTGCTGCTGTTCGGCCCCCCGGGACAGAAGTCTTCATCGTCGCCGCTGTCGGGGCGGGCGATGACATGCCGTTCGTCGGTCTTCTGTTGCTCCACAGGCCCACCCCTATCGAGTGGGGTTGTTCGTACCTGCGGAGGGGGAACCGGAGTTCTGTTTGTAATGGCACTTCGAATGCCAGGATTTTTTGTTCATTACGGCTTTTGGGGCCTGAACATGTATGTAACTTCGGCACGGAGCCGTGTTTTTTCCTCATTCTTGAGCACTAAGACTCGTCTGTTGACTATCTGAACCGCTTCACCAAGCATGAGTCACCTCGTGTCAAGGTGACGAGTGAGGTATCCGTATCCCGGAGGCGTGGGAGTCCCTCGGCTCGGTCGGCCTTGCCGCTTACGCGTACTTTCACCCGTCCATGAGGCCCTGTCACCGACTCGGTCGAGAAGGCTCGAAGGATCGCTTCGGCAGAAGGGCTTTCGAACGTAAAGACTAGTTCGATCCGTGGAGCCACTTTATCCGAACGCGAGTTACTTATCGCAGAAGGTGATGAGTGAGGTATCCGTATCCCGGAGGCGTAGGAGTCCCTCGGCTCGGTCAGCCTTGGCTGCTTACGTGTACTCCGTCGTTTCCAGGACCCACTTTTCGAAGTAGTCAAAAAGCACGAAAGATATTCTGGTAAAAGAGATTTTCTTTTCGAGGAAAATTTTGACGCAGAGGGGATTTCCCCCCTTTTAGCCCCCGAGGGAGGGTCGGGCTTTGCCGAGGCGAGGCCGACCCTTCCTTGTTGACTAAACTTGGTGTGGGTGCGAGGTATATGAACAACTTGGAAACATCTTAAGGGTAGAAGCGACGTAGCTGTTGGATGTTCCAAGCGTTGCCATAGACCTCGCCTTGACTGTTGGCCAGCTTGTACGTTCCGGGCTTCAGAACTTTGGCGATGACGAATGGCCCCTCCCAGGGGGGCGTGAGCTTGTGCCTCCCTCGGGCGTCTTGCCACAGCCGAAGCACCAGGTCGCCCACCTGGAGGTCTCGGGGTCGGACCCCTCGGGCGTGGTAGCGTCGCAGGGACTGCTGATACCGCGCCGAGTGTAGTAAGGCCCTGTCCCGAGCCTCTTCCAGCTGGTCCAGCGAGTCTTCTCGGCTAGCTTGGTTGCTTTGATCGTCGTAGGCTCTCGTCCTCGGGGAGCCGTATTCCAGGTCCGTGGGCAAGACGGCCTCGGCCCCGTAGACCAGGAAGAACGGCGTGAAACCCATGGCTCGGCTCGGCATCGTCCTCAGGCTCCAGACCACCGAGGGGAGTTCCTTCATCCATCGCTTGTCGAACTTGTTGAGGTCGTTGTAAATCCGAGGCTTGAGCCCTTGTAGAATCATGCCATTGGCACGCTCTACTTGCCCATTCGACATGGGATGAGCCACGGCAGCCCAGTCCACCCGGATGTTGTGATCCTCGCAAAAATCCAAGAATTTTTTGCCGGTGAACTGGGTGCCGTTGTCGGTGATGATGGAGTTTGGGACCCCGAAGCGATGGATGATGTTGGTGAAGAACGCCACCGCCTGCTCGGACCTGATGCTGTTCAGGGGTCGGACCTCGATCCACTTGGAGAATTTGTCGACGGCGACCAGCAGGTGCGTGTAGCCCCCGGGCGCCTTCTGCAGAGGGCCGACGAGGTCCAGACCCCACACAGCGAAGGGCCAGGTGATGGGTATCATCTGCAGAGCCTGAGCGGGCATGTGGGTCTGCTTCGCATAGAATTGACACCCTACGCAGGTGCGGACAATTCTAGTGGCGTCAGCCACCGCCGTCGGCCAGTAGAAGCCTTGCCGGAAAGCGTTCCCGACGAGGGCTCGAGGCGCTGCATGATGGCCGCAAGCCCCCAAGTGTATCTCTTGCAGGAGTTCCTGACCTTCGGCGATGGAGATGCATCGCTGGAGGATGCCCGAGGGGCTACGGTGGTAGAGCTCCTTCTCATCGCCCAGCAAGACGAACGACTTGGCGCGTCGCGCTACCCGCCGTGCCTCGGCCTGGTCGAGGGGTAGCTCTCCTTGGCGGAGATATTGCAGGTATGGGGCCTGCCAATCTCGATCAGGCGTGACCCCGCCCCGCTCCTCCTCGATGCGCAGCGCCTCGCCCTCGGGAGCCGAGGGTTCCTCGGGCTGAACCGAGGACGGCTCGGGCTGGGCCGAGGTTACCTCGGACGGGGCCGAGGGCTCCTCGGGCTCGGGCGTGTCGCTGATCTTGACGGAGGGTTGGTGCAGATCCTGGGAGAAGACGTCCGGGGGAACCGTCGTTCGCCCCGAGGCTATCTTTGCCAGCTCGTCCGCAGTCTCGTTGTAGCGCCGGGCGATGTGGTTAAGCTCGAGCCCATAGAACTTGTCTTCCAGGCGTCGAACCTCATCACAGTAGGCCTCCATCTTCGGGTCACGGTAGTGGGAGTTCTTCATGACCTGGTCGATGACGAGCTGCGAGTCGCCGCGAGCGTCGAGGCGTTGGACCCCTAGCTCGATGGCGATTCGCAATCCATTGATCAGAGCTTCGTACTCAGCCACGTTGTTGGACGCCGGGAAATGGAGGCGCAGCACGTAGCGCAGGTGTTTCCCGAGGGGCGAGACGAAGAGCAGGCCCGCGCCGGCTCCCGTCTTCATCAACGACCCGTCGAAAAACATGGTCCAGAGCTCCGGTTGGATCGGAGCCGTCGGCAACTGTGTGTCGACCCATTCGACTACGAAGTCCGCCAGTACCTGGGACTTGATGGCCTTCCGAGGGGCGAACGAGATTGTTTCGCCCATGATTTCCACCGCCCACTTTGCGATCCGTCCCGAGGCCTCTCGGCACTGGATGATCTCCCCCAGGGGGAAGGATGACACCACAGTTACCGGATGAGACTCGAAGTAATGTCGCAACTTTCGCCTCGTCAGGATCACTGCATACAGCAACTTCTGAACTTGTGGGTAGCGGATCTTGGTTTCGGACAGCACCTCGCTGACGAAGTAAACTGGCCTCTGAATGGGCAATGCATGCCCCTCTTCTTGCCTTTCGACCACGATCGCGGCGCTAACCACCTGAGTGGTAGCGGCGACGTAGACCAAGAGGGCTTCTTCATCAGCTGGGGGTACCAAGACGGGCGCCTGGGTGAGGAGCGCCTTCAGGTTCCCGAGAGCTTCCTCGGCCTCGGGGGTCGAAGTGAAGCGCTCGACCTTCCTTAAGAGACGGTACAGAGGCAGGCCTCTTTCGCCGAGGCTCGAGATGAAACGGCTCAAGGCCGCGAGACATCCCATGACCCTCTGTACGCCTTTTAAGTCCTTGATGGGCCCCATGCTGGTGATGGCTGCGATCTTCTCCGGGTTGGCTTCGATGCCCCGCTCGGAGACGATGAATCCCAGGAGCATGCCTCGGGGCACCCCGAAGACACACTTCTCGGGATTGAGCTTGACGTCCTTTGCCTTGAGACACCGGAATGTCACTTCAAGGTCGGAGAGAAGGTCGGAGGCTTTCCTTGTCTTGACTACGATGTCATCGACGTAGGCCTCGACCGTGCGACCGATGTGTTCGCCGAACACCTGGTTCATGCACCGCTGGTACGTTGCACCCGCGTTCCTCAAACCGAACGGCATGGTGACATAGCAGTACATGCCGAAGGGCGTGATGAAAGAAGTCGCGAGCTGGTCGGACTCTTTCATCTTGATTTGATGATACCCTGAGTAGGCATCGAGGAAAGACAGGGTTTCGCACCCAGCAGTGGAATCCACGATTTGAGCGATGCGAGGTAGAGGGTAGGGAACCTTCGGACATGCTTTGTTGAGACCAGTGTAGTCTACACATATCCGCCATTTCCCCCCTTTCTTCCTCACAAGCACAGGGTTGGCAAGCCATTCGGGATGGAATACCTCTTTGATGAACCCTGCTGCCATTAGCTTGTGGATCTCCTCGCCTATCACCCTGCGCCTTTCCTCGTCGAATCGGCGCAGAGGCTGCCTGACCGGTCGGGCTCCGGCCCGAATATCCAGCGAGTGCTCGGCGACATCCCTCGGTATGTCGGGCATGTACGAGGGACTCCACGCAAAGACGTCGGCGTTTGCGCGGAGAAAGTCGACGAGCACTGCTT
The DNA here is from genome assembly GCA_029449295.1 of Zea luxurians. Lineage (NCBI taxonomy): Eukaryota > Viridiplantae > Streptophyta > Magnoliopsida > Poales > Poaceae > Zea > Zea luxurians. The sequence goes on along the minus strand of JAOPSE010000103.1, from coordinate 5,750,625 downwards.
CCTATTTGGGGTCGAGCCCGGAACCGATCCGGATCTGCTTGGAGGTGTCGCCACTGGGGTCGAGAGGGACGGCCTTAACCGTCTCCGCTGGCTCGAAGTTGCCGGCGTGCCGCTTCACGTCCGGCACCTCTCGGGAGAGGTTTTCCAGGTCGGCGATGAGGGCCTCGGACTCGGCGAGGGCCTCGGCGTACTCCACGCACTCCACATCGCATTCGAACGCGTGTTCGTACGTGGGGCCGACGGTGATGACCCCGTTGGGGCCCGGCATTTTGAGCTTCAGGTAGGTGTAGTTGGGGATGGCCATGAACTTCGCGTAGCATGGCCTCCCCAATACTGCGTGGTAGGTTCCTCGGAACCCGACCACCTCGAACGTCAAAGTCTCCCTTCGGAAGTTGGAGGGTGTTCTGAAGCAGACAGGAAGGTCGAGCCGTCCAAGGGGCTGGACGCGCTTCCCAGGAATGATCCCGTGGAAGGGCGCAGCGCCTGCTCGGACGGAGGACAGATCGACGCGCAGGAGCCTGAGGGTCTCGGCGTAGATGATATTGAGGCAGCTGCCCCCATCCATCAGGACCTTGGTGAGCCTGACGTCGCCGATGATGGGATCGACGACGAGCGGGTATTCCCCCGGGCTCGACACGTGGTCGGGGTGGTCAGCTTGGTCGAAGGTGACGGGCTTGTCGGACCAGTCTAGGTAGACTGGCGCCGCCACCTTCACCGAGCAGGCCTCCCGACGCTCTCGCTTGCGATGCCGAGCCGAGGCATTCGCCGCATGCCCTCCGTAGATCATGAAGCAGTCGCGGACCTCGGGGAACTCTCCTGCTTGGTGATCTTCCTTTTTGTTGTCGTCGCGGGCCCTGCCACCCTCTGCGGGTGGCCCGGCTGTGGAAGTGGCGCCGAAGCATGACGCACTCCTCGAGGGTGTGCTTGACGGGCCCCTGATGGTAAGGGCACGTCTCCTTGAGCATCTTGTCGAAGAGGTTGGCACCTCCGGGGGCTTCCGAGGGTTCTTGTACTCGGTGGCGGCGACAAGGTCCGTGTTGGCGGCGTCGCGTTTCGCTTGCGACTTCCTCCTGCCTTTCTTCTTGGCGCCGAGCGGAGTGGACGCCTCGGGAGCATCCTCCGACGGGCGGCCCTGGGGCTGCTTGTCCTTTCGGAAGATGGCCTCGACCGCCTCCTGGCCAGAGGCGAACTTGGTGGCGATGTCCATCAGCTCGCTCGCCCTGGTGGGGGTCTTGCGACCCAACTTGCTCACCAGGTCACGGCAGGTGGTGCCGGCAAGGAACGCGCCGATGACATCGGAGTCGGTGATGTTGGGCAGCTCGGTGCGCTGCTTCGAGAATCGCCGGATGTAGTCCCGAAGAGACTCTCCCGGCTGTTGCCGGCAGCTTCGGAGGTCCCAGGAATTCCCGGGGCGCACGTACGTGCCCTGGAAGTTGCCGGCGAAAGCTTGGACCAAATCCTCCCAGCTGGAAATCTGCCCCGGAGGCAGGTGCTCCAACCAAGCGCGAGCAGTGTCGGAGAGGAACAGGGGGAGGTTGCGGATGATGAGGTTGTCGTCGTCCGTTCCACCCATTTGATAGGCCAGGCGGTAGTCCGCGAGCCACAATTCCGGTCTTGTTTCCCCCGAGTACTTTGTGATAGTAGTCGGGGGTCGGAATCGGGCCGGAAACGGCGCCCGCCGAATGGCCCGGCTGAAGACCTGCGGACCGGGTGGTTCGGGCGAGGGACTCCGATCCTCCCCGCTGTCGTAGCGTCCCCCACGCCTGGGGTGATAGCCTCGGCGCACCCTTTCGTCGAGGCGGGCCCGACGGTCGCGATGAGGGTGCTCGTCGCCGAGGTGGCCCGGGGCCGCAGGCGCGGTGTTGCGCGTGCGCCCGGTGTAGACCGAGGCTTCCCGCATGAGTCGGGAAGTCGCGGCACGAGGTTCCGAGGGGTACCCCTGCCTTCGAGAGGCAGAGCTCTCGACCCGCCAGGCCGCAGCGCCTTCCAGGAGATGCTTGAGCTCTCCCTGGATTCGCCTACCCTCGGTGGTTGATGACTCCGGCATCGCGCGGAGGAGCATCGCTGCGGCTGCCAGGTCTTGACCGGTCCCGCTAGATGCGGGAAGCGGCCTGTCCCTGGCACCGTTGGCGATGCGGTGCTGGAGACCCTGGGGCAGGTGACGTATTTCTCCGGCCGGGGGCTGGCCCGCCCATACCTGCCCGACGTCCCGGCGGATCGACTCGAGCGCTCCTGCCCCCTCGTCGAGCCCGGCCTGCGCCCCGCGGACTTGCTCGAGCTGTGGGTCGTGACCCCCCGCCGGAACGGGGACCACAGCTAGCTCCCGCGGGATGTCGGCGCGAGGCACTGGCCTAGGGAGATCACCATCCTCCGGCATGCCGAGATGGTTGCCTCCGGAGGGATCCCCTAGCTCGACGTGGAAACATTCGTGGCTCGGGCCGTAGTCCTTGTCGGCAAGGCTGCGGCTGCTGTCGGAACAGTCGGAGAGGCAGTAGTTGCATGCGGTCATGAAGTCCCGCATGGCACTGGGGTTGCCAGATCCAGAGAAATCCCAGCAGATGCTGGGGTCGTCATCTTCCTCGGACCCAGAGGGCCCGTAGGTCGAGACGCCCGTCAATCGGTCCCAAGGCGACCGCACATGAAACCCAAGAGAGGTTGCACTCGCCTCAACGTGGGCGCCCGTCAGAGCGAGGTCGCTAGGCGGGTTGAGGTCGAGTCGAAATGACGAAGGATGGGAATCAGTCGGTACCTTTTGGTCGACGAGGAGCGACGAAGTCACATCGGGGGCTGATCGCGCCGTCGTCTTGGGTACGAGGGCGAGTCCTGCAGGCCCTCCGTGAGCATGCTGGCGTCGTCCACTTGCTCGGGGTTGGCGTGATGCGGGGGGACGGCGCTCGCCTTCGCCTCAAACGCGAGGGTGACGCCCGACGCGTCCTCCGTTGGGGCGCTGGGGATGTCGATTCGCTCGACAGCCGACGGAGCGCAGCCTCCCGCTCGGCCCTGGTTGCCCCGCCTCCTCCTCCGATGGCGAGGGAGAGGATGGGGCGAGCTCGAATGTTGTTCTTCCCCCACGCGGGGAAGACGTCGTCGATTCCGCCGCCGGCGGGCGGGCTGTCGGCCACCATTGTCGCCGTCGCGCGACGGTGGAAGGAGTATCATGTCGTAGCTGCCGTCGAGAGACATGAACTCGAGGCTCCCGAAACGGAGCACCGTCCCGGGTTGGAGAGGTCGTTGGAGACTGCCCATCTTAAGCTTGACGGGAAACTGCTCGTCAACACGCAGCAGGCCCCTACCTGGCGCGCCAACTGTCGGCGTTTCGAGACCGGGGGGTCCCTAAGCCGACGAGTGAGTGTGCCGCGTGCCCCAGCCCAGATGGGTCGAGCGCGTGGGCGAGCGCGAAGGGGGGAGAGCGAGGTGGCCGGAGCCGAGTCGTGAGGGAGGTGGAGATCCCGCGGCCTTCGTGTTCGCCCCGCGCCCAGGTCGGGTGCGCTTGCAGTAGGGGGTTACAAGCGTCCACGCGGGTGAGGGAAGCGAGCGGCCCCAAGAGAGCGCCTGCCCCTGCCCTCGTTCCCGCGGGGCCAACCTTCTCTAAGAAGGCCCTGGTCCTTCCTTTTATAGGCGTAAGGAGAGGATCCAGGTGTACAATGGGGGTGCAGCAGAGTGCTACGTGTCTAGCGGGAGAGAGCTAGCGCCCTAGGTACATGCCAATGTGGCAGCCGGAGAGAACTTGGCACCCAGCTGGTGTGGTGTCGTTGCTGTCGGAGGAGTAACGGAGCCTGGTGGAGGGACAGCTGTCGGAACAGTTGGGCTCTTGCTGACGTCCCCTTGCTTCCGTAAGGGAGCTGAGAGCCGCCATCGTCATGGGTCTAGCGGGGCGCCATCATTGCCTATCTGGTGGAGCTGGCCAGATGGGACGTCGGTCTTGTTCTCTGCGGCCCGAGTCGGCTCGGGGTAGGGTGATGATGGCGCTTCCTGTTGACGTGGCGGACTTGTGCCCTAGGTCGGGCGACGTGGAGGCTCCTCCGAGGCCGAGGTCGAGTCTGTCTTCCATGGACGAGGCCGAGCCCGAGCTCCGGGGTCGGGCGAGGCGGAGGTCGTTCGGCAGAGGCCAGGGCGGAGTCCGACCCCAGGGGTCGGGCGAAGCGGAGTTCGTCGTCTTCCGGGGCCTTAGCCCGAGTCCGAGCCCTGGGTCGGGCGGAGCGGAGTTCGCCGTCTTTCGGGGCCTTAGCCCGAGTCCGAGCCCTGGGTCGGGCGGAGCGGAGTTCGCCGTCTTCCGGGGCCTTAGCCCGAGTCCGAGCCCTGGGTCGGGCGGAGCGGAGTTCGCCGTCTTCCGGGGCCTTAGCCCGAGTCCGAGCCCTGGGTCGGGCGGAGCGGAGTTCGCCGTCTTCCGGGGCCTTAGCCCGAGTCCGAGCCCTGGGTCGGGCGGAGCTTCCTATGGTGCCTTTGGCAAGGCCTGGCTGCCTATCAGTCTCACTCTGTCAAGTGGCACCGCAGTCGGGACGGCGCAGGCGGCGCTGTCCTTTTGTCAGACCGGTCAGTGGAGCGGCGAAGTGACGGCGGTCACTTCGGCTCTGCCAGGGGGCGCGCGTCAGGATAAAGGTGCCAGGCTACCTTTGCGTTAAATGCCCCTGTGACTTGGTCGGTCGGCGCGGCGATTTAGTCAGGGTTGCTTCTTAACGAAGGCAAGGCCTCAGGCGAGCCGGAGATGCGTCTGCCGTAAAAAAGGGGCCTCGGGCGAGACGGAAATACCTCAGGGTCGGCTGCCCTTGCCCGAGGCTAGGCTCGGGCGAGGCGTGATCGAGTCGCTCGTATGGACTGATCCCTGACTTAATCGCACCCATCAGGCCTCTGCAGCTTTATGCTGATGGGGGTTACCAGCTGAGAATTAGGTGTCTTGAGGGTACCCCTAATTATGGTCCCCGACAGATGGTCATGCTGTGTCATGAGAGAGATCATGGCAGCAAAATGGAGAAAAAAGCCAGTGAAACAAACTTTCATACTGTGGAATGTATGGGATGGGTTCAAGTCAGGTTGCTTGTATTTTTACCTTTTTCTTAGCCATAGCTCATTTTTTATTTGTCCTCCGCTACTGGCTGTGCTACACGCATGTGTTTGGGAGCGAAGCAGCGTGCTGCGTGGGCGTATGGGTGGCATGGTGTTAAATTATTTTGCTTATTCAGCTTTGTGTTATCACTGGATTCGATGGTCACGCTGTGTCATGAGAGAGATCATGGCAGCAAAATGGATTAAAAAGCCAGTGAAACAAACTTCCAGGCTATGGAATGTATGGGATGGGTTCAAGTCAGGTTGCTTGTATTTTTACCTTTTTCTTAGCCATAGCTCATTTTTTATTTGTCCTCTGCTACTGGCTGTGTTGCACGCATGTGTTTGGGAGCGAAGCAGCGTGCTGCGTGGGCGTATGGGTGGCATGGTGTTAAATTATTTTGCTTATTCAGCTTTGGGTTATCACTGGATTTAATGGTCACGCTGTGTCATGAGAGAGATCATGGCAGCAAAATGGAGAAAAAAGCCAGTGAAGCAAACTTTCAGGCTGTGGAATGTATGGGATGGGTTCAAGTCAGGATGCTTGTTGTCGGGTACCGTAATTAGGGGTACCCCCAATGCTACTTAACCCGGCTGGAAAACATCTTCAGAACAAACCATACACGGCTGATGAAGCGCGGTTCAAGTCAAGGCCTCGTCTACCAAGGGACGCGACCTCATCCGAGCCCATCCTCGGGCAAGGACAATAGTCCCGGACGAATTTACGCCTCGCCTGAGGGTCCCCTCTGACAACAGACGCACCCCCATCTCACCCAAGGCTAAGCTCGGGCAAACTTTGTCGTACAACGACCTCGGCCGAATTACCTTACCAACCGACCGTATCGCATGCGCATTCAATACGAGGATTGCCTGACACCTTATCCTGACACGCGCACCTCAGTCGGCAAGGTCAAAGTGACCGCAGTCACTTCGCCCCTTTACTGACTGTTCTGACAGGAGAACAGCGTTGTTCACCCCGCTCCGGCAACTGTGCCAACCATCAGGGTAATACTAGCAATAGTAAGTCGTGACCTCCCCCGAGTTCAGCCTCAAACGCAACAAGGAGCTCCGCCTCGCCTGACCTCAGGCCTCAGCCTCGGCCTCGGCCATGGCCTCGGGAGAAGGTCTCTGCCTCGCCCGACCCTGGGCCTTGGCCCTAGCCTTGGCCTCGGGAGGAGTCACAACCTCGCCCGACCTTAGCCTCGGCCTCAGGAGAAGTCTCTGCCCCGCCCGACCTCGGCCTCGGACCGACTATGCTACAGGGGATACATCATTACCCTACCCCTAGCTAGCCGCTTCAGGCTACGAAGGACCAAGACCGGTGTCCCATCTATGTTACTCCGGTAACAGGTAATGATGGTTCCCCACGTGCGCCCATGACGTCGGTTGCTCTCAACCCCCTACGGAAGCAAGGAAACGTCAGCAGGATCCATGCCGCACCGCCAGCTATGCTTCTATAGGGCTTAAGGCACTTCTCCGACGGCCACGTTAGTACATGTACAGGGCTCAAGGCACTTCCCCGCCAGCCACGTTAGCTCATAGCTACACCCCCATTGTACAGCTGGGCATCTCCTTGTATCTATAAAAGGGGATGTCCAGTGCCTTCCTAAGGGGGAGGGGAGACGGAACGTACGAGCGTGCGACGTACAAACGGGCGAAGGCAGGAGAGCAGAGGTAGGCAGAGTAGGAGAGATGCGGTAGAGGCAAACTCAGACAGCTCACCTAAAGACCGAACCCTCTCTCTCTCTCTCTCTCTCTCTCTCTCTCGCTCTCGCTCTCTCGCAACGCTTGTAACCCCTACTACGAGCACCCCGGTGCAAGATAACATAAGCCTCATTTCCCTCTTGTGTTCCATCTTGCAGCAACCCATCTGGGCAGGGACAAGCAGCAACAAATTCATTGGTTGGTTGACGGTCCTTGTGGGTCCGAAACGCCGACAGTTGGCGTGCCAGGTAGGGGACTGCTGCGTGTTAACAAATACTTTCCCGTTGAGTTCCAGATGGGTAGCTTTCAGCAGCCTCTCTAGCCCGGGACGGTGCTTCGCTTTGGGAGTCTCGAGTTCATGTCCCGCAACGGCAGCCACGACATGGTACTCCTCCCCTCACATCGCGGCAACAACGACAGTCGTCGGCTCGCCCGGCGGAGGCGAACTCGACGATGGCATCTCCCCGCAGCAGAAGAGGAACACCCGGGTTTGCCCCACCACCCTCCTCGCCGGAGGAGGAGGAGACGGGGCAACCGTGGCCAAGCAGGGGGCGGCACCTCATCGGCTATCGAACCAGAGTGAGTCGACGATGCCGGCACCCCTGCGGGGAACATGTCAGGTGTTGCCCTCGCACCTGAGACAACGACAGATGTCGCTTCCCACCAACGAGCCAACCCCAAGCGGACTGATGACGCCAGCACCCTCACGAAGGACTTGTTGGGCGTTAGCCTTGTACCTGAGATAACGGTGCAGTCCGTCCCCGATGCGACTTCACCATTGTCCATCAACCAAGAGGTACCATCTGTTTTCCACCCTGTTCCCTTTAGATTCAGCTTCGATCCACCAAGCGACCCCGCTTCGGTGAGCGCTTTCGTTAGGGCATATCCTGACCTTCCGGGGTACCATATGTGGTCAACTTGGGACCGACTGACGGCCGTCTCAACCTCCGGACCCACGGGTTCCGAGGAAGAGGACGACCCCGACGTCAGTTGGGATTTCTCCGGACTCCGTGATCCTGGTGCCATGCGTGACTTCATGTCGGCATGTGACCACTACCTCTCCGGCTGCTCCGATGATGGCCACAGCCTTGACGATGAGGGTTGTGACCCAACTCGCGAGTGCTACCACATCGATCAGGAAGATCACGACGGAGAAAACCACCTTGGCATGCTAGGAAGTGATGGCGCCCTTGCACCTGCGTCTCGCATTGAGATCCTGCGGGAGCTAGCTGTGGTCTAAGTCCCTGCGGGGGGTCAGGACACACAGCATGAGCAACTCCGCGAGATGCAGGCCAAGCTCGACGAAGAAGCAGGGCAGCTTGTGCAGCTCCGACAAAACATCGAGCAGGAGTGGGCAGGCCGGGCACTCGCCGGAGGAGCACATCATCGGGCCCGGGACGTCCAGCGCTAACGATGCCAGGGCAGGGCTGCCCCCGGCCTTCAGCAGGGCCGGCCAGAACCTAGCTGCAGCGGCGATGCTACTTCGAACAATGCCAGAGCCATCCACCACCGAGGGCGCGACGTATCTAGGGCGAGCTCAAGGGCCTCCTGGAAGACGCCGCTATCCGACAAGCCGAGAGCTCTGCCTCCTGGAGGCGAGGAGACCCCTCGGAGCATCGCGCAACGCCCTCCCAATGCATGCGGGAGGCCTTGGTCCACACTGAGCACACACGGGACGGGACGCCTGCAGCCCCGGATCGCCTCGGCGCCGAGCAACACCGCCGCGACCGCTGAGCCCGACTCGAGGAAAGGGTGCGCCGAGGCTACCACCCTAGGCGCGGGGGACGCTACGATAGTGAGGAGGATCGGAGTCCCTCGCCCAAACTGCCAGGTCCGTAAGTCTTCAGCCGGGCCATACGACGAGCGCCGTTCCCGGCCCGGTTCCAAGCCCCGACCACCATCACCAAGTACTCAGGGGAGACAAGGCCAGAGTTGTGGCTTGCGGACTACCGGCTGGCATGCCAGTTGGGAGGGACGAATGACGACAACCTCATCATCCACAACCTCCCCCTTTTCCTCTCCGACGCTGCCTGGGCCTGGCTGGAGCATCTGCCTCCTGCACAGATCTCTGACTGGGATGACCTGGTCAAGGCTTTCGCTGGAAATTTCTAGGGTACATACGTACGCCCAGGGAACTCATGGGATCTCCAAAACTGCCGCCAGCAGCCAAGGGAATCCCTGCGAGAGTACATCCGGCGGTTTTCAAAGCAGCGCACCGAGCTGCCCAACATCACCGACTCGGACGTCATCGTGGCATTCCTCGCCGGCACCACTTGCCGGGACCTGGTGAGCAAACTAGGGCGCAAGACTCCCACCAAGGCAAGCGAATTGTTGGACATAGCCACCAAGTTCGCCTCTGGTCAGGAGGCGGTCGAAGCCATCTTTCGGAAGGACAAGCAGCCTCAGGGAAGGCAGGAGGAAGAAGACCCCGAGGCGTCCGTCCAGCGTGGCGCAAAGAAGAAGGCCAAGAAGAAGGTGCAAGCAAAACGTGACGTCGTTGACGCGAATCTCATCGCTGCTGCCGAGCACAGGAACCCTTGGAAGCCACCCAGAGGAGCAAACGCGTTCGACAAGATGCTCAAGGAGTCGTGCCCCTATCACAGGGGTCCCATCAAGCACACCCTTGAGGAGTGCGACATGCTCCGGCGTTACTTCAACAAGGCTGGACCCTCGGCAGAAGGTGGCAAAGACCAAGGCAACAACAAGAAGGGGGGTGACAAGGAAGAGGAGTTTCCGGAGGTCCACAACTGCTTCATGATCTACGGTGGATAGGTGGCGAATGCCTCGGCTCGGGACCGCAAGTAGGAGCGCCGGGAGGTCTGCTCGGTGAAGGTAGCGGCGCCAGTCTACCTAGACTGGTCTGATAAGCCCATCACCTTCGACCAAGGCGACCACCCCGACTGCGTACCGAGCCCAGGAAGGTACCCGCTCGTCATCGACCTTGTCATCGGCAACGCTAGGCTCACCAAGGTCCTCATGGACGGAGGCAGCAGCCTCAACATCATCTACGCCGAGACCCTAGGGCTCTTGGGGGTCGATCTGTCCATGATCCGGGCCGGTGCAGCACCTTTCCACGGGATCGTTCCCGGTAAGCGCGTCCTGCCCATTGGGCAACTTGACTTGCCCGTCTGCTTCGAAACTCCCTCTAATTTCTGAAAGGAAACCCTCACTTTCGAGGTGGTTGGGTTTTGAGGGACCTACCACGCGGTGTTGGGAAGATCGTGCTACGCCAAGTTCATGGCCGTCCCCAACTACACGTACCTCAAGCTCAAGATGCCGGGCCCCAACGGAACCATCACCGTCGGATCCTCATACCGCCACGCTTACGAGTGCGACGTGGAATGCGTGGAGTACGCCGAGGACCTCGCCGAGTCCGAAGCCCTCATCGCCGACCTGGATTGCCTCTCTAAAGAGGCACCAGACGTGAAGCGGTGCGCTGGTAACTTCGAACCAGCCGAGGTGGTTAAGTCCGTCTCCCTCGACCCCAGCAACGATGCCGGCAAGAAAGTCAGGATCGGCTCCGAGCTCGACCCCAAATAGGAAGCAGTGCTCGTCGACTTCCTCTGCACAAACGCCGAAGTTTTTGCGTCGAGTCCCTCGGACATGCCCGGCATACCGAGGGATGTCGCCGAGCACTCATTGGACATCCGAGCCGGTGCCCGACCCGTGAAGCAGTCCCTGCGCCGTTTTGATGAAGAAAAGCGCAGGGCCATAGGCGAGGAGGTCCACAAGCTGATGGCTGCAGGGTTCATCAAAGAGGTATTCCATCCAGAATGGTTAGCTAACCCTGTGCTTGTAAAGAAAAAAGGTGGGAAATGGAGGATGTGCGTAGACTACACTAGTTTAAACAAAGCATGTCCAAAGGTTCCCTACCCTCTGCCTCGCATCGATCAAATTGTGGACTCCACTGCTGGGTGCGAAACCCTGTCTTTCCTCGACGCCTATTCAGGCTATCACTAAATCAAGATGAAAGAATCCAACCAGCTCGCGACTTCTTTCATCACACCCTTCGGCATGTATTGTTATACTACTATGCCATTTGGCTTGAGGAATGCAGGTGCCACCTACCAAAGGTGCATGAACCATGTGTTCGGGGAGCACATCGGCAGAACGGTCGAGGCTTACGTCGATGACATCGTTGTCAAGACAAGGAAAGCCTCTGACCTCCTCTCCGACCTCGAAGTAACTTTCGGGTGCCTGCGTGCAAAGGGTGTAAAACTCAACCCCGAGAAGTGTGTTTTCGGAGTCCCTCGAGGCATGCTCCTATGGTTCATCGTCTCCAAACGAGGCATCAAGGCCAACCCGGAGAAAATCGCGGCCATCACCAACATGGGACCCATCAAAGATATGAAAGGAGTACAAAGGTTCATGGGATGACTTGTGGCTCTGAGCCGCTTCATCTCGTGCCTCGGCGAGAAAGGATTGCCCTTGTACCGCCTCTTAAGGAAGGCTGAGCGCTTCAATTGGACCCCCGAGGCCGAAGAAGCCCTCGGAAACTTAAAGGCACTCCTTACTAACACGCCCATCTTGGTGCCCCCCGCTGAGGCAGAAGCCCCCTTGGTCTACGTAGCCGCAACCACTCAGGTGGTCAGCGCCGCGATCGTAGTCGAGAGACAAGAAGAAGGGCATGCACTGCTCATCCAGAGGTCGGTCTACTTCATCAGCGAGGTGCTATCCAAGACCAAGATCCGCTACCCACAAATCCAGAAGCTACTGTACGCAGTAATTCTGACACGGCGAAAGTTGCGACACTACTTCGAGTCTCATCCGGTGACTGTGGTGTCATCCTTCCCCTGGGAGAGATCATCCAGTGCCGAGAGGCCTCGTGTAGGATAGCAAAATGGGCAGTGGAACTCATGGGCGAAACACTTTCATTCGCTTCTCGGAAGGCCATAAAATCTCAAGTCTTGACAGACTTACTGACTGAATGGGTCGACACCCAATTGCTGACAGCTCCAATACAGCCTGAACTTTGGACCATGTACTTCGATGGGTCACTTATGAAAACAGGAGCAGGTGCTGGCTTGCTCTTCATTTCACCCCTTGGGAAACATGTGCGCTACATACTGCGCCTCCATTTTCCGGCGTCAAACAACGTGGCCGAGTACGAGGCCTTGGTTAATGGACTACGCATCACCGTCGAGCTAGGGGTTCGGCACCTCGACGCTCGTGGCGACTCGTAGCTTGTGAAAGGGAAATGTGCCCTTGGGCCATTTCTATGTATTTTGGTGATCAAGTGCTAACACAAATGGTTTAAGTGTGAAACTATGCCAAATGGTGGAAGAAGTGCAAAGTCAACACAAAGGTATGATTCTAGACTTAGTACATTGGTTTTTGTGTACTAACATTTTTGTCTAAGTGCTAGAATCAGAGAAAATTCAATTGGAAAAGACTTGGCTCGAGCAGCCAAGGCTCTGCTCAGTCTGGGTGCACCGGACAATGTCCAATGCGCCAGGTTGGCGTCTGATCAACTGGCTGCTCTCGGGTTTCGATGGTGGCATACGACTATAAATCACCGGACTGTCCGGTGAGTCACCGGACTGTCCGGTGAGCCAACGGTCGGCTGGGCCAACGGTCGGCCACGCAATCTACGCGTGACGCGTGGCCGAGCCAACGGTCGGATGGGGATACTGGACTGTTCGGTGTGCACCAGACAGTGTCCGGTGCGCCAACGCCTCCAAGTCTCCAACGGTCGGCTGCGCCAGAATAGGAAAGAAATCCGCACCGGACAGTGTCCGGTGGTGCACCGGACTGTCCTGTGCGCCAGTCGATAGAAGGCAAGAATTGCCTTCCTGGATTGCTCTCAATGGCTCCTAGCTGCCTTGGGGCTATAAAAGGGGCCCCTAGGCGCATGGAGGAGTACACCAAGCATCCCTTGAGCATTCCTAAGCACCAAGACTTCATTTCCGCGCATTCGATTCTTTGTGATAGCAACTAGAGCTCCATTTGAGTAGAGAACTCTTTGAGTTGTGTTGAGAGCTCATGTTGTGACTTGTGTGCATATTGTTGCTCTGATTTTGTGTCTTGTGTGTGTTGCTCATCCCATCCTTACTTCCGTGATTCTTTGTGATAATCAAATTGTAAGGGCGAGAGGCTCCAAGTTGTGGAGATTCCTCGCAAGCGGGATATAGTGAAACAAAAGCAAAACACCGTGGTATTCAAGTGGGTCTTTGGACAGCTTGAAAGGGGTTGAGTGCAACCCCCGTCCGTTGGGACGCCACAACGTGGAGTAGGCAAATGTTGGACTTGGCCAAACCATGGGATAAACCACTGTGCCTCTCTGTGTTGATCTCTTTGTGGTTATTGTGTTTTGCAAGAACTCATCTCTAGCCACTTGGCTTCATTGCGCTAACACTTAATCAAGTTTGTGGCTTTGAGTTTAAGTTTTTACAGGATCACCTATTCACCCCCCTCTAGGTGCTCTCAGCTTGTTATTGACCAAGTCATGAAGAACTCCCACTGCCGCAATCGGAAAATGGAGTCCTACTGCGACGAAGTTCGGCGATTGGAAGACAAGTTCTATGGGCTGGAGCTCAACCATGTTGCTCGACGGTACAACGAGACCGCGGATGAGCTGGTGAAAATAGCCTCGGGGCGAACGACGGTTCCCCCGGATGTCTTCTCCAGGAACATATATCAACCATCCGTCAAACTCGACGATGCGCCCGAACCCGAGGAGACCTTGGCCCAGCCCGAGGTACCCTCGGCCGCCGAGGGTGAGGCCCTGCGCATTGAGGGAGAATAGAACGGGGTTGCGCCAAACCAAAACTGGCAGACCCCGTACCTGGAATATCTCCTTTGAGGAGAGCTGCCCCTCGACAAGGCCGAAGCCTGGCGACTGGCTCGACGCGCCAAGTCATTCGTTTTGCTGGGTGATGAAAAAGAGTTATACCACCACAGCCCCTCGGGCATCCTCCAACGATGCATATCCATTGCCCAAGGACAAGAGTTGTTACAAGAAATACACTCGGGGGCTTGCGGTCACCATGCAGCACCTCGAGCCCTCGTGGGAAACGCTTTCTGACAAGGGTTCTACTGGCCGACCGTGGTGGCCGATGCCACTAGGATTGTACGCTCCTGCTGAGGGTGTCAATTCTACGCGAGAGAGACGCACCTGCCCGCTCAAGCCCTGCAGACAATACCTATCACTTGGCCTTTTGCCGTGTGGGGTCTGGACCTTGTTGGTCCCTTGCCGAAGGCACCCGGGGGCTTCACGCACCTGCTGGTCGCCATCGACAAATTCTCCAAGTGGATCGAAGTCTGACCCTTAGTTAGCATCGGGTCCGAGCAGGCGGTGGCGTTCTTCACAAATATCATCCATCGCTTTGGGGTCCCAAACTCAATTATCACCGACAATGGCACGCAGTTCACTGGGAAGAAGTTCCTGAACTTCTGCGAGGACCACCACATCCGTGTGGACCAGGCCGCCGTAGCGCACCCAATGACAAATGGGCAGGTGGAACATGCTAACGGTATGATTTTGCAGGGACTAAAACCGAGGATCTACAACGACCTCAACAAGTTTGGCAAGCGGTGGATAAAAGAACTACCCTCGGTGGTTTGGAGTCTGAGGACGACACCAAGCCGGGCCTGTGGGGGATAGATATCCCCCAGGTCCACTGACAGAGTAAAAGACCTCACGAAAGGCCCAAGGGCCCAATAAATCGTAAGGTCATTCTTTCGTGGGCCTGGGGAGAGACAACCAGTAAAGCAGAGCGACATGAGGCCGGATTGGAGCAAACCCGGACGGCCCACAACGTCGAGCGAGTGACCGCAACAGAGATCCGACTTTCCCGCGCTGGAGCCCCCATGCAACGGAGCCATGCGGGGATAAGTCGGCAGGGTTACGTGGAAATAAACTCAAGCAGTTCACTATCTTTTAGCTACTCGTTGTTATCATATCCACATGTATTGCTCCACGGTCGAATATATAAGGCCTAGGGGGCACCCCTTCAAATCGATCGACCCTATTACTTAGCCATCCACGTCAACTCTCTGTATTCTCAATCCAGAGAGCTCTCTTGTAACCACATTCACCAAGCATACTCACCAGGACGTAGGGTGTTACGCATCTCTAAGCGGCCCGAACCTGTAAACCCTGTCTACTGTTTCTCGTGCAATCGGCACGAACCATTTTGCTACAGTTGTCGACGCCGTCCTACTCCTAAAAACACCTTGAGGGGTAACCCCGGGTGTGCGGTCGGACCCAAAACGCCGACAGCTGGCGCGCCAGGTAGGGGGTGTGTCGACGATCCAAGCTAGCTCAATGGCCGTCACCTTCTACAGCAAGATCACTCTGCGTCCCGGATCTGTATTTTGCTTCGGAACAATCTCATCCATAGCGGATGAAGAGGGAACTTTACACCGCATTGCAGATCCGCTGGAAAAGAAGTCTCCTCCAACAAACTCCGAAAATGCCGGAGAAGCGCAACCTCCAGCTCTCCGGAAAAAGATCATCTCCGAAGAATCGAGAATCGAGGGCCCGCTGACCCGGAGAACTCCACTGTCTACTTCCCCGACAAAAGAATGGACACAGATCGCGAGGAAGAAGGAGACCAAGGGAAAGCAAGTTGTTCTTTCCGTTCCTCCGCCCTCAAAGGAGAACGGAAAGAAAGTCGCCGCGATGACAGTACCATTCTACCCCGACGTCCTCTTCATCGGGAGAGTGGAGTCACCTACCGTCTCCGACGATGAGCCGACCGCACCCGGAGAAGAACCACCTCAACGAGAATCCCACCGGCGGAGGAACCGGCGCAGGAACATTCGACGACATCACGCGGCCGGAGAACGGGATCCGGAGCAGCCTGTCTCGCGAGACAAGGTCTCGGAGATAGGAGAGACTCCGGAAGAACGCGTCTTCAGGGAACGAAGGAACTCCCGACGACGTGACCGTCGATGAGCTCAGGAACAAGCCGAGCAAAACGCAAGGCAACGCCGAGAAAATCCGCTACTCGGCCGCAACCTAAACCCCGACTTCACCCGAGCCATGAATACACCAAGTGAAGTCGGGGGAGTACTAGCTCGGATAGCTGACGGACTTCCTCGGACTCCTGACGCTGAGGGCTATCGACGCCTGCTCACCCAGGCGGCCAACCATCTTCTACCGCTTGCTCACCCGCCGAACGATCTACGACACGCCATCAACAGTCGCCGAGACGCGCGAAGCTCCATTAATGCTTCGCGCGAACGGCGGCATGAGAACGAGATCCGCCGCCGGGAGGAGTATGACAGGGATCATGGTATCCCAGCTCAGAGCCAGGCCACTAGAACTGAGTCGGCAACGGCCTCAACTGGCGGCACCACTCGGGGACGGTCGAGGAACCACCACCACTACTCCCCTCCCCGGGACAGGCATCATCCCCGACGACAGGAGGACACCTGCGGAGTGTCTGCTCTTACTCCGCGCCATAAGGCCATCCAATGGCCTCCCAACTTCAAGGTATCCAATATCGACAAGTATGAACCTAAGCAGGATCCAGGGGGTTGGCTGGCCATCTACACCACCACCGCTCGAGCTACCGGGGCGTCCGAAGACGTGATGATCGCGTATTTACCCATCGTCCTTGGGCAAGACGCGCTGCAATGGCTACGACATCTACCCCGACACTGCATCGACGACTGGGGCGACTTTAATCGACGTTTCACCGCCAATTTCCAGTCCCTCTCCGACAAACCGGCGCAACCATGGGACCTCAAATCCATCAAGCGCCGGGGGACGAAACTCTTCGGTCGTACCTCAAAAGATTCTAGACCATGAGAAATCGTATCCCCGAGGTCACAGAGGCGGCCGTGATCGAGGACTTCTATAGAGGATCCAATGACTCGGCCTTTGTCCGAGCCATACTGTAGAAAGCGCCGACTACTTCCGAGGAGTTGTTCTGGGAAGCTGATATCTACATCACCGCCAACGAGCGAGCTCAGGACCTCATCGGAGGAGTAAAGCCCGCATCGGCAGCACCACGACGCGACGCGAACCAGCAACCCGACAAACGCTGGGAGAAGAGGCCTCGCGAAGAAGTGCACGCCGCCGGACCACCTGCCTCTCATGCCCGAGGAGGACCTCGCGGAGGCGAACGCACGCTGGACGACATCGTCGACACCCAGTGCCCGTACCACAAGGACATGCGTCACACTCTTCGTAACTGCCGGGACTTCAAGCACTCCATCGGGCACGGCCGACCCTTCCAACCTCTACCTCCTCCTCCGCCGAGGGGAGGACCAGATGAACCATGACAACCCCATCAGCAGGAGGAGGGGGGAGGAGGAGGAGCTTTCCCGCGCGTGGGCAGAGAGGTCAACGTCATCTTCGGCAGACACGGATCGCACGACAACAAAAGCTCAACGACCACCAAATACAGGTGGCGACCATCGGTCCTCCCGCCCCATACCGGTGGTCGGAGTACCCGATCACTTTCACTCGGGAAGATCAATGGCTTAACTTCGACCATCCAGGCAAATACCCGCTCCTCGTCGATCCGGTGATCCGAGAGAGCCGGGTGAAGAAGGTGCTAGTGGACGGGGGGAGCAGCATCAACGTCACCTTCCCCCGGACAATCCAAGGCTTGGGAGTTCACCTCAAAGAGCTCCACGAGTCGGACACTCCTTTCTTCGGCATCGTGCCGACGGAAGGGGAATACCCGCTGGGTCACATCTACATGCCAGTCACCTTTGGAACTCCGAAGAACTACAGAACCGAGTTCCTGAGGTTCGAAGTGGCGAACTTCGACTGCGGGTACAACGCCATCATCGGGAGGCTAGGACTGGCCAAATTCATGGCCATCCCTCATTACACATATATGATACTGAAGATGCCAGGACCACAAGGAATCATAACTGTGCGCGCCGACTTCCAAGGCGCCGTAGAGTGTTTCCGAGTGGCCATCCAAGCAGCCCTCACCACCAAGCCGTCAGCGGTCTCCTCGACACTGGCAAACTCTAAGCCTGGAGAGGACCTTGCAGTACCGGCAAACGAAGCTCAGGCCGTGACCTCTATGCGGCCGACTGAAGAAACCAAAAGAGTCAACCTGGGGTTCGCTGATGAGCGCAAGACTGCCATCATCAGCTCCAGCTTGGACGACAAATAGGAAAGCGCACTCGTCCAGTTTCTGCAAGATAACCGAGATGTATTCGCATGGCAACCTGCGGATATGCCGGGAGTCCCAAGAGAACTGGCCGAGCACAAACTAGAGGTCTATCCCCAGGCGAGGCCGATTCGGCAAAAGCTACGTCGTTTCACGCCCGACAAGAGAGAGGCCATTCGTGCTGAGTTGGCCCGCTTGGTCGCGGCCGGGTTCATTAGAGAAGTGTTACATCCCGAGTGGTTAGCCAACCCTGTTCTTGTACTCAAAAAGAATAAAGTGGATTGGCGCATGTGTGTTGATTATACTGATCTCAACAAACACTGTCCGAAAGATCCCTTCGGGCTCCCAAGGATAGATCAGGTGGTGGACTCCACCGCTGGGTGTTCCGTGCTATCTTTCCTGGATTGCTATTCTGGATACCACCAGATTAGTTTGGCAAAGGAAGATGAAGAAAAAACAACATTCATTACTCCATTTGGTGCTTTCTGTTATACCTCCATGTCGTTTGGCCTCAAAAACGCTGGAGCAACCTACCAGAGAGCCATTCAAACATGCTTAGCCGATCACTGGGGCAAGCGTGTGGAGGCCTACGTGGATGATGTGGTTATCAAAACAGAGAACTCAGAAAACTTCATCAAAGACTTACAACTGGTTTTCAACAGTCTGAGGCGGTATAGATGGAAGCTAAATCCCGAGAAATGTGTTTTTGGGGTACCGGCAGGAAAGTTACTCGGGTTTATTGTCAGCAACCGGGGAATTGAGGCTAATCCAGATAAGACTGAAGCCATCATGAAGATGGAAGCACCTCGATCACAAAAGAAGGTTCAGCGACTTACTGGATGCATGGCAGCTCTGAGCAGATTTATATCCAGGTTGGGGGAGAAAGGTCTACCATTTTACAAGCTACTCAAAAAGGTGGATAAGTTTCAGTGGACTTCAGAGGCACAGGAAGCTCTAGATGCACTGAAGAAATTCTTGACAACACCACCAGTACTGAAACCACCACAACGAGCCACGTCAACCAAACCGGCTGAAGATCTGTTGCTATATATCTCTTGCACGACTCATGTGGTAAGCACCGCGTTGGTAGTCGAGCGAGCAGAAGAAGGACATGCCTATCCCGTGCAACATCCTGTTTATTTCATCAGCGAAGTTCTGGGTCCATCGAAGAAAAAATATCCTCAAGTGCAGAAGCTATTATATGCAGTACTTCTGACTGCCCGCAAGCTGCGTCACTACTTTGATGATCACAAAGTCATAGTAGTCACCGGCTTTCCGATAGGGGATATTCTTCACAACAAGGAAGCAATTGGCCGAATAGCTAAGTGGGCCTGTGAACTGGGGTCTCATGACATCGAATTTCGACCTCGAACTGCCATAAAATCTCAAGCATTGGTTGACTTCGTTTCAGAATGGACTGAACAACAAATACCAGAGAACCCAGAAACGGCAGAAGTATGGAAGATGTATTTTGATGGCTCACTGAAGCTGCAGGGAGCAGGAGCAGGAATTCTCTTCACCGCACCCGGAGGCGAGCACCTCAAATATGCCCTCCAGTTGCTGTTTCCAGCCTCTAACAATGCAGCCGAGTATGAAGCTTTGATTCATGGATTAAACATTGCCATATCGTTGGGCGTCAAGAGATTGATGGTATATGGAGACTCTCTAGTAGTCATCAGCCAGATAAACAAGGAGTGGGATTGTTCAAGCGATTCGATGGGAAAGTATTGCGCTGCCGTCCGAAAGCTGGAAGATAAATTCGAGGGTCTGGAATTTCATCATGTAGAAAGAGATTGGAACACAGCAGCCGATGTACTGTCCAAGCTAGGATCCAGTCGAACTCAGGTCCCACCCGGAGTCTTCATGCAAGAAATTCTACAGCCGAGTATCTCAATGGATCAAACAGAAGAGTGCAACATCATAGATCAACCCGAGTCAGACTCTGATGACTGGAGAAAGTCGATCATTAAGTATATAAAGAATGAGGAAGAACCAGACGACAAGAACTCGGCAGAGCGTATTGCCAGACAGTCAGCTCACTATACACTCATTGGGGAGACCTTGTACAGAAGGGGTGCATCAGGCGTCCTCATGAAGTGCATTCTCTCGGCCACTGGGAAGCAACTTCTGGAGGAGGTCCATGCTGGGCAATGTGGAATACATGCAGCCTCCAGAACACTAGTCGGGAAGGTCTTCAGGTCAGGATTCTATTGGCCAACAGCAAAGAATGATGCAGCCGAGTTAGTTCAGAGGTGCGAAGCTTGCCAATACTTGTCAAAACAACAACATCTGCCAGCACAGCAACTGCAGACCATACCAGTAACTTGGCCTTTCGCATGTTGGGGACTTGATATGATTGGACCTTTCAAGAAAGCTCAAGGGGGATACACTCATGTATTGGTAGCAATCGACAAATTCACTAAATGGATAGAATTCAAGCCCATCGCATCTTTAACTTCTGCTAAGGCCGTGGAATTCATACAAGACATAATATTCAGATTCGGGATACCAAACAGCATCATAACTGACTTAGGATCCAACTTCACAAGTTCATAGTTTTTTGACTTCTGCGAGCAAAAGAGCATTCAGATCAAGTATGCGTCTGTAGCACATCCAAGGGCAAACGGGCAAGTTGAGCGAGCCAACGGGATGATATTAGAGGCACTCAGGAAAAATGTCTTCGATAAGAATGAAAAATTCGCAGGAAAGTGGATAAGGGAATTGCCCTACGTCGTTTGGAGCCTAAGAACCCAACCTAGCCGAGCCCTGCATGGAAACACTCCTTTCTTCATGGTCTATGGGTCGGAGGCAGTGCTGCCCGCTGATCTCAAGTTTGGGGCGCCAAGGTGGATCTTCGAAAGTATAGCAGAAGCTGAGGCCACCAGGCTGGAGGACATTGATGTACTTGAAGAAGAACGGCTAAACGCGGTAATCCAATCAGCACGGTACCAGCAGACTCTAAGGCGCTATCACGACAAAGCCGTGCGGCAACGATCCTTCTCAGTAGGAGATCTCGTCCTCTGCCGAATTCTAATGGGGGAAGGATGGCACAAGTTGTCGCCCTTATGGGAAGGACCCTTCGTGGTGGCAGAAGTCACTCGGCTAGGATCCTATCGTCTCACTCAGATGGATGGCACAGAAGTCGGGAACTCCTGGAACATAGAACACCTCAGGAAGTTTTATCCCTAGCTGCATTTCGAAAGCTATCGGGACGGCGATGTACCCTGTAAAATGGAAATATGTCATCAATAAAGAAAGGCTTCAAATATACTCAGTTTGTTCACGGTTGACTTGCATTCTTACTTAACTCGGGGTGACCACTATGCCCTACTAACGGAGCAATCGACTTAAGTCGGCAGCGACTTAAGGCGGTGCAACATGCTCACGCTTACTTAACTCAGGGTGACCACTATGCCCTACTAACGGAGCAATCGACTTAAGTCGGCAGCGACTTAAGGCGGTGCAACATGCTCACGCTCACTTGAACTCAGGGTGACCACTATGCCCTACTAACGGAGCAATCGACTTAAGTCGGCAGCGACTTAAGGCGGTGCAACATGCTCACGCCTACTTAACTCAGGGTGACCACTATGCCCTACTAACGGAGCAATCGACTTAAGTCGGCAGCAACTTAAGGCGGTGCAACATGCTCACGCTCACTTGAACTCAGGGTGACCACTATGCCCTACTAACGGAGCAATCGACTTAAGTCGGCAGCGACTTAAGGCGGTGCAACATGCTCACGCTTACTTAAACTTGGGGTGACCACTATGCCCTACTAACGGAGCAATCGACTAAAGTCAGTGACGACTTAAACCGGTGCAACATGCTCATGCCTATGCAATTCAGGGGATGACTTCTATATCTCGCAAACAAATTTCATAATCATCGTGCGTCATTTCATTACTGCAAATTTACGAAACTGATGAATTCTGATACAATAAGAGAGTAATTATATCATTCGAATGCTGAACTGACGTCCTCTAACAAATACTCGATCATGCTAATCGCGCGCTCAAAGTACGCAAAATGTTTCTCTATTTTGCAATGTCTTTTTCAGGAGCGACCGACGAAGAAGGGCGACTCGAGGAATCAGGGGCAACATTCACATCAGCCCTTATGTCTTCAGGAACAACCACACCGGGTCTCCTCATCAAGATCCGTCCCGCCCGAATAGCCTTGTCCATGGCTCTGTCACGCTGAGCTTTGAGAGTAACAGAAGTTTCTTCGGCAACTTTAGCAGCCAGTCGAGCAGTCTCTAGCTCCTGGGCAATGGATTTCTTGGAAGCTCGGAGTTCTTTGATAGTAGCATCCTTTGCTGATATCAACTGCTTGAGCCGGGTTACCTCATCCATGGATTCCTGCAGCTTACAACGTTGGAGGTCTAATTCTTCCATGGTGAAGCGGTGACTCCTCTCCAAGATGGTCAGCGAGTTGCTAGAATCACGATACAATCTGTCAAGATTGTCACAAGAAGCAGCAAGAATACACTTTTCTTCCTGCAAGCAAAAATCAACTCCTTCAAAAACCAAGCAAGTAATAGGAACACAGCAAGGCGAGGCACAGTTTTGTAAGTTACCTTTTCAGAATCAAGCTGAGCATGAAGAGAAGAACTCAAGGCATTGGCGTCATCCAAGACAGCCGAGACCTGACCCAGTTCAGTTTGGCTCTGAGAGTACTTCTCCTCAAAGTCAACGCAACGCTGAGCCAATTCAGCCTAATCTCGGGAATGTTTTTCTTCAAGAGTGGAAATCTGTTGAGTCATGCCTAGCAGGAGATAATCAAACAAAATAATGGTCAAAATATAGAGCAGTCTACAGTGAAGGCAAAGAAAAGCAAAAGGGCACTAACCAGTGTTGGTTGCCTCCAATTCAGAGATACGACGTTGAAGCGACACTAGATTCCAACATGTAAGTGATGAAGCTACTTCTGGGATAGAAGCACCCTATAGCCTCAGCTGGCCAGCCATCCCATCCACCAAAGCCTGATGAGGAAAACAGATGAGTGTAAAGACAGCAGTTCACACAATGTGAAAACCAAGCTAAAATACATCACAGTACCTGGAGGTTGGAAAAGAACGAAGGGATCCCCAAATCAGGAGAGATCAGTTGATAATCAGGCGTGAGGCCACCACCCGAAGCAGCGTGCAATGAACCAGTAGGAATCAGCTCGGTGCCTTCAACAGGGCCAAACACTCGGTCAGCAGGGACGCTGCCCTCTAAAGCGACTCCCTGATCCAAAGTTTGGGCTACCACCATACAGCCAGAGTGTGGAGGAGATCCCGCGTGAACGTCCATGGAAGTACAGGAAGGAGACCCTGCTTGGGCACCCTCGGGGGCTAGGTCATAGTTGGCACTGCCCACTTGAGCCGGATCATCCCCGGCAACACCCTCGGGGGCTGGGCAGTGGCTTATACTCTTCACCCGAGCTAAGTCATCCTCGGCGACATCCTTGGGGGCTGGGCATGTGTCAGCACCATTCTTGAGTTCCAAGCTCTCTGCAGTAACCACCTCTAAGGTTGATGGGCCTTCAGCTACTTCCATAGGACCAGGACGATCCAAATCAGTCTCCCGGCCCTCGAGATCGCGCTCTAAGGTCGACGAGGCACAGGATGACCTCAACCAGCATCGGGCACGTCAGCGCAAGCCTCCATTGCACCATCGTCCACTGGCTCCGATAACAGGTCCTCTGGGACCATATCCTCCAGAGTCTGATCAAAGTTGGCCAGGGACAGTTCTTGCAGACCAATGAGGGCAGACAAAGCAGGAGAGGGAACTCCACTACTTTCACCACTGGCGATGAACTGCCGACTGTTTTTCCGAGTCAGAGGAATCTCATTTTCCTCTTCCTCATCATCCACATTGGCAACACAAGCAGCACCCCCATTGGGATCGGCAACAGATGGGGCACCCACTATGGGATCAACAGCGGATTGGGTACACCCATTGGGGTCAGCGTCAGCAAATCCAGTCACAGGCACTTCTTCAATAGCAGGAACTGAGGTACCAGCGTCCTGATCAAAACTGGATACTCGCCGGAGGCATCTTCTTTTCTTCTTCTGCTCATCAACAGAAGGATCAGGCTGATTGGTTCGGCAAGGGCGCCTCGGGCGAGCACTGACATGCTTCTGAACATCCAAAGTCGTATCAGCCTCTGGGAGGGGCGCCACTACCAACGTCCCAGCAGGAGCAGCATCGGATGAATCCTCAGCTAGCAAATCAAGCATAGCGCTTATCTCTGCATCACTAGGGTTCAGGGGCACCTCAAAATGAACCTGCCGTTCGTCATCAGGAATCTCCCCAAGCGAGGCAACCAAAGCATTGACTTCTTCAGCAGAGGGTCGCACTCTAAGGCCCAAACCGCCATCAGTAATGGGTGGATTCGACACGAAAAGGGTGAAGGCTTTGGGAGGGGGCAAGTTCCAGGCCGAGTGCGCCACTGGAGCACCAACATTTGACACTTTGCCCCTGAGGATCATTTCAAGTCGGCTCACCAAGTCTGCAGAAGGAATTCTCCTGTTGGTAACCCGAGTTGAGTCGGCTAGCCCTCGATACAGATAGGCTGGATAGGCTCTGTCTTTTAGTGGCTGAATATTCTTGAAAACAAAGTTAGTAACCACAGCTTCAGCAGTCAGACCCCTCTCTTTCAGCAGTCCAACTTCAGCTAGCAACACACCTGCCTCAGCTACCTCTTGATCTGTGGGAGACTCGGTCCAGCTTGGGGTGCGAACGTCCGGCTGTCTTCCCGACCGGGAGGGGAGAGAATTCCCATAATTCTCAACTATGAACCACTCTAGGCGCCATCCCTTGATGCTGTCCTTAAGGGGGATCTCGAGATATTCAGCTTTCCTCCCGCGGCGCATCTCCAAGCTGGCACCCCCGACCAACTGATGTTGTCCCCCGGCCATCCCAGGGCGACAATGATACAAGTATTTCCACAAACCGAAATGTGGCAGCACGCCAAGAAAGGCCTCGCATAAGTGAACGAAAATGGAGATTTGCAGAATTGAATTAGGGTTCAAATGGGTCAAGTTAATATGATAGAAGTCAAGGAGGCCGCGGAAAAAGGGGGAGATGGGAAGGCCAAGGCCGCGGAGAAGGAAAGGGACGTAAACAACGGACTCATGGGTATCCTCTGTTGGAACAGTAGACCCCTGGCAAATCCGCCAAGAACAGAGTTCCCGCGGAGGAAGAACCCCGATGGATACGAGGTGGAGGAGTTCAGTTTCAGAAATGATGGACATGTGGTTACCTGCGAAAGGCAACTGGCTGTTGGGGTCGATTGGAGGAATCACCACAGCAGACGAGCTCGCGATCTTCCTCTTGGGTGCCATCTCGATTCTACCAGCGAGCAGAGTGGAAGGCGAATGGCAGAGAGGATTCGGAAGCGGGAAAGCAAGAACTAGGGCACGGAAAGCAAAGGCGGCTAAAAGCGCAGCTCTTATGGGATATTCTCGAGCCAGATACCGTTTCAAAAAGTGCCCAATCATCACCCGGCGGTTATTTCCAAAACCCTAGCATGCCACGTGGAAACCCGGCAGTTATCTCCAGAACACCGGTGCGCCACCTCATCACTCGGCCATCGTCGTCAAAGTGGCTCGCGCGGCCTGCTATCACTCGGCGTTGCCTCCAAAACGCCGATTTCGTGTTCAGTCGCTCGGCATTACCTCTAAAATGCTGACGTCGCTTTCCAATCACTCGGCGTTGCTTCTAAAACGCTGAATATAGTGTTCAGTCGCTCGGTGTTGCCTCTAAAACGCTGATATCACGATCAGTTGCTCGGCATTACCGCTAAAATGCTGACGTCGCTTTCCAATCACTCGGCGTTGCTTCTAAAACGCTGATATAGTGTTCAGTCGCTCAGTATTACCTCTAAAACGCTTACGTCGCCCTCTGGCATCATCTCGAGTCGCTCGGCATTACCTCTAAAATGCCGACGTCGCTTTCCAATCACTCGGCGTCGCTTCTAAGACACTGATACAATCTTCAGTTGTTCAGTGTTACCTCTAAAACGCCGACACCGTCCACAAGTTACTCGGCAGCTATTTCTAGAAGTATTAGTTTGATCCCCAAGTTATTCATCTACTGTCTCAAAGGAATCAGTTTTACAAACAAGTAAGACGAGTTATCAAGGAGAAGCCAACGTCATTCTTTCATTAAAAAGGGAAGATAACAAACTTACAAATCAACTCTTCACGAGTTGATACTTCCCTATTAATACTACATTACATTACTACTACTGCTACTACACTACGCTATACTATTCTACATTACTACTACATTATTCTAACTATACTATACTAATATCTAAAAAACCAGTGGCATCTAGCCACTGGTCCTGTTGCTGCCGCCGCCGCTGCCACCCCTGGTGCTGCCCCTGCTGCTGCCGCCCCGGTTGCTGCCCCTGCTACCGCCGCCATCGCCGTCCTTGTTGCCACCGCCGCTGCCCCTGCCGCTGCCGCTGCCGTCACCGTCACCGCCGCCATCGTCGTCGTCGTCGCCGTCGTCATCGTCGTCGTCCTCGTCCTCGCCGCCGCCGTCCGAGTCCTCCTCATCCGAGGAGTACTCCGACCCATCCGAGCCCTCGAGCCTGGAGCGCTCGACGGCACGGATGTACGACCAGACCTCCGCCGCGAGCCCCTGGGAGTCGTCTGAGTCGTCAGACGACTCACGCAGGGGAACGGGAGCCGGAGACCCCTCAGACCCAGAGGAGAACTCCTCCTCTGAGTACTCCGAGTCACCAAACTCCTCCGATGGAGGAGTCGGCTCACGCTTGCGCTTGTGTTTCTTGCCCATGGTGGAAGCAGAAGGGAGAGAAGAGAGGGAAGCAGCAGAAGAACAGCAAAGAGATGTGAAAAAGCCAGAGAGACAACGGCGTTATTTATAGAAGGAGAAGGCAACCGCTCACCTCCAACCGCTGTCACTGAACAGTCACAAAGCATTCAATAAGCATTTCAACTCGTCTGAAGACACGTCAGGCGGCTGACACCGTTTCACGCAACACAACACCCATTGGGACTCCAGTCAACAGCGCGGAGGATATGATTACACCCGCCGTCGCATCACATTACTACTCAGAAGTAGCCGGCTAAAACACTCAGCAAAGCAAGCCGTCCCTTGCCCACACCCATTGGGGGGGGGACGCCCAGGAATTATCAGTATATATTTCAAAATGGTCACATCTGTGCAGGGCACGCAGTGAATACCTCAAGACAAAAATGAGATATCAGTAAGGATCAGAGGAAAGCCAAATATAGCCAGTGAAGTACAAAATATGGTTGACAGAAGCGACTTGAAGACTAGACAGAGAACGTCCATCAAATGTCCAATCAGTCACAGAGCAAATAAATTACACTACCTAGCAAGATATGGATGGATTGCGAACTCGGCTGCAAAAGACAAAATACATGCTGACCTCTGAAGCATAATATTGATGACATAGTGCGAATGACATCATGCCGATTTTTTACAAGCAGAAAGGATAATCTTCAGCAAAAAGACACAAAAGGAAGATCTTCAAGTGGATTATCCTCAAAAATCCACTTGAAGGTCGGGGGCTACACCCATTGGGTGCACCTCCGGTGCACCCCCTGAATCATCATTCCAAGCCAAGATAGTGCCGACTCCTAACGCATAGGACAAGATTAAAGACAAATTTGGCACTCAACCAAAATGCAGGAGTAAAAATGGGAATAATTTTTGGTGAAGACCTTCGAGTAGATTATTTTCTAAAAATCTACTCGAAGCTCGGGGGCTACACCCATTGGGTGCACCTCCGGTGCACCCAATGAAGTTTAGGGTCCTGCAAAGCGAAATGCCGACCTCTAAGGCACGGGTACGAAATAAAACTTCGGTTTGTGAAGGATCAAAAGTAGGAGGAAACAGTAAGAAGTCGTTCTCTTCAAATCACCTGCAAGCTGGACCTGGGATCTTTGGGCTGGTTACTTCTAAATTAACCCAAAGATCGGGGGCTTGTGGGGGATAGATATCCCCCAGGTCCACTGACAGAGTAAAAGACCTCACGAAAGGCCCAAGGGCCCAATAAATCGTAAGGTCATTCTTTCGTGGGCCTGGGGAGAGACAACCAGTAAAGCAGAGCGACATGAGGCCGGATTGGAGCAAACCCGGACGGCCCACAACGTCGAGCGAGTGACCGCAACAGAGATCCGACTTTCCCGCGCTGGAGCCCCCATGCAACGGAACCGTGCGGGGATAAGTCGGCAGGGTTACGTGGAGATAAACTCAAGTAGTTCACTATCTTTTAGCTACTCGTTGTTATCATATCCACATGTATTGCTCCACGGTCGAATATATAAGGCCTAGGGGGCACCCCTTCAAATCGATCGACCCTATTACTTAGCCATCCACGTCAACTCTCTGTATTCTCAATCCAGAGAGCTCTCTTGTAACCACATTCACCAAGCATACTCACCAGGACGTAGGGTGTTACGCATCTCTAAGCGGCCCGAACCTGTAAACCCTGTCTACTGTTTCTCGTGCAATCGGCACGAACCATTTTGCTACAGTTGTCGACACCGTCCTACTCCTAAAACACCTTGAGGGGTAACCCCGGGTGTGCGGTCGGACCCAAAACACCGACAGGGCCACAGGCTTCTCGCCATTTTTCCTAGTCTATGGGGCCAAGGCCATCTTACCCACGGACTTGGAATACGGTTCCTCGAGGACAAAGGCTTACGACGACCAAAGCAACCAGACCAGCCGAGAGAATTCATTGGACTAGCTGGAAGAGGCTCGGGACGTGGCCTTCCTACACTTGGCGCGGTATCAGCAGTCTCTGCGACGCTACCACGCTCGAAGGGTTCGGCCTCGAGACTTCCATGTGGGAGACTTGGTACTTCGGCTGTGACAAGACGCCCGAGGGTGCCACAAGCTTACTCCTCCCTGGGAAGGGCCATTCATCATCGCCAAGATTTTGAAGCCCAGGACGTACAAGCTGGCCAACGATCAAGGCGAGGTCTACAGCAACGCTTGGAACATCGAACAACTACGTCGCTTTTATCCTTAAAATGTTTCAAGTCGTTCATGTATCTCGCTTTTCTTTACATGCAAAAATAAAGTCTAACCATCAAGGAAGGATCAGCCTTGCCTCGGCAAAGCCCGACCCTCCCTCGGGAGCTAGAAGGGGGGGAACCCCCTCTGCGTCAAAATTTTCCTCGGAAAAGTTTTCTACCAAAACATCTTTCATGCATTTCGACTATATCGATAGCGGAATCCTAAAAACGACGCGAGAGACCTTGAACGGCAAGGCCGACCGAGCCGAGGGACTCCTACGCCTCCAGGATACGGATACCTCACTCATCACCTTCCGTGAAAGGCAGCTCGCGCTCGGATAAGTGATTCTGCTACAGAACAAGTCCTAACGCTCGGGTAGAAAACGACTTTCGTACCATTTCGACTATAGCGATAACAGAATCCTAAAGATGAGCAAGAGAGACCTTGAACGGCAAGGCCGACCGAGCCGAGGGACTCCTACGCCTCCGGGATACGGATACCTCACTCGTCACCTTCCACGAAGGGTAGCTCACGCTCGGATAAGTGACTCTGCTACCGAACAAGTCTTAATGCTTGAAACGAGAGGAAAGAAAACGCAGCTTTAAACTTCAACATTGAAAATGTTTAGGCCTCAGCGGCCGCAAAAAACATACGCATACTTAGAACAAACTGTTCCTGTAGGCTCAGACATCAGCAAGGGGAGGAACAACACCCTCGGCGTCGTTTCCACCCTCGGCAGGATCTGGCCCGGCCTCAGACGGCGACTCGAGCGGAAGGATCTCCACCTCAACGGAGGAAGCCAGCGCCGCGCTTGGGCCCTCGACAGCCACGTCAAGCCTCTGGACCTTGGCTAAGGTAGCCTCCTCTTCTTCGGGTAAGCAGTACCCCTCGCTGACCCGCTCCAGATCCACGTCGTAGTGGGAAGCGAGCACAGTCAAGGCCCGCCTAACGCCATGGTGCAGCGCCTCGTGGAGTCTGCTATGCACATGGACGCCTAAGGCCCGCAGGTGACTCTGGGGGGAGCTACCCGAGGGGACATCGTCGAGACCAAAGGCCCGGCAGAAAGCCGAGATGGCCTCAGACATGGCCACACGGTCAGCCTCCTTCTGCTCAGCCGCCTGGGCGAGCGCCTTGCAGTTCTTGATGGACTCGTTAAGAGCTATCTCGAACCCTGCAGACAGCAGGATAACATTCTTCGGACGCAAGGAGAAGAATGGAGACAAAAACAAAGTCACACAGCGGGCAAGACGTACCTTCGGTCCGGACACGCTGCTGCGAGGCCTTAGCTTGGGCGGACCAAGCAGACCCGACGGCCACGGCCAGGCCCTCCGCAAGGGCCCCGGCCCGAGCAGTCGCCTCGGGGTATAGAAAGGGGGAAACCCCCTCTGCCCCGAAACTTTCCTCGAAAAAGTTTTTCTACCAAAACGACTTTCGTGCCTTTCGACTATATCGATGGCGGAATCCTAAAAACGATAGGAGAGACCTTGAACGGCAAGGCCGACCGAGCCAAGGGACTCCTACGCCTCCGGGATATGGATACCTTACTCGTCACCTTCCGCGAAAGGTAGCTCACGCTCGGATAAGTGATTCTGCTTCCGACGAACAAGTCTTAATGCTCGAAACAAGAGGAAAGAAGCACGGCTTTATACTCAAATGTTCAGGCCTCAGCAGCCACAAAGAACAAACGCATGCACTTGGGATAACTATGCTACGTAGATGTCAGCAGCACCCTCGGTGGCTTTCCCGACCTACAGCAAATATCTCAGTACTTGAGCAATTACATTTTGCTCTTACATTCCCTGACAAACGGGACTCCGGCTCCATTCCCGTGGGAATGAACAACCTCCACACCAGAAGGCCTGCGGGATAACAAACCCCAGGTGGCTCACCCGTGACCACTGCACCAGCAGCGCGACAACGACCTCCACCTCGGGCAGCTAGACACCAACAGCGATGGCCTCAGGGCAAACGCTACTGTGAAAAGGCCCTCGTTCACATCCCCTCACGGGGGATGAGAACCAGCCATTAAAGCCAAAGAGCCGGAGGTCCGGAGCGCAGGTGGCACTGATGGTCTCGTCGGTGGAGGCAACTGCTTCGGCAGAGGAAGCCTCACCTATGGCAACCACCACCTCAGCACCGACGACAGCGGCCACCTGCCCACCAACACCGCACCGGCAAACAACGGCCGCCCCAATGCGCACCGGTAGGTCCTCACTCCTGTCCTCGCCGAGGCTATTCCAGAACACGAGTACCGCCCTTGCGGTGTACGACGTGTTGTGCGACCCCCCGGTGCAGCCGACAGCGCAAGGAGGACCTGGACGTGGCCGGCCCGTGCACGGCGCGACCTACACCCGTGCGGCGAACGGGCAGCCACGCTTCGCCCCAGCAGTAGGAGGCGGCACCGGAAGCAGCACCGGAGCTGCTCAGGCCGGGGAGCCAGACACGTGGCAGCTGACAGCGCCACGGGCGGCGAACGCCCTTCTCCCCCGATCACTGAGGGAAGGAGCGGGCCACTGCCCACGCGGAGGCGGGCCCCGACTCGGTGCACCCTCCTCCCCAGCATGGATGATGAACATCCTTGAAGCCGAGGGTGGCAGGGAGGCCACAGCCCGGCTCGCCCTTCCCCGCCACGAAGCTGGTGGTCATCCTTCTGGATGACCATTGGCGTGGGAATGCAGCCGGGCTGCATGATGAAAATCCTTGAAGCCAAGCGACAACTGGAGAGCGCCAACCCCCACGGGGTCGCGCTCCTCCAACAGCAGCAAGAAGAAGGCAACATAGGTGCACCCCATCTGGGGGCTCGGAAGGTGGAAAGACGCGATGAATGCGAGGGGTGTGAAGGCATGGCTACCGCCCGGGGGGTCGATCCCTTTTTAAAGGCTGATCTCCTCACTCGCACCCCCAATTGCCACGAGCAAAGTCTCCACCAACGTGCTCCAGGGTTCCCACCCCACGACATGGGGGCTGGGTCCCACACGTCATGCGAGCTGACCCGAAACGCGAAGCACGTAACCGCCCCGCGGCTATAAGCATTCCCTCATCCTCGCCGAAACCAGCGGTCAAAAGGGCGGACCGCCGCGCAAGAAGCATGCAACCGCACTACGGTTGTGCACCCTTTCAGCTTCGTCGCATCCGGCGGTCCAGCATGGAGGCCCGGTCCCACATGTCATGTAACCGGCGCACCGGTCACTACGTGCAAGGAAACCGCACCGCCACCTGCGCCAATGCTGCGTCTTCTCAACTACAGAACCAGCGCGGCGACTCAAGGCAGCCCTGCGCGTGACCCAACAGTACCCATTAAGTGCAACGATCACGGGTCACTCAGCCGCAGAGATAGGCATGACAGTCGATATGATCAGAGGCGGGCCGGCAGTAATTGCAGCAACAGGCGTGCGGAAGCAGCGGTCCAATCACCTACAAGTTCGCATCCTCTCCCGAAACGGCAGGGGAGCCCTCTCCCATAGCATAAAAGACGACGCACCCGTGTTCCGTTCCTCGAACGACTCACGCACGTGCAACAGATGCCCCGCGAATCGCCTGTCCCGTCGCATTAACTCCTTGGCAGGGCAAGCGACACCTTCGGCAGGCGAAGCGGGCGCCGTTTCGTCTCCGTCATGATGACCGCGTCAAAAAAGGTGCGCCACATTATTTAAATTCATATCCTTTTCCTTTTCCTCTCTCTCTCTCTTTCCACAGGGACCGGGAAAGGGGATATTCCAGAAAGAATCCTTCTCAGCGAAGGGAACGGGCCCCGAGCCCTCCTACTGATCAGGGGTTCGAAGGTTGCGCCCTCCGGGGTTCGGCAACCGCCCCAGAGCACTCGGGCTCTGAGCCCTTTACTGATCAGGGGTTCGAATGCTGGCCCCCCGGAAGGGTTTGACAGCCGCCTCAGAGCACGCAGAGTCAGGGATGACCCTGGGTACGTCCGTTACATGGCCGAGGCTCGGGCTATGCTCCCGAGGTACCCTAGGACATTTTCGAGACCAGCGGGAACGATTTGTAATGGAATCCCCCTGGAGGGAGGCACCGAGCCCTCGGACCCTATCGAATGGGTCCGGGTCCAGCAAATCACCTGCAGGTACTTTTGGAGCACGCCTCTAGGCCACTAACCGACCCTTATCGAACGGGGCTCGGGCGTCCACTCGGATCACCCGCTAGCAACTCACTGGAAACACCATGTTCGGTGCCCTCCGAGGGTAACATGGCGCTTCCCCCCCCTTCCTCCTCGTGGAGAGGCGACGAAGGGGTGTACGATAAAAGTCGAGACGGTCCTTGATCGTCCTCTCGCTCCGTGCAGAGGCTCGGGAGCTGCTCTCGCGCTAGGCTACGGCCAAACTGTTGACCATGTCAACAAACCAGCTTAAAAACTCAGAGCCTGACCGTGCACCCGGGCTGAGGCCAGGCCGCATGAGGGAACAACAAGGCTGACCGAGGCATCACAAAAAGGATTAAGACCTCAGAGGAGTCAAACCACTCCTCTGAGGCCTCGTGGGCTACACCTGGCGGGTGCGCTCGCGCGCACCCCCCGGAACAAAACATAACCGAGAAAGGCTGGTCACCTTGCTAGAAATCCGACAGAACCTCCAAGCGAGTACCTACACTCCCTTGAAGGCTCGGGGGCTACTGTCGGGTACCGTAATTAGGGGTACCCCCAATGCTCCTTAACCCGGCTAGAAAACATCTTCAGAACAAACCATACATGGCTGATGAAGCGCGGTTCAAGTCAAGGCCTCGTCTACCAAGGGACGCGACCTCATCCGAGCCCAGCCTCGGGCAAGGACAATAGTCCCGGATGAATTCACACCTCGCTCGAGGGTCCCCTCTGACAACAGACGCACCCCCGTCTCACCCAAGGCTAAGCTCGGGCGAACTTTGTCGTACAACAACCTCGGTCGAATTACCTTACCAACCGACTGTATCGCATGCGCATTTAATGCGGGGATTGCCTAACACCATATCCTGACAAGCGCGCCTCAGTCGGCAAGGTCGAAGTGACCGCAGTCACTTCGCCCCTTTACTGACCGTTCTGACAGGAGAACAGCACTATTCACCCCGCTCCGGCAATTGTGCCAACCACCAGGGTAAGACTAGTGTCACACCCGGCTTTAAGGAACAAAGTCAGGTGCATCTCATACATGCGCCAAGAAGACAACATATATAATAACAGAGTGTATAGAGATAAATGTCACAATAACATCAGAGTATTTATTACATAGCGGAAGACTTATTACAAAATAAAGGAGTAAATATAAAACGAACTAAGGATCGACGGCGCCAATGTCAACTGAGAAACGCCACCTAGATCAGATCGAATGCCTCAGTGTTAGGCGGCTCCTCTTCGACCACCTGTTCTTCTCCTGTGGGGGGTGTGAGACAGCAAGAGTGAGCTCACATACGTTCATAGCTCAACAAGTCATGGGGAATAATGTGGCATGAACTCACCAAAGGTGGGAGTCCATGAAGTATAAAGCTGATCAACGAAATAAAGGCTGAGGCTGAGCATTGCTTTTATAAGTTGGTCAAAATTTTATTAGCAGTTACTAAGTGTAAGTAAATACCAAACCTTAATAATAATAAAGAACAGTAATAGTAAAATGATCCCAAATGCGATGCAAATGTCAAATAAAATTTAAGTTCCATAATTAATCATGTGAGGGTCCGAGCCGCTCATGACCGTGAGCACGGCTAGTATACTAGTTTTACACTCTGCAGAGGTTGCACATCTTTACCCACAAGTCATGTTACCCATCTGCCAAGAGACGGCCAATCCCATACACCTCTACCGAGGAGGCGAGGCAGGGTAACACTACGAGACCTTTACAAAATTCCACTAGCTTTAGAAATCCCGCTACAGTTTATAGGAAGCTCCAGTGCAGGAATCCCTCACCTGACCGCCATCGCAGCAACATCAACCCAAGGACCTCCCTACACTGACCACTCCCCTACTGCCCTTGCCCCTTTCGGGTAAGGAAGACCTCCACTAGCTTTCCTAGTTAATCAGCCAAGGGCGTCCCATTAAACCCTTGTGGTAGCACTGTTTTCCCAGGTGGTCGCTCCATGTTCCCATTAATTTAATGATCTTAACATGAACAGTAATAATAACAAGATAATAAAAGAGTAATCATGAATGTTGTATCTCCATACCCAATCCACATAAAGCAATTGCAAGTACTACCCAAAAATGTTTCAGTGGTGAATAAGGTATAAAGATAACCAAAACTGGGGTAACATAAAGGATCCCATCAAAATTAACCTATGCAGATCATTAAAATTAATAAGAACATGGCTGGGAAAAGTAAGTGATCAAGGGCACAACTTACCTTCAATGATCTCCTACTCAGCTATCTCTACTTGCTGAACCTCAGAATCCACAGTGGCTTGCTCGTCTACTCGCATCAACACAATACATACATAGTATAGCATAAATTAACATCACATCAAACATACAAATAAAATATACAGTAGAAATCTACACATTAAATTGAGATCATAGGAACTAGAGTCACTAAATTTGGAGTTATAGAATTCAAGTTATGAATTTCCTAAGGTTTAATGTGCTTGAAATAGGATTAGATGATAAATTAATTTTCTTACTGCTTTCATGTCAAAACAGAGACACTAAATGATAGAGAATATTATTACAAAATTTTAGAAATTGGAATGGATCAATTTGGAGTTAACATGAATTTTCTATGGATTATACAAGTTTTTGGAATTCTTTTTATATTAAAAATCAATTTCTGTATTTATTTACCTATTTTATATGTTCTCTGTACTGGGCCTCAATTTCTAGAAAGTTCAGGGGCTCTGGCGCAAGATTCCTGAGACACGGTGAATAATACCTGAGGACCGCGGGTTGTTTTTAAAGTTTGAGGAGGTCTCTTTAACAAAATATACCCGCGAAGGGGTATGAAGGTCTCTGAGCCATCCGATCGTGCGTGGGCGGACCAGATCAAAGCGCATGCTTATGAACCAGTATCGAACCGTGGTCGCCCGATCGCGATCCAACGGTTCAAAGCCAATCCCGCGAAGGGGGGCACACGATCTAATCTCGCGCGTACGTGATCGGATCAACGGCCAGAAACCCATCCCTTCCCAACTTCTAATCTGGGCTGTTCATTCCAAATCCGACAGTGGACGCTAATCTCCTATCTCAGGCTATCAAACCGGTGGTGCCGCCCTGTTCATCCGGCGGAGCACGCCGGCGAGGCACCCAATCAGCCGAACCCGAGTGTCTAACACAAATTGAACCGGAGTAACGCGGACCTAGGTGCATGGAGAAACATGAAACTGATAATTACCGAGGGTCGCCCGGCAGAGTGAAGCTGTCCTCGACAGCAAGCGGGTTCGTGGCGGCGCTTAAGCTACGACGAGCGATTCCGACGTCGTTGGTCCTCAATAGCACCCAGAAAGACCATGGACGGTTTCCAGACGCGCAAGCGAATTCACTCGATTCCCTCCTAGCCCGATTCCAAGGCTCCAATGGTGATGAGGACACAGGTGGATCTGGCGGCTGGCTTTCTCTGGTGCGCGGCTGCTGGCATTTTGGGCGAGAGCTTTCCCCGCTCGCGAAGCTCTCTGGCGGATCTCCCTTGCTGGTTTTATGCGGCGGCCGAGAGCTAGCAACAGATTTCCGGGTCATACGGCGGTGTGCGGCGATTGCGGAGCGGAACGCGGGTATCACGGAAGGTGGGTGACGATGCTGACTGTAACACCCTAAATCTCATTTTGAGAATATAGTAAAAATTTTCAAAGAACTTGCATTAGAAACTTTCTTTTTCTCTCTCTTTAGAACTCTCATAACATTTGAAGACTCATCTCCCTATTTAAAAGCATTTGCTTAAGTGAATACATAATAAATAGAACCATATTTGGCACTCATGATGGAGTTTTAATTATATGTGCATTTAAAATAATGATAAAATATAATAATGGAATTGAGAATTTGAAGTTAACCCAAAAGGGGTGCACTTTAGGAAAAGGGAAATAATATATAAGGCAAGAGAAAATACTATGTAAAGCAAAATAAATCTATAAATAAATAAAATTTATCCATGCTATGTTCACATTGAACATTTAAATGAAGACAAATTCGCCACAAACTTTGGATTTAAACTGGAATTTAAATTTGAAATGAGTTGGATAAATGGAATGGAAATTAGGAAAGAAAATAAAAAGAAAAAAATTAAAAATCTTACCTGGGCCGGCTCCTTCGCATCTGGCCCAATTACGCTTTCACCGCGCGCGGCCCAACTCCACGCTCGCGGGCGCTCGACGCGCGCCGACATCATGGGCCCACTGGCCAGCCTCTCCCTCGCGTTCTCGTCACTTCCGCGCGGGCCACACTCGTCAGTCGCATTCGCGTGCGATCAGTCTCACTGCTCCGCGGGACCCGCATGTCAGCTCGTTCTCCTCAACGGATCCCTCCGAGCTCGGCGGTGACCGCGCGCGGAATCCGGGGCACGGGGAGGTTGTTGCGGGCGCTCGGGCCGACCTTCTGGGTATTTAAGGCCATATGATGAGCGCCTAATCCTCATCCCACCCGAAGATCGCCGGCTTCACCGCTAACGCCTCCGCGGCCGTAACTCACGACCGCCGTCGCTTGATTCCACCATCCCCGCCGTTCGGTGCCCATAACCGGGGCTCAATCGTTCGCTGGGGTATGCGGACTGCGCTCGGGGGACAATCGGGGTGAGCAAGGCCTCGGCTAACCGCGAATTCGTCGCCGAAGTAAAGATCTCCGCCGTGCGCCGTGGGCAGGCCTCCCGGCGACCTAATCCTCGGTAAAATTTCCACCGCTGTGTTCGCCGTCTTCCTAATTTCACTCTGCACCAACTAATTTGGCAAATCAACTCGTCGGGCGGGCGATTTGGGTCGCTCCGGCCATGGCCTTGCCGCGGCGGGGCGCGGTGAGCCGCCGGAGGGGGGTCGGGAGGTAGGAGAATGTTGTGGGCCGTTGGATCTAGCATGTGCGGCTCAGATTAGAAGGGAGAATACCCCTTTCGCGTGAATGATCTGGGCCGCTGATCTGCTAATAGACGGACCCGGTTGGATCTCGTTTCATAAAATCGTGATCGTAGGATTTGGATCGTGCGGTTATAAATGCGTACCGGTTCGTGGGGCTCGGGATTTAATCTGGGCCGTTCACGCTTGATCGGACGGCCGGGATCTGAGAATACCCCTTCGCCGTGGCAATCTTCATAAAGAGCCCCTGCGTTTAGTTGAAATAGAACCCGCCGTCCCTCGGGCACTGTTGACTGAGTCTCGGGTTTCTTGTGCTGAGGCCCCTGACTTTCTCTGGTTTTGGCGCGCAGTCCAAGGGAATAGAAAATCCAGTAAAATGAAATAGAAAATGATTTTTGATACAAAAATAATTCCAGAAACTTGTTTAAATCATGGAAAATCCATTTTTAGTCCAAATTAATCCATTCCACTTTCTAAAATTTTGTAATTTTATTCTCTACCACCTAGAACCTCTGTTTTGCCATGAAAACAATTAGAAATTTAATCTCTCACTTAATCCATTTTAAGCACATAAAACCTTTGAAAATTCATAACTTAAAATCTATAACTCCAAAAATTAATGATTTCTGTTCCTATGATCTTATTTTAATAAGTATATTAATAATGTGTATTTTGTTCTTATGTTTGGTGTAATGTTAATTTTGCCTATACCATGTTTGTTTGAATTGCTACGACTAGCAGTGAGGTCACGAGTCCTCTGAAGATCATCCTGGTACCTGGATCTCAAGGCCCAGGCAAGTTGTGCCCTTGATCACTTCTTTTTACCCAGCCATGTTCTGATTAATCATAATGATCTGCATAGGTTAATTTTGATGGGACCCAATAGGTTACCCTAGTTTGTCTATCTTTATACCTTGTTTACCACTGAACTTTCTGGGTAGTACTTGCTAGTGCTATATGTGGTTTTGGGTATGGAGATACACTATTCATGGTTACACTTTTGTTATCAGTTGTTATTTATTGTTCATGATGAGATCATTATGTTAATTGGAACATGGAGCGACCACCCGGGAAAACAGTGCTACCACAAGGGAGGAATGGGACCCCTTGGCTGATTAATTAGGAAAGCTAGTGGAAGACTACCTTACCCGAAAGGGGCAAGGGCAGTATGTAACACCCTAAAGTTCAAACTTGTGAAGACAAGGAAAAATTCTCAAAGATTTTAAATCAAAACACCTTTCCTTAAAGATAATCATAATTTAGAAGTTTCCACTCATGAATATGTTAAAAATACATAATTAAAGATACTTAGATAATCTAAATTGCCTTTGGGTTAGGATATATAAAAGAATTATGGTTAAACTATTTCTTGACATATATAAGTCTACAATATAAATTTGATTTCCCTAGAACTAATAAGGTAGGGATTATTCTACTATATGGTTAAAAGCTTGTCTAAAAGAACTAAAATAAATAAAGAAATATATAAAATATGTTTTTGCACATTATGCTAAAGTTCTATATGTGTATTCAAATTAAGTGTTTGAACTTTAAACTTGTGTTGATTTGAAATTCAAAAGGAAAGGAAAATAGAAAATAAGAAATAAAAGAAAAGGGAAGAACTAAGAAAAACACTACATAAAATAAAATAAAAATCAAAATAAACATCCTTCACACATATATTATCAAATTATACCTTTCAAACTGAGGACAAGTTATTCACAAAGTTTGAACTCAAACTTGAATTCAAATTGGATTTGAATTTGATTTGAAAATGGAGAAAAGAAAATAGAAAATAAAAAGAAAAGGGAATTCTAACCTAATTGGGCCGACTACCTGGTATTCGGCCCACCTAAACTTTCCCTCACCCGCGCGGCCCACTCGCTCCCCCACGGCGCCGACAGGCGGGGCCACCCCGTCAGCCGCTCTTGCCTCACACGCGCCAGCGCTCTCTGTCTCTGATACGTGGGCCCGGGGCGTCAGCGCCATCTCCTACCTACCGCCGAAGTCGCCGCAACGAAGCTCCGCTCCACCGCGCTCGATTCCTGGATTTCCGCCGCCGAACTCGCTGCTCGCACCCACCTGCTCGGACTTTGCCCTTGGTATAAAGCTGTACACCCCCTCGCCCCATCCGCTCAACGCCAACCCCTGGGAGCTTGGAGCGAAGCTTAGAGTTCCACCGTGAGCGCCGCCGCCATAGAATCTCGGGTCGTGACCAACCGAAGCTTTAGACGGGTGTGCAATTGGATTCGCCTGGTCGCGGTGAAGGTTGCCAGCGACGTTTCTGGGGCAAACCGGGGCCTAGCACCTTGGAATTTCTCGCCGTCGACTTGCTGTCCGCCGCATACCGCGCCGCGCCGTGGACAGCTTCACCGGCCCCCCCATTCCTGGTAAGCAACCCACTACCGGATTCGCCTTCTCCTCCTCTGCGCGTAGAACCTATCGAATCGTGACTTGGGGCGCCAGGGCCGCGGGCCACCTATTCGCCGGCGTGCTTCCGCCGTGAGGGTCGGCGGCGCCACCGTCGCTCGGCGAAGGATTGGGGGAAGTGCTCGCGGCCGTTGGATCAGCCACGAACGGTCGAGATTAGATCGGGGCATACCCCTTCGCTCGGTTTGATCGCAGCCGTCCGATTGTGGATGGACGTTCGGGATGGGATCACGTAGTTTTAAAGTCGTGACCGTTAGATCTGGATCCGACGGCTCTGGGCGCGTACCGTTTCGGTGTCGGCTCAATTTAATCTGGGCCATCGGTTTGTGATCGGACGGCCCTGGATTCACGATACCCCTTCGGTGGGTAATCTTCATAAAGAGCCCCTCGGTTTTACTTAAATCAACCCGCCGTCCAGGGATCCTGTTCCCTGTGTCTGGGAATTCTTGCGCCGAGTCCCCTGACCTTTCTTATAATTGAGGCCCAGTCCAGAACATAATAAAATCAGGGAAATTGAATTATAAAAGGATTTTTAATAGGAAAATAATTGCTAGAACTTAGATAATTCATAGAAAATCCATTTTAGCTCCAAATTGAACCATTCCAGTTTCTAAAATTTTGTAATAATATTCTTCATCATTTAGTGTCTTTGTTTTGACATGAACTCTGTCAGAAAATTTATTTATCATTTAATCATATTTTAATCACATTAAACCTTAGGAAAATCATAACTTGAATTCTACAACTCCAAAATTAATAATTCTTTTTCCTGTGATCTTATTTTAATATGTAGATTATTAATATGTATTTTGCATATATGTTTGGTGTAATGTTAATCTTGCCTATATCATGTATGTTTGTATTGCTACGACTAGCAGTGAGGTCACGAGGATCTGAAGATCATCCTGGTACCTGGATTCTCAAGGCCCAGGCAAGTTGTGCCCTTGATCACTTCTTTTCACCTACTCATGTTCTAATTAATCATAATGATCTGCATAGGTTAATTTTGATGGGACCCAATAGGTCACCCTAGATTGTTTATCTCATTACCTTGTTCACCCCTGAATCACTTGGGTAGTTTGCTATTGCTTTATATGGTTTTGGGATAATCATTTATTACCTCCATGTTCCAATTCTAGTTGTTATTCTGTTTATGTTCATGTTGATATCATTAATGTTAATTGGAACATGGAGCGACCACCCGGGAAAACAGTGCTACCACAAGGGTAGTATGGGATGCCCTTGGCTGATTAATTAGGAAAGCTAGTGGAAGACTACCTTACCCGAAAGGGGCAAGGGCAGTAGGGGAGAGGTCAGTGCGGGAAGTGCCCTCGGGAGGATTTTGCTGCGATGGCGGTCCTGCAAGGGATTCCTGTACTGGATCTTCCTATAAACTGTAGCGGGTTTTCGGAAGCTAGTGGAACTTTGTAAAGGCCTCGTAGTGCTACCCTGCCTCACTTCCTTGGTAGAGGTGTATGGGATTCATGACCCCTTGGCAGATGGGTAACACGACTTGTGGGTAAAGATGCGCAACCTCTGCAGAGTGTAAAACTGGTATACTAGCCGTGCTCACGGTCATGAGCAGCTCGGACCCTCACATGATTAAATTATGGAACTTAAATTCAATTTGTCATATGCATTGCATTGCAGGTGATGTTGTTATTACTTCTGTTCTACTATTTAACTGGGTTGGTATTTACTTACACTTAGTAACTGCTAATAAAATTTTGACCAACTTTAAAAGCAATGCTCAGCTCTAACCATCTTCTTTGGTAAGCCTTACACTTCACGTGAGCTCCCACCTTTGGCGAGTTCATGCACATTATTCCCCACAACTTGTTGAGCGATGAACGTATGTGAGCTCACTCTTGCTGTCTCACATACACCACAGGTCAAGACCAGGTACTGCAGGATGATGCTCATGGAGGATGCTGCGATGAGTTCGTGAGAGTTCTAGGTCGTCGTCTCCCAGTCAACTTTGGGTTGCTGGACCGTTGTCTCCTTATAATGTAATTATTTATTTTGTATAGAACTCCTGTTATATATAAAGATGTGACATTCGATCCTGTGCCACTTTACATCATATGTTTGAGACTTGGTCCCAGCATACCTGGTGTTTATGTTAACCCCGGGTTTTGGACCCCTAAAATCCGGGTGTTACAGAAGTGGTATCAGAGGAATGTTGACTGTAGGACGAAACCTAGATAGAACTGGACAACCAATACTTACTTACCTTTGCTACTCTGATTCTTTTCTACACTTATCTTGATCTTTTCTCATCTATTTCCGCTTTACTCTGATTATTCTTATCTTTTCTTTCTAAAGACAAACTTGGATTTCACACTTTGAAATCCTGTGTTTAAAGTGACCTTTGGGAATAGGAGACCTAATCCTAGGAACAAAAACAAAACTATTTTTATAAGTGTCTATGAACTTGAATGTTTGTTCTTATGATACTTGTTTGATTTGGATCTTTGGTTGAGTGTGATGGGTTGTGGAGTAATGTCCACAATTACATCTGCATATACATCTAGGCATAAAAGATAGTATTTATAAAATAACTAGACAATCTAGAATAACCCCATTAAAAAGGTAACTAGTATTCCGTATCTATCTCATCTTAACATATTCTATCTTACCTTTGGACAATCACCTCGTACAACTAATTACCCTAGTCTTGACATAGAATATCTGGCCCAGCCCTGCCAAAGAAATTTCCAGTACATAACCAACTATTAGTTTATTCATTCTATCTATTAAATGGTTCCCTTGTAAAGCTATCTTACCATATGCTTCTAACTTAGATGGTCAATACCAGGCGGGGTGGTGGAATTGATTTACCTGCTAATCAACAACCCCAACCACAGTCAGCAGCAATGAATCCTCCTAATCCTCCACAAGGCGGAGTTGATCCACTCGTCGCAGCTCAAATGAGAATGATGCAGCAAATGGCGGACACCATGGCAGATATGCGCACCCAAATGCGGCAAGAACGCCAAGAAATGCACCA
Source organism: Zea luxurians (assembly GCA_029449295.1). NCBI lineage: Eukaryota > Viridiplantae > Streptophyta > Magnoliopsida > Poales > Poaceae > Zea > Zea luxurians. Next base: position 5,707,381 of record JAOPSE010000103.1, on the reverse strand, counting down.
AGAAAGAGAGGATGCACGTCGGGAAATGCGCCAAGAACGGGAAGAGATACGCCAGGAGAGGAGGGTACAACAACAGCAGCTGCAGCAACAACTTCAACAACAGCAGCAACAACAACAAGTGCCATTTCCTCCACCTCCACCACCAGTTCCACCCCGGGACAAGCACCGGGAATTCATGAGCCACAAACCACCAACCTTCTCCAACTCCGCAGATCCACTGCAAGCAGATGACTGGTTAAAGTCCGTCGAGAAGATGCTCAACATAGCCCAGTGCTCGGACCGAGAGAAAGTACTCTATGCTTCGGGTCGTCTTGCTGGTCCCGCTGCAGATTGGTGGGATGCGTACTGTGCAGCTCATGCTGCTGCCGATACAATTACCTGGGAAGAATTCTCCGCACAATTCAGGAATTACCATATTCCTGCTGGACTCATGAAGATTAAGAGGAAGGAGTTTCTATCTCTCAAGCAAGGAAGTATGTCCGTGAGTGAATATAGGGACAAATTCATTCAGTTATCTCGATATGCTCCCAGGGATGTTGAAGATGATGAGCAAAAGCAGGAGCTCTTTCTGGATGGATTGATTGGACCCTTGCAATATCAACTGGTATCGCACACATTCCCATCTTTCCAAAGGCTACTTGATAAAGCTATTGCCGTAGAGAACAAGAGGAGTATATTTGGAGAGAAAAGAAAGGCTATCAACCAAGGACAGGCTGGAAGCAGTTCCCGTCCTCGCTATACTACCACTCCAAGTACACCAGCTAGTGGCAGTTCTGGACAACAAACTCAACAGACACCAACTGCTCCTCCAAAGGCAAGCACTCCAGTAGGACCCGCTGCTCCCAACACAACCGCCATCAGGACATGCTTCAAGTGTGGACAACCGGGACACTACGCCAACTACTGTCCCAACAGAGCGGCCTACACTACACCGGCTCCGATGAAGCAAGGACAAGCCTCGGCAGGGAAGAGTCAGCCCCTATCCATCAACCGAGGATATGCCCATCATACAGAAGTAGAAGCTGAACCCGGTGAACTTGAAATTCAAATTCAAGAAGAAGAGCCAGTTGGAGATGAAGTAGTCGGTGAAGAAGTCAACGAGCAACAAGAATAAAGAGATAAACATAGATATAGATACATATATATATATTTTACTATTTGTAAGACCTAAATATTAGTTTAGCTATTAGTTAGTATTTTACTATTTTAGTAATAATAATAAGGTCCATTTGACCCTGTGTTTGCTAATAAGATATGCATCATGCCGAGATTTTGTTTATGCATATGTGTTGAATCAATATGAACATGCACCCTTTTTCCTTACAAATCTCGAGGACGAGATTATTTTTAAGGGGGGTAGGATTTGTAACACCCTAAAGTTCAAACTTGTGAAGACAAGGAAAAATTCTCAAAGATTTTAAATCAAAACACCTTTCCTTAAAGATAATCATAATTTAGAAGTTTCCACTCATGAATATGTTAAAAATACATAATTAAAGATACTTAGATAATCTAAATTGCCTTTGGGTTAGGATATATAAAAGAATTATGGTTAAACTATTTCTTGACATATATAAGTCTACAATATAAATTTGATTTCCCTAGAACTAATAAGGTAGGGATTATTCTACTATATGGTTAAAAGCTTGTCTAAAAGAACTAAAATAAATAAAGAAATATATAAAATATGTTTTTGCACATTATGCTAAAGTTCTATATGTGTATTCAAATTAAGTGTTTGAACTTTAAACTTGTGTTGATTTGAAATTCAAAAGGAAAGGAAAATAGAAAATAAGAAATAAAAGAAAAGGGAAGAACTAAGAAAAACACTACATAAAATAAAATAAAAATCAAAATAAACATCCTTCACACATATATTATCAAATTATACCTTTCAAACTGAGGACAAGTTATTCACAAAGTTTGAACTCAAACTTGAATTCAAATTGGATTTGAATTTGATTTGAAAATGGAGAAAAGAAAATAGAAAATAAAAAGAAAAGGGAATTCTAACCTAACTGGGCCGACTACCTGGTATTCGGCCCACCTAAACTTTCCCTCACCCGCGCGGCCCACTCGCTCCCCCACGGCGCCGACAGGCGGGGCCACCCCGTCAGCCGCTCTTGCCTCACACGCGCCAGCGCTCTCTGTCTCTGATACGTGGGCCCGGGGCGTCAGCGCCATCTCCTACCTACCGCCGAAGTCGCCGCAACGAAGCTCCGCTCCGCCGCGCTCGATTCCTGGATTTCCGCCGCCGAACTCGCTGCTCGCACCCACCTGCTCGGACTTTGCCCTTGGTATAAAGCTGTACACCCCCTCGCCCCATCCGCTCAACGCCAACCCCTGGGAGCTTGGAGCGAAGCTTAGAGTTCCACCGTGAGCGCCGCCGCCATAGAATCTCGGGTCGTGACCAACCGAAGCTTTAGACGGGTGTGCAATTGGATTCGCCTGGTCGCGGTGAAGGTTGCCAGCGACGTTTCTGGGGCAAACCGGGGCCTAGCACCTTGGAATTTCTCGCCGTCGACTTGCTGTCCGCCGCATACCGCGCCGCGCCGTGGACAGCTTCACCGGCCCCCCCATTCCTGGTAAGCAACCCACTACCGGATTCGCCTTCTCCTCCTCTGCGCGTAGAACCTATCGAATCGTGACTTGGGGCGCCAGGGCCGCGGGCCACCTATTCGCCGGCGTGCTTCCGCCGTGAGGGTCGGCGGCGCCACCGTCGCTCGGCGAAGGATTGGGGGAAGTGCTCGCGGCCGTTGGATCAGCCACGAACGGTCGAGATTAGATCGGGGCATACCCCTTCGCTCGGTTTGATCGCAGCCGTCCGATTGTGGATGGACGTTCGGGATGGGATCACGTAGTTTTAAAGTCGTGACCGTTAGATCTGGATCCGACGGCTCTGGGCGCGTACCGTTTCGGTGTCGGCTCAATTTAATCTGGGCCATCGGTTTGTGATCGGACGGCCCTGGATTCACGATACCCCTTCGGTGGGTAATCTTCATAAAGAGCCCCTCGGTTTTACTTAAATCAACCCGCCGTCCAGGGATCCTGTTCCCTGTGTCTGGGAATTCTTGCGCCGAGTCCCCTGACCTTTCTTATAATTGAGGCCCAGTCCAGAACATAATAAAATCAGGGAAATTGAATTATAAATGGATTTTTAATAGGAAAATAATTGCTAGAACTTAGATAATTCATAGAAAATCCATTTTAGCTCCAAATTGAACCATTCCAGTTTCTAAAATTTTGTAATAATATTCTTCATCATTTAGTGTCTTTGTTTTGACATGAACTCTGTCAGAAAATTTATTTATCATTTAATCATATTTTAATCACATTAAACCTTAGGAAAATCATAACTTGAATTCTACAACTCCAAAATTAATAATTCTTTTTCCTGTGATCTTATTTTAATATGTAGATTATTAATATGTATTTTGCATATATGTTTGGTGTAATGTTAATCTTGCCTATATCATGTATGTTTGTATTGCTACGACTAGCAGTGAGGTCACGAGGATCTGAAGATCATCCTGGTACCTGGATTCTCAAGGCCCAAGCAAGTTGTGCCCTTGATCACTTCTTTTCACCTACTCATGTTCTAATTAATCATAATGATCTGCATAGGTTAATTTTGATGGGACCCAATAGGTCACCCTAGATTGTTTATCTCATTACCTTGTTCACCCCTGAATCACTTGGGTAGTTTGCTATTGCTTTATATGGTTTTGGGATAATCATTTATTACCTCCATGTTCCAATTCTAGTTGTTATTCTGTTTATGTTCATGTTGATATCATTAATGTTAATTGGAACATGGAGCGACCACCCGGGAAAACAGTGCTACCACAAGGGTAGTATGGGATGCCCTTGGCTGATTAATTAGGAAAGCTAGTGGAAGACTACCTTACCCGAAAGGGGCAAGGGCAGTAGGGGAGAGGTCAGTGCGGGAAGTGCCCTCGGGAGGATTTTGCTGCGATGGCGGTCCTGCAAGGGATTCCTGTACTGGATCTTCCTATAAACTGTAGCGGGTTTTCGGAAGCTAGTGGAACTTTGTAAAGGCCTCGTAGTGCTACCCTGCCTCACTTCCTTGGTAGAGGTGTATGGGATTCATGACCCCTTGGCAGATGGGTAACACGACTTGTGGGTAAAGATGCGCAACCTCTGCAGAGTGTAAAACTGGTATACTAGCCGTGCTCACGGTCATGAGCAGCTCGGACCCTCACATGATTAAATTATGGAACTTAAATTCAATTTGTCATATGCATTGCATTGCAGGTGATGTTGTTATTACTTCTGTTCTACTATTTAACTGGGTTGGTATTTACTTACACTTAGTAACTGCTAATAAAATTTTGACCAACTTTAAAAGCAATGCTCAGCTCTAACCATCTTCTTTGGTAAGCCTTACACTTCACGTGAGCTCCCACCTTTGGCGAGTTCATGCACATTATTCCCCACAACTTGTTGAGCGATGAACGTATGTGAGCTCACTCTTGCTGTCTCACATACACCACAGGTCAAGACCAGGTACTGCAGGATGATGCTCATGGAGGATGCTGCGATGAGTTCGTGAGAGTTCTAGGTCGTCGTCTCCCAGTCAACTTTGGGTTGCTGGACCGTTGTCTCCTTATAATGTAATTATTTATTTTGTATAGAACTCCTGTTATATATAAAGATGTGACATTCGATCCTGTGCCACTTTACATCATATGTTTGAGACTTGGTCCCAGCATACCTGGTGTTTATGTTAACCCCGGGTTTTGGACCCCTAAAATCCGGGTGTTACACAGTAGGGGAGTGGTCAGTGTAGGGAGGCCCTCGGGAGGATTTTGCTGCGATGGCGGTCCTGCAAGGGATTCCTGCATTGGAACTTCCTATAAACTGTAGCGGGTTTTCGGAAGCTAGTGGAACTTTGTAAAGGCCTCGTAGTGGATCCCTAGCCATTCACCTCGGTAGTGTCTAAGGGCCTTGCAAACCCTGGCGACATGGGATACACGACTTGTGGGTAAAGATGCGCAACCTCTGCAGAGTGTAAAACTGGTATACTAGCCGTGCTCACGGTCATGAGCAGCTCGGACCCTCACATGATTAAATTATGGAACTTAAACTCAATTTGTCATATGCATTGCATCGCAGGTGAAGTTGTTACTTTTGTTCTACTATTTAACTGGGTTGGTATTTACTTATACTTAGTAATTGCTAATAAAATTTTGACCAACTTTAAAAGCAATGCTCAGCTTCAGCCATCCTCTTTGGTAAGCCTTACACTTCACATGAGCTCCCACCTTTGGCGAGTTCATACACATTATTCCCCACAACTTGTTGAGCGATGAACGTATGTGAGCTCACTCTTGCTGTCTCACATACCCCACAGGTCAAGAACAGGTACTGCAGGATGAGGCGCTTGGAGGATGCTGCGATATGTTCGTGAGAGGTCTAGGCCGTCGTCTCCCAGTCAACTTTGGGTTGCTGGACCGTTGTCTCCTTATAATGTAATTATTATTTATTTTGTATAGAACTCCTGTTATATATAAATATGTGACATTCGATCCTGTGCCATGATTCATCATATGTGTGAGACTTGGTCCCAGCACACTTGGTGATTATGTTTACGCCCGGGTTTTGGACCCCCTAAAAAACCGGGTGTTACAGAAGTGGTATCAGAGGAATGTTGACTGTAGGACGAAACCTAGATAGAACTGGACAACCAATACTTACTTACCTTTGCTACTCTGATTCTTTCTAAACTTTTCTCATCTATTTCCGCTTTACTCTGATTATTCTTACCTTTTCTTTCTAAAGACAAACTTGGATTTCACACTTTGAAATCCTGTACCTAAAGTAACTTTTGGGAATAGGAGACCTATTCTTAGGAACAAAAAAACAAAACTATTTTTGTAAATATTTATATGCTTGAATATTTGTTCTTATGATACATGTCTGATTTGGATCTTTGTTTGAGTGTGATGAGTTGTGGAGTAATGTCCACAATTGCATCTGCATATATACATAGGTATAAAAATATATTTATAAAATAACTAGACAACCTAGATTATCCCCATTGGAACATATCTAGCTTAAGAGATTTAATTTATCCTAAAAGATCTCATTCTAACCAATTCATCTTATCTTAAAAGATTCTATCCTACACTCATAGATCCATCTCATCTTAAAAGATACTCATCTTATCTTGAAAAGATTTTATCCTTATCCTAATAGATCTAACTGGCCCCAGAAGATTCTATCTTATCTTTATGGATCTGTCTTATCCTAATAAGCATACTTATCCACCCTAGTTTAACAACCATGATCTAATGCAAATTAATTAGATCTCATCTAGTCAAACTGGTCATACCAATCTAATCTAGATCCCATCCAATCTAATATGATCTAATCTAATGGGGTCTACTAAATCAGATTAATGATACTGGTAGAAGAGAGTAGACCCTACTAGCCATATATTAACCTAACTTAGCACATTGGATCAACTCAACTATGAGCTAACCCAACCCATGATGAATGGTATAACCTTTCTATTCCCACCTAATGACAAACAAACTTTTAACCTACAACTTGTAAGTCTATCTCACCCATATATATCTCATCTTGACAGATTCCATCTTACCCTTGGATATTCACCTTATACGATTGGTTACCCCAATCTAGACATAAAACAAAGAATAAGCCCTACTAAAGAATCTTCAGATTATAACCAGCTACTAGCTTATTTATTCTGCTTATTGAATAATTTCCTTTGCAAAACTATTACCATATACTTCTAACTTTCATGGTCAATACCAGGAAAGGAAAGATTATCACGTAACAACAAACAGAAAATGAATCCTCCAAATCCTCCACCTGTTGAAATCGATCAAGTGGTTGCTACCCAAAGACTGGTAATACAACAGTTAACAGACCTGGTGACCGAGATGCAGAATCAGATAAGACAACAACACGAGGAAATACGTCAGGCCCGCCAAGAAATAAGGCAAGCACGGTTGGAGAGACAACAACAACAACAACCTCCACCACCACCACCAGCTCCACCAAGCTATATAGATATAAATTATGATGATTTGTAAGATCTAGATGTTTCTTTAGTTAGTAGATGATATGATATTAATTTAGAAGAAACAATAAGGTCTATTGACCCTATGTTTTGTTAAAGAATTATACCTCATGCTGAGATCTCTTTGTTTGTGCATATATTCCGAGAACGATATGAGCATACACCCCTTTTCTTACAAATCTCGAGGACGAGATTATTTTTAAGGGGGGTAGGATTTGTAACACCCTAAATCTCATTTTGAGAATATAGTAAAAATTTTCAAAGAACTTGCATTAGAAACTTTCTTTTTCTCTCTCTTTAGAACTCTCATAACATTTGAAGACTCATCTCCCTATTTAAAAGCATTTGCTTAAGTGAATACATAATAAATAGAACCATATTTGGCACTCATGATGGAGTTTTAATTATATGTGCATTTAAAATAATGATAAAATATAATAATGGAATTGAGAATTTGAAGTTAACCCAAAAGGGGTGCACTTTAGGAAAAGGGAAATAATATATAAGGCAAGAGAAAATACTATGTAAAGCAAAATAAATCTATAAATAAATAAAATTTATCCATGCTATGTTCACATTGAACATTTAAATGAAGACAAATTCGCCACAAACTTTGGATTTAAACTGGAATTTAAATTTGAAATGAGTTGGATAAATGGAATGGAAATTAGGAAAGAAAATAAAAAGAAAAAATTAAAAATCTTACCTGGGCCGGCTCCTTCGCATCTGGCCCAATTACGCTTTCACCGCGCGCGGCCCAACTCCACGCTCGCGGGCGCTCGACGCGCGCCGACATCATGGGCCCACTGGCCAGCCTCTCCCTCGCGTTCTCGTCACTTCCGCGCGGGCCACACTCGTCAGTCGCATTCGCGTGCGATCGGTCTCACTGCTCCGCGGGACCCGCATGTCAGCTCGTTCTCCTCAACGGATCCCTCCGAGCTCGGCGGTGACCGCGCGCGGAATCCGGGGCACGGGGAGGTTGTTGCGGGCGCTCGGGCCGACCTTCTGGGTATTTAAGGCCATATGATGAGCGCCTAATCCTCATCCCACCCGAAGATCGCCGGCTTCACCGCTAACGCCTCCGCGGCCGTAACTCACGACCGCCGTCGCTTGATTCCACCATCCCCGCCGTTCGGTGCCCATAACCGGGGCTCAATCGTTCGCTGGGGTATGCGGACTGCGCTCGGGGGACAATCGGGGTGAGCAAGGCCTCGGCTAACCGCGAATTCGTCGCCGAAGTAAAGATCTCCGCCGTGCGCCGTGGGCAGGCCTCCCGGCGACCTAATCCTCGGTAAAATTTCCACCGCTGTGTTCGCCGTCTTCCTAATTTCACTCTGCACCAACTAATTTGGCAAATCAACTCGTCGGGCGGGCGATTTGGGTCGCTCCGGCCATGGCCTTGCCGCGGCGGGGCGCGGTGAGCCGCCGGAGGGGGGTCGGGAGGTAGGAGAATGTTGTGGGCCGTTGGATCTAGCATGTGCGGCTCAGATTAGAAGGGAGAATACCCCTTTCACGTGAATGATCTGGGCCGCTGATCTGCTAATAGACGGACCCGGTTGGATCTCGTTTCATAAAATCGTGATCGTAGGATTTGGATCGTGCGGTTATAAATGCGTACCGGTTCGTGGGGCTCGGGATTTAATCTGGGCCGTTCACGCTTGATCGGACGGCCGGGATCTGAGAATACCCCTTCGCTGTGGCAATCTTCATAAAGAGCCCCTGCGTTTAGTTGAAATAGAACCCGCCGTCCCTCGGGCACTGTTGACTGAGTCTCGGGTTTCTTGTGCTGAGGCCCCTGACTTTCTCTGGTTTTGGCGCGCAGTCCAAGGGAATAGAAAATCCAGTAAAATGAAATAGAAAATGATTTTTGATACAAAAATAATTCCAGAAACTTGTTTAAATCATGGAAAATCCATTTTTAGTCCAAATTAATCCATTCCACTTTCTAAAATTTTGTAATTTTATTCTCTACCACCTAGAACCTCTGTTTTGCCATGAAAACAATTAGAAATTTAATCTCTCACTTAATCCATTTTAAGCACATAAAACCTTTGAAAATTCATAACTTAAAATCTATAACTCCAAAAATTAATGATTTCTGTTCCTATGATCTTATTTTAATAAGTATATTAATAATGTGTATTTTGTTCTTATGTTTGGTGTAATGTTAATTTTGCCTATACCATGTTTGTTTGAATTGCTACGACTAGCAGTGAGGTCACGAGTCCTCTGAAGATCATCCTGGTACCTGGATCTCAAGGCCCAGGCAAGTTGTGCCCTTGATCACTTCTTTTTACCCAGCCATGTTCTGATTAATCATAATGATCTGCATAGGTTAATTTTGATGGGACCCAATAGGTTACCCTAGTTTGTCTATCTTTATACCTTGTTTACCACTGAACTTTCTGGGTAGTACTTGCTAGTGCTATATGTGGTTTTGGGTATGGAGATACACTATTCATGGTTACACTTTTGTTATCAGTTGTTATTTATTGTTCATGATGAGATCATTATGTTAATTGGAACATGGAGCGACCACCCGGGAAAACAGTGCTACCACAAGGGAGGAATGGGACCCCTTGGCTGATTAATTAGGAAAGCTAGTGGAAGACTACCTTACCCGAAAGGGGCAAGGGCAGTAGGGGAGTGGTCAGTGTAGGGAGGCCCTCGGGAGGATTTTGCTGCGATGGCGGTCCTGCAAGGGATTCCTGCATTGGAACTTCCTATAAACTGTAGCGGGTTTTCGGAAGCTAGTGGAACTTTGTAAAGGCCTCGTAGTGGATCCCTAGCCATTCACCTCGGTAGTGTCTAAGGGCCTTGCAAACCCTGGCGACATGGGATACACGACTTGTGGGTAAAGATGCGCAACCTCTGCAGAGTGTAAAACTGGTATACTAGCCGTGCTCACGGTCATGAGCAGCTCGGACCCTCACATGATTAAATTATGGAACTTAAACTCAATTTGTCATATGCATTGCATCGCAGGTGAAGTTGTTACTTTTGTTCTACTATTTAACTGGGTTGGTATTTACTTATACTTAGTAATTGCTAATAAAATTTTGACCAACTTTAAAAGTAATGCTCAGCTTCAGCCATCCTCTTTGGTAAGCCTTACACTTCACATGAGCTCCCACCTTTGGCGAGTTCATACACATTATTCCCCACAACTTGTTGAGCGATGAACGTATGTGAGCTCACTCTTGCTGTCTCACATACCCCACAGGTCAAGAACAGGTACTGCAGGATGAGGCGCTTGGAGGATGCTGCGATATGTTCGTGAGAGGTCTAGGCCGTCGTCTCCCAGTCAACTTTGGGTTGCTGGACCGTTGTCTCCTTATAATGTAATTATTATTTATTTTGTATAGAACTCCTGTTATATATAAATATGTGACATTCGATCCTGTGCCATGATTCATCATATGTGTGAGACTTGGTCCCAGCACACTTGGTGATTATGTTTACGCCCGGGTTTTGGACCCCCTAAAAAACCGGGTGTTACACTGACGAGGTGGCCCCATACGCAAGTCACACAGCGCACGGCCCACAGTCAGCGAGCCGACCAACTACGCGCGCCAGGATAGCCACTGACGACTGGGCCCCAGATGTCGGCGCGCACGCGGTAGAGAGCAGTCTGGGCCGCGCGGGGTGATTTCCCTGGTGGGCCGAATTCGTGGGAGCCAGCCCAAACAGGGTTTTAATCTTTTTCTTTTTATTTTCTTTCCTTTCCCTTTTCAAATTCAATTTGAATTCCAATTTTAAGTTCAAAGTGTGTGGTGAATTCATCTTCACATTTTTTTTGTTCAATTACACATAGTATGGTAACTATTTATTTATGTATAATTTTTATTTTGTTTTGTATAGTATTTCCCTCTTTCTATACTATTTCCAAGTTCCCCAATTTGCACTTTTAGGGTTAAATCCAAATTCTCAACTCCTTACTATCTTATTTTTATTCATATTATTATTGTTTTAAATGCACAAACAAAATCCAATATGATGCATTTTCTCTTTATTTTAATATCATTGGTTTTAAATAAATCAATCTCAATTATATGTGTTCTCTTTTTATGATGCAAATATGGCACATGACATGAGGAGACCACTCCATATTCTTTGTTTACAAAATTGAGTATTACAACTAGCAACAGTAAGTCGTGACCTCCCCCGAGTTCAGCCTCGGGCGCAACAAGGAGCTCCGCCTCGCCCGACCTCAGGCCTCGGCCTCGGCCACGGCCTCGGGAGAAGGTCTCTGCCTCGCCCGACCATAGGCCTTGGCCCCAGCCTCGACCTCAGGAGGAGTCACAACCTCGCCCGACCTCAGCCTCGGCCTCAGGAGAAGTCTCCGTCTCGCCCGACCTCGGCCTCGGACCGACTACGCTACAGGGGATACATCATTACCCTACCCCTAGCTAGCTGCTTCAGGCTACGAAGGAACAAGACCGGTGTCCCATCTAAGTTACTCCGGTAACAGGTAATGATGGTTCCCCGCGTGCGCCCATGACGTCGGTTGCTCTCAACCCCCTACGGAAGCAAGGAAACGTCAGCAGGATCTATGCCGCACCGCCAGCTATGCTTCTACAGGCTCAAGGCACTTCTCCGACGGCCACGTTAGTACATGTACAGGGCTCAAGGCACTTCCCCGCCAGCCACGTTAGCTCATAGCAACACCCCCATTGTACAGCTGGGCATCTCCTTGTATCTATAAAAGGGGATGTCCAATGCCTTCCTAAGGGGGAGGGGAGACGGAACGTACAAATGTGCGACGTACGAACGGGCGAAGGCAGGCGAGCAGAGGCAGGCAGAGTAGGAGAGACGCGGTAGAGGCAGACTCAGACAGCTCACCTCAAGGCCGAAGCCTCTCTTTCTCTCTCTCTCGCTCTCGCTCTCTCGCAACGCATGTAACCCCTACTACGAGCACCCCGGTGCAAGATAACATAAGCCTCATTTCCCTCTTGTGTTCCATCTTGCATCAACCCATCTGGGTAGGGACACGCAGCAACAAATTCACTGGTCGGTTAACGGTCCTCGCGGGTCCGAAACGCCGACACTTGTATTTTTACCTTTTTCTTAGACATAGCTCATTTTTTATTTGTCCTCCGCTACTGGCTGTGCTGCACGCATGTGTTTGGGAGCGAAGCAGCGTGTTGCGTGGGCGTATGGGTGGCATGGTGTTAAATTATTTTGCTTATTCAGCTTTGGGTTATCACTGGATTTGATGGTCACGCTGTGTCATGAGAGAGATCATGGCAGTAAAATAGAGAAAAAAGCCAGTGAAACAAACTTTCAGGCTGTGGAATGTATGGGATGGGTTCAAGTCAGGTTGCTTGTATTTTTACCTTTTTCTTAGCCATAGCTCATTTTTTATTTGTCCTCCGCTACTGGCTGTGCTGCACACATGTGTTTGGGAGCGAAGCAGCGTGCTGCGTGGGTGTATGGGTGGCATGGTGTTAAATTATTTTGCTTATTCAGCTTTGAGTTATCACTGGATTTGATGGTCACGTTGTGTCATGAGAGAGATCATGGCAGCAAAATGGAGAAAAAAGCTAGTGAAATAAACTTTCAGGCTGTGGAATGTATGGGATGGGTTCAAGTCAGGTTGCTTGTATTTTTACCTTTTTCTTAGCCATAGCTCATTTTTTATTTGTCCTCCACTACTGACTGTGCTGCACGCATGTGTTTGGGAGCGAAGCAGCATGCTGCGTGGGCGTATGGGTGGCATGGTGTTAAATTATTTTGCTTATTCAGCTTTGGGTTATCACTGGATTTGATGGTCACGCTGTGTCATGAGAGAGATCATGACAGCAATATGGAGAAAAAAGCCAGTGAAACAAACATTCAGGCTGTGGAATGTATAGGATGGGTTCAAGTCAGGTTGCTTGTATTTTTACCTTTTTCTTAACCATAGCTCATTTTTTATTTGTCCTCCGCTACTGGCTGTGCTGCACGTATGTGTTTGGGAGCGAAGCAGCGTGCTGCATGGGCGTATGGATGGCATGGTGTTAAATTATTTTGCTTATTCAGCTTTGGGTTATCACTGGATTTGATGGTCACGTTGTGTCATGAGAGAGATCATGGCAGCAAAATGGAGAAAAAAGCCAGTGAAACAAACTTTCAGGCTGTGGAATGTATGGGATGGGTTCAAATCAGGTTGCTTGTATTTTTACCTTTTTCTTAGCCATAGCTCATTTTTTATTTGTCCTCAGCTACTGGCTGTGCTGCACGCATGTATTTGGGAGCGAAGCAGCGTGCTGTGTGGGCGTATGGGTGGCATGGTGTTAAATTATTTTGCTGATACAGCTTTGGGTTATCACTGGATTTGATGGTCATGCTGTGTCATGAGAGAGATCATGGCAGCAAAATAGAGAAAAAAGCCAGTGAAACAAACTTTCAGGCTGTGGAATGTATGGGATGGGTTCAAGTCAGGTTGCTTGTATTTTTACCTTCTTCTTAGCCATAGCTCATTTTTTATTTGTCCTCCGCTACTGGCTGTGATGCACGCATGTATTTGGGAGCGAAGTAGCGTGCTGTGTGGGCGTATGGGTGGCATGGTGTTAAATTATTTTGCTGATTTAGCTTTGGGTTATCACTGGATTTGATGGTCACGCTATGTCATGAGAGAGATCATGGCAGCAAAATGGAGAAAAAAACCAGTGAAACAAACTTTCAGGCTGTAGAATGTATGGGATGGGTTCAAGGCAGGTTGCTTGTATTTTTATCTTTTTCTTAGCCATAGCTCATTTTTTATTTGTCCTCCGCTACTGGCTTTGCTACACGCATGTGTTTGGGAGCGAAGCAGCGTTGTAGTACTCAAATTTGTATACAAAGGATATAGTGGATTTCCACATTTTGTGTGCCTTAATTGCATCATTAAAAGAGCATACATAAAATCAAGGATGATTAAATTAAACCAATAATGCTAAAATAAAAGAAAGTGCATTTTGTTGGAGTTTTATATGTTTGTGCATTAAATAAAATAATAAGGATAATGCTAATAAAATAATAATTCTAAAGGTTGGAGTAAACCCTAAATTAAAAGTAGAATGTGAAAATAAGAAAAGAGAAGGGGAAATAAAAATACAAATAGTATATTTAAATACATATCCTCAAAACTTATTTCTTTTAATTGCACAAGTATTGTATGTAATGATTGATGAATCACAAAGTTTGAATTTAAATTTGAATCCATGTTTGGATTTGAAAAATATAAAAAAAAGGAATAGAAAATAAAAGAATAAAACAAAACCAACTAAATGGGCCATGCACCTCCATTCTAGCCCATCTAACCTCTCCTATGGCGCAGCCCGCCAGTAACCACGCAGTGGTGCCGACAGGTGGGCCCAATGGGGCAGTCGCTGTGGTCGCGAGCACGTCACCTCTGTCCCTGGTGGATGACCCCCACTGTCAGCCGATCACCACCAACAACCGCGCGTTCTTGCTGGTTCGCTGACCGGTAGGTCCGGCCGATCAGGGTCGTCCCCTTTCTTCACCGCTCCGCTCGGACGTGCCCGGTCATGGCGAATCTCGCGGGGTCTGTTGAGGTCACCCGCAAACCGACCACGGGCGACCATAATAGGAGCAGAGCTGGGTCCTTACCTCCCCTTTTCTTTGTCAACGCGCAAACAACCACACCAGGACCGACCTTTCCCATAGCCGCGAAAAAGAAAAATAGGAATCAGCGCCGCCGTTGGGGAAATCCCGTCTGTGCCGTTGCCGACCTCGAAGTACGGAAGCTGGCTTCTCCCCAAGCAGCGGAGAAGGTGCCCTCGACTCTCCCTCGGTTTAATTTGGCCCTGCGCGGCGCAAATCGTTCGCCGGAGCAGGCAGAACCCTACGGCGCCGCACCTCATCGTGGACCGGCGACTGCGCAACTCAAAATTCCGGTATGAAGCCGCCTAGATTTCCGCCTACTTCTCCTTGACGTGTAGTACCTAGCGGGTGGGGTTGCCGATCGGTCTAATCGTGTGAATTGCTCGACGGATTTGGGCACCGCTGTGCGCCGCGATTGGCCTCCACTGTCGTCCATATTTGGTAAGAAAACCCTGAGTGGTACTCACCCGGACCTTGCGGTAGTGTAGAACCTAACGAATTAGAGTTTTGGGCGTTGGTGCCTTGGATTGGTTTCCACCGGCGACGACTCCGCCGTGGCTAGCACGCGCGCCGCCAGACTCGGCTGCCTGGGAGGAAGAAGGGTCGACCGCCGTCGATCCGTCGATGAATGGCTGAGATTAGATGTCAGCGTACCCATTCGCATGATTGAATCATAACCATAGATCTGCAATCCCACGGCTCGGATTAGATCTGGCTCCATTAAATCGTGACCGTGCATTCCTGATCTAGTGGCCTGCGTAGCGTACCGCTTCGCCACTGTGGGCGATTTAATTTGGGCGCCTCGTTTCAGATCCGACGGTCCAGATCCACGAATACCCCTTCGGCCTCGGCTTTTTATTAAAGAACCCCTGGGTTTATTGAGATTCAACCCGCAGTCCGCGTAGCAGTAATATGTGTCTTGGGGAAAAACTCTGGTTTAGCCCCTGACTTTTCTGGAATTCGAGGCCCAGTCCAGAGAACATATAAAATAGGTAAATAAATACAGAAATTGATTTTTAATATAAAAATAATTCGTAAAACCTGTTTATTGCATAGAAAATTCATTCTAGCTCCAAATTGAGCCATTCCAATTTCTAAAATTTTGTAATAATATTCTCTACCATTTAGTGTCTCTGTTTTTACATGAAAACAGTAAGAAAATTAACTTATCATTTAATCCTATTCCAAGCACATTAAATCTTAGGAAATTTATAAATTGAAATCCATAACTCCAAATTTAATGATTTCAGTTCCTGTGATCTTATTTTAATGTCTAGTTTATTACTGCGTATTTTATTCACATGTTTGGTGCAATGTTAATTTTTGCTATACTATGTATGTATTGTGTTGATGCGAGTAGACGAGCAAGCCACTGTGGATTCTGAGGTTCAGCAAGTAGAAGTAGCTGAGCAGGAGCTCATTGAAGGCAAGTTGTGCCCTTGATCACTTACTTTTCCCAGCCATGTTCTTATTAATTTTAATGATCTGCATAGGTTAATTTTGATGGGATCCTTTATGTTACCCCAGTTTTGGTTATATTTATACCTTGTTCACCCCTGAAATATTTTTGGGTAGTACCTGCTATTGCTTTATGTGGATTGGGTATGGAGTTACAACATTCATGATTATTCTGTTATTATCTTGTTATTATTACTGTTCATGTTAAGATCATTAAATTAATGGGAACATGGAGCGACCACCCGGGAAAACAGTGCTACCACAAGGGTTTAATGGGACGCCCTTGGCTGATTAACTAGGAAAGCTAGTGGAGGTCTTCCTTACCCAAAAGGGGCAAAGGCAGTAGGGGAGTGGTCAGTGTAGGGAGGTCCTTGGGTTGATTTTGCTGCGATGGCGGTCAGGCGAGAGATTCCTCCACTGGAGCTTCCTATAAACTGTAGCGGGATTTTTGAAGCTAGTGGAACTTTGTAAAGGCCTCGTAGTGTTACCCTGCCTCGCTTCCTCGGTAGAGGTGTATGGAATTGGCCGTCTCTTGGCAGATGGGTAACATGACTTGTGGGTAAAGATGTGCAACCTCTGCAGAGTGTAAAACTAGTATACTAGCCGTGCTCACGGTCATGAGCGGCTCGGACCCTCACATGATTAATTTATGGAACTTAAATTTAATTTGACATTTGCATCGCATTTGGGATTATTTTACTATTACTTTTCTTTATTATTACTAAGGTTTGGTATTTACTTACACTTAGTGATTGCTAATAAAATTTTGACCAACTTATAAAAGTAATGCTCAGCCTCAGCCTTTACTTCATTGATTAGCCTTACACTTCATGAACTCCCACCTTTGGTGAGTTCATGCCACATTATTCCCCACGACTTGTTGAGCTATGAACGTATGTGAGCTCACTCTTGCTGTCTCACACCCTCCCCCACAGCAGAAGAACTGGTGGTTCAGGAGGAGCCACAAGGCGAGGAGTTTGATCTGATCTAGGTGGTGTTTCTCAGTTGACATTGGCGCCGACGATCCTTAGTTCGTTTTATATTTATCCTTTTATTTTGTAATAAGTCTTCCGCTATGTAATAAATACTCTGATGTTTCGTGACATTTATCTCTATACACTCTGTTATTATATATTGTCTTCTTGGCGCATGTATGAGATGCACCCGGCTTTGTCCTTTAAAACCGGGTGTTACAAGCGTGCAGTGTGGGCGTATGGGTGGCATGTGTTAAATTATTTTGCTGATTCAGCTTTGAATTATCACTGGATTTGATAGTCACGCTGTGTCATGAGAGAGATCATAGCAGCTAAATGGAGATAAAAGCCAGTGAAACAAACTTTCAGGCTGTGGAATGTATGGGATGGGTTCAAGTCAGGTTGCTTGTATTTTTACCTTTTTCTTAGCCATAGCTCATTTTTTATTTGTCCTCCGCTACTGGCTGTGCTGCACGCATGTGTTTGGAAGCGAAGCAGCGTGCTGTGTGGGCATATGGGTGGCATGGTGTTAAATTATTTTGCTGATTCAGCTTTGGGTTATCACTGGATTTGATGGTCACGCTGTGTCATGAGAGAGATCATGGTAGCAAAATGGAGAAAAAAGCCAGTGAAACAAACTTTTAGGCTGTGGAATGTATGGGATGGGTTCAAGTCAGGTTTTCTTGTATTTTTTACCTTTTTCTTAGCCATAGCTCATATTTTATTTGTCCTCCGCTACTGGCTGTGCTGCACGCATGTATTTGGCAGCGAAGCAGCGTGCTGTGTGGGCGTATGGGTGGCATGGTGTTAAATTATTTTGCTGATTCAGCTTTAGGTTATCACTGGATTTGATGGTCACGCTGTGTCATGAGAGAGATCATAGTAGCAAAATGGAGAAAAAAGCCAGTGAAACAAACTTTCAGGCTGTGGAATGTATGAGATGGGTTCAAGTCAGGTTGCTTGTATTTTTACCTTTTTCTTAGCCATAGCTTATTTTTTATTTGTCCTCCGCTACTGGCTGTGCTGCACTCATGTGTTTGGGAGCGAAGCAGCGTGCTGTGTGGGCGTATGGGTGGCATGGTGTTAAATTATTTTGCTGATTCAGCTTTGAGTTATCACTGGATTTGATGGTCACGCTGTGTGATGAGAGAGATCATGGCAGCAAAATGGAGAAAAAAGCCAGTGAAACAAACTTTCAGGCTGTGGAATGTATGGGATGGGTTCAAGTCAGGTTTTCTTGTATTTTTACCTTTTTCTTAGCCATAGCTCATTTTTTATTTGTCCTCCGCTACTGGCTGTGCTGCACGCATGTATTTGGGAGCGAAGCCGCGTGCAGTGTTGTCGGCGTTCCGAGACCGGGGGGTCCCTGAGCCGACGAGTGAATGTCGCCGCGTGCCCCAGCCCAGATGGGTCAAGCGCGAGGGCGAGCGCGAAGGGGGGAGAGCGAGGCGGCCGGAGACCGGCGTGAGAGAGGTGGGAATCCCGCGGCCTTCGTGTTCGTCCCGCGCCCAGGTCGGGTGCGCTTGCAGTAGGGGGTTACAAGCGTCCACGCGGGAGAGGGAGCGAGCGGCTCCGAGCGAGCGCGTGTCTCGTCCTCGTCCCCGCGCGGCCAACCCTCTCTAAGAGGGCCCTGGTCCTCCCTTTTATAGGCGTAAGGAGAGGATCCAGGTGTACAATGGGGGTGTAGCAGAGTGCTACGTGTCTAGCGGAGGTGAGCT
This sequence comes from Zea luxurians, assembly GCA_029449295.1. NCBI lineage: Eukaryota > Viridiplantae > Streptophyta > Magnoliopsida > Poales > Poaceae > Zea > Zea luxurians. Next base: position 5,688,575 of record JAOPSE010000103.1, on the reverse strand, counting down.
AGCGCCCTAGGTACATGCCGTTGTGGCAGCCGGAGAGATCTTGGCACCCAGCTGGTGTGATGTCATGGCCGTCGGAGGAGTCATGGAGCTTGGCGGAGGGACAGCTGTCGGAGCGGTTGAGTCCTTGCTGATGTCCTCTTGCTTCCGTAAGGGGGCTGAGAGCCGCCGTCGTCATAGAGCATGCGGGGCGCCATCATTGCCTATCTGGCGGAGCGAGCCAGATGGGACGCCGGTCTTGTTCCCTGCGGCCCGAGTCAGCTCGGGGTAGGGTGATGATGGCGCCTCCTATTGACGTGGCTGGTCTGCGCCCTAGGTTGGGCGATGTGGAAGCTCCTCCGAAGCCGAGGTCGAGTCCGAGCCCCCGGGTCGGGCGAGGCGGAGATTGCCGGCTGGTGCCGGGGCAGAGTCCGAGCCCTGGGGTCGGGCGAAGCGGAGTTTGTCGTCTTCTGGGGTCGAGCCCAAGTCCGAGCCCTGGGTCGGGCGAGGCGGAGATCGTCGTCTTCTGGGGCCGAGCCCAAGTCCGAGCCCTGGGTCGGGCGGAGTTCGCCGTCTTCCAGGATTTAGCCCGAGTCCGAGCCCTGGGTCGGGCGGAGTTCGCCATCTTCCGGGACTTAGCCCGAGTTCGAGCCCTGGGTCAGGCGGAGTTCGCCGTCTTCCGGGACTTAGCCCAAGTCCAAGCCCTGGGTCGGGCGGAGTTCGCCGTCTTCTGGGACTTAGCCCAAGTCCGAGCCCTGGGTCGGGCGGAGTTCGCCGTCTTTCGGGACTTAGCCCGAGTCCGAGCCCTGGGCCGGGCGGAGTTCGCCGTCTTCCGGGACTTAGCCCGAGTCCGAGCCCTGGGTCAGGCGGAGCGGAGCTTCCTATGGTGCCTTTGGCCGGGCCTGACTGCCTGTCAGTCTCACTCTGTCAAGTGGCACCGCAGTCGGGGTGGCACAGGCGGCGCTGTCCTTCTGTCAGGCCGGTCAGTGGAGCGGCGAAGTGACGGCGGTCACTTCGGCTCTGCCGGCTGGGGGGCATGCGTCAGGATAAAGGTGTCAGGCCACCTTTGCATTAAATGCTCCTGCGATTCGGTCGGTCAGTGCGGCGATTTGGTTAGGGTTGCTTCTTGGCGAAGGCAGGGCCTCGGGCGAGCCGGAAACATGTTCGCCGCTGAAGGGGGCCTCGGGCGAGACGGAAGTCCTCCGGGGTCGGCTGCCCTTGTCCGAGGCTAGGCTCGGGTGAGGCGTGATCGAGTCCCTTGAATGGACTGATCCCTGACTTAATCGCACCCATCAGGCCTTTGCAGCTTTGTGCTGATGGGGGTTACCAGCTGAGAATCAGGAGCCTTGAGGGTACCCCTAATTATGGTCCCCGACAGTAGCCCCTGAGCCTCGAAGGGAGTGTTTGCACTCGCTTGGAGGCTTTCGTCGCACTTTTTGCAAGGGGACCAGTCTTTCTCGGTTGCGCTTTTGTTCCGGTGGGTGCGCGCGAGCGCACCCGCCGGGTGTAGCCCCCGAGGCCTCGGAGGAGTGGTTTCACTCCTTCGAGGTCTTACTGCCTCACGTAGTGCTTCGGCTGGTCTAGTCGTTCCCTCATGCGAGCTGGCCGTAGCCCGGGTGTACGGTTGGGTCCCAAGTTCTCGGGCTGGTATGTTGACGCTGTCAACGGTTCGGCCGGAGCCGGGTTTGCGAGAGCAGCCCCCGAGCCTCTGCACAGGGCGAGAGGGCGATAAGGGACAGACTCGGCTTTTTTTCATACGCCCCTGCGTCGCCTTTCCGCAAGGAGGAGGGGGGAAAGCGCCATGTTGCCCTCGATGGGCATCGAACATGGTGTCTCCGTTGAGCTGCAAGCGGGTGATCCGAGTGGACGTCCGTGCCCCGTTCGTTAGGGGTTGGCTAGGGGCCCAGAGGCACGCCCAAAAGTACCTGCGGGTGATCTGCCAGACCCGGTCCCCTGGTGACGGGGTCCGAGGGCTCGATGCCTCCCTCTGATGGGATTCTGTTACAAGATCGTTCCCGCTAGTCTCGGAAATGTCCTAGGGTACCTCGGGAGCGCAGCCCGAGCCTTGGTTATGTATCGAACGTACCCATGGTCATCCCTCGCTCGGCGTCTGAGGCGGCTGTGAACCCTTCGGGGGCCAGCCTTCGAACCCCTGATCAGTAATGGGCACGGAGCCCGAGTAGCCTGAGGCGGCCGTGGAACCCTTTCGAGGGGCCGGCCTTCGAACCTCTGACTAGTAGTGGGTGCAGGGCCCACGCGATCTGAGGCAGCTGTTGAACCCTTCCGGGGGCCAGCCTTCGAACCTCTGATCAGTAGGGGGCCTCGGAGCCTGGTTCCTTCTCGGGGAAGGATCCTTTTTGGGGTATCCCCCTTTCTCGGTCCCTGTTGCAAGAGAGAGAAAGAGGAAAAAACGGAAAAGGATACGAAATCGAACGATGCGGCGTACCTTTTTTGACGCGGTCATTACGGCGAAGGCGAAACTTCGCTCGCTTCTCCTGCCAAAGGCGCCGCGTGTCCCGCCACAGAGTTGATGCGACAGGGCGAGTGGTTCGCAGGGTAGCCGTTGCGCGTGCGTGAGCCATTCGAGGAACGGGTCACGGGCGCGTTGCCTTCACGCCGTGAGAGAGGGTTCTCTCGCTGCCCCCGGATGGGACATAAGCTTGGCTGACGACATGACCGCTGCACCTGCTCGCCTGCCACCGCCATTACTGCCGGCCCGTCTTCGGCCGTATTGACCGTCGCGCCAGGCTGGAGCCGCTGGGCCGTGCGCTGGGGGGCCTCGAATCGCGGTATTGGTTCCGCAGTCGAGGAGGCGCGGTGGTGGCGTAGGTGGCGATGCAGTTACTCACACGTAGCAACCGGCGCACCGGTTGCATGACGCGTGGGCCTGGGCCTCCGTGCCGGGCGTGTTGGGAGTCAGAGAAGTACGCCCACTTGGCGTGGTTGCATGCCGCCTGCAGGGCTGCCCGCCCTTTCGCCCGCTGGTCTGGGCAAAAGTGGAGGGTCACTTGTAACCGCTGGGCGATTGTATGCACCACGCGCGGCGATTTGGCTTCTTCTGCTCTGAGTCAGCTTGCATGACGTGTGGGACCCAGCCCCCGCGCCTTAGGGGGGGACCTTGGAGTGTGTTGGAGAAGACTCAGCCCGTGACGGTTGGGGACGCAAGTAGGGAGATCCGCCTTTAAAAGGAGGGTGACCCCCTTGGAAGGAGACCATGTCTTCGCGCTCCCTTATGCATCGTGTCTTTTCACCTTCCAAGCCCCCGGATGGGGGAGATCCGCCGTCTTTCCGCCTCGTCGTTGGGGGAACACAACTCCGCAGGAGTTGGTACCTTTCAGCCATTGTTCGGCTTCAAGGATTTTCATCACGCAGCCTGGCTGCACCCCTCCACTGGCGGTCACCCGAGATGGTGACCTCCAGTTTGATGGTGGGGGAAAGCGAGCCGGGCTGCGGCCTCTGCCCCTCCCTCAGCCTCAAGGATTTTCATCACTAGTGCTGGGGAGGGGAGTGTGCCGAGTTGGGGTCGGCCCCTGCGTGGGCGGTGGCCCGCTCCTTCCCTCAGTGATCGGGGGGAAGGGCGGGAGTCGTCCGTGGCGCTGACAGCTGCACCGTGCCCGGCTCTCTGAGCCGAGCGGCTTCGGAGCCGCTCCCGGTGCCACCTCCCGCCACGGCAGCTGGAAGAGGTTCCGCCGCCGACGAGTTTGCCGGCGCCACCCGCGGACCAACCTCCAACTCTACGGCCTTCTGCCCATCCTTGCCTCTCGAGTTTGGGCACGGGCGGGGGCCTCCTGACAGCAGCATCTGCCCTGAGGTCATCGCTGCTGCTGTTCGGACCCCCGGAGTAGAAGTCGTCGTCGTCGCCGCTGCTGGGGCGGGCGACGACAAGCCGTTCGTCGGTCTTCTGTTGCTCCGCAGGCCTCTCCCCCGTCGAGTGGGGTTGTTCGTACCTGCGAAGGTGGAACCGGAGTTCCGTTTGTAATGGCACCTTGAGTGCCGGCGTTTTTGTTCATTGTGGCTATCGGGGCCTGAACATGTAGGTGATTTCGGCACGGAGCCGTGTTTTTTCCTCCTTTTCAAGCACTAAGACTCGCCTGTTGGTTGTCTAAACCGCTTCACCAAGCGTGAGTCGCCTCGTGTACAGGTGACGAGTGAGGTATCCGTATCCCGGAGGCGTAGGAGTCCCTCGGCTCGGTCAGCCTTGGCTGCTTATGTGTACTCCGTCGTTTTCGGGATCCACTTTCGAAGTAGCCAAAAAGCGCGAAAGACATTCTGGCAGAAAAGATCTTTTTTTAAGGAAAATTTCGACGCAGAGGGGTTCCCCCCCTTTTAGCCCCCGAGGGAGGGTCGGGCTTTGCCAAGGCGAGGCCGACCCTTCCTTGATGACTAAACTTTGCGTGGGTGCGAGGTATATGATCAACTTGAAAACATCTTAAGGGTAGAAGCGACGTAGCTGTTGGATGTTCCAGGCGTTGCCGTAGATGTCGCCTTGACTGTTGGCCAGCTTGTACGTTCCGGGCTTCAGAACTCTGGCGATGACGAACGGCCCCTCCCAGGGGGGCGTGAGCTTGTGCCGCCCTCGGGCGTCTTGTCGCAGCCGAAGCACCAGGTCGCCCACCTGGAGGTCTCGGGACCGGACCCCTCGGGCGTGGTAGCGTCGCAGGGACTGCTGGTACCGCGCCGAGTGTAGTAAGGCCCTGTCCCGAGCCTCCTCCAGCTGATCCAGTGAGTCTTCTCGGCTAGTTTGGTTGCTTTGGTCGGTGTAGGCCCTCGCCCTCGGGGAGCCGTATTCCAGGTCTGTGGGCAAGACGGCCTCGGCCCCGTAGACTAGGAAGAACGGCGTGAAGCCCGTGGCTCGGCTTGGCGTTGTCCTCAGACTCCAGACCACCGAGGGGAGTTCCTTCATCCATCGCTTGCCGAATTTGTTGAGGTCGTTGTAGATCCGAGGCTTGAGCCCTTGTAGAATCATGCCGTTGGCACGCTCTACTTGCCCATTTGACATGGGGTGAGCCACGGCGGCCCAGTCCACCCGGATGTGATGATCCTCGCAGAAGTCCAGGAACTTTCTGCCGGTGAACTGGGTGCCGTTGTCGGTGATGATGGAGTTCGGGACCCCGAAGCGATGGATGATGTTGGTGAAGAACGCCACCGCCTGCTCGGACCTGATGCTGTTCAGGGGTCAGACCTCGATCCACTTGGAGAATTTGTCGATGGCGACCAGCAGGTGCGTGTAGCCCCCGGGTGCCTTCTGCAAGGGGCCGACGAGGTCCAGACCCCACACAGCAAAAGGCCAGGTGATGGGTATCGTCTACAGAGCCTGAGCGGGCAGGTGGGTCTGCCTTGCGTAGAACTGGCACCCTTCACAGGTGCGGACAATTCTAGTGGCGTCGGCCACCGCCGTTGGCCAGTAGAAGCCTTGCCGGAAGGCATTCCCGACAAGGGCTCGAGGTGCTGCGTGATGGCCGCAAGCCCCCGAGTGTTTCTCTCGCAGGAGTTCCTGACCTTTGGCAATGGAGATGCATCGCTGGAGGATGCCGGAGGGGCTGCGGTGGTAGAGCTCCTTCTCATCACCCAGCAAGACGAACGACTTGGCGCGCCGCGCCACCCGCCGAGCTTCGGCTCGGCCGGAGGGTAGTTCTCCTCGGTGGAGATATTGCAGGTACGGGGTCCGCCAGTTCTGATCAGGCGTGACCCCGCTTTGCTCCCCCTCGATGTGCAGCGCCTCGCCCTCGGTTGCCGAGGGCACCTCGGGTTGAGTTGAGGATGCCTCGGACCGAGCCGAGGGTGCCTCGGGATGATCCGAGGGTGCCTCGGGCTGATCCGAGGGTGCCTTGGGCTGGGCCGAGGGTGCCTCGGGCTCGGGCGTGTCGTCGATCTTGACGGAGGGTTGATGCAGATCCCGGGAGAAGACGTCCGGGGGAGCCGTCGTTCGCCCTGAGGCTATTTTAGCCAGTTCGTCCGCAGTCTCGTTGTAGCGCCGAGCGATGTGGTTGAGCTCGAGCCCGTAGAACTTGTCTTCCAGGCGCCGAACTTCATCGCAGTAGGCCTCCATCTTCGGGTCGTGGCAGTGGGAGTTCTTCATGACTTGGTCGATGACGAGCTGCAAGTCACCGCGGGCGTCGAGGCGTCAGACCCTTAGCTCGATGGCGATCCGCAATCCGTTGACTAGAGCTTCGTACTCAGCCACATTGTTGGATGCCGAGAAATGGAGGCGTAGCACGTAGCGTAGGTGCTTCCCGAGGGGCGAGACAAAGAGTAGGCCTGCGCCGGCTCCTGTCTTCATCAGCGACCCATCGAAGAACATGGTCCAGAGCTCCGGTTGGATCGGAGCCGTCGGTAGCTGAGTGTCGACCCATTCAGCTACGAAGTCCGCCAAGACCTGGGACTTGATGGCCTTCCGAGGAGCGAACGAGATCGTCTCGCCCATGATTTCCACCGCCCACTTTGCAATCCTACCCGAGGCCTCTCGGCACTGGATGATCTCCCCCAGGGGGAAGGATGACACCACAGTTACCGGATGAGACTCGAAGTAGTGTCGGAGCTTCCGCCGCGTCAGGATCACCGCGTACAGCAGCTTCTGAACTTGTGGGTAGCGGATCTTGGTTTCGGACAGTACCTCGCTGATGAAGTATACTGGCCTCTGAACGGGCAACGCATGCCCCTCTTCTTGCCTCTCGACCACAATCGCGGCGCTAACCACCTGAGTGGTCGAGGCGACGTAGACCAGGAGGGCTTCTCCGGCAGCTGGGGGCACCAAGATAGGCGCCTTTGTGAGGAGCGCCTTTAGGTTCCCGAGGGCTTCCTCGGCCTCAGGGGTCCAAGTGAAGCACTCGGCCTTCCTTAAGAGGCGGTACAGAGGTAGACCTCTTTCGCCGAGGCGTGAGATGAAGCGGCTCAGAGCCACGAGGCATCCCATGACCCTCTGTACGCCTTTCAAGTCCTTGATGGGCCCCATGCTGGTAATGGCTGCGATCTTCTCCGGGTTGGCTTCGATGCCCCGCTTGGAGACGATGAACCCCAAGAGCATGCCTCGGGGCACCCCGAAGACACACTTTTCGGGATTGAGCTTGACGCCTTTCGCCTTGAGACATCGGAATGTCGCTCCAAGGTCGGAAAGGAGGTCGGAGGCTTTCCTCGTCTTGACTACGATGTCATCAACGTAGGCCTCGACCGTGTGGCCAATGTGTTCGCCGAACACATGGTTCATGCACCGCTGGTACGTCGCGCCCGCATTCCTCAAGCCGAACGACATGGTGACATAGCAGTACATGCCGAAGGGTGTGATGAAAGAAGTCGCGAGCTGGTCGGACTCTTTCATCCTGATTTGATGATACCCTGAGTAGGCATCAAGGAAAGATAGGGTTTCGCACCCAGCAGTGGAATCCACGATTTGGTCGATGCGAGGCAGAGGGTAGGGAACCTTCGGACATGCTTTGTTGAGACCAGTGTAGTCTACACACATCCGCCATTTCCCCCCTTTCTTTCTCACAAGCACAGGGTTGGCAAGCCATTCGGGATGGAATACCTCTTTGATGAACCCTGCCGCCATTAGCTTGTGGATCTCCTCGCCTATGGCTCTGCGCTTCTCCTCGTCGAATCGGCGCAGCGGCTGCTTGACGGGTCGGGCTCCGGCTCGGATGTCCAGCGAGTGCTCGGCGACATCCCTCGGTATGCCAGGCATGTCCGAGGGACTCCACGCGAAGACGTCGACGTTCGCGCGGAGAAAGTCGACGAGCACTGCTTCCTATTTGGGATCGAACCTAGAGCCGATCCGGATCTGCTTGGAGGTGTCGCCGCTGGGGTCGAGGGGGACGGACTTAACCGTCTCCGCTGGCTCAAAGTTGCTGGCATGACGCTTCACGTCTGGCACCTCCTTAGAGAGGCTCTCCAGGTCGGTGATGAGGGCCTCAGACTCGGTGAGGGCCTCGGCGTACTCCACGCACTCCACGTCGCATTCGAACGCGTGTTTGTACGTAGGGCCGACGGTGATGACCCCGTTGGGGCCCGGCATCTTGAGCTTCAGGTAGGTGTAGTTGGGGACGGCCATGAACTTCGCGTAGCATGGCCTCCCCAGTACCGCGTGGTAGGTTCCTCAAAACCCGACCACCTCGAACGTCAGGGTCTCCCTTCGGAAGTTGGAGGGTGTTCCGAAGCAGACGGGAAGGTCAAGCTGTCCGAGGGGTTGGACGCGCTTCCCGGGAATGATCCCATGGAAGGGCGCAGCGCCTGCCCGGATGGAGGACAGATCGACATGCAGGAGTCCGAGGGTCTCGGCGTAGATGAGGTTGAGGCTGCTGCCTCCGTCCATGAGGACCTTGGTGAGCCTGACGTCGCCGATGACGGGGTCGACGACGAGCGGGTATCTCCCCGGGCTCGGCACATGGTCGGGGTGATCGTCTCGGTCGAAGGTGATGGGCTTGTCGGACCAGTCTAGATAGACTGGCGCCGCCACCTTCACCGAGCAGACCTCCCGGCGCTCTTGCTTGCGGTGCCGAGCCGAGGCGTTCGCCGCTTGCCCACCATAGATCATGAAGCAGTCGCGGACCTCGAGGAACTCTCCTGCCTGGTGATCTTCCTTCTTGTCGTCGTCGCGGGCCTTGCCACCCTCCGCGGGTGGCCCGGCCCTGTGGAAGTGGCGCCGAAGCATGACGCACTCCTCAAGGGTGTGCTTGACGGGCCCCTGGTGATAGGGGCACGGCTCCTTGAGCATCTTGTCGAAGAGGTTGGCACATCCGGGGGGCTTTTGAGGGTTCTTGTACTCGGCAGCGGCGACAAGGTCCGCGTCGGCGGCGTTGCGTTTCGCTTGCGACTTCTTCTTGCCCTTCTTCTTGGCGCCGCGCTGAGTTGACACCTCGGGAGTATCTTCCGATGGGCGGCCCTGGGGCTGCTTGTCCTTTCGGAAGATAGCCTCGACTGCCTCCTGGGCGGAGGCAAACTTGGTGGCGATGTCCATCAGCTCGCTCGCCCTGGTGGGGTCTTGCGGCCTAGCTTGCTCACCAGGTCGCGTCTGGTGGTGCCAGCGAGGAACGCGCCGATGACATCCGAGTCGGTGATGTTGGGCAGCTCGGTGCGCTGCTTCGAGAATCGCCGGATGTAGTCCCGGAGAGACTCTCCCGGCTGCTGTCGGCAGCTTCGGAGGTCCCAGGAATTCCCGGGGCGCACATACGTGCCCTGGAAATTGCCGGCGAAGGCTTGGACTAGGTCGTCCCAGTTGGAGATTTGCCCCGGAGGCAGCTGCTCCAACCAGGCACGAGCGGAGTCGGAGAGGAACAGGGGGGAGGTGCAGATGATGAGGTCGTCATCGTCCGTTCCACCCAGTTGGCAGGCCAGACGGTAGTCCGCGAGCCACAGTTCCGGTCTCGTCTCCCCCGAGTACTTTGTGATAGTAGTCGGGGGTCAGAACCGGGTCGGGAACAGCGCCCGTCGGATGGTTCGGCTGAAGGCTTGCGGACCGGGTGGTTCGGGCGAGGGACTCCGATCCTCCCCGCTGTCGTAGCGTCCCCCACGCCTGGGGTGGTAGCCTCGGCGCACCCTCTCATCGAGGTGGGTCCGTCGGTCGCGGTGACGGTGCTCGTTGCCGAGGCGACCCGGGGCCGCAGGCACTGTGTTGAGCGTGCGCCCGGTGTAGACCGAGGCTTCCCGCATGAATCGGGAAGTCGCAGCATGAGGTTCCGAGGGGTACCCCTGCCTTCGGGAGGCGGAGCTCTCGGACCGTCGGACCGCGGCGCCTTCCAGGAGATTCTTGAGCTCTCCCTGGATTCGCCGCCCCTCGGTGGTTGATGGCTCCGGCATCGCGCGAAGAAGCATTGCTGCTGCCGCCAGGTTCTGGCCGACCCCACTGGAAGCGGGTGGTGGCCTGAGCCTGACGTCATCGGTGATGCGGTGCTGGAAGCCCTAGGGTAGATGACGTATTTCTCCGACCGGAGGTTGGCCCGCCCATGCCTGCCCGACGTCCCGACGGATCAGCTCAAGCGCTCCTGCTCCCTCATCGAGCCTGGCCTGCACCCCGCGGATTTGCTCGAGCTGTGGGTCATGACCCCCCGCCTGAACGGGGACCACAGCTAGCTCCCGTGGGATGTCAACGCGAGGCATCGGCCTAGGGAGGTCACCATCCTCCGGCATGCTGAGATGGTTGCCTTCGGGGGGACCACCTAGATCGACGTGGAAGCATTCGTGACTTGGGCCGCGGTCCTCGTCGCCGAGGCTACGGCTACCATCGGAACAGTCGGAAAGGCAGTAGTCACATGCGGTCATGAAGTCCCGCATGGCACTGGGGTTGCCAAGTCCAGAGAAATCCCAACAGATGCTGGGCTCGTCGTCTTCCTCGGACCCAGAGGGCCCGTAGGTCGAGACGTCCGTCAGTCGGTCCCAAGGAGACCGCATACGAAACCCCAGAGGGTCTGGACTTGCCTCTATGAGAGCGCCTGCCAAAGCGAAGTCGCTAGACGGGTTGAGGCTGAATCCGAAAGACGTGGGATGGGAATCGATCAGTACCTTTTGGTCGACGGGCGGCGATAAGGTTACGTCGGGGACTGACTGCGCCGTCGTCTCAGGCACGAAGGTGACGTCCAGCAAGCTTTTCGCGAGTGTGCTGGCGTCGTCCACTCGCTCGGGATTGGCGTGTTGTAACACCCGGATTTTAGGGATCCAAAACCCGGGGTTAACATAAACACCAGGTATGCTGGGACCAAGTCTCAAACATATGATGTATAGTGGCACAGGATCGAATGTCACATCTTTACATATAACAGGAGTTCTATACAAAATAAATAATTACATTATAAGGAGACAACGGTCCAGCAACCCAAAGTTGACTGGGAGACGACGACCTAGACCTCTCACGAACTCATCACAGCATCCTCCATGAGCATCATCCTGCAGTACCTGATCTTGACCTGTGGTGTATGTGAGACAGCAAGAGTGAGCTCACATACGTTCATCGCTCAACAAGTTGTGGGGAATAATGTGCATGAACTCGCCAAAAGTGGGAGCTCACGTGAAGTGTAAGGCTTACCAAAGAAGATGGTTAGAGCTGAGCATTGCTTTTAATGTTGGTCAAAATTTTATTAGCAATTACTAAGTATAAGTAAATACCAAACCCAATTAAGTAATAGAACAAAAGTAACAACTTCACCTGCGATGCAATGCATATGACAAATTGAATTTAGTTCCATAAATTAATCATGTGAGGGTCCGAGCTGCTCATGACCGTGAGCACGGCTAGTATACCAGTTTTACACTCTGCAGAGGTTGCGCATCTTTACCCACAAGTCATGTTACCCATCTGCCAAGGGATCGCGACTTCCCATACACCTCTACCGAGGAGGCGAGGCAGGGTAACACTACGAGGCCTTTACAAAGTTCCACTAGCTTCAGAAAACCCGCTACAGTTTATAGGAAGATCCAGTGCAGGAATCCCTTGCAGGACCGCCATCGCAGCAAAATCCTCCCGAGGGCCTCCCTACACTGACCTCTCCCCTACTGCCCTTGCCCCTTTCGGGTAAGGTAGTCTTCCACTAGCTTTCCTAATTAATCAGCCAAGGGCGTCCCATACCACCCTTGTGGTAGCACTGTTTTCCCGGGTGGTCGCTCCATGTTCCAATTAACATAATGATCTCATCATGAACAATAAATAACAACTGATAACAAAAGTGTAATCATGAATAGTGTATCTCCATACCCAAAACCACATATAGCACTAGCAAGTACTACCCAGAAAGTTCAGTGGTATTCAAGGTATAAAGATAAACAAACTAGGGTAACCTATTGGGTCCCATCAAAATTAACCTATGCAGATCATTATGATTAATCAGAACATGGCTGGGTAAAAAGAAGTGATCAAGGGCACAACTTGCCTGGGCCTTGAGACTCCAGGTACCAGGATGATTCTTCGGATCCTCGTGACCTCACTGCTAGTCGTAGCAATACAAACATACATGGTATAGGCAGAATTAACATTACACCAAACATATATGCAAAATACATATTAATAATCTACTTATTAAAATAAGATCACAGGAACAAGAATTATTAATTTTGGAGTTATAGATTTTAAGTTATGAATTTTCAAAGTTTTAAGGTGATTATAATATGATTAAATGATAAATAAATTTTCTGACAGAGTTCATGTCAAAACAGTGATTCTAAATGGTAGAGAATATTATTACAAAATTTTAGGAATTGGAATGACTCAATTTGGAGCTAAAATGAATTTTCTATGAATTATCTAAGTTCTAGCAATTATTTTCATATTAAAAATCCATTTTCTATTTTATTTATTCAATTTAAACAAGTTCTGGACTGGGCCTCAAATTTCAGAAAACACAGGGGTCTCGGCGTAAGTTATCCTAGACACAGAGAATAGTAACACATGGACGGCGGGTTGATTTTGCGAAAACAGGGGGTCTCTTTTAGAAAAATGCCCCGCGAAGGGGGGTATCCATGGATCTCAGCCGTTGGATCAGCGTTTGAGGGCTCAGATTAGATCGCCATCCTGTGTGAACCGGTACAGACTCACAACCGTTGGATTTCGGATCCACGGTCCAGAGTTTTAAAGTGCCACGAGTTAATCATGCCCGCACGATGTGGATCCAACGGCCCATAGCTATCCCCCCCCCAGATCTAATCCTAGCCGTCAATTCCCATCTAACGGCCAGCCCCGTTCTTCTCCCACTGGCGGCCAAGGACGGCGGTGCTTGGACAGCCCACGGCGGCGGCCATGGCCGGCATGCCCATCGCTCGCACCCGCACCCAAGGGTGAATCTGAGGACACCGACGCGACCCCCAGGGAACAGCGAATGTACTCGAAGTAGCTTTACCGTGAATCGCACAACAGTTTTCCCCAGGCCACGGCGGAGTGCGAGCATCGCGGGGTTTTCGATCCCGGTGAGCAATTCGGCTTCCACCGAGCTCCAATACACTATCCCCAAATCATCTGGAGCTAAATAATGCGTAGGCTAAGGCGAATCACAGGGAGTATTCCTCACCATGGGGTATGTGGCCCAGCGTCCCGCCCAAGCTGTGCGCCACGCGCCCAGCCACGGAGAACTGCATTCGGAGGAAGGCCACAGCCGCGGCATAATCTGGTGCCGGCCTTGGACGCGGTGACCACTGATTCATCCCTGGCGCCAATGCTTGAGGGAGCTCGCAGTAGGGAAGGCTGGAGGTTCATCCATGGCGCTGCTGCGGCCAGAGGAGCGGAGCGAGGGACAGAGACGCAGAGCACGATGGAGGGACGAGAGGGGTATCCCAGGCGCCCACTTATATACAGCCGGTGAGGGAGCAATCGAACAGCGATGGCCGGATTTCTGTCGCTCGATCGGAGTCCGCGGGATTCGCCGAGAGATCCGCCGGTGTCGCGCGACTTCGGTTGGTGCGGCGAGGAAGACGGAGCTGCATCCGTTGAGGTGAGGGATTGACATGGAGGCCCCACATGGCATACGGACGAGCGGCTGGATGGGTGGATCGGCCAACCGGGAGCGCAGCGCAAGCGGAGTCCAGTCTAGAGCCGACTGGTGGGGCCCGCATGGCGGGGTCAGCAAGCAATGGGGTGGGCCACGCGGTTGGGGTTACTGGGCCGCACAGTAGCAATCCGGCCCAGCCGAGGTCTGTTGTTTTTTTTTCTTTTTCATTTCTATTTTCTTATTTCTTTTCTAACTTCTAATTTTTCAAATTAGATTCAAATTTGATTTTGAACTTGCACAAAATTTCAATGACAAACAGAAGAGCTTAGCATGAATGCAGATCCATAATTCTATTTATTTATTTATTATTTCACCATGTCTATAAAAAAATGATTTGGAATACACCAATTATGCTCACATAATGTACATTAAGAAACTAATCTCTAATCTTTATTTTTTTTAAAAAAATACCTTAGCTTAAATATTTTTAGAAGATATTTATAAATGTCTTATTCACTAAATTAACTCATATAAGGATTATATATATATTCTTTATATTTTATACCATTTTCCCTTTTCCATTTTCAAACCCTAATCTCCTTTTGGGTTCTAATTCAATTTTCTTTTTAATATATTTTGATTAATAGTGTTGCTATTATTATTATATGCACAACAAAACTTCAATATGATGCACATGTTGTTTAGTTGACATTTAGTCATTTAATATTTTTAAATGGGGTTGTTCCCATGATTAGTTAAATTGAAACAAAGCAAATAAGAGAATTATCTCTATTACCATGATTTACAAATTTTGGGTATTACAAATCCTACCCCCCTTAAAAATAATCTCGTCCTCGAGATTAGTAGGAAAGATGTGTAGAAAGTTTTGTTTGTAATTGTCTTTTAGTTCAATTTTGAAAAGTTTTTTTTTTACTAATAAATAGGTATTTAGGAAAGCATGGGTTTCTAGCCACCTATTATGTAGGATATAAGAGATGGATAGGTTAGGGCAAGAATAGCTAGAGGTAAGACAGTTTATGGTGAGAAAGGACTCCTTGTTGGGTGGTAATGCATCTGAAGATCGAGTTTGACTTCTCTCCTTCCTTGACGAGGTTGATCTTGACTCATCTTGGTGACCTTACTTGATCCTTGAAGACTTGGGTTGGTGTTCATCCTTCCTTGATGAAGTTGATCATCTTCTTTGGTCTTATCTCATTGATTAGGAGTTAGTGTATATTATTGGCTGGGGAATATGGTTAATATAGGTATGGATGAGATAGATTACATGATGTAGGTTACAAGTTTGTTTTAGGTAGGGGTTGATAGACTATGCAATCCATCATTACTCTATTGGTTGGGTTGTTAAGTAACTTGTTATATAGGTCAAGTTTGTTGGGTATGGCCAAGTTGATATAAGTCTCCAAATTAGGTTTAAGTAATTTAGGAGTATGGTCTTATTATTATTTTTTTTCCACCAGCATTAAGTAACTCACACTAGATTAGACCATATTAAATTAGATATGATCTAGATTAGACTAGTTAAAGTCAGATAGATCTTCCTGGGTAGGATATATTTTATCAGAATATGTTAAAAATCTCTGTTAGATTAAAACAGAGGGGTTATGCAACTATCAGATGGGTAAGGTAGTTGCATATGGTTAGGTGGTTGTATATGGTAAAGTTGGTCTAGGGCACCAATTTAGCTTAAATCCTTGTTATAGGAGTGAGGTCTAATCCATTTCACTAGTATTATCTAACATGTTTGATAAGTCACTTTAGATTAGATCATATTAGGTTAGATGAGATCTAGATTAGATTGGTATGACTAGCTTGGCTAGATAAGATCTAATTAATTTGCATTAGATCATGGTTGATAAACTAGGGTGGATAAGTATGCCTATTAGGATAAGATGGATCCATAAAGACAAGATAAAATCTTTTGAGGTCAGTTAGATCTATTAGGATAATTTTTTTTTTCAAGATAAGATGAGTATCTTTTTTTTTAGGATAAGATGGATTATATGATGTAGGTAGGTTAGAATCTCTTCAAGATAAGATAAATCTATTAAGATAAGAGAAAACCTTTTAAGATAAGATGGATCTATATACATTAGGATAAGTTAAGACCTTTTGAGATAAGATAGATCTATGAGTGTAGGATAGAATCTTTTTAAGATGAGATGGATCTATTAAGATGAGAGAGAATCTTTAAGATAAGGTGGGTATTGTTAGGCTAGTTACTTTATTGAAGGATAATTTAGTTTGTCTAGTTATTTTATAATTTTATACCTATGTGTATATGCAGATGCAGTTGTGGACATTACTCCACAACCCATCACACTCAATCAAAGATCCAAATCAGACAAGTACCATAAGAACAAACATTCAAGTGCATAGATAACCACAAAAAAATAGTTTTGTTTTTGTTCCTAAGATTAGGTCTCCTATTCCTAAAGGTCACTTTAGGCACAGGATTTCAAAGTGTGAAATCCATATTTGTCTTTTAGAAAGAAAAGATAAGAATAATCAGAGTAAAGCGGAAATAGATGAGAAAAGATTAAGAAGAGTTTAGAAAGAATCAGAGTAGCAAAGGTAAGTAAGTATTGGTTGTCCAGTTCTATCTAGGCTTCGTCCTACAGTCAACATTCCTCTGATACCACTTCTGTAACACCCGGATTTTAGGGATCCAAAACCCGGGGTTAACATAAACACCAGGTATGCTGGGACCAAGTCTCAAACATATGATGTATAGTGGCACAGGATCGAATGTCACATCTTTACATATAACAGGAGTTCTATACAAAATAAATAATTACATTATAAGGAGACAACGGTCCAGCAACCCAAAGTTGACTGGGAGACGACGACCTAGACCTCTCACGAACTCATCACAGCATCCTCCATGAGCATCATCCTGCAGTACCTGATCTTGACCTGTGGTGTATGTGAGACAGCAAGAGTGAGCTCACATACGTTCATCGCTCAACAAGTTGTGGGGAATAATGTGCATGAACTCGCCAAAAGTGGGAGCTCACGTGAAGTGTAAGGCTTACCAAAGAAGATGGTTAGAGCTGAGCATTGCTTTTAATGTTGGTCAAAATTTTATTAGCAATTACTAAGTATAAGTAAATACCAAACCCAATTAAGTAATAGAACAAAAGTAACAACTTCACCTGCGATGCAATGCATATGACAAATTGAATTTAGTTCCATAAATTAATCATGTGAGGGTCCGAGCTGCTCATGACCGTGAGCACGGCTAGTATACCAGTTTTACACTCTGCAGAGGTTGCGCATCTTTACCCACAAGTCATGTTACCCATCTGCCAAGGGATCGCGACTTCCCATACACCTCTACCGAGGAGGCGAGGCAGGGTAACACTACGAGGCCTTTACAAAGTTCCACTAGCTTCAGAAAACCCGCTACAGTTTATAGGAAGATCCAGTGCAGGAATCCCTTGCAGGACCGCCATCGCAGCAAAATCCTCCCGAGGGCCTCCCTACACTGACCTCTCCCCTACTGCCCTTGCCCCTTTCGGGTAAGGTAGTCTTCCACTAGCTTTCCTAATTAATCAGCCAAGGGCGTCCCATACCACCCTTGTGGTAGCACTGTTTTCCCGGGTGGTCGCTCCATGTTCCAATTAACATAATGATCTCATCATGAACAATAAATAACAACTGATAACAAAAGTGTAATCATGAATAGTGTATCTCCATACCCAAAACCACATATAGCACTAGCAAGTACTACCCAGAAAGTTCAGTGGTATTCAAGGTATAAAGATAAACAAACTAGGGTAACCTATTGGGTCCCATCAAAATTAACCTATGCAGATCATTATGATTAATCAGAACATGGCTGGGTAAAAAGAAGTGATCAAGGGCACAACTTGCCTGGGCCTTGAGACTCCAGGTACCAGGATGATTCTTCGGATCCTCGTGACCTCACTGCTAGTCGTAGCAATACAAACATACATGGTATAGGCAGAATTAACATTACACCAAACATATATGCAAAATACATATTAATAATCTACTTATTAAAATAAGATCACAGGAACAAGAATTATTAATTTTGGAGTTATAGATTTTAAGTTATGAATTTTCAAAGTTTTAAGGTGATTATAATATGATTAAATGATAAATAAATTTTCTGACAGAGTTCATGTCAAAACAGTGATTCTAAATGGTAGAGAATATTATTACAAAATTTTAGGAATTGGAATGACTCAATTTGGAGCTAAAATGAATTTTCTATGAATTATCTAAGTTCTAGCAATTATTTTCATATTAAAAATCCATTTTCTATTTTATTTATTCAATTTAAACAAGTTCTGGACTGGGCCTCAAATTTCAGAAAACACAGGGGTCTCGGCGTAAGTTATCCTAGACACAGAGAATAGTAACACATGGACGGCGGGTTGATTTTGCGAAAACAGGGGGTCTCTTTTAGAAAAATGCCCTGCGAAGGGGGGTATCCATGGATCTCAGCCGTTGGATCAGCGTTTGAGGGCTCAGATTAGATCGCCATCCTGTGTGAACCGGTACAGACTCACAACCGTTGGATTTCGGATCCACGGTCCAGAGTTTTAAAGTGCCACGAGTTAATCATGCCCGCACGATGTGGATCCAACGGCCCATAGCTATCCCCCCCCAGATCTAATCCTAGCCGTCAATTCCCATCTAACGGCCAGCCCCGTTCTTCTCCCACTGGCGGCCAAGGACGGCGGTGCTTGGACAGCCCACGGCGGCGGCCATGGCCGGCATGCCCATCGCTCGCACCCGCACCCAAGGGTGAATCTGAGGACACCGACGCGACCCCCAGGGAACAGCGAATGTACTCGAAGTAGCTTTACCGTGAATCGCACAACAGTTTTCCCCAGGCCACGGCGGAGTGCGAGCATCGCGGGGTTTTCGATCCCGGTGAGCAATTCGGCTTCCACCGAGCTCCAATACACTATCCCCAAATCATCTGGAGCTAAATAATGCGTAGGCTAAGGCGAATCACAGGGAGTATTCCTCACCATGGGGTATGTGGCCCAGCGTCCCGCCCAAGCTATGCGCCACGCGCCCAGCCACGGAGAACTGCATTCGGAGGAAGGCCACAGCCGCGGCATAATCTGGTGCCGGCCTTGGACGCGGTGACCACTGATTCATCCCTGGCGCCAATGCTTGAGGGAGCTCGCAGTAGGGAAGGCTGGAGGTTCATCCATGGCGCTGCTGCGGCCAGAGGAGCGGAGCGAGGGACAGAGACGCAGAGCACGATGGAGGGACGAGAGGGGTATCCCAGGCACCCACTTATATACAGCCGGTGAGGGAGCAATCGAACAGCGATGGCCGGATTTCTGTCGCTCGATCGGAGTCCGCGGGATTCGCCGAGAGATCCGCCGGTGTCGCGCGACTTCGGTTGGTGCGGCGAGGAAGACGGAGCTGCATCCGTTGAGGTGAGGGATTGACATGGAGGCCCCACATGGCATACGGACGAGCGGCTGGATGGGTGGATCGGCCAACCGGGAGCGCAGCGCAAGCGGAGTCCAGTCTAGAGCCGACTGGTGGGGCCCGCATGGCGGGGTCAGCAAGCAATGGGGTGGGCCACGCGGTTGGGGTTACTGGGCCGCACAGTAGCAATCCGGCCCAGCCGAGGTCTGTTGTTTTTTTTTTCTTTTTCATTTCTATTTTCTTATTTCTTTTCTAACTTCTAATTTTTCAAATTAGATTCAAATTTGATTTTGAACTTGCACAAAATTTCAATGACAAACAGAAGAGCTTAGCATGAATGCAGATCCATAATTCTATTTATTTATTTATTATTTCACCATGTCTATAAAAAAATGATTTGGAATACACCAATTATGCTCACATAATGTACATTAAGAAACTAATCTCTAATCTTTATTTTTTTTAAAAAAATACCTTAGCTTAAATATTTTTAGAAGATATTTATAAATGTCTTATTCACTAAATTAACTCATATAAGGATTATATATATTCTTTATATTTTATACCATTTTCCCTTTTCCATTTTCAAACCCTAATCTCCTTTTGGGTTCTAATTCAATTTTCTTTTTAATATATTTTGATTAATAGTGTTGCTATTATTATTATATGCACAACAAAACTTCAATATGATGCACATGTTGTTTAGTTGACATTTAGTCATTTAATATTTTTAAATGGGGTTGTTCCCATGATTAGTTAAATTGAAACAAAGCAAATAAGAGAATTATCTCTATTACCATGATTTACAAATTTTGGGTGTTACACGTGTCGCGGGGAGACGGCGCTCGCCTTCGTCTCAAACGCGAGGTCGATGCCCGGTGCGCCCCCCGTTGGGGCGCTGGGGCCGTTGACTCGCTCGACAGCCGACGAGGCGCTGTCTCCTGCTTGGCCTTGGTTCCCCCGCCTCCTCCTCCGCCGGCGAGGGAGAGGATGGGGTGAGCTCGAAGATTGTTCTTCCACCATGCGGGGAAGACGTCGCCGATTCCGCCGCCGGCGGGCGGGTTGTCGGTCGCCACTGTTGTTGTCGCACGGCGGTGGAAGGAGTATCATGTCGTAGCTGCCGTCGAGGGACATGAACTCAAGACTCCCGAAACGGAGCACCGTCCCAGGTTGGAGAGGTTGCTGGAGACTGCCCATCTGGAGCTTGATGGGAAGCTGTTCGTCAACATGCAGCAGGCCCCTACCTGGCACGCCAACTGTCGGTGTTCCGAGACCGGGGGGTCCCTGAGCCGACGAGTGAATGTCGCCACGTGCCCCAGCCCAGATGGGTCGAGCGCGAGGGCGAGCGCGAAGGGGGGAGAGCGAGGCGGCCAGAGACCGGCGTGAGAGAGGTGGGAATCCCGCGGCCTTCGTGTTCGTCCCGCGCCCAGGTCGGGTGCGCTTGCAGTAGGGGGTTCCAAGCGTCCACGCGGGAGAGGGAGCGAGTGGCTCCGAGCGAGTGCGTGTCTCGTCCTCGTCCCCGCGCGGCCAACCCTCTCTAAGAGGGCCTGGTCCTCCCTTTTATAGGCGTAAGGAGAGGATCCAGGTGTACAATGGGGGGTGTAGCAGAGTGCTACGTGTCTAGCGGAGGTGAGCTAGCGCCCTAGGTACATGCAGTTGTGGCAGCCGGAGAGATCTTGGCACCCAGCTGGTGTGATGTCGTGGCCGTCGGAGGAGCGATGGAGCTTGGCGGAGGGACAGCTGTCGGAGCGGTTGAGTCCTTGCTGATGTCCTCTTGCTTCCGTAAGGGGGCTGAGAGCCGCCGTCGTCACAGAGCATGCGGGGCGCCATCATTGCCTATCTGGCGGAGCGAGCCAGATGAAACGCCGGTTTTGTTCCCTGCGGCCCGAGTCAGCTCGGGGTAGGGTGATGATGGCGCCTCCTGTTGACGTGGCTGGTCTGCGCCCTAGGTTGGGCGATGTGGAAGCTCCTCTGAAGCCGAGGTCGAGTCCGAGCCCCCGGGTCGGGCGAGGCGGAGATTGCCGGCTGGTGCCGGGGCGGAGTCCGAGCCCTGGGGTCGGGCGAAGCGGAGTTCGTTGTCTTCTGGGGTCGAGCCCAAGTCCAAGCCCTGGGTCGGGCGAGGCGGAGATCGTCGTCTTCTGGGGCCGAGCCCAAGTCTGAGCCCTGGGTCAGGCGGAGTTCGCCATCTTCCGGGATTTAGCCCGAGTCCGAGCCCTGGGTCAGGCGGAGTTCGCCGTCTTCCGGGACTTAGCCCGAGTCCGAGCCCTGGGTCGGGCGGAGTTCGCCGTCTTCCGGGACTTAGCCCGAGTCCGAGCCCTGGGTCGGGCGGAGTTCGCCGTCTTCCGGGACTTAGCCCGAGTCCGAGCCCTGGGTCGGGCGGAGTAGAGCTTCCTATGGTGCCTTTGGCCGGGCCTGACTGCCTGTCAGTCTCACTCTGTCAAGTGGCACCGCAGTCGGGGTGGCGCAGGCGGCGCTGTCCTTCTATCAGGCCGGTCAGTGGAGCGGCGAAGTGACGGCGGTCACTTCGGCTCTGCCGGCTGGGGGGCGTGCGTCTGGATAAAGGTGTCAGGCCACCTTTGCATTAAATGCTCCTGCGATTCGGTCGGTCGGTGCGGCGATTTGGTTAGGGTTGCTTCTTGGCAAAGGCAGGGCCTCGGGCGAGCCGGAAACATGTTCGCCGCTGAAGGGGGGCCTCGGGCGAGACGGAAGTCCTCCGGGGTCGGCTGCCCTTGTCCGAGGCTAGGCTCGGGTGAGGCGTGATCGAGTCCCTTGAATGGACTGATCCCTGACTTAATCGCACCCATCAGGCCTTTGCAGCTTTGTGCTGATGGAGGTTACCAGCTGAGAATCAGGAGCCTTGAGGGTACCCCTAATTATGGTCCCCGACAAGTGTGGGCGTATGGGTGGCATGGTGTTAAATTATTTTGCTGATTCAGCTTTGGGTTATCACTGGATTTGATGGTCACGCTGTGTCATGAGAGAGATCATAGCAGCAAAATAGAGAAAAAAGCCAGTGAAACAAACTTTCAGGCTGTGGAATGTATGGGATGGGTTCAAGTCAGGTTTCTTGTATTTTTACCTTTAGCTTAGCCATAGCTCATTTTTTATTTGTCCTCCGCTACTGGCTGTGCTGCACGCATGTGTTTGGGAGCGAAGCAGCTGTGGCAGAACCACCCGAATTATTCCAACTTAAGTGCCTAAGTCATGCCTCAAGGGCCGTGACACACTTAAATCAGAATAACCTGTCAGTCCTTCAGATCTAGTCTGATAGAGCCACTTAACCAGGATCAAATTCCACAATCTCACTCGAAGGTGAGTCACAGAAGAAATACAATAAAACAGGAAACCTCAAATTAAGTACTGAATTATTACATAAATCGGAGTTCTGGAGTAGCAAATAAAGTTCATAAAGTAAAGTGCAGCGGATAATCGATGTCGTTGGTAATGAGGAAATGGGCAAGGCCTAGCCCACTACTCCTCATGCTCCTCTCCTGCCGGAGCAACATCCCACTCGACCGTCCAACCCGGTGGCAGGGTGGTAGGCCAAGTCACACCATCAATCAAATCCTGCATGGTACCTGCAAAAATGGTGCCACAAGCAAGGCTGAGTATACTAATACTCAGCTAGACTTACCCGGTGTGAGGAGTCTACTCCTCTACCTCTAGACTATGCAGCTGTTTGGCTGAGGGGTTTGGTTTGCCAAAAGCACTAGCTGTTACTAAAAAGCAATTTTTAGCTTTTCCAAATTTTACCATCATTAACTTAGCTAGATTTGCTCCTTCTAAGCATACATGGTAACAATCAATTAGTTCAATCAACAAGTTATCTCATGTAACCACATTTCACTTCTTACTCGATGCAGTACAAGGAATCAAGCAGTCTCCTTAGCTGCGAGAAGCAGACGATTCGAATCGAGTTTTAAACCTTGCAAGGTAAACCTAAACACACGGCATGTCAGGGCACTCCGACCCTACACATGACAACCGTCCCCATTGATTCCCCGTTCGCGTCCAGGCCTCACCGCCTTGGCATACAATGCTCCACTGACCCCGGCTGCCGCGCGTGCAGTGACCGCACTTGTACCCACCATAGCTAGCATGGGAGAACCAGTCTCAGGTCGCATGAGGGATAAAGTCCGCGCCCGGCTTCACTCAGGTACTAGGTTTACCGGTTACCATTTTTCCCGGCATGTGCTTAGTACGTTCAAAAGCTTGACTCAGGTATCCACACATTAATCCTTAATTCATTTTCCCGTCTCATGGGCAAGGCATCCTCCCTGGATCCAAGTCCATAGACCAACATATATCCCATTATCAAGATGAATACAATCAATTCCTGACCTCGCGCGAGTGCTAGAAAAATCACTCGACTTCTACCGAGATCCTGATTAGCAAGCAGCTACTCGACCTAGCATACTAGTATTCATCTCAAAAAGGAGTCCTAAGTTCATGCAACTAGAGGTTTCAAGCAACTCCTACACTTAAGTGCACATTGCAATCCTACAAGCATTAAGTGTAGTAAAATAGCATAATTAATAGGTCATGCATAAAACCGGGGCTTGCCTTCAATTGCTGGGGCTGCGGGGAGATCCTCGATAGCAGTCTCTGAAGCTTGCTCCTGGTCCTCCTCTTGGACAGGTCCTTGCTCGGGGATGAGCACGTACTCTCCGTCGGCAAGATTACAATCTAATGAATGCAATGCGTAAGATATATGCATGATATGATATGTGCTTTTAGAAATCACAACTTAAAAGGTGTATGATCTTTCTTGAATTAAACAAAGTTAACTTTACTTATGCAAGACCCTTGGGTGGTATACTTGGTAACTGGTTCAAATTTAGCTAAGGTAAAAGGTAGGTTTAATTTTTTTGGGGTTCCTCTGAATTCCTTTTAAGTCTTAGGGATAAATGATAAGTACTCAAGTTAGACTTATTGAGGTGGGGTTTATTTCTTCTTTCCTTTTTCTTTTATTCTCTTTAATGTTTTGGAGTAGGTTTGAACTACAAGTTGCTTTTATAAAATTCTAAAAATTCTGTAAAAATTACAGTGGCTTGCTACTGATGTGTGTTTCTCTGTCTTAAAATTTGGGGATCAGAAGGTGAATAGTTTTCTCTGCACAAAATTATTAAACTCTAGGGTAGAAGGGGTGCTTTGAACTACAACTACTATTTAACAGTGGGTAATTCTTCAGAACTTATTTTTGCTGGCTTTTAGGTGTTATAACATGACTTGATACAAATTTCTTGTCATTAATACCTTTTAATTATTTTTCTATGGTTTTCTCAAGTTTCTAGCCAAATGGGTGCTTTCTACTACCACTACACTTGAAAAATATCAAACAACAGAGTTCTTATTTTTCTTGGTTATTATTTTGTGCAAGAGCAATCATTCTGAAGTTTGGCATCTTTTTGCTTAAGGGAAGGGGTGGTATGCATTATTTGAATTAAATGGCTTTTCTCTTAAATCATTAGCAATTGGTAAGAGTTTGCCTCCTTTTCATGGGTTTGCATTTTTCTCTGGTAGTTTACCTTATCATGGACTTAGTTGATTTTTGGTTGCCCATTATCACATTATTTGAGGTTGTTCATGATTTAGTTGGAAAATGCCTTATTATCACCTTGTATTTATTTCCCTTACTTAAAAAGTTGGACTGAGGTGCTCTGTATTTTTGTAGTGGGGCTCTGGTGGTTATAAGTTCACTGGATTTTTGTTAAGCATTTTGGTTATATTTTTGCCTCTTTAATAATTGATTTTCAGTCTTATTTAGGCTAAACAAATCATTTTAATTTAACATTGATCCAAATTAATGGTCTCTGTATTTTTCCTAAGTCCTCTGTTACATAAGTAAACTAGGAAAAATAATATTAATCATTGTTCATTAATTTCTAATATCTTTCTGATTTTCTCTAAGTTTTGGACAAAACATCCTTAAATGAGAAACTACATCATAATTTCTAATGTTGGGGTTCCTACTATTTTTAAACAGTGTCTAAAAGAGGTTTGAATACCCACAAATTTTCTTAAGTCTAGCACAGAAGAAAAACTAATTTTCCTTGATTAAATAAGGTTTTGTGGGTTTCTGTTTTAATTTTAAACTCTAAAATTTTGAACAGAAAGCATAGGGTTTACTATTTTTAAATGATAGATTATAATATACAGAGGCTAGCAAAATTGGTTTGACATTTTTTGATTAAGAATTCATCAAGTTATGAATTTTACAAGTTCTCTGGTTATTTAAAAAGAATATCAGAATCGATTTAATTGAAAATCTACTTTGCACTGGGGTCCCTGGCGGTTTTCTAAGTTTTCTTCGCGAATCAGTCCTCAGGCTACTATTCACATGAGTCGCTGACGTTACAGAAAACCCCTCGGGTTCTACAAAAACCTAACCCGAGGTCCTTCTTCTACCTTAAACAGTAGCCGCGGCGGGGAAAAGGGCGGAGGGGCTTACCGGCGGCGAGACTGTTCCGGTGAAGTGGTCGAGGATGAAGGGGAGGTCTTGGGGATCACAACGGTGTACGGAACGCCGTAGGAGATGGCCGGAGTCGGTCGGTCCACGCGCGCAGGCGGGGATGCTCGTCGGCGGCGAGGAGACCGGCCTGGTCACGGCGAGATAGTTCAATCAAATGGGTCAGGGAGGTCCACGGGATGCTAGAGAAGACTCGAGCGCAAGGAATTGGGCGGAGACTCACTGGATAACTCGGTCCACGCGCGGCGGCGGAAGACCGAAGTCCGGTGAGGTCGATCTCGGGCCTCCGGTGAAGTCCGGCTGGGTCCGAGGGCTTGGCAAGCTTCACGGGCTGCTGGTGGAGCTGGCCGAAGCACTGGCTTGACTTGAGGGTGGCTGGAGGGAGCTGGCCACGGTGGCCGAAGTTCGGGCGGCAATGGCGGGCGGAAATTAAGCTCGCCGGAGCTAAGGAAAAGTGGTTGGCCGGTGAGGGTGAGTGCGGGGCGAAGTGAGGCGCGCCTGGGGAGGCTTTATAGGCGCGGGCGGGCACGGCCGAGGGCGTGAGCGCGCGGCGGTCTTGACCGGACGCCGGGGAGCGCGCGCGCGCGGGTTGGGCGAGCTCTGGCGTGCCGACCAGGGTCGAACACGTGTGAGCGTGCGTTCTGCCCAAGCTCTGGCGCGTGTAGTCGCTCATCCGAGCCTGCTCTCGCCTTGGTCAGTGCACAAAACCTCTTCTCCTCCCTACAAGCTACCATTCTTGTGTGGGGGTCATAGGATTTTGCCTACTGGTTGCAGAGATATGGAGCCAGGAAATCTGGTCTGTCTCCCTGCGCAAATCCGAGGCAAATCCAAGGTTTAGTCGTGTCTAGGGCTCGCGTCCTAATGCCATCTTCTGGCACACGACAGAGGGGTTAGTTAGACACATTTTTGTCAATGGGGCCATTAGGATTCGAGTTAGGGATCAAGGTGAACATCCCTGATCTTTGGCTCAAGGTCTGAATTTCAGAAATCTGAATTTCAGAATTCTCATTAAGTCCACACATGGAAAGCTTGATTTGGGGTTTTATTTGAGCTATTTTGGCTAAGCTTTCTCAACCTTTCTTGTTGCCCATTAAGTATACTTAAATTTTTATAATTGGCTCAACTCAAAATTTTAAACTTTTCACTCCCTTTTTCTTACTTTTTGAATTTTGCTCATGGGGCTCATTTAGGGTTTTTAAACTAGGGTTGCATAATCTTATCTTTTAAAGGACTCAATTGCTTTGATCATGACACTTTTAAGTATATACTTGGTGACTTCATCATTACTTAAGTTATTTTGATGCTCATGCTTACTTTGGTTCACATAAAATAATGGCTCTTGGTTTGGCTTTTTGAGAAAAACCCTGAGTGACACTGGGGTGTCACAGCCTTCCCCCCTTAAAGGAATCTCGTCCCGAGATTCGGGCCAGAGTCCTCCCGGGGTGAAGCGAAGGGTGAGACTGATAGGAAAAAGGGTGATGATTGCCATTATTAGGATAAACTGCTCTTCGAATGTCATTCTCTTTGCAACTTCAGAAGGAAGTCCTTTTAAGTTTTACTTTATAGTTACTTCATTCTGAATTAAGATCATATTTTTGGAAATCAGATTCGAAAGGCAGGAGGAGGGGTTTGGGGGTGATTACGTACCAGCTTCCTTAGGTAGGCAATCGGAAAAGTTGGATCTCAGGAATTCCTCGGTTTCCCAAGTAGCTTCCTCCTCTGAGTGATTACTCCACTGGACCTTGAACATCTTGATCGATTTAGCCCGAGTTGATCTTTCCTTGCAATCCAGAATCTTGGAGGGGTACTCTTGGTACGATAGATCTGACTCTATCTCCAATTCTGGCTCTGCTAAGATTTCAGTCGGTAATCGAACACACTTCTTCAGTTGAGATACATGAAAAACATTGTGAATGGCAGACATCTTTGAAGGTAACTTCAGCTTGTATGCCACGGGTCCACATGCTTCTATGATCTCATAAGGTCCAATGTAACGAGGAGCTAGCTTGCCTTTGATCCCAAACCTCTGCATTCCCTTGGTGGGTGATACCTTGAGGTATACAAAACTTCCCACCTCGAACTGGAGAGGTTTCCTTCTTCTATCATGATAACTCTTCTGTCTGGCCTGAGCAGCTTCTAGATTCTTCCTGATCAGCTTGACCTTCCTTTCGGCTTCAGTCACTAAATCAGGTCCAAAAACTTCTCTTTCACCAGACTGAGACCAATTGAGTGGTGTCCTGCACCTTCTTCCATAGAGAGCTTCAAAAGGTGCCATCTTTAGGCTGGATTGATAACTATTGTTATAAGCAAACTCTGCCAAGGAGAGGTGCTTATCCCAGTTCTTGCCACAATCGATCGCACAAGCTCTCAGCATATCTTCCAGGATTTGGTTTACCCTTTCCGTCTGACCATCAGTGTGTGGGTGGTAAGCTGAACTCCTGATTAGCTTGGTTCCCAAAGACTTTTGCAATTGTTCCCAAAATCTGGCAACAAATTGGGCTCCTCGGTCAGAAACAATGGTCCGAGGTAATCCGTGCAAACACACGATCCGGTCGATATACAATTCTGCATATCTCTGAGCCTTATCAGTGGTGTGCACAGGAAGAAAATGTGCCACT
The DNA here is from genome assembly GCA_029449295.1 of Zea luxurians. Classification (NCBI taxonomy): domain Eukaryota; kingdom Viridiplantae; phylum Streptophyta; class Magnoliopsida; order Poales; family Poaceae; genus Zea; species Zea luxurians. The sequence continues at coordinate 5,660,673 of JAOPSE010000103.1, read as the reverse complement.
TTCGTCAATCGGTCCACAATAACCCAAATTGAATCATGATGACGAGAGGTGTTGGGCAGACCCACAATGAAATCCATGCTGATGTCGTCCCACTTCCACGAAGGTACGGGTAGTGGTTGCAAAGCTCCAGCTGACTTCAAGTGGCTTGCCTTTACCCTCTGATAGGTGTCACATTCTGATACATACTGGGCTATCTCCCTCATCATTCTGGTCCACCAGTACAAAGGCTTCAAATCATGGTACATCTTGGTGCTTCCCGGATGCATAGAGAATTTGGAGAGATGAGCTTCATCCAAAATTTTCCTCTTGAGATCCTGGTCTTTAGGAATTACCAATCTGCTTTTGAACCATAATACGCCCTTCTCATCCTGGCGGAAACAATTATACTTCTCAACCTTCTGATGGAGATTCTTCTTGATAATCTGCACTCCCTTGTCACTGAGCTGGGCCATGATAATCTGGTCTTGCAAAGCTGGCTCAACAGAAACGTGAGACAAAGAACCAGAAGAAATCACTTCAATTTGCATCTTGCTCAACTCATCACACAAGGTGTTAATGCGAGAATCCATCAGAACACAGTTGCACTGCAACTTCCGACTCAAGGCATCAGCTACCACATTAGCCTTCCCTGGGTGATAATGTACCTCCAGGTCATAATCCTTGATCAGCTCTAGCCATCTTTTCTGTCTCATGTTAAGATCAGCCTGAGTAAAAATGTACTTAAGGCTCTTATGATCAGTGAAGATGTTGCAGTGGGTCCCCATTAGATAGTGCCTCCACATCTTCAATGCATGAACCACTGCTGCTAACTCAAGGTCATGAGTGGGATAATTTTGCTCATGAGGCCTGAGTGCTCTTGAAGCATAAGCAATGACTCGGTTGTTTTGCATCAAGACACAACCTAGCCCGGTGCCCGAGGCATCACAATATACATCAAAAGGTTTGCTGCTGTCGGGTTGCGCCAATACCGGTGCTGTGGTCAGATGCTGCCTTAATGCATGGAAGGCATCTTCGCACTTCTGACTCCACACAAATTTGACTTCTTTCTTCAGCAACTCAGTAATAGGCTTCGCAATTCGAGAGAAGTCCGGAATAAATCTTCGGTAATAACCAGCTAATCCCAGAAAACTCCGAATCTGGCGAACAGTTGTTGGTGGCTTCCAGTTCATCACCTCTTGCACTTTATCCGGATCAATAGCTATTCTAGCCTGAGAGATAGTGTGACCCAAGAATTTGATTTCCTTCAGCCAAAAATCACACTTGGATAACTTGGCATAAAGGTGGTGCTCTCGCAGACGTTGAAGCACTACATGCAAATGCCTGGCATGTTCTTCTTCGTTCTTTGAGTACACCAGAATATCATCGATGAAAACCACCACGAACTTGTCCAATTCCGGCATAAAAACAGAATTCATCAGATACATGAAATATGCTGGTGCATTTGTCAGCCCGAATGACATCACCAAGAATTCATATAGCCCATATCTGGTTGAGAATGCCGTCTTCGGAATATCACTTGCTCGTATTTTGATCTGATGGTAGCCAGAGCGAAGGTCTATCTTGGAGAATACCTTGGCCCCGACCAACTGGTCAAAGAGAACATCAATACGAGGCAAAGGATACTTGTTCTTGATGGTTACCGCATTAAGAGGGCGGTAATCTATACACAGCCTCAAGCTTTCATCCTTCTTCTTCACAAACAGTGCTAGACATCCCCAAGGCGAAGTGCTTGGGCGAATAAAACCCTTATCCAGCAACTCTTGCAATTGCTTCTTCAACTCTGCCAACTCAGCGGGTGGCATTCGGTAGGGCCTTTTGGAAATTGGGGCCGTTCCCGGTTGCAACTCGATGGCGAATTCAATATCCCGGTCCGGTGGCATTCCTGGCAATTCATCAGGAAAGACATCTGCATACTCACAGACCACTGGGATCTTCTTCAGGGGTAACTCCATCATAGAGAAAGCACATGACTGAGAAGAACCCTGACTAGGCAAAATCAAAGTGAAATTCCCGCAGAAAGGAGAATTAACTTCCACGGTACGACTGGCTATATCAAGCACAACTTGGTGCAAGGTCATCCAATTTGCCCCTAGAATAATGTCCACATTTTCCAATCCCAACACAAGAAGAGTGGTTTTGATAATGTGGCTTCCCAGTTGAATAGGCACACTTTGGTTTAATTGATTAGTTGCAATTTTACCCCCAGGTGTGACTATCATGAATGACCCTTTTGAGTGAGAGAATGGCAGTTTGCAATTAGCACTGAACCTTTGGCTAATGAAACTATGAGATGCACCAGAATCAAATAGAATTAAAGCAGGTTGATTATAAACTGAAAAGATACCAGTCATGATAGGAGCTCCTTCTGGCACTTCCTCTAGAGCAGTGAAGTTGAGCTTCCCTTGCCTGACTTGCACCTTCTGCTTTCTTCCCTTGTCTTGATTTGGTGCTGGCATCTGCCTCTGCTGGTTCCTGGGACAATTCTTAGCATAGTGGCCCACATTGCCACAAGTGAAACACTTGTTCCCATTGCCCTGGCGGAACTGCTGCTGCTGCGGAGGCTGATTGTTCCTTGGGGCGGGAGCTGGGTAGCGGTTGGGTGCCGGCTGCTGCTGCTGCTGAGGTGGCCTGATCACCCATCTGCCTGCCTGCTGCTGAAAACCCCTGCTCTGATTATGAGAAACAATCCGGAACCTCTGAGCCTGAGCAGATGGTGCTGCCATCGGTGCCTTTCTCTTCTTCTCTGCCCGGTGAGCAACAATGCAATCCTCCTGGGAGATGGCCATGTTGACCAACTCATTGAAGCTATCAGCCCGGACAGTGTTGAGTCGTTCCCGCAGCTTGGTATTGAGACCCCTGCGGAAGCGATCCCTCTTTTTCTCGTCAGAATCAGCATGGTACCCTGCATACTGGCATAAGTCGTTGAAGGCTTGCGCATACTGTAGTACCGTGCGGGTTCCTTGATTGAGGGCCAGAAATTCATTCAGCTTTCGATCAAGAATGCCAGCTGGAATGTGGTGTCCTCTGAAGGCAGTCTTGAATTCCTCCCAAGATACCTCACGATCATCAGGGAGCATAGCACGGAAGTGATCCCACCAAGTCCGAGCAGATCCGCGAAGCTGCTGCGCGGCGAAACGGGTCTTGGTAGCATCAGGGCAGTCTCCCGTGAGGAGGGGAAACTTGGACTCGACGACGTGAAGCCATACGTCGGCGTCCAACGGATCCTCTGCCTTGGCGAACAAGGGCGGCTGCATGCTCAGGAACTCCTGGTATGTTGCCATAGCCGGAGGTCGCTGAGGCTGGCCTCCACCATGCTGCTGGGGGTGGGGCTGGCGCTGCAAGAGCTGTCGCAGAATCTCATTCTGCTGGGCCATCAGCTCTTGTACTGTGGGTGCTGGAGGCGGTGGCGGGGGAACTTGCTCGTTCTGCCCGCGACGCTGCCTAGCTGCCATCTGAAAACAGAGATTGTCGCCATTGTTATCCCAACTCACAGTTTCGAACGGCAAGATATCATTTCATATGGGAAAAAATGCCATAGTCATAATATTAGGTTCGAAATGAAGATAACATGGTGACAAAGATCCCACAGATTTCAAAAGTTCACAGGGTTACATTAATCAGGGGAAAGTACCCACAAGCCTAGTCCAAAATGTGATACTACTAAGCTCGCATAGGTTTCTATCCGCCTAAGAGCGTCGAAGTGACTGCTTAACCCTGAGCGGTGGAAGCGACACTGGATACGGGTGAAGGGGGCATCGCGGAGGTAGTCCCATTGGCACCAGGGGCTGGTCCTAACTCCTCGGGAGCCTCTTCTCCCTCGCTTCCTGCTTCATTGGCCTCCATCTCCAGGTGGTGCATGTCCAAGTGGTCATTTGCTTCCTCGAGTTCCCTCTGCACATCGTGAAGCTGGTTCTCCAAGACATCAATAGTGTTGTCTCGGATCTCCACTTGCTGCTCCAGGGTAGCGATACGCTGGTTCAGCCTCTCCACCTGCAGATCCTTTTCCACCAACTCTGTGGATAGGTCGACCACAAAATCTTCCCGACTGTCGAGGGTGAGCTTGGCAGTCCGAGCGGTGTTAGCAAGAAGTGTCATAGCATCGCTCTGAAGGGCCTGAAGGCGGTACAGCGCACTCATGCACTGAACGGTGACCCTCCCAACCAAGTCAGGATACATGGCCCACACATCCTTCACATGGCTCACGCGGTTACACCACATGGGATCATCCTTCTTCTCAGCAGGGAAGAGTCCCAAGGGGTGCATCACCATCTCCAGGGGATGGTAGCCACAGAAAGTCGTCAGAGCCTTCATGGCTGCTGCCTCAACGGTGTCGTCCGTCCTGAGTCCAATCGTCTCAGAGTCAAGAGAACGCCAACCCGGCTGAAGGGGATGAGCCTCCAAAGTCAGCCAGACCCGACAACGAGGTACCCGATGCTCCTCATACAACTGCACCGTGTACAAAGGGGGCGTAGGGTAACCGGCGGAGTTAAGCACTTCCCACAAGATGGAAGGAAAGCCATCGCGAGAAAGGAAGTCAGAACTGAAACGAGAGTCTCCTCCACTGGCGGGGGTGGGTGAGTTCATCTGCGGAAGGGAATCAAAGATAAAGATTATGGTGGAAGAAAAAAGAAAAAGAGAGCCCGGATGGTTTTAAAGAAAAAGGGGGTTAGCTCAAATTTTAATTCCTCTTTATGTTTTATAATGCATGCATGCTAGAAGAAACGTTGCCTCTCAAAAAGAAAATAGGGTGCCTTTTTAGGGCATCCTTAAATATAAGTATTGGCCCACGGGGCCTAATTAATTAGCCACCTATTTCCCTCTATGCCTAAGGCCTTTCGTTCTAGGTCTAGCGGTCTAGTCCTGACGATCTATAGAAATTTCTAAGCAAGTTTTAGATTTTGAAAATTGGTATTCGTGGTTTATTGTCTTTCTCTATGGTGGAATTTGCTCCGATACCAGCTGTGGCAGAACCACCCGAATTATTCCAGCTTAAGTGCCTAAGTCATGCCTCAAGGGCCGTGACACACTTAAATCGGAATAACCTGTCAGTCCTTCAGATCTAGTCTGATAGAGCCACTTAACCAGGATCAAATTCCACAATCTCACTCGAAGGTGAGTCACAGAAGAAATACAATAAAACAGGAAACCTCAAATTAAGTACTGAATTATTACATAAATCGGAGTTATGGAGTAGCAAATAAAGTTCATAAAGTAAAGTGCAGCGGATAATCGATGTCGTCGGTAATGAGGAAATGGGCAAGGCCTAGCCCACTACTCCTCATGCTCCTCTCCTGCCGGAGCAACATCCCACTCGACCGTCCAACCCGGTGGCAGGGTGGTAGGCCAAGTCACACCATCAATCAAATCCTGCATGGTACCTGCAAAAATGGTGCCACAAGCAAGGCTGAGTATACTAATACTCAGCTAGACTTACCCGGTGTGAGGAGTCTACTCCTCTACCTCTAGACTATGCAGCTGTTTGGCTGAGGGGTTTGGTTTGCCAAAAGCACTAGCTGTTACTAAAAAGCAATTTTTAGCTTTTCCAAATTTTACCATCATTAACTTAGCTAGATTTGCTCCTTCTAAGCATACATGGTAACAATCAATTAGTTCAATCAACAAGTTATCTCATGTAACCACATTTCACTTCTTACTCGATGCAGTACAGGGAATCAAGCAGTCTCCTTAGCTGCGAGAAGCAGACGATTCGAATCGAGTTTTAAACCTTACAAGGTAAACCTAAACACACGGCATGTCAGGGCACTCCGACCCTACACATGACAACCATCCCCATTGATTCCCCGTTCGCGTCCAGGCCTCACCGCCTTGGCATACAATGCTCCACTGACCCCGGCTGCCGCCGTGCAGTGACCGCACTTGTACCCACCATAGCTAGCATGGGAGAACCAGTCTCAGGTCGCATGAGGGATAAAGTCCGCGCCCGGCTTCACTCAGGTACTAGGTTTACCGGTTACCATTTTTCCCGGCATGTGCTTAGTACGTTCAAAAGCTTGACTCAGGTATCCACACATTAATCCTTAATTCATTTTCCCGTCTCATGGGCAAGGCATCCTCCCTGGATCCAAGTCCATAGACCAACATATATCCCATTATCAAGATGAATACAATCAATTCCTGACCTCGCGCGAGTGCTAGAAAAATCACTCGACTTCTACCGAGATCCTGATTAGCAAGCAGCTACTCGACCTAGCATACTAGTATTCATCTCAAAAAGGAGTCCTAAGTTCATGCAACTAGAGGTTTCAAGCAACTCCTACACTTAAGTGCACATTGCAATCCTACAAGCATTAAGTGTAGTAAAATAGCATAATTAATAGGTCATGCATAAAACCGGGGCTTGCCTTCAATTGCTGGGGCTGCGGGGAGATCCTCGATAGCAGTCTCTGAAGCCTGCTCCTGGTCCTCCTCTTGGACAGGTCCTTGCTCGGGGATGAGCACGTACTCTCCGTCGGCAAGATTACAATCTAATGAATGCAATGCGTAAGATATATGCATGATATGATATGTGCTTTTAGAAATCACAACTTAAAAGGTGTATGATCTTTCTTGAATTAAACAAAGTTAACTTTACTTATGCAAGACCCTTGGGTGGTATACTTGGTAACTGGTTCAAATTTAGCTAAGGTAAAAGGTAGGTTTAATTTTTTTGGGGTTCCTCTGAATTCCTTTTAAGTCTTAGGGATAAATGATAAGTACTCAAGTTAGACTTATTGAGGTGGGGTTTATTTCTTCTTTCCTTTTTCTTTTATTCTCTTTAATGTTTTGGAGTAGGTTTGAACTACAAGTTGCTTTTATAAAATTCTAAAAATTCTGTAAAAATTACAGTGGCTTGCTACTGGTGTGTGTTTCTCTGTCTTAAAATTTGGGGATCAGAAGGTGAATAGTTTTCTCTGCACAAAATTATTAAACTCTAGGGTAGAAGGGGTGCTTTGAACTACAACTACTATTTAACAGTGGGTAATTCTTCAGAACTTATTTTTGCTGGCTTTTAGGTGTTATAACATGACTTGATACAAATTTCTTGTCATTAATACCTTTTAATTATTTTTCTATGGTTTTCTCAAGTTTCTAGCCAAATGGGTGCTTTCTACTACCACTACACTTGAAAAATATCAAACAACAGAGTTCTTATTTTTCTTGGTTATTATTTTGTGCAAGAGCAATCATTCTGAAGTTTGGCATCTTTTTGCTTAAGGGAAGGGGTGGTATGCATTATTTGAATTAAATGGCTTTTCTCTTAAATCATTAGCAATTGGTAAGAGTTTGCCTCCTTTTCATGGGTTTGCATTTTTCTCTGGTAGTTTACCTTATCATGGACTTAGTTGATTTTTGGTTGCCCATTATCACATTATTTGAGGTTGTTCATGATTTAGTTGGAAAATGCCTTATTATCACCTTGTATTTATTTCCCTTACTTAAAAAGTTGGACTGAGGTGCTCTGTATTTTTGTAGTGGGGCTCTGGTGGTTATAAGTTCACTGGATTTTTGTTAAGCATTTTGGTTATAGTTTTGCCTCTTTAATAATTGATTTTTAGTCTTATTTAGGCTAAACAAATCATTTTAATTTAACATTGATCCAAATTAATGGTCTCTGTATTTTTCCTAAGTCCTCTGTTACATAAGTAAACTAGGAAAAATAATATTAATCACTGTTCATTAATTTCTAATATCTTTATGATTTTCTCTAAGTTTTGGACAAAACATCCTTAAATGAGAAACTACATCATAATTTCTAATGCTGGGGTTCCTACTATTTTTAAACAGTGTCTAAAAGAGGTTTGAATACCCACAAATTTTCTTAAGTCTAGCACAGAAGAAAAACTAATTTTCCTTGATTAAATAAGGTTTAGTGGGTTTCTGTTTTTAATTTTAAACTCTAAAATTTTGAACCGAAAGCATAGGGTTTACTATTTTTAAATGATAGATTATAATATACAGAGGCTAGCAAAATTGGTTTGACATTTTTTGATTAAGAATTCATCAAGTTATGAATTTTACAAGTTCTCTAGTTATTTAAAAAGAATATCAGAATCGATTTAATTGAAAATCTACTTTGCACTGGGGTCCCTGGCGGTTTTCTAAGTTTTCTTCGCGAATCAGTCCTCAGGCTACTATTCACATGAGTCGCTGACGTTACAGAAAACCCCTCGGGTTCTACAAAAACCTAACCCGAGGTCCTTCTTCTACCTTAAACAGTAGCCGCGGCGGGGAAAAGGGCGGAGGGGCTTACCGGCGGCGAGACTGTTCCGGTGAAGTGGTCGAGGATGAAGGGGAGGTCTTGGGGATCACAACGGTGTGCGGAACGCCGTCGGAGATGGCCGGAGTCGGTCGGTCCACGCGCGCAGGCGGGGATGCTCGTCGGCGGCGAGGAGACCGGCCTGGTCACGGCGAGATAGTTCAATCAAATGGATCAGGGAGGTCCACGGGATGCCAGAGAAGACTCGAGCGCAAGGAATTGGGCGGAGACTCACTGGATAACTCGGTCCACGCGCGGCGGCGGAAGACCGAAGTCCGGTGAGGTCGATCTCGGGCCTCCGGTGAAGTCCGGCTGGGTCCGAGGGCTTGGCAAGCTTCACGGGCTGCTGGTGGAGCTGGCCGAAGCACTGGCTTGACTTGAGGGTGGCTGGAGGGAGCTGGCCACGGTGGCCGAAGCTCGGGCGGCAATGGCGGGCGGAAATTAAGCTCGCCGGAGCTAAGGAAAAGTGGTTGGCCGGTGAGGGTGAGTGCGGGGCGAAGTGAGGCGCGCCTGGGGAGGCTTTATAGGCGCGGGCGGGCACGGCCGAGGGCGTGAGCGCGCGGCGGTCTTGACCGGACGCCGGGGAGCGCGCGCGCGGGGGTTGGGCGAGCTCTGGCGTGCCGACCAGGGTCGAACATGTGTGAGCGCGCGTTCTGCCCAAGCTCTGGCGCGTGTAGTCGCTCATCCGAGCCTGCTCTCGCCTTGGTCAGTGCACAAAACCTCTTCTCCTCCCTACAAGCTACCATTCTTGTGTGGGGGTCATAGGATTTTGCCTACTAGTTGTAGAGATATGGAGCTAGGAAATCTGGTCTGTCTCCCTGCGCAAATCCGAGGCAAATCCAAGGTTTAGTCGTGTCTAGGGCTCGCGTCTGTAACACCCGGTTTTAAAGAACAAAGCCGGGTGCATCTCATACATGCGCCAAGAAGACAACATATACAATAACAGAGTGTATAGAGATAAATGTCATAAATCATCAGAGTAATTATTACATAGCGGAAGTCTTATTACAAAATAAAGATAAATATAAAACGAACTACGGATCGATGGCGCCAATGTCGACTGAGAAACGCCACCTAGATCAGATCGAACTCCTCAGTGTTAGGCAGCTCCTCTTCAACAACCTGTTCTTCTCCTGTGGGGGGGGGTGTGAGACAGCAAGGGTGAGCTCACATACGATCATAGCTCAACAAGTCGTGGGGAATAATGTGACATGAACTCACCAAAGGTGGGAGTTCATGAAGTGTAAGGCTGATCAATGAAATAAAGGCTAAGGCTGAGCATTGCTTTTATAAGTTGGTCAAAATTTTATTAGCAATTACTAAGTGTAAATAAATACCAAACCTTAATAGTAATAAAGAACAGTAATAATAAAATAATCCCAAATGCGATGCAAATGTCAAATTAAACTTAAGTTCCATATTTAATCATGTGAGGGTCCGAGCCGCTCTTGACCGTGAGCACGGCTAGTATACTAGTTTTACACTCTGCAGAGGTTGCGCATCTTTACCCACAAGTCGTGTATCCCATGTCGCCTGGGTTTGCAAGGCCCTTAGACACTACCGAGGTGAATGGCTAGGGATCCACTACGAGGCCTTTACAAAGTTCCACTAGCTTCCGAAAACCCGCTACAGTTTATGGGAAGATCCAGTAAAGGGTTCCTAGCTGATAGCCATCGCAGCAAAATCAACTAGGGACCTCCCCGCACTGACCTCTCCCCTACTGCCCTTGCCCCTTTCGGGTAAGGTAGTCTTCCACTAGCTTTCCTAATTAATCAGCCAAGGGCATCCCATACTACCCTTGTGGTAGCACTGTTTTCCCGGGTGGTCGCTCCATGTTCCCATTAATTTAATGATCTTAACATGAACAACAATAATAACAAGATAATAACAGAATAATCCTGAATAATGAATCTCCATACCCAATCCACATAAAGCAATAGCAAGTACTACCCAAAAATATTCCAGGGGTGAACAAGGTATAGAGGAACTCAAAACTGGGTACATAAGGATCCCATCAAAATTAACCTATGCAGATCATTAAAATTAATAAGAACATGGCTGGGAAAAGTAAGTGATCAAGGGCACAACTTGCCTGTAATGAGCTCCTGCTCAGCTATCTCTACTTGCTGAACCTCAGTTTCCATAGTGGCTTGCTCGTCTACTCGCATCAACACAATACATACATAGTATAGCCAAAATTAACATCACATCAAACATGCAAATAAAATACACAGTAAAAATCTACACATTAAAATGAAACCATAGGAACTGGAATCACTAAATTTGGAGTTATAGATTTTAAGTTATGCCTTTTTAAAGGTTTTATGTGCTTTAAATAGGATTAAATGTGAAATAAATTTCCTTACTGTTTTCATGACAAAACAGAGGCTCTAGGTGATAGAGAATAAAATTATAAAATTTTAGGAACTGAAATGGCTCAATTTGGACTAAAAATGGATTTTCTATGATTTATGCAAGTTCTAAGGTTTATTTTCATATTTAAAATCCAATTTCTAATTCATTTAAATCGATTAAACCAGCACTGGACTGGGCCCCATTAACTGAAAAACGCAGGGGGTTCGGTGTAAAGTTCTGCAGACACAGAGAACAGTGGGAGTAGGACGGCGGGTTGATTCCTCTGTTTTACGGGGACTCTTTAGCAAAGTACACAAGCGAAAGGGTATTCTCTATTATCAGCCGCAGGATCTTGATCTTGCGGTTAGGATTAGATTTCCCCCCTCAGCGAACCGGTACATGATCTGTACCGCACGATCTAACACCGACGCCTACGATTTAATGAGACCTAAGTTGAATCAGAGCCGTAGGATCACCGATCTACGGCCGCGAAGGATTTGACGAAGGGGTACTCCAATCCCTAACCCCGGCCGTCCGATCAGAACTCTACGGCTCGGATTACCCTAACCCTGGATCTAATCGTAACCGTTGATTCAGAGATCAATGGTTCCGACGCGTCGCTCCCTATCGCCTGCTCCGTCGGCGAACAGACACGGCGGCGCCCTGGACTACGGTGGCGCCATGGCCGTATCTACTAATCCCCCCATCTCCGCACCTAAACTCCGATCTAAAGGTAGAAATTGGCAGCGGTGCTGACAGGGAATTCCAATGGAAGGTGCTCACCGCCGATCGACGTCGTGGAAGCCCTGTCCACGGTGCCGCGCAGATCCAGAATGCCGTGACCGCTCCGACGAGCGATTCAAACCAGGCCGCCCGCGATTTCGCCCAACAACGCGACGCGCGGATTCCCCAGGTTGTGGCGAAGCTCCTGCGCTACACCAACGACCGCCCGACGGCAGGCGCGGAGGAGTCCTGACGGCGACGGTGCTCTTCCTTTCTCCCTCCTCGCGGCTGCGGGCGAAGCAAACCTAGCGCGCAACCACCCTTGAGGTTCCGAGCTGGGGAGGGTCTCGGTCCGCTTATGAAGAATCGGCGACGTGGAGTTAGGGAGATGCGGAGTTAGCGCGCGGCGCAACAGCCCACACCTATTTCCCCGGCGACGGGACTCGGTCTCGTTTGCGTCGCGGCGGGTGGAGAAGAACTCGCTGACAAGGAGGCCCAGCCGGTCAGCGACTCGGTCCACCCCACGGTGAGCGCCGCCAACCCTGGCCCACCCTGCCAGTGAGCGCAAGGGCGCGCGCGTGCGGGAGCCCGGCCAGATGGGCCGCGCGGTATGGAATGAGAAGTGGGCCGAAAACAGATTTGTTGGCCCAGGTAAGCTCTTTTCCCTTTTCTATTTATTCTTTTCTTGTTTTCTTTTGTTCTTAACTATTTTGAATTCAAATTTGAATTTTTGAATACAAATTTCGACATTGTGTCAAGTGTACAAATTCAAGCTTTGAGTGGATGACCAATATATTTTTATTCACTTATTTTTATCCCCAAAATTCTTATTTTCTTCTCTTTTTCTAGATTCTACAATTTCTTTTAGGATTTAATTTTCCCTTTTTGGTCTTTAATATTTTCTTGTTGCAAAATGCACACCACAAATAAAATATTCAGCATGATGCAAGGATTTAGTAGCATATATTTTTATTAATTGTTCTTGGACATGGTGTTCACATATGATGATGCACAAAGACCAAACTCACATAAAGAGAAGTTGTTCCTCTACTGGTAATATTCCTAGCAATTACAAAGTGGGTGTTACAAATCCTACCCCCCTTAAAAATAATCTCGTCCTCGAGATTTAAGAAGATCTAGGGAAAAGGTGGGGAAAATCTATACGAAGCTCTTCTTCTCTTTCCCAGGTTGCTTCATCTTCACCGTGGTGGCTCCATTGAACTTTGCACATCTTTATAACCTTATTCCTTGTAACTCGGGTCAGAGTATCCAAAATCTTGATGGGGTACTCAGCATAAGTCAAATCCTCTTGAACACTAAGGTCTTCCATTGGTAACTGTTCTTCAGGTACCCTGAGACATTTCTTCAGCTGAGATACATGAAAGACATCGTGTACATCTGACAGATGATCGGGTAACTCCAATTGATATGCAACTTCTCCCACTCGCTTCAAGATTAAGAAGGGTCCAATAAAGCGAGGGGACAACTTTCCTTTGACTTTAAACCTTCTCATGCCCCGGAGTGGTGACACCTTCAAATAGACATAATCTCCCTCCTTAAACTCAAGTAGTCTTCTCCGGGTATCAGCATAGCTTTTCTGCCTGGATTGTGCAGTTCTCAAATTCTCCCTTATTTGCTGAACTTGTTCCTCTGCTTCTTGTATAATCTCAGGTCCAAACAACTGCCTTTCACCAGTTTGATTCCAATACAAGGGAGTCCTGCACTTTCTGCCATACAAAGCCTCAAACGGTGACATCTTCAAGCTGGCCTGATAGCTATTATTGTAAGAGAACTCCGCATAAGGTAGACTCTTATCCCAACTTCCACCATGCTTAAGAGCACAAGCTCTTAACATATCTTCCAGTACTTGGTTAGTCCTCTCAGTTTGCCCATCAGTCTGGGGATGGTAAGCCGAACTAAAATTCAATCTCGTATCCAATGACTCGTGCAACTGCTTCCAATATCGAGATGTAAACTGTGATCCTCGATCTGACACAATCTTCTTTGGCACACCATGCAGGCATACAATCCGTGCCATGTACAACTCTGCCAACTTAGCTCCTGAATAAGTGGTCTTCACTGGAATAAAGTGGGCTACTTTAGGTTAGCCTGTCCACGATCACCCATATAGAATCATATCCAGCAGACGTGCGGGGTAATCCAACAATGAAGTCCATGCCAATCTCTTCCCATTTCCACTCAGGTATCTTCAGTGGATGCAATAGTCCGGCTGGCCTCTGGTGTTCAGCTTTAACTCTTTGGACATACATCGCACATAGCCACATGTGCAGCCACATCTCTCTTTAGTCCATACCACCAATACTTTTGCTTCAAATCTTGATACATCTTAGTGCTCCCAGGGTGGATAGAATAAACTGAGTCATGTGCTTCCTTCAATATGGTTTCCCGAAGACTATCAATATCGGGAACACAGATCCGATTCTTGAACCATATCGTGCCTTGCTCATCCTCTGTGAACTCCGGGACCTCTACCCTCAGTAATAAGATCCTTAATCTCCTGAATCTTAGCATCACCAATTTGACCCTTCCGAATCTCTTGTTCCAAGGTAGGTTCCAATTCAATAGTCACTCCTTCCGTATGTGTAACAATTCCCAGGTTGAGTCTCTCAAAATCCTTTGCTAATTCATCAGGTAGCTGAACAACGAAAGCGGAGTGAACATGCTCCTTCCGACTCAAGGCATCTGCAACCAAATTCGCCTTGCCTGGGTGATAGTGAATCTCCAAGTCATAATCCTTAATGAGCTCCAACCAACGACGCTTGTCTAAGGTTGAGATCCTTCTGAGTGAATATATACTTCAAACTCTTGTGATCCGTGTATACTTGGCACTTAGTTCCCATAATGTAGTGTCTCCAAATCTTAAGTGCATGCACAACTGCAGCCAATTCCAAATCATGAGTGGGGTAGTTCAATTCATGCTTCCTCAACTGACGAGATGCATAGGCAATCACATGACCATCTTGCATAAGCACACATCCAAGTCCTTGGCCACATGCATCACAATAAATATCAAATCCCTTCTGCAGATCTGGCATAATCAATACTGGAGGTGACATCAATCTCTCCTTCAATTGATCAAAGCTTTCTTGGCACTTCTCATCCCACTTGAATTCTTTTCCTTTCTCCAAAAGCGATGTCATAGGCTTGGCAATCTTAGAAAATCCCTTCAATAAATCTCCGATAATATCCTGCGAGTCCCAAGAAACTCCGAATCTCCGTAACTGTAGTGGGCACTCTCCACTCCATAATCTCCTTGACTTTAGCAGGATCCACTGCTATTCCTCCATTAGAAATAATATGACCGAGAAATGGCACTTCGCCAATCCAAAACTCGCACTTGCTGAACTTGGCATATAGCTGGATTATCCCGTAACTTCTGTAGCACCAACCTTAGATGTTCTTCGTGGTCTCTCTCATTCTTAGAATAGATAAGAATATCGTCGATGAATACCACGACGAATCTGTCCAAATACTCCATAAACACCTTATTCATCAAATTCATGAAGTAAGCTGGTGCATTGGTTAATCCAAATGACATAACAGTAAACTCATATAATCCATATCGGGTCGAGAAAGCCGTCTTGGGAATATCCGAGGGTCTAATCTTCATCTGATGGTATCCGGATCGGAGATCAATCTTCGAGAATACTCTAGCACCTCGCATCTGATCAAATAAATCCTCAATACGGGGCAACGGGTACTTGTTCTTCACCGTAACATCATTAAGAGATCTGTAATCCACACACATCCGTTGCGATCCATCCTTCTTCTGCACAAATAACACTGGTGCTCCCCAAGGTGATGAACTTGGACGAATATACCCAGCCTCTTGTAACTCCGTCAACTGCTTCTTCAATTCCTTCAACTCCTCTACGGACATTCTATATGGCCGTTTAGAAATAGGGGCGGTTCCAGGTAAGAGATCAATAACAAACTCAACTTCTCTATCGGGTGGCATCCCTGGTAACTCCTCTGGAAAGACATCCGGAAAATCTCTAACCACCCGGATGTTGTCACCAACAAACTCCTCAGGCATGAAGAACATTGCACGCATGGATGAGGAGGTTACTGCAATATTAACTTGAAATCTTTCTCCCTTAGTGGTAGTGAGTTCTACGGTACCTCTACCACATGCTATAACGGCCTTTGCCTTCCTTAGCCATGACATTCCAAGGATCAGATCTATACTGCTTGACTCTAATATTATAGCAGTAGCTCCAAAATCTCTACCCATAATAGTCAATGTCAATCTACGTGTCATTTGATTTGCCTCAACAGGCCCTTTAGGTGTAATTACTATCAGGGGTTTTCTCATATTTAGCAGTGGTATTTCATTTGTGTTGGCATATCTAGCAGACATGAATGAATGTGTAGCACCAGAATCGAATAATATTGTTGCAGGAATTGCATTAACATAAAACATACCAATCACGAGGTCCCCTCCGTCCGGAGTATCATCAACACTGACTTGATTCACCCTGGCTATAGAATATCCCTTGCCAGGGGTCTGTTGCTTGTTTTGAGCTGGAGTAGTGGCAATCCTCTGTGGGCAGACATTTGCATAATGACCAATCTTCCCACACTTGAAACATTGAGTGCCCTGACTCTGTCCTGCAAACTTCGTCGGGGTGCCAGTGGGTGTAGCCTGTCGAGTAGGTGTCCTCAATGGTGATTGCTGAACTGGGCGCGGTCCTCCTGGTCGAGGCGGTGTACTCTGTGGTGAACTGTAGCGAGGACGAACACTGCTGCTTCCTTGTCCTTGTGAGATATGCCTTCCTCTTCAAATCTCCCAACTTGAACACGCTTGTGTTCAATAGCCAGTGCCTTATCAAGCAGCCTCTGAAATGATGGAAATGTGTGTGCCACTAGAGCATACTGCAGTGGTCCATTAAGTCCCTTCAATGAAATGCTCCTGCTTCCTTTCATCCTCAGCAACTTCCTCAGGGGCATATCTGGATAGCTGAATAAACTTGTCGCGGTACTCGCTGACTGACATACTTCCTTGCTTTAATGACAGAAATTCCTTCTTCTTGATCTTGATCATACCAGCTGGAATATGATAGTTCCTGAATTGTGTGCTGAACTCCTGCCCAAGTAATATTATCCGCAGCATCATGGGCAGCAGTATAAGAATCCCACCAGTCAGCAGCAGGACCTGTCAGACGTCCAGAAGCATATAAAACCTTCTCCCGGTCAGTGCATTGTGCAATATTCAGCATCTTCTCAATTGACTTCAACCAATCGTCTGCATCAAGTGGATCTGGCGAGCTGGCGAAGGTTGGTGGCTTATGACTCATGAACTCTCTATGCTTGTCACGGGGTGGAACTGGTGGTGGTGGTGGAGGCAGTGGCACTTGCTGCTGCTGTTGCTGTTGTTGAAGCTGTTGTTGCGCCCTCCTTTCTTGGCGTATCTCATCTCTCTCCTGGCGCAACTCCTGGCGTATGTCTTCTCTTTCCTGTCGCATCTCTTGGCGTTCTTGCTGCATCTGAGCACGCATATCCGCCATAGTATCTGCCATTTGCTGCATCACCGCCATCTGAGCAGCAACCAGTGGGTCAACTCCGCCTGGTGGAGGATTAGGAGGATTCATCCTTGCAGGCTGTGGCTGAGGTTGTCTTCGAGTGTGTTGGTTAGGAGGCAAGTCAATTCCACCACCCCTCCTGGTATTGACCATCTGAGTTAGATACATATGGTAAGAAAGAGCAGTAGACAAGGCAGGTAATTACAAATCATGTTACTTTGGGGGATTTATTAGCTAAGCAGATTAATATTTCACCTACTATAGCTAATACAATACCTTATAGTGGTACATGCTAAAATGTCCATCTATACTATTCCAATCAATCAAAGAAGCAAATCAGGCATTGATCATCAGAACAATCAACCAATATTTTTAGTAGAGAAAATAGTTTTACTTTTGTCTCAGGCTTCCTATCTCTTAAAATGTCATAAGGGTAGGGATTCCAAGGTTTGAAATCCATCTTGTCTCAGAGTAGAAAAGGTAAGAATGATCAGAGTAGAACAGTAGAAGGTGAGACAGGATCAAGATAAGTGTAGAAAGAATCAGAGTAAGGTGAGTGTAGAATGAATAAGATAAGTAGGTAAGGGTTTGTCCATTTCTATCTAGGTTTCGTCCTACAGTCAACATTTCCTCTGATACCACTTCTGTAACACCCGGTTTTAAAGAACAAAGCCGGGTGCATCTCATACATGCGCCAAGAAGACAACATATACAATAACAGAGTGTATAGAGATAAATGTCATAAATCATCAGAGTAATTATTACATAGCGGAAGTCTTATTACAAAATAAAGATAAATATAAAACGAACTACGGATCGATGGCGCCAATGTCGACTGAGAAACGCCACCTAGATCAGATCGAACTCCTCAGTGTTAGGCAGCTCCTCTTCAACAACCTGTTCTTCTCCTGTGGGGGGGGTGTGAGACAGCAAGGGTGAGCTCACATACGATCATAGCTCAACAAGTCGTGGGGAATAATGTGAACATGAACTCACCAAAGGTGGGAGTTCATGTAAGTGCAAGGCTGATCAATGAAATAAAGGCTAAGGCTGAGCATTGCTTTTATAAGTTGGTCAAAATTTTATTAGCAATTACTAAGTGTAAATAAATACCAATCCTTAATAGTAATAAAGAACAGTAATAATAAAATAATCCCAAATGCGATGCAAATGTCAAATTAAACTTAAGTTCCATATTAATCATGTGAGGGTCCGAGCCGCTCTTGACCGTGAGCACGGCTAGTATACTAGTTTTACACTCTGCAGAGGTTGCGCATCTTTACCCACAAGTCGTGTATCCCATGTCGCCTGGGTTTGCAAGGCCCTTAGACACTACCGAGGTGAATGGCTAGGGATCCACTACGAGGCCTTTACAAAGTTCCACTAGCTTCCGAAAACCCGCTACAGTTTATGGGAAGATCCAGTAAAGGGTTCCTAGCTGATAGCCATCGCAGCAAAATCAACTAGGGACCTCCCCGCACTGACCTCTCCCCTACTGCCCTTGCCCCTTTCGGGTAAGGTAGTCTTCCACTAGCTTTCCTAATTAATCAGCCAAGGGCATCCCATACTACCCTTGTGGTAGCACTGTTTTCCCGGGTGGTCGCTCCATGTTCCCATTAATTTAATGATCTTAACATGAACAACAATAATAACAAGATAATAACAGAATAATCCTGAATAATGAATCTCCATACCCAATCCACATAAAGCAATAGCAAGTACTACCCAAAAATATTCCAGGGGTGAACAAGGTATAGAGGAACTCAAAACTGGGTACATAAGGATCCCATCAAAATTAACCTATGCAGATCATTAAAATTAATAAGAACATGGCTGGGAAAAGTAAGTGATCAAGGGCACAACTTGCCTGTAATGAGCTCCTGCTCAGCTATCTCTACTTGCTGAACCTCAGTTTCCACAGTGGCTTGCTCGTCTACTCGCATCAACACAATACATACATAGTATAGCCAAAATTAACATCACATCAAACATGCAAATAAAATACACAGTAAAAATCTACACATTAAAATGAAACCATAGGAACTGGAATCACTAAATTTGGAGTTATAGATTTTAAGTTATGCCTTTTTAAAGGTTTTATGTGCTTTAAATAGGATTAAATGTGAAATAAATTTCCTTACTGTTTTCATGACAAAACAGAGGCTCTAGGTGATAGAGAATAAAATTATAAAATTTTAGGAACTGAAATGGCTCAATTTGGACTAAAAATGGATTTTCTATGATTTATGCAAGTTCTAAGGTTTATTTTCATATTTAAAATCCAATTTCTAATTCATTTAAATCGATTAAACCAGCACTGGACTGGGCCCCATTAACTGAAAAACGCAGGGGGTTCGGTGTAAAGTTCTGCAGACACAGAGAACAGTGGGAGTAGGACGGCGGGTTGATTCCTCTGTTTTACGGGGACTCTTTAGCAAAGTACACAAGCGAAAGGGTATTCTCTATTATCAGCCGCAGGATCTTGATCTTGCGGTTAGGATTAGATTTCCCCCCTCAGCGAACCGGTACATGATCTGTACCGCACGATCTAACACCGACGCCTACGATTTAATGAGACCTAAGTTGAATCAGAGCCGTAGGATCACCGATCTACGGCCGCGAAGGATTTGACGAAGGGGTACTCCAATCCCTAACCCCGGCCGTCCGATCAGAACTCTACGGCTCGGATTACCCTAACCCTGGATCTAATCGTAACCGTTGATTCAGAGATCAATGGTTCCGACGCGTCGCTCCCTATCGCCTGCTCCGTCGGCGAACAGACACGGCGGCGCCCTGGACTACGGTGGCGCCATGGCCGTATCTACTAATCCCCCCATCTCCGCACCTAAACTCCGATCTAAAGGTAGAAATTGGCAGCGGTGCTGACAGGGAATTCCAATGGAAGGTGCTCACCGCCGATCGACGTCGTGGAAGCCCTGTCCACGGTGCCGCGCAGATCCAGAATGCCGTGACCGCTCCGACGAGCGATTCAAACCAGGCCGCCCGCGATTTCGCCCAACAACGCGACGCGCGGATTCCCCAGGTTGTGGCGAAGCTCCTGCGCTACACCAACGACCGCCCGACGGCAGGCGCGGAGGAGTCCTGACGGCGACGGTGCTCTTCCTTTCTCCCTCCTCGCGGCTGCGGGCGAAGCAAACCTAGCGCGCAACCACCCTTGAGGTTCCGAGCTGGGGAGGGTCTCGGTCCGCTTATGAAGAATCGGCGACGTGGAGTTAGGGAGATGCGGAGTTAGCGCGCGGCGCAACAGCCCACACCTATTTCCCCGGCGACGGGCTCGGTCTCGTTTGCGTCGCGGCGGGTGGAGAAGAACTCGCTGACAAGGAGGCCCAGCCGGTCAGCGACTCGGTCCACCCCACGGTGAGCGCCGCCAACCCTGGCCCACCTGCCAGTGAGCGCAAGGGCGCGCGCGTGCGGGAGCCCGGCCAGATGGGCCGCGCGGTATGGAATGAGAAGTGGGCCGAAAACAGATTTGTTGGCCCAGGTAAGCTCTTTTCCCTTTTCTATTTATTCTTTTCTTGTTTTCTTTTGTTCTTAACTATTTTGAATTCAAATTTGAATTTTTGAATACAAATTTCGACATTGTGTCAAGTGTACAAATTCAAGCTTTGAGTGGATGACCAATATATTTTTATTCACTTATTTTTATCCCCAAAATTCTTATTTTCTTCTCTTTTTCTAGATTCTACAATTTCTTTTAGGATTTAATTTTCCCTTTTTGGTCTTTAATATTTTCTTGTTGCAAAATGCACACCACAAATAAAAT
The DNA here is from genome assembly GCA_029449295.1 of Zea luxurians. NCBI lineage: Eukaryota > Viridiplantae > Streptophyta > Magnoliopsida > Poales > Poaceae > Zea > Zea luxurians. The sequence continues at coordinate 5,640,011 of JAOPSE010000103.1, read as the reverse complement.
ATTCAGCATGATGCAAGGATTTAGTAGCATATATTTTTATTAATTGTTCTTGGACATGGTGTTCACATATGATGATGCACAAAGACCAAACTCACATAAAGAGAAGTTGTTCCTCTACTGGTAATATTCCTAGCAATTACAAAGTGGGTGTTACAGCGTCCCAATGCCATCTTCTGGCACACGACAGAGGGGTTAGTTAGACACATTTTTGTCAATGGGGCCATTAGGATTCGAGTTAGGGATCAAGGTGAACATCCCTGATCTTTGGCTCAAGGTCTGAATTTCAGAAATCTGAATTTCAGAATTCTCATTAAGTCCACACATGGAAAGCTTGATTTGGGGTTTTATTTGAGCTATTTTGGCTAAGCTTTCTCAACCTTTCTTGTTGCCCATTAAGTATACTTAAATTTTTATAATTGGCTCAACTCAAAATTTTAAACTTTTCACTCCCTTTTTCTTACTTTTTGAATTTTGCTCATGGGGCTCATTTAGGGTTTTTAAACTAGGGTTGCATAATCTTATCTTTTAAAGGACTCAATTGCTTTGATCATGACACTTTTAAGTATATACTTGGTGACTTCATCATTACTTAAGTTATTTTGATGCTCATGCTTACTTTGGTTCACATAAAATAATGGCTCTTGGTTTGGCTTTTTGAGAAAAACCCTGAGTGACACTGGGGTGTCACAGCAGCGTGCTGTGTGGGCGTTTGGGTGACATGGTGTTAAATTATTTTGCTGATTCAGCTTTGGGTTATCACTGGATTTGGTGGTCACGCTGTGTCATGAGAGAGATCATGGCAGCAAAATGGAGAAAAAAGCCAGTGAAACAAACTTTCAGGCTGTGGAATGTATGGGATGGGTTCAAGTCAGGTTTTCTTGTATTTTTACCTATTTCTTAGCCATAGCTCATTTTTTATTTGTCCTCCGCTACTGGCTGTGCTGCACGCATGTATTTGGGAGCGAAGCAGTGTGCTGTGTGGGCGTATGGGTGGCATGGTGTTAAATTATTTTGCTGATTCAGCTTTGGGTTATCACTGGATTTGATGGTCATGCTGTGTCATGAGAGAGATCATAGCAGCAAAATGGAGAAAAAAGCCAGTGAAATAAACTTTCAGGCTGTGGAATGTATGGGTTGGGTTCAAGTCAGGTTGCTTGTATTTTTACCTTTTTCTTAGCCATAGCGCATTTTTTATTTGTCCTCCGCTACTGGTTGTGTTGCACGCATGTGTTTGGGAGCGAAGCAACGTGCTGTGTGGGCGTATGGGTGGCATGGTGTTAAATTATTTTGCTGATTCAGCTTTGGGTTATCACTAGATTTGATGGTCACGCTGTGTGATGAGAGAGATCATGGCAGCAAAATGGAGAAAAAAGCCAGTGAAACAAACTTTCAGGCTGTGGAATGTATGGGATGGGCTCAAGTCAGGTTGCTTGTATTTTTACCTTTTTCTTAGCCATAGCTCATTTTTTATTTGTCCTCCGCTACTGGTTGTGCTGCACGCATGTGTTTGGGAGCGAAGCAGCGTGCTGTGTGGGCGTATGGGTGGCATGGTGTTAAATTATTTTCTGATTCAGCATTGGGTTATCACTGGATTTGATGGTCACGCTGTGTGATGAGAGAGATCATGGCAACAAAATGGAGAAAAAAGCCAGTGAAACAAACTTTCAAGCTGTGGAATGTATGGGATGGGTTCAAGTCAGGTTGCTTGTATTTTTACCTTTTTCTTAGCCATAGCTCATTTTTTATTTGTCCTCCGCTACTGGTTGTGTTGCATGCATGTGTTTAGGAGCGAAGCAGCGTGCTGTGTGGGCGTATGGGTGGCATGGTGTTAAATTATTTTGCTGATTCAGCTTTGGGTTATCACTGGATTTGATGCTCACGCTGTGTGATGAGAGAGATCATGGCAGCAAAATGGAGAAAAAACCAGTGAAACAAACTTTCAGGCTGTGGAATGTATGGGATGGGTTCAAGTTAAGTTGCTTGTATTTTTACCTATTTCTTAGCCATAGCTCATTTTTTATTTGTCCTCCGCTACTGGTTGTGCTGCACGCATGTGTTTGGGAGCGAAGCAGCGTGCTGTGTGGGCGTATGGGTGGCATGGTGTTAAATTATTTTGCTGATTCAGCTTTGGGTTATCACTGGATTTGATGGTCACGCTGTGTCATGAGAGAGATCATGACATCAAAATGAAGAAAAAAGCCAGTGAAACAAACTTTCAGGCTGTGGAATATATGGGATGGGTTCAAGTTAGGTTGCTTGTATTTTTACCTTTTTCTTAGCCATAGCGCATTTTTTATTTGTCCTCCGCTACTGGTTGTGCTGCACGCATGTGTTTGGGAGCGAAGCAGCGTGCTGTGTGGGCGTATGGGTGGCATGGTGTTAAATTATTTTGCTGATTCAGCTTTGGATTGTCACTGGATTTGATGGTCACGATGTGTCATGAGAGAGATCATGGCAGCAAAATAGAGAAAAAAGCCACTGAAACAAACTTTCAGGCTGTGGAATGTATGGGATGGGTTCTGTCGGGGACCATAATTAGGGGTAGCCTCAAGACTCCTAAATCTCAGCTGGTAACCCCCATCAGCACAAAGCTGCAAAGGCCTGATGGGTGCGATTAAGCCAAGGATCGGTCCATTCAAGGGATATGATCGTGCCTCGCCCGAGCCTAGCCTCGGGCAAGGGAAGCCGACCCCAGAGAACCTACGTCTCGCCCGAGGACCCCCCTCTAGCAAGGGGCACACTATCGGCTCGCCCGAGGCCCAGTCTTCACCAAGAAGCAACCTTGGCCACGTCACCACGCCGACCGACCAAATCGCAGGGGCATTCAATGCAAAGGTATCCTGATACCTTTATCCTAACGCACGCCCTCCAGTCGATAGAGCCGAAGTGACCGCAGTCACTTCGCCGCTCTACTGAACGGTCTGACAAGAGTACAGCGCCGCCTGCGCCGCTCCGACTGCTAAGCCACCCGACAGAGTGAGGCTGACAGCAGCCAAGGCCGACCTTGGGCGTCATAGGAAACTCCGCCTCGCCCGACCCCAGGGCTCGGACTCGAGCTCAGCCCCGGAAGACGGCGAACTCCGCTCCACCCGACCCCAGGGCTCGGACTCGGGCTCAGCCACGGAAGACGGCGAACTCCGCTCCGCCCGACCCAGGGCTCGGACATGGGCTCAACTTAGGAAGACGGCAAACTCCGCTCCGCACGACCCAGGGCTCGGACTCAGGCTCAGCCCCGGAAGACGACGAACTCCGCTCCTCCTGACCCAGGGCTCGGGCATGGGCTCAGCCCGAAGAAACGACGGACTCCGCTTCGCCCGACCCCAGGGCTCGGACTCAGCCCTGGCCTCAGCCGACGATCTCCGCCTCGCCCGACCCAGGGGCTCGGACTCGACCTCGACCTCGGAGGAGCCTCCACATCGCCCAACCTAGGGCGCGGACCGACCACGTCGACAGGAGGTGCCATCATTACCCTACCCCGAGCTGACTCAGGCTACGGGGAACAAGACCGGCGTCCCATCTGGCTCGCTCTGCCAGATAGGCAATGATGGCGCCCCGCACACTCCGTGACGACGGCGGCTCTCGGCCCCCTTACGGAAGCAAGAGAAAGTCAGCGAGGACTCGACAGCCCCGACAGCTGCCCTTCCGCCAGGCTCCAGCGCTCCTTCGACGGCCACGACACCACACGAACCAGGTGCTTAAACCTCTCCGGCTGCCACGACGGCATGTACTTAGGGCACTAGCTCTCCTCCGCTAGACACGTAGCACTCTGCTACACCCCCCATTGTACACCTGGATCCTCTCCTTACGCCTATAAAAGGAAGGACCAGGGCCCTCTTACAGAGGGTTGGCCCACACGGAGAAGGACGAGACGGCGCTCGCGCAAGGCCACTCGCTCCCACTCCCGCGTGGACGCTTCTATCCCCCTACTGCAAGCGCACCCGACTCAGGCGCGGGGCTAACACGAAGGCCGCGGGATCCACTCTCTCACGCCTGCCTCCCTCCGGCTGCTTCCTTCCCCCCTTCGCGTTCCGCCTTGCGTCGACCCATCTGGGCTGGGGCACATGGCGACATTTCACTCGTCGGTCCAGGGACCCCCCGGGTTTCGAAACACCGACAGTTGGCACGCCAGGTAGGGGCCTGCTGCGTGTTGACGAACAGCTTCCCATCAAGCTCCAGATGGGTAGTCTCCAGCAACCTTTCCAGCCCGGGACGATGCTCCATTTTGGGAATTTAGGATTCATGTCCCTCGACGGCGGCTACGACATGATACTCCTTCCCCCGCAGTGCGACAGCGACAATGGCGATCGACAACCCGCTCGCCGGCGGGGAAATCGACGACCCCTTCCCCACGTGGTGGAAGGACAACATTCGGGCTTGTCCCGTCCCCACCCCCGCCGACGGAGGAGGAGGCGAGGCATCCAAGGCCATGCGGGAAGCGGCACCTCGTTGGCTGTCGAGCGAGTCGACGGCGCCGGCGCCCCAACGGAGGGCGCGTCGGGCATCGATCTCGCGTCTGAGACGAAGACGAGCGCCACCTCCCCGCAACGCGCCAATCTCAAGCAAACGCACGACGCCAGCACGCTCGCGAAGGAGTTGCTGGGCGTCACCCTCGCACCTGAGACGACGGTGCAGTCAGTCCCAGACACGACCTCGACACCGACCGTCAACCGAAAGATACCGACCGATTCCCATCTCGTGACTTTTGGATTCGGCCTCGACCCACCAAGCGACTCCGCTTCGGTGAGCACTTTCATAGAGGCGAGTCCAAACCCCCTGGGGTATCGTGTGCGATCGCCTTGGGACCGACTGACGGCTGACTCGACCTACGAGTCCTCGGGGTCCGAGGAAGATGGCGAGCCCGACATCTGTTGGGATTTCTCCGGACTTGGTAACCCCAGTGCCGTGCGGGACTTCATGACCGCATGTGACTACTGCCTTTCCGACTGTTCCGACGGCAGCCGCGGCCTCGACGACGAGGACCGTGGCCCAAGTCGTGAATGTTTCCACGTCGATCTAGGGGGTCCCGGCGAAGGCAACCATCTTGGTATGCCGGAAAACAATGATCCCCCTAGGCCCGCGCCTCGTGTTGACATCCTTCGGGAGCTAGCTGTGGTCCCCGTCCCGGCGGGAGGTCCTGACCCACAGCTCGAGCAAATCCGCGAGAGGCAGGCCAGGCTCGACGAGGGAGCAGGAACACTTGTGCCGATCCGCCGGGACGTCGGGCAGGAATGGGCGATCCAACCCCCGGCCGGAGAAGCGCGTCATCTCCCCCAGGACATCTAGCACCGCATCGCCGACGACGTCAGAGTGAGGCCACCACCGAATTCCAGCAGAGTCGGCCAAAACCTGGCTGCAGCAGCAATGCTTCTTCGCGCGATGCCGGAGCCATCAACCACCGAAGGGCGGCGTATCCAAGGAGAGCTCAAGAACCTCCTGGAGGACGCCGCGGTCCGACGGGCCGAAAGCTCTGCCTCCCGAAGGCAGGGGTTCCACCCGGAACATCGCGCCGCGACTTCCCGATTCATGCGGGAAGCCTCGGTCCACTCCGGGCGCACGCGCAACACGGCGCCTGCGGCCCCGGGTCGCCTCGGCAACGAGCGCCATCATCATGGCCGTCAGGCCCACCTCGATGACAGGACGCACCGAGGCTACCACCCCAGGCGTGGGGGACGCTACGACAGTGGGGAGGATCGGAGTCCTTCGCCCGAACCACCCGGTCCGCAGGCTTTCAGCCGCGCCATACGACGGGCACCGTTCCCGACCCGGTTCCGAACCTCGACTACTATCACAAAGTACTCGAGGGAGACGAGACCGGAACTATGGCTCGCGGACTATCGGCTGGCCTGCCAACTAGGTGGAATGGATGATGACAACCTCATCATCCGCAACCTCCCCCTGTTCCTCTCCGACACCGCTCGAGCCTGGCTGGAGCACCTGCCCCCGGGGCAGATCTCCAACTGGGACGACCTGGTCCAAGCTTTCTCCAGCAATTTCCAGGGCACATACGTGCGCCCTGGGAACTCCTGGGATCTTCGGAGCTGCCGCTAGCAGCCGGGAGAGTCTCTCCGGGACTACATCCAGCGATTCTCGAAGCAGCGCACGGAGCTGCCCAACGTCACCGATTCAGATGTCATCGGCGCGTTCCTCGCCGGCACCACCTGCTGCGACCTGGTGAGCAAGCTGGGTCGCAAGACCCCCACCAGGGCGAGCGAGCTGATGGACATCGCCACCAAGTTCGCCTCTGGCCAGGAGGCGGTTGAGGCCATTTTCCGGAAGGACAAGCAGCCCCAGGGCCACCCACCGGAAGATGCTCCCAAGGCATCAACTCCGCGCGGCGCCAAGAAGAAGGGCAAGAAGAAGTCGCAAGCGAAGCGCGACGCAGCCGACGCGGACCTTGTCGCCGCCGCCGAGCACAAGAACCCTCGGAAACCTCCCGGAGGTGCCAACCTCTTCGACAAGATGCTCAAGGAGCCATGCCCCTATCATCAGGGGCCCGTCAAGCACACCCTCGAGGAGTGTGCCATGCTTCGACGACACTTCCACAAGGCCGGGCCACCCGCGGAGGGTGGCAAGGCCCTCGACGACGCAAAGGAGGAAGATCACAAGGCAGGAGGGATCCCCGAGATCCGTGACTGCTTCATGATCTACGGCGGGCAAGTGGCGAACGCCTCGGCTCGGCACTGCAAGCAAGAGCGTCGGGAAGTCTGCTCGGTAAAGGTGGCGGCGCCAGTCTACCTAGACTGGTCCGACGAGCCCATCACCTTTGACCGGGCTGACCATCCAGACTACGTGCTGAGCCCGGGGAGATACCCACTCGTCGTCGACCCCATCATCGGCAACGTCAGGCTCACCAAGGTCCTCATGGACGGAGGTAGCAGCCTCAACATCATTTACGCTGAGACCCTCGGGCTCCTGCGGATCGATCTGTCCTCGGTCCGGGCAGGCGCTGCGCCTTTCCACGGGATCGTCCCCAGAAAGCGCGTTCATCCCCTCGGACAACTCGACCTACCCGTCTGCTTCGGGACGCCCTCCAACTTTCGAAAGGAGACCCTCACGTTCGAAGTGGTCGGGTTTCGAGGAACCTACCACGCAGTGCTGGGAAGGCCATGCTGTAACACCCGGTTTTTAGGGGGTCCAAAACCCGGGCGTAAACATAATCACCAAGTGTGCTGGGACCAAGTCTCACACATATGATGAATCATGGCACAGGATCGAATGTCACATATTTATATATAACAGGAGTTCTATACAAAATAAATAATAATTACATTATAAGGAGACAACGGTCCAGCAACCCAAAGTTGACTGGGAGACGACGGCCTAGACCTCTCACGAACATATCGCAGCATCCTCCAAGCGCCTCATCCTGCAGTACCTGTTCTTGACCTGTGGGGTATGTGAGACAGCAAGAGTGAGCTCACATACGTTCATCGCTCAACAAGTTGTGGGGAATAATGTGTATGAACTCGCCAAAGGTGGGAGCTCATGTGAAGTGTAAGGCTTACCAAAGAGGATGGCTGAAGCTGAGCATTGCTTTTAAAGTTGGTCAAAATTTTATTAGCAATTACTAAGTATAAGTAAATACCAACCCAGTTAAATAGTAGAACAAAAGTAACAACTTCACCTGCGATGCAATGCATATGACAAATTGAGTTTAAGTTCCATAATTTAATCATGTGAGGGTCCGAGCTGCTCATGACCGTGAGCACGGCTAGTATACCAGTTTTACACTCTGCAGAGGTTGCGCATCTTTACCCACAAGTCGTGTATCCCATGTCGCCAGGGTTTGCAAGGCCCTTAGACACTACCGAGGTGAATGGCTAGGGATCCACTACGAGGCCTTTACAAAGTTCCACTAGCTTCCGAAAACCCGCTACAGTTTATAGGAAGTTCCAATGCAGGAATCCCTTGCAGGACCGCCATCGCAGCAAAATCCTCCTGAGGGCCTCCCTACACTGACCACTCCCCTACTGCCCTTGCCCCTTTCGGGTAAGGTAGTCTTCCACTAGCTTTCCTAATTAATCAGCCAAGGGGTCCCATTCCTCCCTTGTGGTAGCACTGTTTTCCCGGGTGGTCGCTCCATGTTCCAATTAACATAATGATCTCATCATGAACAATAAATAACAACTGATAACAAAAGTGTAACCATGAATAGTGTATCTCCATACCCAAAACCACATATAGCACTAGCAAGTACTACCCAGAAAGTTCAGTGGTAAACAAGGTATAAAGATAGACAAACTAGGGTAACCTATTGGGTCCCATCAAAATTAACCTATGCAGATCATTATGATTAATCAGAACATGGCTGGGTAAAAAGAAGTGATCAAGGGCACAACTTGCCTGGGCCTTGAGATCCAGGTACCAGGATGATCTTCAGAGGACTCGTGACCTCACTGCTAGTCGTAGCAATTCAAACAAACATGGTATAGGCAAAATTAACATTACACCAAACATAAGAACAAAATACACATTATTAATATACTTATTAAAATAAGATCATAGGAACAGAAATCATTAATTTTTGGAGTTATAGATTTTAAGTTATGAATTTTCAAAGGTTTTATGTGCTTAAAATGGATTAAGTGAGAGATTAAATTTCTAATTGTTTTCATGGCAAAACAGAGGTTCTAGGTGGTAGAGAATAAAATTACAAAATTTTAGAAAGTGGAATGGATTAATTTGGACTAAAAATGGATTTTCCATGATTTAAACAAGTTTCTGGAATTATTTTTGTATCAAAAATCATTTTCTATTTCATTTTACTGGATTTTCTATTCCCTTGGACTGCGCGCCAAAACCAGAGAAAGTCAGGGGCCTCAGCACAAGAAACCCGAGACTCAGTCAACAGTGCCCGAGGGACGGCGGGTTCTATTTCAACTAAACGCAGGGGCTCTTTATGAAGATTGCCACGGCGAAGGGGTATTCTCAGATCCCGGCCGTCCGATCAAGCGTGAACGGCCCAGATTAAATCCCGAGCCCCACGAACCGGTACGCATTTATAACCGCACGATCCAAATCCTACGATCACGATTTTATGAAACGAGATCCAACCGGGTCCGTCTATTAGCAGATCAGCGGCCCAGATCATTCACGCGAAAGGGGTATTCTCCCTTCTAATCTGAGCCGCACATGCTAGATCCAACGGCCCACAACATTCTCCTACCTCCCGACCCCCCTCCGGCGGCTCACCGCGCCCCGCCGCGGCAAGGCCATGGCCGGAGCGACCCAAATCGCCCGCCCGACGAGTTGATTTGCCAAATTAGTTGGTGCAGAGTGAAATTAGGAAGACGGCGAACACAGCGGTGGAAATTTTACCGAGGATTAGGTCGCCGGGAGGCCTGCCCACGGCGCACGGCGGAGATCTTTACTTCGGCGACGAATTCGCGGTTAGCCGAGGCCTTGCTCACCCCGATTGTCCCCCGAGCGCAGTCCGCATACCCCAGCGAACGATTGAGCCCCGGTTATGGGCACCGAACGGCGGGGATGGTGGAATCAAGCGACGGCGGTCGTGAGTTACGGCCGCGGAGGCGTTAGCGGTGAAGCCGGCGATCTTCGGGTGGGATGAGGATTAGGCGCTCATCATATGGCCTTAAATACCCAGAAGGTCGGCCCGAGCGCCCGCAACAACCTCCCCGTGCCCCGGATTCCGCGCGCGGTCACCGCCGAGCTCGGAGGGATCCGTTGAGGAGAACGAGCTGACATGCGGGTCCCGCGGAGCAGTGAGACCGATCGCACGCGAATGCGACTGACGAGTGTGGCCCGCGCGGAAGTGACGAGAACGCGAGGGAGAGGCTGGCCAGTGGGCCCATGATGTCGGCGCGCGTCGAGCGCCCGCGAGCGTGGAGTTGGGCCGCGCGCGGTGAAAGCGTAATTGGGCCAGATGCGAAGGAGCCGGCCCAGGTAAGATTTTTAATTTTTTTCTTTTTATTTTCTTTCCTAATTTCCATTCCATTTATCCAACTCATTTCAAATTTAAATTCCAGTTTAAATCCAAAGTTTGTGGCGAATTTGTCTTCATTTAAATGTTCAATGTGAACATAGCATAGATAAATTTTATTTATTTATAGATTTATTTTGCTTTACATAGTATTTTCTCTTGCCTTATATATTATTTCCCTTTTCCTAAAGTGCACCCCTTTTGGGTTAACTTCAAATTCTCAATTCCATTATTATATTTTATCATTATTTTAAATGCACATATAATTAAAACTCCATCATGAGTGCCAAATATGGTTCTATTTATTATGTATTCACTTAAGCAAATGCTTTTAAATAGGGAGATGAGTCTTCAAATGTTATGAGAGTTCTAAAGAGAGAGAAAAAGAAAGTTTCTAATGCAAGTTCTTTGAAAATTTTTACTATATTCTCAAAATGAGATTTAGGGTGTTACACATGCTACGCCAAGTTCATGGCCGTCCCCAACAACACCTACCTCAAGCTCAAGATGCCGGGCCCCAACGGGGTCATCACCGTCGGGCCCACGTACCGACACGCATACGAATGCGATGTGGAGTGCGTGGAGTACGCCGAGGCCCTTGCCGAATCCGAGGCCCTCATCGCTGACCTGGAGAGCCTCTCTAGGGAGGCGCCCAACGTGAAGCGCCATGCCGGCAACTTCAAACCAGCGGAGACGGTCAAGTCCGTCCCTCTCGACCCCAGCAACGACGCCTCCAAGCAGATCCGGATCAGTTCCGAGCTCGACCCCAAATAGGAAGCAGTGCTCGTCGACTTTCTCCGCGCGAACGCCGACGTTTTCGTGTGGAGTCCCTCGGACATGCCCGGCATACCGAGGGAGGTCGCCGAGCACTCTCTGGATATTCGAGCTTGGGGCTCGACCCGTGAAGCAACCTCTGCGTCGATTCGACAAAGAAAAGCGCAGAGCCATAGGCGAGGAGATCCACAAGCTACTGGCGGCAGGGTTCATCAAAGAGGTATTCCATCCCGAATGGCTTGCCAACTCTGTGCTTGTGAGAAAGAAAGGGGGGAAATGGCGGATGTGTGTAGACTACACTGGTCTAAACAAAGCATGTCCGAAGGTTCCCTACCCTCTGCCTCACATCGATCAGATCGTGGATTCCACTGCTGGGTGCGAAACCCTGTCTTTCCTCGATGCCTACTCCGGGTATCACCAGATCAAGATGAAAGAGTCTGACCAGCTCGCGACTTCATTCATCACACCCTTCGACATGTACTGCTATGTTACAATGTCGTTTGGTTTGAGGAATGCAGGGGCGACGTACCAGCGATGCATGAACCATGTGTTCGGCGAACACATCGGCCGAACGGTCGAGGCCTACGTCGATGACATCGTAGTCAAGACAAGGAAGGCCTTCGACCTCCTCTCTGACCTTGAAGCGACATTCCGATGTCTCAAGGCAAAAGGCGTGAAGGTTAATCCCGAAAAGTGTGTCTTCGGGGTCCCCCGAGGCATGCTCTTGGGGTTCATCGTCTCTGAGCGGGGCATCGAAGCCAACCCGGAGAAGATTGCAGCCATCACCAGCATGGGGCCAATCAAGGACTTGAAAGGCGTACAGAGGGTCATGGGATGTCTCGCGGCTCTAAGCCGCTTCATCTCTCGCCTTGGCGAAAGAGGTCTGCCTCTGTACCGCCTCTTAAGGAAAGCTGAGTGCTTCACTTGGACTCCCGAGGCCGAGGAAGCCCTCGGGAACCTGAAGGCGCTCCTCACGAATGCGCCCATCTTGGTGCCCCCAGCTGCCGGAGAAGCCCTCTTGATCTACGTCGCCGCAACCACCCAGGTGGTTAGCGCCGCGATCGTGGTTGAGAGACGAGAAGAAGGGCATGCATTGCCCGTCCAGAGACCAGTCTACTTCATCAGTGAGGTACTGTCCGAGACCAAGATCCGCTACCCACAAATCCAGAAGCTGCTGTACGCGGTGATCCTAACACGGCGGAAGTTGCGACACTACTTCGAGTCTCATCCGGTGACTATGGTGTCATCCTTCCCCTGGGAGAGATCATCCAGTCCCGTGAGGCCTCGGGTAGAATTGCGAAGTGGGCGGTGGAGATCATGGGCGAGACGATCTCTTTCGCCCCTCGGAAGGCCATCAAGTCCCAGGTCCTGGCGGACTTCATGGCTGAATGGGCCGACACCCAGCTCCTGACGGCTCCGATCCAACGGGAGCTCTGGACCATGTTTTTCGATGGATCGCTGATGAAGACGGGGGCTGGCGTAGGCCTCCTCTTCGTCTCGCCCCTCGGAAAGCACCTACGCTACGTGCTACGCCTCCACTTCCCGGCGTCCAACAACGTGGCTGAGTACGAGGCTCTGGTAAACGGGTTGCGAATCGCCATCGAGCTAGGGGTCCGACGCCTCGACGCTCGCGGTGACTCACAGCTCGTCATCGACCAAGTCATGAAGAACTCCCACTGCCGCGACCCGAAGATGGAAGCCTACTGCGATGAGGTTCGGTGCCTGGAAGACAAGTTCTACGGGCTCGAGCTCAACCACATCGCCCGACGCTACAACGAGACTGCGGACGAGCTGGCTAAAATAGCCTCGGGACGAACAACAGTTCCCCCGGACGTATTCTCCCGAGACCTGCATCAACCCTCCGTCAAGACCAAGGACACGCCCGAGCCCGAGGCACCTTCGGCTCCTCCCGAGGCACCTTCAGCTCCACCCGAGACACCCTCGGCCCAGTCCGAGGTACCCTCGGCACGGTCCGAGGTACCCTCAGCTCAGCCCGAGGTACCCTCGGCCCCCGAGGGTGAGGCACTGCGCGTCGAGGGGGAGCCGGGCGAGGTCACGCCTAACCAAAACTGGCAGACCCCGTACCTGCAATATCTCCACCAAGGAGAGCTGCCCCTCGACCAAGCCGAGGCTCGGCGGTTGGCGCGGCGCGCCAAGTCTTTCGTCTTGCTGGGAGATAGGAAGGAGCTCTACCACCACAGCCCCTCAGGCATCCTCCAGCGATGCATTTCCATCGTCGAAGGCCAGCAGCTCTTGCAAGAGATACACTCGGGGGCTTGCAGCCATCACGCAGCACCTCGAACCCTTGTTGGAAACGCCTTTCGACAAGGATTCTACAGGCCGACGGCGGTGGCCGACGCTACTAGAATTGTCCGCACCTGCGAAGGGTGTCAGTTCTACGCGAGGCAGACCCACCTGCCCGCTCAGGCTCTGCAGACCATACCCATCACCTGGCCGTTTGCTGTGTGGGGTCTGGACCTCGTTGGCCCCTTGCAGAAGGCACCCGGGGGCTACAAGCACCTGTTGGTCGCCATCGACAAATTCCCCAAGTGGATCGAGGTCCGACCCCTAAACAGCATCAGGTCCGAACAGGCGGTGGTGTTCTTCACCAACATCATCCATCGTTTTGGGGTCCCGAACTCCATCATCACCGACAATGGCACCCAGTTCACCGGCAGAAAGTTCTTGGACTTCTACGAGGATCACCACATCCGAGTGGACTGGGCTGCCGTGGCACACCCCATGACGAATGGGCAAGTGGAGCGGGCCAACGGCATGATCCTGCAAGGACTCAAGCCCCGGATCTACAACGACCTCAACAAGTTCGGCAAGCGGTGGACGAAGGAACTCCCCTCGGTGGTCTGGAGTCTAAGGACAACGCCGAGCCGAGCCACGGGCTTCACACCGTTCTTTCTAGTCTATGGGGCCGAGGCCATCTTGCCCACAGACTTGGAATATGGTTCCCCGAGGGCGAGGGCCTACACCGACCAAAGCAACCGAGCCAACCGAGAAGACTCACTGGACCAGCTGGAGGAGGCTCGGGACATGGCCTTACTACACTCGGCACGGTACTAGCAGTCCCTACGACGCTACCACGCCCGAGGGGTTAGGTCCCGAGACCTCCAGGTGGGCGACCTGGTGCTTCGGCTGTGACAAGACGCCCGAGGGCGGCACAAACTCACGCCTCCCTGGGAAGGGCCGTTCGTCATCGCCAAGGTCCTGAAGCCCGGAACGTACAAGCTGGCCAACAGCCAAGGCGAGGTCTACGGCAACGCTTGGAACATCCAACAGCTACGTCGCTTCTACCCTTAAGATGTTTTCAAGTTGCTCGTATACTTCGTTCACACACCAAGTCTGGTCGTCAAGGAAGGGTCAGCCTTGCCTCGGCAAAGCCCGACCCTCCCTCGGGAGCTAGAAGGGGCAACCCCCTCTGCGTCAAAATTTTCCTCGAAAAAAGAAAAAAATCTTTTCTGCCAAAATGCCTTTCGTGCTCTTCGACTATTTCAAATGTGGATCCTGAAAACGACGGAGTACACGTAAGCAGCCAAGGCTGACTGAGCTGAGGGACTCCTACGCCTCAGGGATACGGATACCTCACTCATCACCTTCTGCGATAAGTAACTCGCGCTCGGATAAGTGACTCCGCGGACCGAACAAGTCTTCATGCTCGAGAAGCTCCTCTGCCGAAATGATTTTTCGGGCCTTCTCAACAGCATCGGTAACAGAACCCTATGGACGAGTAAGAGCGCGCGTAAGCGGCAAGGCTGACCGAGCCGAGGGACTCCTACGCCTCCGAGATACAGATACCTCACTCATCACCTTCCGTGAAAAGCAACTCTCGCCCGCACAAACAATTCTGTTACCGACAAATGAGTCTGGACACTCGAAACAAGAGGAAAAGAGACGCAGCTTTACAACACGGCGACGGTGTGTTTAGGCCTCGGCGGCCGCAGAAAACATACACACACACTACAAGATGACCTGATCCTGCAGGCTCGGATGTCGATAGCCGAAGGGAGCAGTAGCACCCTCGGCATCAACTACACCTTCGGTGGGGTCTGACCTAGCCTCGGACGGCGACGCGGTCGGAGGGCCCCTACTCTGAAGGACGACATCAGCACCATGCCCGGGTCATCGTCGCCAGGGTCTTCTTCGAGAATCCGGCCCGAGAAGGTGGCTCGGCCGGCCACCCCGAGGCCTCGGCCAGCTGACCCCCAAAGACATCAGCTCGGCTTGTGGCCTCGGCAGCTCAACTCCGGCGTCGGCTCCGCCAGTGGACGACCCGGCCAGGCTCTGGCCAACCACACCTCCTTTTCGAAGCCAACTCTGCCTCCATTCATGCTGACACCGCTACCTCCGGCTTTGGCTCATCAAAGAGCGGCCGAGGGGTTCCTTTAACTAAGCAAGAGGGGCCTCGGACAGCAAGGCCGACCGAGCCGAGGGACTCCTACTCCTCTAGGATACGGATACCTCACTCGTCACCTTTGCACGAGGCAACTCACGCTCGGTGAAGCGGTTCAGATAATCGACAAGGCGAGTCTTAGTGCTCGAAATGAAGAAAAAACATGGCTCTGCGCCGAAAATACATACACGTTCAGGCCTCGACAGCCGCATTGAACAAAAACACTGGCATCCAAGGTGCCATTACAAACGGAACTCCGGTTCCACCTCCGCAGGTACGAACAACCCCACGCGACTGGGGAGGCCTGCGGAGCAACAGAAGACCGACGAACGGCTTGTCATCGCCCGCCCCAGCAGCGGCGACGACGACGACTTCTGCTCCGGGGGGCCGAACAGCAGCAGCGATGACCTCAGGGCGGATGCTGCTGCCAGGAGGCCCTCGCCCATGCCCCCAACTCGAGAGGCAAGGATGGGCAGAAGGCCGTAGAGTTGGAGGTCGGTCCGCGCGTGGCGCCGGCAAGCTCGTCGGCGGCGGAACCTCTTCCAGCTGCCGTGGTGGAAGGCGGCACCGGGAGCGGCTCCAAAGCCGCTCGGCTCAGAGAGCCGGGCACGCTGCAGCTGCCCATGCCGTGAACGGCGGACGCCCTTCCCCCCGATCACTGAGGGAAGGAGCGGACCACCGCCCACGCAGGGGCCGACCCCAACTCGGCACACTCCCCTCCCCAGCACTAGTGATGAAAATCCTTGAGGCTGAGGGAGGGGCAGAGGCCGCAGCCTGGCTCGCTTTCCCCCTCCATCGAACTGGAGGTCACCGTCTTGGGTGACCGCCGGCGAAGGGGTGCAGCCGGGCTGCTTGATGAAAATCCTTGAAGCCGAACGATGGCTGAAAGGTACCAACTTCCACGAAGTTGCGTTCCTCCGGCGACAAGACGGAAGGGCTCCGGGCGTCCCCCGCCCGGGGGCTCGGAAGGTGGAAAGACACGATGCATGTGGGGAGCGCGAAGACATGGTTGCCCTCCAAGGGGGTCGCCCCCCTTTTAAAGGCGACTCTCCCCACTTGCGTCCTCAACCGTTGCGGGTTAAGTCTTCTCCAACACGCTCCAAGATTCACCCCCCCCCACGGCGCGGGGGCTGGGTCCCACACGTCGTGCAAGCCAGTTCAAGAGAGAAGAAGCCAAACCGCCGCGCGCGGTATATGCAACCGCCCAGCGGTTACAAGCGGTTCTCCACTTTTGCCCAGACCAGCGGGCGAAAGGGCGGGCAGCCATGCAGGCGGCATGCAGCCACGCCAAGTGGGCACACCCCTTCGACTCCAACAAGCCCAGCATGGAGGTCCAGGCCCACGCGTCATACAACCGGCACGCCGGTTGCTACGTGTGAGCAACTGCACCGCCACTCGTGCCACTACCGCGCCTCCTCGACTGCGGAGTCAATACCGCGACTCGAGGCAACCCTGCAGTGCCAAGCCAAGCGTGACGGTCAAATGCGGTCAAAATTGGGCCGGCAGTAATGGCGGTGGCAGGCGGGCAAAAGCAGCGGTCACATCGTCAGCCAAGCTCACGTCCCATCCAGGGGCACGGGGGAGCCCTCTCTCACGGCGTGAAGACGACGCGTCCGTGATCCGTTCCTCGAACGGCTCGCGCGCGCGCAACGGCTGCCCCGCGGACCGCTCGCCCCGTCGCATTAACTCCGCGGCAGGACAGGCGGCGTCCCTGGCGGGAGAAGCAAGCGACGCTTCGCCCTCGCCAAAATGACCGCGTCGAAAGAGGTACGCCATGACTTTCGACTTCGCATCCTTTTCCTTTTCCTCTTTCTCTCTCTTACAACAGGGACCGGGAAAGGGGGATACCCCGAAAAGGACCCTTCTCCGTGAAGGAAACAGGCTCCGAGCCTCCCTACTGATCACAGGTTCGAAGGCTGGCCCCTCGGAGGGGTTCAACAGCCGCCTCAGAGCACGTGGGCTCCACACCCACTACTGGTCAGAGGTTCGATGGCCGGCCCCTCAAAGGGTTCAACGGCCGCCTCAGGCCACTCGGGCTCCGCGCCCACTACTGATTAGGGGTTCGTAGGCTGGCCCTCGAAGGGTTCATAGTCGCCTCAGACACAGAGCGAGGGATGACCATGGGTACGTTCGATACATAACCAAGGCTCGGGCTACGCTCCCGAGGTACCCTAGGACATTTCCGAGACCAGCAGGAACAACCTTGTAACGGAATCCCATCAGAGGGAGGCATCGAGCCCTCGGACCCCGTTGACAGGAGACCGGGTCCGGCAGATCACCCGCAGGTACTTTTGGGCGCGCCTCTGGGCCTCTAGCCAACCCCTATCAAATGGGGCACGGACGTCCGCTCGGATTACCCGCCAGCAGCTCACCGGAGACACCATGTTCGGCGCCACCTGAGGGCAACATGGCGCTTTCCCCCCCCCCACTCCTCCTTGCGGAAAGGCGACGCAGGGGCGTATGTAAAAAAAGTCGAGTCTGTCCCTGACCGTCCTCTCGCCCTGTGCAGAGGCTCGGGGGCTGCTCTCGCAAACCCGGCTCCGGCCAAACCGTTGACAGTGTCAACATACCAGCCCGAGAACTTGGGACCCGATCGTGCACTCGGGCTACGGCTAGCTCGCATGAGGGAACAACTAGACCAGCCGAAGTGTTGCGAAGCGCACTAAGACCTCGAAGGAGTAAAACTACTCTTCCGAGGCCTCGGGGGCTACACCCGGCGGGTGCGCTCGCGCGCACCCACCGGAACAGAATGCAACCGAAAAAGGCTGGTCCCCTTGCAAAAAAAAGTGCGGCAAAAGCCTCCAAGCGAGTATTAGTACTCCCTTGGAGGCTCGGGGGCTACTGTCGGGGACCATAATTAGGGGTACCCTCAAGACTCCTAAATCTTTGGTAACCCCCATCAGCACAAAGCTGCAAAGGCCTGATGGGTGCGATTAAGCCAAGGATCGGTCCATTCAAGGGACATGATCGTGCCTCACCCGAGCCTAGCCTCGGGCAAGGGAAGCCGACCCCGGAGAACCTACGTCTCGTCCGAGGACCCCCCCCCCTCCAGCAAGGGGCACACTATCGGCTCGCCCGAGGCCCATTCTTCACCAAAAAGCAACCTTGGCCACGTCACCACGCCGACCGACCAAATCGCAGGGGCATTCAATGCAAAGGTGGCCTGACACGTTTATCCTGACGCACGCCCTCCAGTCGACAGAGCCGAAGTGACCGCAGTCACTTCGCCGCTCTACTGACCGGTCTGACAAGAGTACAGCGCCGCATGCACTGCTCCGACTGCTGAGCCACCCGACAGAGTGAGGCTGACAGCAGCCAAGGCCGACCTCGGGCGTCATAGGAAACTCCGCCTCGCCCGACCCCAGGGCTCGGACTCGGGCTCAGCCCCGGAAGACGGCGAACTCCGCTCCACCCGACCCCAGGGCTCGGACTCGGGCTCAGCCCCGGAAGACGGCGAACTCCGCTCCGCCCGACCCAGGGCTCAGACATGGGCTCAGCTCAGGAAGACGGCGAACTCCGCTCCGCCCGACCCAGGGCTCGGACTCGGGCTCAGCCCCGGAAGACGACGAACTCCGCTCCTCCTGACCCAGGGCTCAGGCATGGGCTCAGCCCGAAGAAACGATGGACTCCGCTTCGCCCGACCCCAGGGCTCGGACTCAGCCCTGGCCTCAGCCGACGATCTCCGCCTCGCCCGACCCAGGGGCTCGGACTCGACCTCGACCTCGGAGGAGCCTCCACATCGCCCAACCTAGGGCGCGGACCGACCACGTCGACAGGAGGCGCCATCACTACCCTACCCCGAGCTGACTAAAGCTACGGGGAACAAGACCGGCGTCCCATCTGGCTCGCTCCGCCAGATAGGCAATGATGGCGCCCCGCACACTCCGTGACGACGGCGGCTCTCGGCCCCCTTACGGAAACAAGAGGACGTCAGCAAGGACTCGACAGCCCCGACAGCTGCCCTTCCGCCAGGCTCCAGCGCTCCTCCGACGGCCACGACACCACACGAACCGGGTGCTTAAACCTCTCCGGCTGCCACGATGGCATGTACTTAGGGCACTAGCTCTCCTCCGCTAGACACGTAGCACTCTGCTACACCCCCCATTGTACACCTGGATCCTCTCCTTACGCCTATAAAAGGAAGGACCAGGGCCCTCTTACAGAGGGTTGGCCCGCGCGGAGAAGGACGAGACGGCGCTCGCGCAAGGCCACTCGCTCCCACTCCCGCGTGGACGCTTGTATCCCCCTACTGCAAGCGCACCCGACTCAGGCGCGGGGCTAACACGAAGGCCGCGGGATCCACTCTCTCACGCCTGCCTCCCTCCGACTGCTTCCTTTCCCCCCTTCGCGTTCCGCCTTGTGTCGACCCATCTGGGCTGGGGCACGCGGCGACATTTCACTCGTCGGTCCAGGGACCCCCCGGGTTTCGAAACACCGACAGGTTCAAGTCAGGTTGCTTGTATTTTTACCTTTTTCTTAGCCATAGCTCATTTTTTATTTGTCCTCCACTACTGGTTGTGCTGCACGCATGTTTTTGGGAGCGAAGCAGCGTGCTGTGTGGGCGTATGGGTGGCATGGTGTTAGATTATTTTGCTGATTCAGCTTTGGGTTATCACTGGATTTGATGGTCATGCTGTGTCATGAGAGAGATCATGGCAGCAAAATGGAGAAAAAAGCCAATGAAACAAACTTCCAGGCTGTGGAATGTATGGGATGGGTTCAAGTCAGGTTGCATGTATTTTTACCTTTTTCTTAGCCATAGCTCATTCTTTATTTGTCCTCCGCTACTGGTTGTGCTGCACGCATGTGTTTGGGAGCGAAGCAGCGTGCTGTGTGGACGTATGGGTGGCATGGTGTTAAATTATTTTGCTGATTCAGCTTTGGGTCATCACTGGATTTGATGGTCACGCTGTGTCATGAGAGAGATCATGGCAGCAAAATGGAGAAAAAAGCCAGTGAAACCAACTTTCAGGCTGTGGAATGTATGAGATGGGTTCAAGTCAGGTTGCTTGTATTTTTACCTTTTTCTTAGCCGTAGCTTATTTTTTATTTGTCCTCCGCTACTGGTTGTGCTGCACGCATGTGTTTGGGAGCGAAGTAGCGTGCTGTGTGGGCGTATGGGTGGCATGGTGTTAAATTATTTTGCTTATTCAGCTTTGGGTTATCACTGGATTTGGTGGTCACGCTGTGTCATGAGAGAGATCATGGCAGCAAAATGGAGAAAAATGCCAGTGAAACAAACTTTCAGGCCGTGGAATGTATGGGATGGGTTCAAGTCAGGTTGCTTGTATTTTTACCTTTTTCTTAGCCATAGCTCATTTTTTATTTGTCCTCCGCTACTGGTTGTGCTGCACGCATGTGTTTGGGAGCGAAGCAGCGTGCTGTGTGGGCGTATGGGTGGCATGATGTTAAATTATTTTGCTGATTCAGTATTGGGTTATCACTGGATTTGATGGTCACGCTGTGTCATGAGAGAGATCATAGCAGCAAAATGGAGAAAAAAGCCAGTGAAACAAACTTTCAGGCTGTGGAATGTATGGGTTGGGTTCAAGTCAGGTTGCTTGTATTTTTACCTTTTTCTTAGCCATAGCGCATTTTTTATTTGTCCTCCGCTACTAGTTGTGCTGCACGCATGTGTTTGGGAGCGAAGCAGCGTGCTGTGTGGGCGTATGGGTGGCATGGTGTTAAATTATTTTGCTGATTCAGCTTTGGATTATCACTGGATTTGATGGTCACGCTGTGTGATGAGAGAGATCATGGCAGCAAAATGGAGAAAAAGCCAGTGAAACAAACTTTTAGGCTGTGGAATGTATGGGATGGGTTCAAGTCAGGTTGCTTGTATTTTTACCTTTTTCTTAGCCATAGCTCATTTTTTATTTGTCCTCCGCTACTGGTTGTGCTGCACGCATGTGTTTGGGAGCGAAGTAGCGTGCTGTGTGGGCGTATGGGTGGCATGGTGTTAAATTATTTTGCTGATTCAGCATTGGGTTATCACTGGATTTGATGGTCACGCTGTGTGATGAGAGAGATCATGGCAACAAAATGGAGAAAAACGCCAGTGAAACAAACTTTCAGGCTGTGGAATGTATGGGATGGGTTCAAGTCAGGTTGCTTGTATTTTTACCTTTTTCTTAGCCATAGCTCATTTTTTATTTGTCCTCCGCTACTGGTTGTGTTGCATGCATGTGTTTAGGAGCGAAGCAGCGTGCTGTGTGGGCGTATGGGTGGCATGGTGTTAAATTATTTTGCTGATTCAGCTTTGGGTTATCACTGGATTTGATGCTCACGCTGTGTGATGAGAGAGATCATGGCAGCAAAATGGAGAAAAAAGCCAGTGAAACAAACTTTCAGGCTGTGGAATGTATGGGATAGGTTCAAGTCAAGTTGCTTGTATGTTTACCTTTTTCTTAGCCATAGCTCATTTTTTATTTGTCCTCCGCTACTGGTTGTGCTGCACGGTGTTTGGGAGCGAAGCAGCGTGCTGTGTGGGCGTATGGGTGGCATGGTGTTAAATTATTTTGCTGATTCAGCTTTGGGTTATCACTGGATTTGATGGTCACGCTGTGTCATGAGAGAGATCATGGCATCAAAATGAAGAAAAAAGCCAGTGAAACAAACTTTCAGGCTGTGGAATATATGGGATGGGTTCAAGTCAGGTTGCTTGTATTTTTACCTTTTTCTTAGCCATATCTCATTTTTTATTTGTCCTCCGCTACTGGTTGTGCTGCACGCATGTGTTTGGGAGCGAAGCAGCGTGCTGTGTGGGCGTATGGGTGGCATGGTGTTAAATTATTTTGCTGATTCAGCTTTGGGTTGTCACTGGATTTGATGGTCACGATGTGTCATGAGAGAGATCATGGCAGCAAAATGGAGAAATAAGCCAGTGAAACAAACTTTCAGGCTGTGGAATGTATGGGATGGGTTCAAGTCAGGTTGCTTGTATTTTTACCTTTTTTATAGCCATAGCTCATTTTTTATTTGTCCTCTGCTACTGGTTGTGCTGCACGCATGTGTTTGGGAGCGAAGCAGCGTACTATGTGGGCGTATGGGTGGCATGGTGTTAGATTATTTTGCTGATTCAACTTTGGGTTATCACTGGATTTGATGGTCACGCTGTGTCATGAGAGAGATCATGGCAGCAAAATGGAGAAAAAAGCCAATGAAACTAACTTTCAGGCTGTGGAATGTATGGGATGGGTTCAAGTCAGGTTGCTTGTATTTTTACCTTTTTCTTAGCCATAACTCATTTTTTATTTGTCCTCCGCTACTGGTTGTGCTGCACGCATGTGTTTGGGAGCGAAGCAGCGTGCTATGTAGACATATGGGTGGCATGGTGTTAAATTATTTTGCTGATTCAGCTTTGGGTCATCACTGGATTTGATGGTCACGCTGTGTAATGAGAGAGATCATGGCAGCAAAATGGAGAAAAAGCCAGTGAAACAAACTTTCAGGCTGTGGAATGTATGAGATGGGTTCAAGTCAGGTTGCTTGTATTTTTACCTTTTTCTTAGCCGTAGCTTATTTTTTATTTGTCCTCCTCTACTGGTTGTGCTGCACGCATGTGTTTGGGAGCGAAGCAGCGTGCTGTGTGGGCGTGTGGGTGGCATGATGTTAAATTATTTTGCTGATTCAGCTTTGTGTTATCACTGGATTTGATGGTCACGCTGTGTCATGAGAGAGATCATGGCAGCAAAATGGAGAAAAAAGCCAGTGAAACAAACTTTCAGGCTGTGGAATGTATGGGATGGATTCAAGTCAGGTTGCTTGTACTTTTACCTTTTTCTTAGCCATAGCTCATTTTTTATTTGTCCTCCGCTACTGGTTATGCTGCACGCATGTGTTTGGGAGCGAAGCAGCGTGCTGTGTGGGCGTATGGGTGGCATGGTGTTAAATTATTTTGCTGATTCAGCATTGGGTTATCACTGGATTTGATGGTCACGCTATGTGATGAGAGAGATCGTGGCAGCAAAATGAAGAAAAAAGCCAGTGAAACAAACTTTCAGGTGTGGAATGTATGAGATGGGTTTAAGTCAGGTTGCTTGTATTTTTACCTTTTTCTTAGCCATAGCTCATTTTTTATTTGTCCTCCGCTACTGGTTGTGCTGCACGCATGTGTTTGGGAGCGAAGCAGCGTGCTGTGTGGGCGTGTGGGTGGCATGGTGTTAAATTATTTTGCTGATTCAGCTTTGGGTTATCACTGGATTTGATGGTCACGCTGTGTGATGAGAGAGATCATGGCAGCAAAATGGAGAAAAAAGCCAGTGAAACAAACTTTCAGGCTGTGTAATGTATGGGATGGGTTTAAGTCAGGATGCTTGTATTTTTACCTTTTTCTTAGCCATAGCTCATTTTTTATTTGTCCTCCGCTACTGGTTGTGCTGCACGCATGTGTTTAGGAGCGAAGCAGCGTGATGTGTGGGTGTGTGGGTGGCATGGTGTTAAATTATTTTGCTGATTCATCTTTGGGTTATCACTAGATTTGATGGTCACGCTGTGTGATGAGAGAGATCATGGCAGCAAAATGGAGAAAAAAGCCAGTGAAACAAACTTTCAGACTGTGGAATGTATGGGATGGGTTCAAGTGAGGTTGCTTGTATTTTTACCTTTTTCTTAGCCATAGCTCATTTTTTATTTGTCTTCCGCTACTGGTTGTGCTGCACGCATGTGTTTGGGAGCAAAGCAGCGTGCTGTGTGAGCGTGTGGGTGGCATGGTGTTAAATTATTTTGCTGATTCAGCTTTGGGTTATCACTGGATTTGATGGTCACGCTGTGTGATGAGAGAGATCATGGCAGCAAAATGGAGAAAAAAGCCAGTGAAATAAACTTTCAGGCTGTGGAATGTATGTGATGGGTTCAAGTCAGGTTGCTTGTATTTTTATCTTTTTTTTAGCCATAGCTCATTTTTTTATTTGTCCTCCGCTACTGGTTGTGCTGCACGCATGTGTTTGGGAGCGAAGTAGCGTGCTGTGTGGGCGTATGGGTGGCATGGTGTTAAATTATTTTGCTGATTCAGCTTTGGGTTATCACTGGATTTGATGGTCACGTTGTGTCATGAGAGAGATCATAGCAGTAAAATGGAGAAAAAAGTCAGTGAAACAAACTTTCAGGCTGTGGAATGTATATGATTCGTATGGTTGAGGCCAGGATTGGCCGATCAAGTTGTCAGTTGTGACCGCTTTTGCCAATTGGTCAAGTTGAAAAGTAAAGGCGAGAAAGATTGGCGAGGACCGAGGAGAGATTGGGGTTCGTAAACTTCGGTTTCACTTACATCGATGTTCATAATCCCCTCCATCTCCCTGCCACTCCTCCCTTCTACGTCCACTCTAGTCCAGATACAGAGGAATTGGGCCATACACCACTCGAGCTGGGTCTAGGCAGGACGACCGTGCCTGTCGCGTGAAATCAATTTCGGACCGCTTCACGTACTCCATTTCTGTAATACCCACTTTGTAATTTATTTAGAATAATGTTAATAGAGAAACAATTTCTCCTGATGTCAGTTTAAACTTTGTGCATCATCACATGTATACACCGTAGGTAAAAACAAATAATTAATAACATAAAAGCTACTAAAATCATACATCATGCTGGTGTTTATATGTTTGTGTATTTACTCATGGAAATAATGAGACAAGAAATACATTAAAGTCCCAAAGTGGAATTTAGAATATAAAATAAAATCTAGGATTTAGAAGTGGAGAAATAAAAGAAATATCACATAAAACATAGGAAATAAATATATACATAAAAATATTTTCTTCATCCCCAAAAATTTAATTTGACACATTTTATACATGTGCAAATCCGTAACTGAAATTCAAAGTTGAATTTGAAATTCAAAAGGGAAAGGAAAATCTAAATTTGAAAGAGAGAAAAGAATAAAGAAAGCAGGAATGGTGCATTGGGCCCAATCACACGTATTCGGCCCACTCATTGTTCCTCTCGCAGGCGCGCGCCCAACAACTAGGCGCCGACACCCAGACCCCACGGGGCAGTGCCTTCGCTCACCGACGCTCGCTAGCACGTGGGGCCCGCTTGGCAGAATTACCCTCTCCACCGAACGGCTTCTGCGCATGGCGCACTGGCCGCCGGAAAACCAGCTCGTGCTGGTGGGCGTGGGGCGTAGCCAGGATATAAACAAGTCCCGGGCATCCTCTCTCCTTACTCACCCTTTCCAATTTCCCTGGGAGCCACCGCCGCCGTAGAAATCGCGTGTGCGGAAGAGCTGAGTGCCGCCGCCACCGTGGATTCACGGCCTTGTCCTCTGCTCGGCCTCGGGTAGCGGTCGAGGATCTTCGCGGTGCAACGTTGGTGCGTGTGGTCCACTTGGGAGACCCGATTGGCGACCACATTTCAACGAATTGCTTGTCGTCGTGCAAGCTCCACCGCGGGTCCGCCGCGGTGCGTGGGCAACCACTTCTCCGTCCCGAACCGCGGTAAGAACTCCTCTACTGGGTTTGTTATTCACTCGGCAACGCGTTGGTGCTCTCGGATTGCATGATTGGGGCGTGTGCGCGCGGGTTGGTCACCTCGCCGGTAATGGCGCCGCCGCAGAAAGGTAGCGCCGCCGCGCGGCTCTGTTGGGTAGAGGGGAGTGGCCCTTGTGCCGTTGGATCGTAAGCGTGCGATCGTGATTAGATCACAGCGTACCGTTTCGCTCTGTGGGATCTGGACCATAGGATTCTGATCGCACGGGCGATAGGTTGATTTGGGTTACATTGAATCTGGAGCGTAGGCTTGTGATCGGACCGTCGATGTCGGATTCGGAGTCGCGTGAGTCGTAGATCTAATTTGGACGCTTTGTTTCCAATCCAACGGCGGAGAAACATCGATACCCCTTCGCGTGTGCAAATTGCTAAAGAGCCCCCTGGTAAACAGATAATCAACCCGCCATCCTCTAGCACTATGCGCTGGGTCTCTGGATTCTTACCCCGAGCCCCTGTGCTTAACTGAAATTGAGGCCCAGTCCAGAACCTTATAAAACCAGAGAAAATAATTTATAAATGGATTTTTAATATGAAAATAATTACTAGAACTTGATAAATTCATAAAAAATCCATTTTTAGTCCAAATTAGTCCATTCCACTTTCTAAAATTTTGTAATTTTATTATCTAACACCTAGGGTCTCTGTTTTATCATGACAACAGTAAGAAAATTAATCTCACACTTAATCTTATTTAAAACACATAAAACCTTTGAAAATCCATAACTTAAATTCTATAACTCCAAAAATTATGATTCCTGTTCCTAGAATTTTATTTTAATGTGTAGATTATTACTGTGTATTTTATTTATATGTTTGGTGTAATGTTAATTTCTCTATATGCACTGTGCTTGTTTGTATTGTGGCGAGTAGAAGAGCCCGTGACTGAGGATCCTGGTGAGCAGCAGGTTGAAGTAGCTGAGCAGGAGCTCATTGAAGGCAAGTTGTGCCCTTGACCACTTTTTACCCAATAATGTTCTTTAATATCATTTATCCATGCATAGGTTAATTTTGATGGGACCTAATAGGTCACCCTAGATTGTTTATCTCATTACCTTGTTTACCCCTGAATCACTTGGGTAGTTTGCTATTGCTTTACATGGTTTTGGGATAATCATTTATTATATCTATGTTCCAATTATTCTTGTTATTCTATTTATGTTCATGTCAAGTTCATTAATGTTAATTGGAACATAGAGCTTAACTTGAGAACCACGTGCCACCACAAGGGTTTAATGGGACGCCCTTGGCTGACTAATTAGGAAAGCTAGTGGAAGACTACCTTACCCGAAAGGGGCAAGGGCAGTAGGGGAGTGGTCAGTGTAGGGAGGTCCTTGGTTGATTTTGCTGCGATGGCGGTCAGACAAGAACCCTGCATTGGAGCTTCCTATAAACTGTAGCGGGTTTTCAGAAGCTAGTGGAACTTTGTAAAGGCCTCGTAGTGTTGCCCTGCCGCGCTTCCTAGGTAGAGGTGTATGGGATTCGTGACCCCTTGGCAGATGGGTAGCATGACTTGTGGGTAAAGGGTACAACCTTTGCAGTGTAAAACTGGTATACTAGCCGTGCTCGCGGTCATGAGCAGCTCAGGACTCTCTGATGTTTAAATTATGGAACTTAAATTCAATTTTGTCATTTGCATTGCATGGGTTTGTTATAAATTGTGTTCTATTACTTTATTTATGGTTTGGTATTTACTTACACTTAGTAACTGCTAATAAAATTTTGACCAACTACTTAAAAGCAATGCTCAGCTTTAACCCCTGTCATTGATTAGCCTTACACATCACACGAACTCACACCTTTGTGAGTTTATGCCCACTGGTTCCCCACAACTTGTTGAGCTATGATCATGTGTGAGCTCACCCTTGCTGTCTCACACCCCCCCACAGGAGAAGAGCAGGTGGTTCAGGAGGAGCCACAAGGCGAGGAGTATGATCTGATCTAGGTGGCGTTTCTCAGTTGACATTGGCACCGACGATCCTTAGTTCGTTTTATATTTATTCTTTTATTTTGTAATAAGTCTTCCGCTATGTAATAAATACTCTAATGTTTTATGACATTTATCTCTATACACTATGTTATTATATATGTTGTCTTCTTGGCGCATGTATGAGATGCACCGGGCTTTGTTCCTTAAAGCCGGGTGTGACAGAAGTGGTATCAGAGCAAATGTTGGCTGTAGGACGAGACCTAGATAGAAATGGACAAACCCTTTTCTACTTACCTTACTCTGACTCATTCTATACTCATCTCATCTTGATCTTGTCTCACCTTTTGCTACTCTACTCTGATTAATCTAATCTTTTTTACTCTAAGACAAGATAGATTTCACACCTTGGAATCCTACCACTATGATCTTTTTAAGAGATAGGGAACCCAAGACAAAAATTTAAAACTATTTTCTTTAAAAATGTTGTTTGATTATGCTGATGCTAAATGCCTGATTTGCTTCTTTGATTGATTGAATTATTATAGATGGACATCTTAGTATGTACCACCATAAGGTATTGAATTAGCTATGGTAGGTAAAATATTAATCTGCTTAGCTAATAAATCCCCCAAAGTAACCTGATTTGTAAATACCTGCCTTGTCTACTATTTTCTTACCATATGTATCTAACTCAGATGGTCAATACCAGGCGGGGTGGTGGAATTGATTTGCCTCCTAATCGACACACTCGGTGGATATACAGACGACCCCAGCCACAGCCTGCAGAGATGAATCCTCCTAATCCTCCACCCGGTGGAGTTGACCCACTGGTTGCTGCTCAGATGGCGGTGATGCAGCAAATGGCGGACACTATGGCTGATATGCGTGCCCAGATGCAGCAAGAACGCCAGGAGATGCGTCAAGAAAGAGAAGATATACGACAGGAGTTGCGCCAGGAGCGAGAAGAGATACGCCAAGAAAGGAGGGCGCAACAACAGCAGCTGCAACAGCAAATGCAACAACAACAACAGCAGCAGCAACAGCAACAAGTACCACTGCCTCCACCACCACCACCAGTTCCACCCCGTGATAAGCATAGGGAGTTCATGAGTCATAAGCCACCTACATTCGCTAGCTCTCCTGATCCACTGGATGCGGATGATTGGCTGAAGTCCGTTGAGAAGATGCTGAATATTGCACAATGTACTGACCGAGAGAAGGTTTTATATGCTTCTGGACGTCTGACAGGTCCTGCTGCTGACTGGTGGGATTCGTATACTGCTGCCCACGATGCTGCGGATACTATCACTTGGGCAGAGTTCAGTACACAGTTCAGGAACTATCATATACCAGCTGGATTGATGAAGATTAAGAAGAAGGAATTTCTGTCGCTGAAGCAAGGAAGTATGTCAGTCAGCGAGTACCGTGACAAGTTTATCCAGTTATCCAGATATGCCCCTGATGAAGTTGCTGAAGATGAGAGGAAGCAGAAGCATTTTATTGAGGGACTTAATGGACCACTGCAGTATGCTCTAGTGGCACACACATTTCCATCATTTCAGAGGCTGCTTGATAAGGCGCTAGCTATTGAACACAAGCGTGTTCAGCTGAGAGATTTGAAGAGAAAGGCTATATCTCAAGGACAAGGAAGCAGCAGTGTTCGTCCTCACTACAGTTCACCTCAGGGTACACCAGTTCGCACTGGCGGAGGCCAGCGCCCAGTTCAGCAATCACCACTGAGGACTCTACCTCCTCGACAGGCTACCCCCACTGGCACCCCGACGAAGTTTTCAGGACAGAGTCCAGGCACTACTTGCTTCAAGTGTGGGAAGACTGGTCACTATGCAAATGTCTGCCCACAGAGGATTGCTACTACTCCAGTTCAGAACAAGCAACAAACTCCAGGATCTGGCAAGGGATATTCTATTGCCAAGGTTAATCAAGTCAGCGTTGATGCTACTCCGGATGGTGGGGACATCGTACTTGGTATGTTTTATGTTAATGCAATTCCTGCAACCATATTATTTGATTCTGGTGCTACACATTCATTCATGTCTGCTAGATAAGCCAACACAAATGAAATACCACTACTAAATATGAGAAAACCAATGATAGTAATTACACCTAAAGGGCCTGTTGAGGCGAATCAAATGACACGTAGATTGACATTGACCATTATGGGTAGAGAATTTGGAGCTACTGCTATAATATTAGAGTCAAGCAGTATAGATCTGATCCTTGGTATGTCATGGCTAAGAAAGGCAAAGGCCGTTATAGCATGTGGTAGAGGTACCATAGAACTCACTACCGCTAAAGGAGAAAGATTTCAAGTTAATATTGCAGTAACCTCCTCACCCATGCGTGCAATGTTCTTTATACCTGAGGAGTTTGTTGGTGACAACATCTGGGTGGTTAGAGATTTTCCGGATGTCTTTCCAGAGGAGTTACCAGGGATGCCACCTGATAGAGAAGTTGAGTTTGTTATTGATCTCTTACCTGGAACCGCCCCTATTTCTAAACGGCCATATAGGATGTCCGTAGAGGAGTTGAAGGAACTTAAGAAGCAGTTAACTGAGTTACAAGAGGCTGGGTACATTCGTCCGAGTTCCTCACCTTGGGGAGCACCGGTTCTGTTTGTACAGAAGAAGGATGGATCACAACGGATGTGTGTGGATTATAGATCTCTTAATGATGTTACGGTGAAGAACAAGTATCCGTTGCCCCGTATTGAGGATTTATTTGATCAGATGAGAGGTGCTAGAGTATTCTCGAAGATTGATCTCTGATCCGGTTACCATCAGATGAGGATTAGACCATCGGATATTCCCAAGACGGCTTTCTCGACTCGATATGGATTATATGAGTTTACCGTTATGTCATTTGGACTAACCAATGCACCAGCTTATTTCATGAATCTGATGAATAAGGTGTTTATGGAGTATTTGGACAAATTCGTCGTGGTGTTCATCGATGATATTCTTATCTATTCTAGGAGTGAAAGTGATCATGAGGAACATCTAAGGTTGGTGCTACAGAAGCTACGAGATAACCAGCTATATGCCAAGTTCAGCAAGTGCGAGTTTTGGATTGGCGAAGTGCCATTTCTTGGTCATATCATTTCTAATGGAGGAATTTCAGTGGATCCTGCTAAGGTTAAGGAGATAATGGAGTGGAGAGTACCCACTACAGTTACGGAGATTCGGAGTTTCTTGGGACTAGCAAGATATTATCGGAGATTTATTGAAGGATTTTCTAAGATTTCTAAGCCTATGACTTCGCTTTTGGAGAAAGGAAGAGAATTTAAGTGGGACGAGAAGTGTCAAGATAGCTTTGAGCAATTGAAGAAAAGATTGATGTCGCCCCCAGTATTGGTTATGCCAGATCTACAAAAAGGATTTGATATTTATTGTGATGCATGTGGCCAAGGCTTAGGATGTGTGCTCATGCAAGAAGGACATGTGATTGCCTATGCTTCTCGTCAGTTGCGGAAACATGAGTTAAACTACCCCACTCATGACTTGGAATTGGCAGCCGTTGTGCATGCGCTTAAGATTTGGAGACATTATATCATGGGGACCAAGTGCCAAGTGTACACGGATCATAAGAGTCTGAAGTATATATTCACTCAGAAGGATCTCAACCTTAGGCAACGCCGTTGGTTGGAGCTTATTAACGATTATGATTTGGAGATTCACTATCACCCGGGCAAGGCGAATTTGGTTGCAGATGCCTTGAGTCGAAAGGAGCATGTTCATTCAGCTATTGTTGCCCAGCTACCCGACGAGATTGTTGAGGATTTTAGGAGACTTAACCTGGGGATAGTTGCTCATACAGAAGGAGTTACTATTGATGTGGAACCTACTTTGGAGCAAGAAATCCGCAAAGGTCAAATTGGTGATGCTAAAATAAAAGAGATTAAGGATCTGATTACGGAAGGTCGAGTTTTGGAATTTACGGAGGATGAGCAAGGCACCATATGGTTCAAGGACAGGATGTGTGTTCCTGATATTAAAAGCCTTCGAGCGACTATTTTAAAGGAGGCCCATGACTCGGATTATTCTATTCATCATGGTAGTACCAAGATGTATCAGGATTTGAAGCGAAAATATTGGTGGTATGGATTGAAAAGAGATGTGGTCGCACATGTGGCTATGTGCGATGTATGTCAAAGAGTTAAGGCTGAACACCAGAGGCCAGCTGGACTATTGCATCCACTGAAGATACCCGAGTGGAAATGGAAAGAGATTGGTATGGATTTCATTACTGGATTGCCTCGCACCCAGAAAGGATATGATGCTATATGGGTGATTGTGGATAGATTGACTAAAGTGGCTCACTTTATTCCTGTGAAGACTACTTATAAAGGTTCTCAGCTAGCAGAGTTATATATGGCTCGGATTGTGTGTTTACATGGAGTACCAAAGAAGATCGTGTCTGATCGAGGTTCGCAGTTTACCTCAAGGTTTTGGAGAAGCTTTCATGAGAACATGAGTACAAAGTTGAATTTTAGTACAGCTTATCACCCTCAGACTGATGGACAGACTGAAAGGACTAATCAAGTATTGGAAGATATGTTGAGAGCTTGTGCACTTCAGCATGGAGGAAGTTGGGATAAAAGTCTACCGTATGCTGAGTTCTCATATAATAATAGTTATCAAGCCAGTCTGAAGATGTCACCTTTTGAAGCTTTATATGGGAGGAAGTGCAGGACTCCTTTGTATTGGGATCAGACTGGAGAGAGACAGTTCTTTGGGCCTGAATTGATTCAAGAAGCAGAAGAACAAGTCCGTATAATTCGAGAGAATTTGAGGGTGGCTTAAACCAGGCAAAAGAGCTACGCTAATAATAGAAGAAGACCACTGGAATTTGAAGAAGGAGATTATGTGTACCTCAAGGTGTCACCACTGCGTGGAATGAGGAGATTTAAAGTCAAGGGCAAATTGTCCCCTCGCTATATTGGACCATTCTTGATCTTTAGGCGAGTTGGGGAGATGGCATATCAACTCGAGTTACCTGATAGTCTATCGGATGTGCATAACATGTTCCACGTATCTCAACTTAAGAAGTGTCTCCGTGTTCCTGAGGAACAGTTACCAATGGAAGAGCTCATTGTTCAAGGTGATCTGACTTACACGGAGTACCCGATCAAGATTTTGGATACTTTGACTCGAGTTACAAGAAATAAGGTGATAAAGATGTGCAAAGTGCAATGGAGTCACCACAGTGAAGATGAAGCGACCTAGGAAAGAGAAGAAGAACTCCGTATAGATTTTCCCCACCTTTTCCCTCGTTCTTCCTAAATCTCGAGGATGAGATTATTTTTAAGGGGGGTAGGATTTGTAATACCCACTTTGTAATTTATTAGGAATAATATTAATAGAGAAACAATTTCTCCTGATGTCAGTTTAACCTTTGTGCATCATCACATGTGTACACCCTAGGTAAAAACAAATAATTAATAACATAAAAGCCACTAAAATCATGCATCATGCTGGTGTTTATATGTTTGTGCATTCACTCATGGAAATAATGAGACAAGAAATACATTAAAGTCCCAAAGTGGAATTTAGAATATAAAATAAAATCTAGGATTTAGAAGTGGAGAAATAAAAGAAATACCACATAAAACATAGGAAATAAATATATACATAAAAATATTTTCTTCATCCCCAAAAATTTAATTTGACACATTTTATACATGTGCAAATCCGTAACTGAAATTCAAAGTTGAATTTAAAATTCAAAAGGAAAAGGAAAATCTAAATTTGAAAGAGAGAAAAGAATAAAGAAAGCAGGAATGGTGCATTGGGCCCAATCACACGTATTCGGCCCACTCACTGTTCCTCTCACAGGTGCGCGCCCAACAACTAGGCGCCGACACCTAGACCTCACGGGGCAGTGCCTTCGCTCACCGACGCTCGCTAGCATGTGGGGCCCACTTGGCAGAATTACCCTCTCCACCGAACGGCTTCCACGCATGGCGCACTGGCCGCCGGAAAACTAGCTCGTGCTGGTGGGCGTGGGGCGTAGCCAGGATATAAACAAGTCCCGGGCATCCTCTCTCCTTACTCACCCTTGCCAATTTCCCTGGGAGCCACAACCGCCGTAGAAATCGCGCGTGCGGAAGAGCTGAGTGCCGCCGCCACCGTGGATTCGCGGCCTTGTCCTCTGCTCGGCCTCGGGTAGCGGTCGAGGATCTTCGCGGTGGAACGTTGGTGTGTGTGGTCCACTTGGGAGACCCGATTGGCGACCACATTTCAACGAATTGCTCGTCGTCGTGCAAGCTCCGCCGCGGGTCCGCCGCGGTGCATGGGCAACCACTTCTCCGTCCCGAACCACGGTAAGAACTCCTCTACTGGGATTGTTATTCACTCGGCAACGCGTTGGTGCTCTCGGATTGCATGATTGGGGCGTGTGCGCGCGGGTTGGTCACCTCGCCGGTGATGGCGCCGCCGCAGAAAGGAAGCACCGCCGCGCGGCTCTGTTGGGTAGAGGGGAGTGGCCCTTGTGCCATTGGATCGTAAGCGTGCGGTCGTGATTAGATCACAGCGTACCGTTTCGCTCTGTGGGATCTGGACCATAGGATTCTGATCGCACTGGCGATAGGTTGATTTGGGTTACATTGAATCTAGAGCATAGGCTTGTGATCGGACCGTCGATGTCGGATTCGGAGTCGCGTGAGTCGTAGATCTAATCTGGACGCTTTGTTTCCAATCCAACGGCGGAGAAACATCGATACCCCTTTGCGCGTGCAAATTGCTAAAGAGCCCCTGGTAAACAGATAATCAACCCGCCATCCTCTGGCACTATGCGCTGGGTCTCTGGATTCTTACCCCGAGCCCCCTGTGCTTAACTGAAATTGAGGCCCAGTCCAGAACCTTATAAAACCAGAGAAAATAATTTATAAATGGATTTTTAATATGAAAATAATTACTAGAACTTGATAAATTCATAGAAAATCCATTTTTAGTCCAAATTAGTCCATTCCACTTTCTAAAATTTTGTAATTTTATTATCTAACACCTAGGGTCTCTGTTTTATCATGACAGCAGTAAGAAAATTAATCTCACACTTAATCTTATTTAAAACACATAAAACCTTTGAAAATCAATAACTTAAATTCTATAACTCCAAAAATTATGATTCATGTTCTTAGAATTTTATTTTAATGTGTAGATTATTACTGTGTATTTTATTTATATGTTTGGTGTAATGTTAATTTCTCTATATGCACTGTGCTTGTTTGTATTGTGGCGAGTAGAAGAGCCTGTGACTGAGGATCCTGGTGAGCAGCAGGTTGAAGTAGCTGAGCAGGAGCTCATTGAAGGCAAGTTGTGCCCTTGACCACTTTTTACCCAATAATGTTCTTTAATGTCATTTATCCATGCATAGGTTAATTTTGATGGGACCTAATAGGTCACCCTAGATTGTTTATCTCATTACCTTGTTTACCCCTGAATCACTTGGGTAGTTTGCTATTGCTTTACATGGTTTTGGGATAATCATTTATTATATCTATGTTCCAATTATTCTTGTTATTCTATTTATGTTCATGTCGGCGTTTCGAGACCGGGGGGGTCCCTAAGCCGACGAGTGAGTGTGCCGCGTGTCCCAGCCCAGATGGGTCGAGCGCGTGGGCGAGCGCGAAGGGGGGAAGTGAGGTGGCCGGAGACGGGCGTGAGAGAGGTGGAAATCCCGCGGCCTTCGTGTTCGTCCCGCGCCCAGGTCGGGTGCGCTTGCAGTAGGGGGTTACAAGCGTCCACGCGGGTGAGGGAAGCGAGCGGCCCCAAGAGAGCGCCTGCCCCGTCCTCGTCCCCGCGCGGCCAACCTTCTCTAAGAAGGCCCTGGTCCTTCCTTTTATAGGCGTAAGGAGAGGATCCAGGTGTACAATGGCGGTGTAGCAGAGTGCTACGTGTCTAGCGGGGGAGAGCTAGCGCCCTAAGTACATGCCAATGTGGTAGCCGGAGAGATCTTGGCACCCAGCTGGTGTGGTGTCGTGGCTGTCGGAGGAGCAACGGAGCCTGGCGGAGGGACAGCTGTTGGAGCGGTTGGGTCCTTGCTGACGTCCCCCTGCTTCCGTAAGGGAGCTGAGAGCCGCCGTCTTCACGGGGCTAGCAGGGCGCCATCATTGCCTATCTGGCAGAGCTAGCCAGATGGGACACCGGTCTTGTTCTCTGCGGCCCGAGTCGGCTCGGGGTAGGGTGATGATGGCGCTTTCCTGTTGACGTGGCGGGCCTGTGCCCTAGGTCGGGCGACGTGGAGGCTCCTCCGAAGCCGAGGTCGAATTTGTCTTTCATGGTCGAGGCCGAGCCTGAGCTCCTGGGTCGGGCGAGGTGGAGGTCGTCGGCAGAGGCCAGGGCGGTGTCCGAGCCCTGGGGTCGGGCAAAGCGGAGTTCGCCGTCTTCCGGGGCCTAGCCTGAGTCCGATCCCTGGGTCGGGCGGAGCGGAGTTCACCGTCTTCCGGGGCCTAGCCCGAGTCCGAGCCCTGGGTCGGGCGGAGCGGAGTTCGTCGTCTTCCGGGTCTTAGCCCGAGTCCGAGCCCTGGGTCGGGCGGAGCGGAGTTCGCCGTCTTCCGGGGCCTAGCCCGAGTCCGAGCCCTGGGTCGGGCGGAGCGGAGTTCGCCGTCTTCCAGGGCCTAGCCCGAGTCCGAGCCCTGGGTCGGGCGGAGCGGAGTTCGTCGTCTTCCGGGTCTTAGCCCGAGTCCGAGCCCTGGGTTGGGCGGAGCGGAGTTCGCCGTCTTTCGGGGCCTAGCCCGAGTCCGAGCCCTGGGTCGGGCGGAGCGGAGTTCGCCGTCTTCCGGGGCCTAGCCCGAGTCCGAGCCCTGGGTCGGGCGGAGCGGAGTTCGCCGTCTTCCGGGGCCTAGCCCGAGTCCGAGCCCTGAGTCGGGCGGAGCTTCCTATGGCGCCTTTGGCAAGGCCTGACTGCCTGTCAGTCTCACTCTGTCAAGTGGCATTGCAGTCGGAGTGGCGCAGGCGACGCTGTCCTTCTGTCAGACCGGTCAGTGGAGCGGTGAAGTGACGGCGGTCACTTCGGCTCTGCCGGGGGGCGCGCGTCAGGATAAAGGTGTCAGGCTGCCTTTGCGTTAAATGCTCCTGCGACTCGGTCGGTCGGCGCGGTGATTTAGTCAGGGTTGCTTCTTAGCGAAGGCAAGGCCTCGGGCGAGCCGGAGATGTGTCCGCCGTTAAAAGGGGGGCCTCGGGCGAGACGGAAACCCCTCGAGGTCAGCTGCCCTTGCCCGAGGCTAGGCTCGGGCGAGGCGTGATCGAGTCGCTCGTATGGACTGATCCCTGACTTAATCGCACCCATCAGGCCTCTGCAGCTTTATGCTGATGGGGGTTACCAGCTGAGAATTAGGCGTCTTGAGGGTACCCCTAATTATGGTCCCCGACAGTAGCCCCCGAGCCTCGAAGGGAGTGTTAGCACTCGCTTGGAGGCTTTCGTCGCACTTTTTTGCAAGGGGACCAGCCTTTCTCGGTTGCATTTTGTTCCGGTGGGTGCGCGCGAGCGCACCCGCCGGGTGTAGCCCCCGAGGCCTCGGAGGAGTGGTTTCACTCCTTCGAGGTCTTAATGCCTTGCGTAATGCTTCGGCTGGTCTGGTGGTTCCCTCATGCGAACTGGCCGTAGCCTGGGTGCACGGTCGGGGCCCAAGTTCTCGGGCTGGTATGTTGACGCTGTCAACGGTTCGGCCGGGGCTAGGTTTGCGAGAGCAGCCCCCGAGCCTCCGCACAGGGCGAGAGGGCGATCAGGGACAGACTCAACTTTTTTACATACGCCCCTACGTCGCCTTTCCGCAAGGAGGAGGGGGGGAGAGCGCCATGTTACCCTCGATGGGCACCGAACATGGTGTCTCCGGTGAGCTACAAGCGGGTAATCCGAGTGGACGTCCGTGCCCCGTTCGTTGGGGGTCGGCTAGGGGCCCAGAGGCACGCCCAAAAGTACCTGCGGGTGATCTGCCGGACCCGGTCCCCTGGTGACGGGGTCCGAGGGCTCGATGCCTCCCTCCGATGGGATTCCGTTACAAGATCGCTCCCGCTGGTCTCGGAAATGTCCTAGGGTACCTCGGGAGCGCAGCCCGAGCCTTGGTTATGTATCGAACGTACCCCTGGTCATCCCTCGCTCGGTGTCTGAGGCGACTGTGAACCCTTCGGGGGCCAGCCTTCGAATCCCTGATCAGTAATGGGCGCGGAGCCCGAGTAGCCTGAGGCGGCCGTGGAACCCTTCGGGGGGCCGGCCTTCGAACCTCTGACCAGTAGTGGGTGTAGGGCCCACGCGATCTGAGGCGGCTGTTGAACCCTTCGGGGGGCCAGCCTTCGAACCCCTGATCAGTAAGGAGGCTCGGAGCCTGGTTCCTTCACGGGGAAGGACCCCTTTCAGGGTATCCCCCTTTCCCGGTCCCTATCGCAAGAGATAGAGAAAGAGGAAAAAAGGAAAAAGGATACGAAACCGAACGACGCGGCGTACCTTTTTTGGCGCGGTTGTTTCGGCGAAGGAGAAGCGTCGCCCGCTGCGCCTGCCAGAAGCGCCGCCTGTCCAGCCGCGGAGTTAATGCGACGGGGCGAGTAGTTGGCGGGGCTGCCGTTGCGCGTGCGCGAGCCGTTCGAGGAACGGCCGTTTCGCTTCACGTTTTTGAATCCCGCGTCCGGTCCGGGCAGAACGTTGGAACCGTCTTCGCCTTGGTCTTTATATACCCCGGAGAGGGTCCGGTGACGGTTCTTTGCTCCGCTTCCTGCCTCTTCCTTTAGGCTTTCGCAACCCGAGAAACTTTAGCCAGAGAAGAGGAATACGCCCCTCCTGCCCCTTGCGCCGCCACCCCTTCCGTTTTGGTGATGGCTGATCGGGTGACCATAATCTCCCCGCGCGACCCGTGGCCCTTTTCCATGGTGACGGCGAGCGATTTGGAGGAGCTGGTCGGCGAGGGTTTGCTTCGCCCTCTCACCGATGAGCAGCGGCCAGAATGGATTCCTCCCATGGGCGGAGTCGCTCCATCCCCACCGCCGGGGTACGTCGTGAGCTTCGTCTCCTTCCACGAGCGGGGATTCGGTGTGCCGACGAGCCGCTTTATGCGGGCCATCCTGTTCCACTATGGGGTGGAGTTGCATAACCTCACCCCCAACTCCATCTCGCAGGCCGCTATCTTCGTAGCGGTGTGCGAAGGGTATTTGGGGATCGCCCCCCATTGGGATTTGTGGACTCATCTCTTCTTCGCCGAGCTTTTTGCCTTGCCGACGGGGGAGAGGAAGGTCCGTGCAGCGGTGCGGGCCGGCGGCTGCACCCTCTTGTTGAGGCAGTCGCGGGCGTCGCAGTACATCCCTGCTGTCCTCGCGTCCTCGAACAAGGGGTGGCAGCGCCGGTGGTTCTACCTCCGGAATGACGGTGAGTTTCTCTCGCCGTTCTCCCAGTGGGTAGTCACCGCCGCCACCGACGCCTGGCGTCATGGGACCCCACACGAGAGACAAAAGAACCTCGAACCCCTTCTCCAGGCCCTGAAGGCGTTGCGGGAGGGAGGACTCACCGCTGCGGGAGTGGTTGCCGCCATCCACCGTCGGAGAGTGCTTCCCTTGGCGGAGCGGCGGCTGCCGCTTTGGGAGATGACCCCGGAGGCTGACTGGGAGGGGTCACGAATGTCCCCTGATCCTCTTCCCTTCGACGCCCTCCAATGGCGGGTGTCGGCCGCGATGGGGAAGCCGGACTCCCACGCCTTCTCCCAGCTTCGGATGCGCCCCGACCAGGGGTGCGTAACTCTGGTGAGTGTTCGCTCCTTCCTTCTTCATACACCGGGTTGCTCCTGGTTCTTACGATTGGGTTTCTTTCCCCCCTTCTTTAGGAGGTGGGGTGGCACAAGCCCTCCCTGCCACGGGTCCCAGAGGACGCGGTGGACCGGGCAGCGCGGCGGGTCGCCGCGGAGGAGGAGAAGAAGAAGAAGGACGCGGAGAAGGCCCGGGCCCGCGAGCGGAGGCGGGCTCGGGACGCCTTGGAGAAGCGCCGTCGCCAGCAGGAGAGGGAAGGACTCCCAAGGGAGCCGTCGCCGGAGACACCCGACGACGATGATGACGACGATGAGGAGGAGGAGGACGACATGGCCGCCCGTCTCGGCCTCAGCCCCGGCTTGGGGTGTGGCCAGGAGCCGTCGAGCCAGCCCCCGAGCGGGCCGACACCGTCAGTCCCCGGATTTGGGGCGTCGGGGTCCCGGCCCGAGGCACGGGGGCGACCCGAGAGGTCACCTGACCCCTCGGCTGGAGGAGCTGAGGTGACTGCGGAGGGCCAGGTCAGGGCGTCTGCTCCCCAGGGGCCGCCGCTCGTACCGGCAGCGCATGGGGGTGACCCTCAAGTCATCGCGACCGTGCCCGGGCCATCTGCTCCCCGGGCGTCCAAAGCAAGGGTGGCGCCGAAGTTGCCGGCGAAGCGGACCTCGGCGGCTGTTTCGGGAGCCGGGATCCAAGAAACCTCCCCCCAAGCGCGGTGGATCATGGCCCGAAGTGGGTAAGTACCTCGGAATGTCTTCGTCTTGGCTTCCCATTCATAGGTCTCGGCCGTGATTTTCCCTTTCTCTTTTTTTTTCTTTTTTATTCAGCAAGCGAA
This sequence comes from Zea luxurians, assembly GCA_029449295.1. Classification (NCBI taxonomy): domain Eukaryota; kingdom Viridiplantae; phylum Streptophyta; class Magnoliopsida; order Poales; family Poaceae; genus Zea; species Zea luxurians. The sequence continues at coordinate 5,599,902 of JAOPSE010000103.1, read as the reverse complement.
GCCATGGCCAGACCGACCTGGCACCCCGGAAGGTCCTTAAGACGGCGTCGGTCTGGGCAGCCAGCGCCGCCCCGGGCCTTGTTGTTCAGCCGACCCTTTCGCAGGGCATTTCACCGCAGGGGGCTCGGGCGTCGCCTGTCTCTGGGGAGCAGGTTCTCGAGGCGGGCTCTTCTGCCGAGGCGGCCATCGTGATAGGGGAGGCGGCTGGCGCCGACGTGGTCCCGGGCCCGCCTGTCGTGCCGGCCATGCTGGCGCCTGCCGCCACCGAAGTCGCCGCCGTCCCAGTCGGAGAGCGACTGGTTGCTGCCAGCGTCGGGATGGCTGATGCGTCGGTGCCCAGTGCCTCGGAAGAGGTGGGCATGGACGCGCAATCCGTCCAGCCGGGCGGCAGCCTCGTCGCTGTGCGGCGGAGCCCCGAGGCCCGGCGCCAGTTGCTCCGATTTCGGACCAGCGAGGCCTCGGACCCTGTCTTTGTTCTCGACGATGAACAGGAGGACCAATCCTGGGATGAGCTCCGCGAGCATGCTGAAGCAACGGTGGGGTCGCTCCGGTCGTCGCTGGAGGTTCTCTGCAGGGACGTCCCCAAAATCCTCCAGGTAACGGTTTCAGGCATACCTTTTCCTTTCTGTGAGCGAGGCGTTCGTCGTGACGCCCTGTTTCCCTCCCCCAGGATCTGACGGATCGGAGCGCCGCCAAGTCGTCGTTCATCCGCCGCGAGGTCGATGTCTGGGGCTCGCTGCGATCCCTGAGGACCTCGCTCGCCGGGGCTACCGCGCGCCTTTCTCAGCAGGATGCCAAGATAGCGGACCTCCAGTTGCTCTGCGCTGACCTGAGAGCCGAGGCGGCAGCAGCGCGCGCGGAGGCGCAACGGCAGCGGTCGGAGTTCGTTCAGGTCGTCGAGGAGCGGGACCAATCTCGGGGCCGAGCTGCCGAGGCCGAAAGCCGGGCTGAGACCCTCGCGGCTGACCTAGCCGCAGCCCAAGTCGCGGCCTCGGAGCAGCGTGCCCGAGCCGGAGGTACGCCTTGGCCGTCCCTGGTTCTTGTTCTTGTCTGTTTCTTCTACTTGCGCTTGAGGTCTTTCTTCTGGTTGTTCGCAGAGCTCGAGTCCGCCCTTGACGAGTCCGCCAAGGCGCTTGCCGGAGCTGCCGAGCAGAGGGAGGCCGACCTCGCGGCCATGTCCGAGGCCGTCTCGGACGTTTATCGGATCCTTGGCCCCGGCGACGTCCCTTCAGGAAGCTCCCCTCAAAGCCGCCTTCAAGCCTTGGGTGATTACGCGCGCGGCAAAGTCCGCGAGGCGCTACACCATGGCGTCAGGCGGGCCTTCGCCGTGCTCGCTTCCCATTACGTTGTGGACCTGGAACGGGTCAGTGAGGGGTATTGTCTTCCTGACGAAGACGAAGCTGCCCTGGCAGAAGTTCAGCGGCTCGACGCGGTCGCCGCGGGTCTGAGCGCGGCGCTGGCGACCACCTTTGAGGCGGAGATCCTTCCTCCTGCGCTGTCGCCGGAAGCCGAGGTGGACCTTACCGACGGCGGGGGCGGAACTGAGGGCGCGGCTCCTTCCCAAGGCGGCGCCTGACTCTTGTTGGAACAGTTTCGGTTGGATGTGCGCCTTACCGTGGCCGCCGAGGCCTGAACACTTTGTTTTTCTTGCATGAAGTCGTACTCTCCTTTCTTTCAATTTGCGCATCCGGCCTAGCTCGTCAATAATAGAGTGACTTCCCGAGTTGGGTCATTTTTCGTGGCAGGTGATGAGTGAGGTGTCCCTAACCCGGAGGCATAGGAGTTCCTCGGCTCAGTCGGCCTCGCCACTTACATGTACCCACGTTCGCTCCTCGGGACCCTGCTTCTGACATAGCCGGGAGAACGCAAAAGCCCCTTTTTGATCGAAAATTTTTGATGCGGAAAAGTACACCCAATCTCGACGCGGAGGGGTTCCCCCTTTTTAGCCCCCGAGGGAGGGTCGGGCTCTGCCGAGGCGAGGCCGACCCTTCCTTGACGACTGATACTCGTGTATGAGCGAGGTATACGAACAACTTGAAAACATCTTAAGGGTAGAAACGACGTAGCTGTTGGATGTTCCAAGCGTCGCCGTAGACCTTGCCTTGACCGCCGGCCAGCTCATACGTTCCGGGCTCCAGAACGTTGGCGATGACAGGCGGCCTGTCCCGGGGGGGGGGGCGCAGCCCCCGGGCGTCATCCGTACAGAGGCCATTTGACGGGTCGGGCTCCTGCCCGAATATCCGGCGAGTGCTCGGTGACATCCCTCGGTATGCCGGGCATGTCCGAGGGACTCCACGCAAAGACGTCGGCGTTTGCGCGGAGAAAGTCGACGAGCACTGCTTCCTATTTGGGGTCGAGCCCGGAATCGGTCCGGATCTGCTTGGAGGTGTCGCCACTGGGGTCGAGAGGGACGGCCTTAACCGTCTCCGCTGGCTCGAAGTTGCCGGCATGTCGCTTCACGTCTGGCACCTCTTTGGAGAGGTTCTCCAGGTCGGCGATGGGGGCCTCGGACTCGGCGAGGGCCTCGGCGTACTCCACGCACTCCACGTCGCATTCGAACGCGTGTTTGTACGTGGGGCCGACGGTGATGACCCCGTTGGGGCCCGGCATCTTGAGCTTTAGGTAGGTGTAGTTGGGGACGGCCATGAACTTCGTGTAGCATGGCCTCCCCAATACCGCGTGGTAGGTTCCTCGGAACCCGACCACCTCGAACGTCAAAATCTCCCTTCGGAAGTTGGAGGGCGTTCCGAAGCAGACAGGAAGGTCGAGCCGTCCGAGGGGCTAGACGCGCTTCCCAGGAATGATCCCGTGGAAGGGTGCAGCGCCTGCTCGGACGGAGGACAGATCGACGCGCAGGAGCCTGAGGGTCTCGGCGTAGATGATGTTGAGGCAGCTGCCCCCATCCATCAGGACCTTGGTGAGCCTGACGTCGCCGATGATGGGTCGACGACGAGCGGGTATTTCCCCGGGCTCGGCACGTGGCCGGGGTGGTCAGCTTGGTCGAAGGTGATGGGCTTGTTGGACCAGTCTAGGTAGACTGGCGCCGCCACCTTCACCGAGCAGACCTCCCGACGCTCTCGCTTGCGATGCCGAGCCGAGGCATTCGCCGCATGCCCTCCGTAGATCATGAAGCAGTCGCGGACCTCGGGGAACTCTCCTGCTTGGTGATCTTCCTTTTTGTCGTCGTCGCGGGCCCTGCCACCCTCTGCGGGTGGCCCGGCCTTGTGGAAGTGGCGCCGAAGCATGACGCACTCCTCGAGGGTGTGCTTGACGGGCCCCTGATGGTAGGGGCACGGCTCCTTGAGCATCTTGTCGAAGAGGTTAGCACCTCCGGGGGGCTTCCGAGGGTTCTTGTACTCGGCGGCGACGACAAGGTCCGCGTCGGCGGCGTCGCGTTTCCCTTGCGACTTCTTCTTGCCTTTCTTCTTGGCACCGCGCGAAGTAGACGCCTCGGGAGCCTCTTCCGACGGGCGGCCCTGGGGCTGCTTGTCCTTTCGGAAGATGGCCTCGACCGCCTCCTGGCCAGAGGCAAACTTGGTGGCGATGTCCATCAGCTCGCTCGCCCTGGTGGGGGTCTCGCGACCCAACTTGCTCACCAGGTCGCGGCAGGTGGTGCCGGCAAGGAACGCGCCGATGACATCTGAGTCGGTGATGTTGGGCAGCTCGGTGCGCTGCTTTGAGAATCGCCGAATGTAGTCCCGAAGAGACTCTCCCGGCTGTTGCCGGCAGCTTCGGAGGTCCCAGGAATTCCCGGGGCGCACGTACGTGCCTTGGAAATTGCCGGCGAAGGCTTGGACCAAATCATCCCAGTTGGAGATCTGCCCCGGAGGCAGGTGCTCCAACCAGGCGCGAGCAGTGTCGGAGAGGAACAGGGGGGGTTGCGGATGATGAGGTTGTCGTCGTCCGTTCCACCCAGTTGGCAGGCCAGGCGGTAGTCTGCGAGCCACAATTCCGGCCTCGTTTCCCCCGAGTACTTTGTGATAGTAGTCGGGGGTCAGAACCGGGCCGGAAACGGCGCCCGCCGGATGGCCCGGCTGAAGGCCTGCGGACCGGGTGGTTCGGGCGAGGGACTCCGATCCTCCCCGCTGTCGTAGCGTCCCCCACGCCTAAGGTGGTAGCCTCGGCGCACCCTTTCGTCGAGGTGGGCCCGACGGTCGCGACGATGGTGCTCGTTGCCGAGGTGGCCCGGGGCCGTAGGCGCGGTGTTGCGCGTGCGCCCGGTGTAGACCGAGGCTTCCCGCATGAATCGGGAAGTCGCGGCATGAGGTTCCGAGGGGTACCCCTGCCTTCGGGAGGCAGAGCTCTCGGCCCGCCGGGCCGCAGCGCCTTCCAGGAGATTCTTGAGCTCTCCCTGGATTCGTCGACCCTCGGTGGTTGATGGTTCTGGCATCGCGCGGAGGAGCATCGCTGCGGCTGCCAGGTTCTGTCCGACCCCACTGGATGCGGGTGGCGGCCTGTCCCTAACATCGTTGGCGACGCGGTGCTGGAAACCCTGGGGCAGGTGACGTATTTCTCCAGCCGGGGGTTGGCCCGCCCATACCTGCCCGATGTCCCGGCGGATCGACTCGAGCGCTCCTGCTCCCCCGTCGAGCCTGGCCTGCGCCCCGCGGACTTGCTCGAGCTGTGGGTCAGGACCCCCCGCCGGAACGGGGACCACAGCTAGCTCCCGCGGGATGTCGGCGCGAGGCACCGGCCTAGGGAGATCACCGTCCTCCGGCATGCCGAGATGGTTGCCTTCGGAGGGATCCCCTAGCTCGACGTGGAAACATTCGCGGTTTGGGCCGCAGTCCTTGTCGTCAAGGCTGCGGCTACCGTCGGAACAGTCGGAGAGGCAGTAGTCACATGCGGTCATAAAGTCCCGCATGGCACTGGGGTTGCCAAATCTAGAGAAATCCCAACAGACGCTGGGATCGTCATCTTCCTCGGACCCAGAGGGCCCGTTGGTCGAGACGTCCGTCAATCGGTCCCAAGGCGACCGCATACGAAACCCCAGAGGGGTTGCACTCGCCTCAACGTGAGCGCCCGCCAAAGCGAGGTCGCTAGGCGGGTTGAGGCCGAGTCGAAATGACGTAGGATGGGAATCAGTCGGTACCTTTTGGTCAACGAGGAGCGACATAGTCACGTCGGGGACTGATTGCGCCGTCGTCTTGGGTACGAGGGCGACGTCCTGCAGGCCCTCCGCGAGCGTGCTGGCGTCGTCCACTTGCTCGGGATTGGCGTGTCGCGGGGGGACGGCGCTCGCCTTCGTCTCAAACGCGAGGTCGACGCCCGACGCGCCCTCCGTTGGGGCGCTGGGGACGTCGATTCGCTCGACAGCCGACGGAGCGCGGCCTCCCGCTCGGCCTTGGTTGCCCCGCCTCCTCCTCCGATGGCGGGGGAGAGGACGGGGCGAGCTCGAATGTTGGCAGAGGCCAGGGCGGTGTCCGAGCCCTAGGGTCGGGCGAAGCGGAGTTCGCCGTCTTCTAGGGCCTAGCCCGAGTCCGAGCCCTGGGTCGGGCGGAGCGGAGTTCGCCGTCTTCTGGGGCCTAGCCCGAGTCCGAGCCCTGGGTCGGGCGGAGCGGAGTTCGTCGTCTTCCGGGTCTTAGCCCGAGTCCGAGCCCTGGGTCGGGCGGAGCGGAGTTCGCCGTCTTCTGGGGCCTAGCCCGAGTCCGAGCCCTGGGTCGGGCGGAGCGGAGTTCGCCGTCTTCCGGGGCCTAGCCCGAGTCCGAGCCCTGGGTCGGGCGGAGCGGAGTTCGCCGTCTTCCGGGGCCAAGCCCGAGTCCGAGCCCTGAGTCGGGCGGAGCTTCCTATGGCGCCTTTGGCAAGGCCTGACTGCCTGTCAGTCTCACTCTGTCAAGTGGCACTGCAGTCGGAGTGGCGCAGGCGGCGCTGTCCTTCTGTCAGACCAGTCGGTGGAGCGGCGAAGTGACGGCGGTCACTTCGGCTCTGCCGGGGGGCGCGCGTCAGAAAAAAGGTGTCAGGCTGCCTTTGCGTTAAATGCTCCTGCGACTCGGTCGGTCGGCGCGGCGATTTAGTCAGGGTTGCTTCTTAGCGAAGGCAAGGCCTCGGGCAAGCCGGAGATGTGTCCGCCGTTAAAAGGGGGGCCTCAGGCGAGACGGAAACCCCTCGAGGTCGGCTGCCCTTGCCCGAGGCTAGGCTCGGGCGAGGCGTGATCGAGTCGCTCGTATGGACTGATCCCTGACTTAATCGCACCCATCAGGCCTCTGCAGCTTTATGCTGATGGGGGTTACCAGCTGAGAATTAGGCGTCTTGAGGGTACCCCTAATTATGGTCCCCGACAGTTCATGTCAAGTTCATTAATGTTAATTGGAACATAGAGCTTAACTTGAGAACCACGTGCCACCACAAGGGTTTAATGGGACGCCCTTGGCTGACTAATTAGGAAAGCTAGTGAAAGACTACCTTACCCGAAAGGGGCAAGGGCAGTAGGGGAGTGGTCAGTGTAGGGAGGTCCTTGGTTGATTTTGCTGCAATGGCGGTCAGACAAGAACCCTGCATTGGAGCTTCCTATAAACTGTAGCGGGTTTTCGGAAGCTAGTGAAACTTTGTAAAGGCCTCGTAGTGTTGCCCTGCCGCGCTTTCTAGGTAGAGGTGTATGAGATTCGCGACCCCTTGGCAGATGGGTAGCATGACTTGTGGGTAAAGGGTACAACCTCTGCAAAGTGTAAAACTGGTATACTAGCCGTGCTCGCGGTCATGAGCAGCTCAGGACTCTCTGATGTTTAAATTATGGAACTTAAATTTAATTTTGTCATTTGCATTGCATGGGTTTGTTATAAATTGTGTTCTATTACTTTATTTATGGTTTGGTATTTACATACACTTAGTAACTGCTAATAAAATTTTGACCAACTACTTAAAAGCAATGCTCAGCTTTAACCCCTGTCATTGATTAGCCTTACACATCACATGAACTCACACCTTTGTGAGTTTATGCCCACTGGTTCCCCACAACTTGTTGAGCTATGATCATGTGTGAGCTCACCCTTGCTGTCTCACACCCCCCCACAGGAGAAGAGCAGGTGGTTCAGGAGAAGCCACAAGGCGAGGAGTATGATCTGATCTAGGTGGTGTTTCTCAGTTGACATTGGCGCCGACGATCCTTAGTTCGTTTTATATCTATTCTTTTATTTTGTAATAAGTCTTCCGCTATGTAATAAATACTCTGATGTTTTATGACATTTATCTCTATACACTCTGTTATTATATATGTTGTCTTCTTGGCGTATGTATGAGATGCACCGGGCTTTGTTCCTTAAAGCTGGGTGTGACAATTTCACAGATAGAGCAGGAAGTAAAGGTCTATTTGGTGTCATGTCGAGCCCTTTCTGTCTAAAGTTAGTTAGTTTTTCAATAAACAATTAATGCCTATAGCTAATAATTAGCTAAAAAAATTAAAAAAAAACAACCTAACTAATAGCTCAGCTATTAGCTATTTTAGAAACATTCAAACAACCTTAGATAATAGTTTAACTAACTATTAACTACACTCTTAATTATCCATTAATTATTAGCTGATTCAACCTAAATAAAATTGAGCTAATTATTTAGTAGTCGGCTAATTCTACATCAACTTTTTTTAGCTAGTTAACCATTAGCTATATATAGTGCAATCAAAGGGGACCAAAGTTTAGACAAGCTGTCACGGTGTCTTAGGCTATCTCCGGCTACGGACAGCGCACTTTAGTCTATAGCGAACGGCGTTTTAGGTATCCTAGTAGTATCCTCTCCTCGTCGACGACGACGTGGAGCGGAATTCACATTCCTGCACGCCGCAAGAGGTAATAGGCCTGAGTACTTACATTCAATTCGCGTGTCGTTGTCAACCCAATCCAAGGGCAAAGAGTTTCCAGGAAGGAGAGGGTGGAGACCGGGAGTGGCCGGCACATGCATGCATGCACGGCAAATAATTTAATAATACGCCGAGATCGTGCTGCCGTGCATTCCAGGAGTCAACGAGTCAACGCCGACGACCAGCAGTGAGCAGAGCAGACCCGTGGCGTGGCGTGGCAGGCAGGGCGTCTTGTTGGATCAGGGACATGACCAGATCGATGGACAACAACAAGCAGGACAGGTACAGACACAACAGTGCATGGCAAAGATGCCGGCAGGCGGCAGGAGTACACTACACTAGTGCGCCCGTAGAAATAGAATCTCCTTGCCCTGTCCGCTGTCATCCAGTCCTGCCCGTGATCGTCGGGTATACCACCGTAGTAGACTTGACAAAACTGAAGTCTTCGGAAGTACTACTGCGTACGCGTGCGTGAGCATTATTATTCTCATCCGCCTCTCCCTCCAAAATTCCAAAAAAAAAGAAGAAAGATTATTACAAAACTGAAGTCTTCGGAAGGGATCACGCGTTCGTTCGTTCGATCGTGTCACTGAATAATGCTGACTGCAGGTGTCGGTGTCGATCTGCTGGAGCTGGACTTTTAACAGCAACAGCCACCCGAATATCCTTGCATTGCGTAGTGTGCCCAGCGGATTCCTTCGGCCGATTGGATCGATACGGATCGGCGTACGCGTGCGTGAGCATTATTATTCTCATCCGCCGCCTCCCTCCAAAATTACAAAAGAGAGAAAAGAAAAAAGAAAGATTATTACTTGTCTCTGTATTTGCTTGCACGCTTGTACAGAAAGACTGCTTGCATATATATATATATATATATATATATATATATATATATATATATATATATATATATATATATATATATATATATATATATATATATATATATATATATATATATATCGGTGTTTCAAGACCGGGGGTCCCTTAGCCGACGAATGAGTGTGCCGCGTGCCCCAGCCCAGATGGGTCGAGCGCGTGGGCGAGCGCGAAAGGGGGAAAGCGAGGTGGCCGGAGACGGGCGTGAGAGAGGTGGAAATCCCGCGGCCTTCGTGTTCGTGCGCCCAAATCGGGTGCGCTTGCAGTAGGGGGTTACAAGCGTCCACGCGGGTGAGGGAAGCGAGCGGCCCCGAGAGAGCGCCTGCCCCGTCCTCGTCCCCGCGCGGCCAACCTTCTCTAAGAAGGCCCTGGTCCTTCCTTTTATAGGCGTAAGGAGAGGATCCAGGTGTACAATGGGGGTGTAGCAGAGTGCTACGTGTCTAGCGGGGGAGAGCTAGCACCCTAAGTACATGCCAATGTGGCAGCCGGAGAGATCTTGGCACCCAGCTGGTGTGGTGTCGTGGCTGTCGGAGGAGCAACAGAGCCTGGTGGAGGGACAGCTGTCGGAGCGGTTGGGTCATTGCTGACGTCCCCGTGCTTCCGTAAGGGAGCTGAGAGCCGCCGTCGTCACGGGGCCAGCGGGGCGTCATCATTGCCTATCTGGCGGAGCTAGCCAGATGGGACACCGGTCTTGTTCTCTGCGGCCCGAGTCGGCTCGGGGTAGGGTGATGATGGCGCTTCCTGTTGACGTGGCGGGCTTGTGCCCTAGGTCGGGCGACGTGGAGGCTCCTCCGAAGCCGAGGTCGAGTCTGTCTTTCATGGCCGAGGCCGAGCCCGAGCTCCTGGGTCGGGCGAGGCGGAGGTCGTTCGACAGAGGCCAGGGCGGAGTCCGACCCCTGGGGTCGGGCGAAGCGGAGTTCATCGTCTTTCGGGGCCTAGCCCGAGTCCGAGCCCTGGGTCGGGCGGAACGGAGTTCGCCGTCTTCCGGGGCCTTAGCCCGAGTCCGAGCCCTGGGTCGGGCGGAGCGGAGTTCGCCGTCTTCCGGGGCCTTAGCCCGAGTCCGAGCCCTGGGTCGGGCGGAGCGGAGTTCGCCGTCTTCCGGGGCCTTAGCCCGAGTCTGAGCCCTGGGTCGGGCGGAGCTTCCTATGGCGCCTTTGGCAAGGCCTGACTGCCTGTCAGTCTCACTCTGTCAAGTGGCACTGCAGTCGGAGTGGCGCAGGCGGCGCTGTCCTTCTGTCAGACCGGTTAGTGGAGCGGCGAAGTGACGGCGGTCACTTCGGCTCTGCCGGGGGGCGCGCGTCAGGATAAAGGTGTCAGGCTACCTTTGCGTTAAATGCTCCTGCGACTCGGTCGGTCGGCGCGGCGATTTAGTCAGGGTTGCTTCTTAGCGAAGGCAAGGCCTCGGGCGAGCCGGAGATGTGTCCGCCGTTAAAAAGGGGGGTCTCGGGCGAGACGGAAACCCCTCGAGGTCGGCTGCCCTTGCCCGAGGCTAGGCTCGGGCGAGGCGTGATCGAGTCGCTCGTATGGACTGATCCCTGACTTAATCGCACCCATCAGGCCTCTGCAGCTTTATGCTGATGGGGGTTACCAGCTGAGAATTAGGCGTCTTGAGGGTACCCCTAATTATGGTCCCCGACAGTAGCCCCCGAGCCTCGAAGGGAGTGTTAGCACTCGCTTGGAGGCTTTCGTCGCACTTTTTTGCAAGGGGACCAGCCTTTCTCGGTTGCATTTTGTTCCGGTGGGTGCGCGCGAGCGCACCTGCCAGGTGTAGCCCCCGAGGCCTCGGAGGAGTGGTTTCACTCCTTCGAGGTCTTAATGCCTTGCGTAATGCTTCAGCTGGTCTGGTGGTTCCCTCATGCGAACTGGCTGTAGCCCGGGTGCACGGTCGGGGCCCAAGTTCTCGGGCTGGTATGTTGACGCTGTCAACGGTTCGGCCGGAGCCGGGTTTGCGAGAGCAGCCCCCGAGCCTCCGCACAGGGCGAGAGGGCGGTCAGGGACAGACTCGGCTTTTTTATATACGCCCCTACGTCGCCTTTCCGCAAGGAGGAGGGGGGAGAGCGCCATGTTACCCTCGATGGGCACTGAACATGGTGTCTCCGGTGAGCTGCAAGCGGGTAATCCGAGTGGACGTCCGTGCCCCGTTCGTTGGGGGTCGGCTAGGGGCCCAGAGGCACGCCCAAAAGTACCTGCGGGTGATCTGCCGGACCCGGTCCCCTGGCGACGGGGTCCGAGGGCTCGATGCCTCCCTCCGATGGGATTCCGTTACAAAATCGCTCCCGCTGGTCTCGGAAATGTCCTAGGGTACCTCGGGAGCGCAGCCCGAGCCTTGGTTATGTATCGAACGTACCCCTGGTCATCCCTCGCTCGGTGTCTGAGGCGACTGTGAACCCTTCGGGGGCCAGCCTTCGAAACCCTGATCAGTAATGGGCGCGGAGCCCGAGTAGCCTGAGGCGGCCGTGGAACCCTTCGGGGGGCCGGCCTTCGAACCTCTGACCAGTAGTGGGTGTAGGGCCCACGCGATCTGAGGCGGCTGTTGAACCCTTCGGGGGGCCAGCCTTCGAACCCCTGATCAGTAAGGAGGCTCGGAGCCTGGTTCCTTCACGGGGAAGGACCCCTTTCGGGGTATCCCCCTTTCCCGGTCCCTGTCGCAAGAGATAGAGAAAGAGGAAAAAAGGAAAAAAGGATACGAAACCGAACGACGCGGCGTACCTTTTTTGGCGCGGTTGTTTCGGCGAAGGCGAAGCGTCGCCCGCTGCGCCTGCCAGAAGCGCCGCCTGTCCAGCCGCGGAGTTAATGCGACGGGGCGAGTAGTTGGCGGGGCTGCCGTTGCGCGTGCGCGAGCCGTTCGAGGAACGGCCGTTTCGCTTCGTGTTTTTGAATCCCGCGTCCGATCCGGGCGGAACGTTGGAACCGTCTTCGCCTTGGTCTTTATATACCCCGGAGAGGGCCCGGTGACGGTTCTTTGCTCCGCTTCCTGCCTCTTCCTTTAGGCTTTCGCAACCCGAGAAACTTTAGCCAGGGAAGAGGAATACGCCCTTCCTGCCCCTTGCGCCGCCACCCCTTCCGTTTTGGTGATGGCTGATCGGGTGACCATAATCTCCCCGCGCGACCCGTGGCCCTTTTCCACGGTGACGGCGAGAGATTTGGAGGAGCTGGTCGGTGAGGGTTTGCTTCGCCCTCTCACCGATGAGCAGCGACCAGAATGGATTCCTCCCATGGGCGGAGTCGCTCCATCCCCACCGCCGGGGTACGTCGTGAGCTTCGTCTCCTTCCACGAGCGGGGATTCGGTGTGCCGACGAGCCGCTTTATGCGGGCCATCCTGTTCCACTATGGGGTGGAGTTGCATAACCTCACCCCCAACTCCATCTCGCAGGCCGCTATCTTCGTAGCGGTGTGCGAAGGGTATTTGGGGATCGCCCCCCATTGGGATTTGTGGACTCATCTCTTCTTCGCCGAGCTTTTTGCCTTGCCGACGGGGGAGAGGAAGGTCCGTGCAGCGGTGCGGGCCGGCGGCTGCACCCTCTTGTTGAGACAGTCGCGGGCGTCGCAGTACATCCCTGCCGTCCTCGCGTCCTCGAACAAGGGGTGGCAGCGCCGGTGGTTCTACCTCCGGAATGACGGTGAGTTGCTCCCGCCGTTCTCCCAGCGAAAAGTCACCGCCGCCACCGACGCCTGGCGCCATGGGACCCCACACGAGAGACAGAAGAACCTCGAACCCCTTCTCCAGGCCCTGAAGGCGTTGCGGGAGGGAGGACTCACCGCTGCGGGAGTGGTTGCCGCCATCCACCGTCGGAGAGTGCTTCCCTTGGCGGAGCGGCGGCTGCCGCTTTAGGAGATGACCCCGGAGGCTGACTGGGAGGGGTCACGAATGTCCCCTGATCCTCTTCCCTTCGACGCCCTCCAATGGCGGGTGTCGGCCGCGATGGGGAAGCCGGACCCCCACGCCTTCTCCCAGCTTCGGATGCGCCCCGACCAGGGGTGCGTGACTCTGGTGAGTGTTCGCTCCTTCCTTCTTCATACACCGGGTTGCTCCTGGTTCTTACGATTGGGTTTCTTTCCCCCCTTTTTTAGGAGGTGGGGGTGGCACAAGCCCTCCCTGCCACGGGTCCCGGAGGACGCGGTGGACCGGGCAGCGCGGCGGGTCGCCGCGGAGGAGGAGGAGAAGAAGAAGGACGCGGAGAAGGCCCGGGCCCGCGAGCGGAGGCGGGCTCGGGACGCCTTAGAGAAGCGCCGTCGCCAGCAGGAGAGGGAAGGACTCCCAAGGGAGCCGTCGCCGGAGACACCCGATGACGATGATGACGACGGTGATGAGGAGGAGGACGACATGGCCGCCCGTCTCGGCCTCAGCCCCGACTTGGGGTGTGGCCAGGAGCCGTCGAGCCAGCCCCCGAGCGGGCCGACACCGTCAGTCCCCGGAGTTGGGGCGTCGGGGTCCCGGCCCGAGGCACGGGGGCGACCCGAGAGGTCACCTGACCCCTCGGCTGGAGGAGCTGAGGTGGCTGTGGAGGGCCAGGTCAGGGCGTCTGCTCCCCAGGGGCCACCGCTCGTACCGGCAGCACATGGGGGTGACCCTCAAGTCATCGCGACCGTGCCCGGGCCATCTGCTCCCCGGGCGTCCAAAGCAAGGGTGGCGCCGAAGTTGCCGGCGAAGCGGACCTCGGCGGCTGTTTCGGGAGCCGGGATCCAAGAAACCTCCCCCAGGCGCGGTGGATCATGGCCCGAAGTGGGTAAGTACCTCGGAATATCTTCGTCTTGGCTTCCCATTCATAGGTCTCGGCCATGATTTTCCCTTTCTCTTTTTTTTTCTTTTTTATTCAGCAAGTGAAGCCATGGCCAGATCGACCTGGCACCCCGGAAGGCCCTTAAGACGGCGTCGGTCTGGGCGGCCAGCGCCACCCCGGGCCTTGTCGTTCAGCCGACCCTTTCGCAGGGCGTTTCACCGCAGGGGGCTCGGGCGTCGCCTGTCTCTGGGGAGCAGGTTCCCGAGGCGGGCTCTTCTGCCGAGGCGGCCATCGTGATAGGGGAGGCGGCTAGCGCCGACGTGGTCCCGAGCCCGCCTGCTGTGCCGGCCACGCTGGCGCCTGCCGCCACCGAAGTCGCCGCCGTCCCAGTTGGAGAGCGACTGGTTGCTGCCAGCGTCGGGATGGCTGATGCGTCGGTGCCCAGTGCCTCGGAAGAGGTGGGCGTGGACGCGCAATCCGTCCAGCTGGGCGGCAGCCTCGTCGCTGTGCGGCGGAGCCCCGAGGCCCGGCGCCAGTTGCTCCGATTCCGGACCCGCGAGGCCTCGGACCCTGTCTTCGTTCTCGACGATGAACAGGAAGACCAGTCCTGGGATGAGCTCCGCGAGCGTGCTGAAGCGACGGTGGGGTCGCTCCGGTCGTCGCTGGAGGTTCTCTGCAGGGACGTCCCCAAAATCCTCCAGGTAACGGTTTCAGGCATACCTTTTCCTTTCGGTGAGCGAGGCGGTCGTCGTGACGCCCTGTTTCCCTCCCCCAGGATCTGACGGATCGGAGCGCCGCCAAGTCGTCGTTCATCCGCCGCGAGGTCGATGTCTAGGGCTCGCTGCGATCCCTAAGGACCTCGCTCGCCGGGGCTACCGCGCGCCTTTCTCAGCAGGATGCCAAGATAGCGGACCTCCAGTTGCTCTGCGCTGATCTGAGAGCCGAGGCTGCGGCAGCGCGCACGGAGGCGCAACGGCAGCGGTCGGAGTTCGTCCAGGTCGTCGAGGAGCGGGACCAATCTCGGGGCCGGGCTGCCGAGGCTGAAAGCCGGGCTGAGACCCTCGCGGCCGACCTGGCCGCAGCCCAAGTCGCGGCCTCGGAGCAGCGTGCCCGAGCCGGGGGTATGCCTTGGCCACCCCTGGTTCTTGTTCTTGTCTGTTTCTTCTGCTTGTGCTTGAGGTCTTTCTTCTGGTTGTTCACAGAGCTCGAGTCCGCCCTTGACGAGTCCGCCAAGGCGCTCGCCGAGGCGCTTGCCGGAGCTGCCGAGCAGAGGGAGGCCGACCTCGCGGTCATGTCCGAGGCCGTCTCGGACGTTTATCGGATCCTTGGCCCCGGCGACGTCCCTTCAGGAAGCTCCCCTCAAAGCCGCCTTCAAGCCTTGGGTGATTACGCGTGCGGCAAAGTCCGCGAGGCGCTACACCACGGCGTCAGGCGGGCCTTCGCCGTGCTCGCTTCCCATTATGTTGTGGACCTGGAATGGGTCAGTGAGGGGTATTGTCTTCCTGATGAAGACGAAGCTGCCCTGGCAGAAGTTCAGCGGCTCGACGCGGTCGCCGCGGGTCCGAGCGCGGCGCTGGCGACCACCTTTGAGGCAGAGATCCTTCCTCTTGCGCCGTCGCCGGAAGCCGAGGTGGACCTTACCGACGGTGGGGGCGGAACTGAGGGCGCGGCTCCTTCCCAAGGCGGCGCCTGACTCTGGTTGGAACAGTTTCTGTTGGATGTGCGCCTTACCGCGGCCACCGAGGCCTGAACACTTTGTTTTTCTTGCATGAAGTCGCACTCTCCTTTCTTTCAATTCGCGCGTCCGGCCTAGCTCGTCAATAATAGGGTGACTTCCCGAGTTGGGTCATTTTTCGTGGCAGGTGATGAGTGAGGTGTCCCTAACCCGGAGGTATAGGAGTTCCTCGGCTCAGTCGGCCTCGCCACTTACATGTACCCACGTTCGCCCCTCGGGACCCTGCTTCTGACATAGCCGGGAGAACGCCAAAGCCCCTTTTTGATCGAAAATTTTTGATGCGGAAAAGTACACCCACTCTCGACACGGAGGGGCGCAGCCCCCGGGCGTCATCCGTGCAGAGGCCATTTGACGGGTCGGGCTCCTGCCCGAATATCCGGCGAGTGCTCGGCGACATCCCTCGGTATGCCGAGCATGTCCGAGGGACTCCACGCAAAGACTTCGGCGTTTGCGCGGAGAAAGTCGACGAGCACTGCTTCCTATTTGGGGTCGAGCCCGGAATCGGTCCGGATCTGCTTGGAGGTGTCGCCACTGGGGTTGAGAGGGACGGCCTTAACCGTCTCCGCTGGCTCGAAATTGCCGGCGTGTCGCTTCACGTCTGGCACCTCTCTGGAGAGGTTCTCCAGGTCGGCGATGAGGGCCTCGGACTCGGCGAGGGCCTCGGCGTACTCCACGCACTCCACGTCGCATTCGAACGCGTGTTTGTACGTGGGGCCGACGGTGATGACCGCGTTGGGGCCCGGCATCTTGAGCTTCAGGTAGGTGTAGTTGGGGACGGCCATGAACTTCGTGTAGCATGGCCTCCCCAATACCGCGTGGTAGGTTCCTCGGAACCCAACCACCTCGAACGTCAAAATCTCCCTTCGGAAGTTGGAGGGCGTTCCGAAGCAGACAGGAAGGTCGAGCCGTCCGAGGGGCTGGACGCGCTTCCCAGGAATGATCCCGTGGAAGGGCGCAGCGCCTGCCCGGACGGAGGACAGATCGACGCGCAGGAGCCTGAGGGTCTCGGCGTAGATGATGTTGAGGCAGCTGCCCCCATCCATCAGGACCTTGGTGAGCCTGACGTCGCCGATGATGGGGTCGACGACGAGCGGGTATTTCCCCGGGCTCGGCACGTGGCCGGGGTGGTCAGCTTGGTCGAAGGTGATGGGCTTGTCGGACCAGTCTAGGTAGACTGGCGCCGCCACCTTCACCGAGCAGACCTCCCGACGCTCTTGCTTGCGATGCCGAGCCGAGGCATTCGCCGCATGCCCTCCGTAGATCATGAAGCAGTCGCGGACCTCGGGGAACTCTCCTGCTTGGTGATCTTCCTTTTTGTCGCCGTCGCGGGCCCTGCCACCCTCTGCGGGTGGCCCGGCCTTGTGGAAGTGGCGCCGAAGCATGACGCACTCCTCGAGGGTGTGCTTGACGGGCCCCTGATGGTAGGGGCATGGCTCCTTGAACATCTTGTCGAAAAGGTTAGCACCTCCGGGGGGCTTCCGAGGGTTCTTGTACTCGGCGGCGGCGACAAGGTCCGTGTCGGCGGCGTCGCGTTTCGCTTGTGACTTCTTCTTGCCTTTCTTCTTGGCGCCGCGCGGAGTAGACGCCTCGGGCGCCTCTTCCGAGGGGCGGCCCTGGGGCTGCTTGTCCTTTCGGAAGATGGCCTCGACCGCCTCCTGGCCAGAGGCGAACTTGGTGGCGATGTCCATCAGCTCGCTCGCCCTGGTGGGGGTCTTGCGACCCAACTTGCTCACCAGGTCACGGCAGGTGGTGCCGGCAAGGAACGCGCCGATGACATCGGAGTCGGTGATGTTGGGCAGCTCGGTGCGCTACTTCGAGAATCGCCGGATGTAGTCCCGAAGAGACTCTCCCGGCTGTTGCCGGCAGCTTCGGAGGTCCCAGGAATTCCCGGGGCGCACGTACGTGCCCTGGAAATTGCCAGCGAAGGCTTGGACCAAATCATCCCAGTTGGAGATCTGCCCCGGAGGCAGGTGCTCCAACCAGGCGCGAGCAGTGTCGGAGAGGAACAGGGGGAGGTTGCGGATGATGAGGTTGTCGTCGTCCGTTCCACCCAGTTGGCAGGCCAGGCGGTAGTCTGCGAGCCACAATTCCGGCCTCGTTTCCCCCGAGTACTTTGTGATAGTAGTCGGGGGTCGGAACCGGGCCGGAAACGGCGCCCGCCATATGGCCCGGCCGAAGGCCTACAGACCGGGTGGTTCGGGCGAGGGACTCCGATCCTTCCCGCTGTCGTAGCGTCCCCCACGCCTGGGGTGGTAGCCTCGGCGCACCCTTTCGTCGAGGCGGGCCCGACGGTCGTGACGATGGTGCTCATTGCCGAGGTGGCCCAGGGCCGCAGGCACGGTGTTGCGCGTGCGCCCGGTGTAGACCGAGGCTTCCCGCATGAATTGGGAAGTCGCGGCATGAGGTTCCGAGGGGTACCCCTGCCTTCGGGAGGCAGAGCTCTCGGCCCGCCGGGCCGCAGCGCCTTCCAGGAGATTCTTGAGCTCTCCCTGGATTCGCCGACCCTCGGTGGTTGATGGTTCTGGCATCGCGCGGAGGAGCATCGCTGCGGCTGCCAGGTTCTGACCGACCCCGCTGGATGCGGGCGGCGGCCTGTCCCTGACGTCGTTGGCGACGCGGTGCTGGAAACCCTGGGGCAGGTGACGTATTTCTCCGGCCGGGGGTTGGCCCGCCCATACCTGCCCGACGTCCCGGCGGATCGACTCGAGCGCTCCTGCTCCGTCGTCGAGCCTGGCCTGCGCCCCGCGGACTTGCTCGAGCTGTGGGTCGTGACCCCCCACCGGAACGGGGACCACAGCTAGCTCCCGCGGGATGTCGGCGCGAGGCACCGTCCTAGGGAGATCACCGTCCTCCGGCATGCCGAGATGGTTGCCTTCGGAGGGATCCCCTAGCTCGACGTGGAAACATTCGCGGCTTGGGCCGCAGTCCTTGTCGTCAAGGCTGCGGCTGCCGTCGGAACAGTCGGAGAGGCAGTAGTCACATGCGGTCATAAAGTCCCGCATGGCACTGGGGTTGCCAAATCCAGAGAAATCCCAACAGACGCTGGGATCGTCATCTTCCTCGGACCTAGAGGGCCCGTAGGTCGAGACGTCCGTCAATCGGTCCCAAGGCGACCGCATACGAAACCCCAGAGGGGTTGCACTCGCCTCAACGTGAGCGCCCGCCAAAGCGAGGTCGCTAGGCGGGTTGAGGCCGAGTCGAAATGACGTAGGATGGGAATCAGTCGGTACCTTTTGGTCGACAAGGAGCGACATAGTCACGTCGGGGACTGATTGCGCCGTCGTCTTGGGTACGAGGGCGACGTCCTGCAGGCCCTCCGCGAGCGTGCTGGCGTCGTCCACTTGCTCGGGATTGGCGTGTCGCGGGGGGACGGCGCTCGCCTTCGTCTCAAACGCGAGGTCGACGCCCAACGCACCCTCCGTTGGGGTGCTGGGGACGTCGATTCGCTCGACAGCCGGCGGAGCGCGGCCTCCTGCTCGGCCTTGGTTGCCCCGCCTCCTCCCCCGATGGCGGGGGAGAGGACGGGGCGAGCTCGAATGTTGTTCTTCCACCGCGCGGGGAAGACGTCGTCGATTCCGCCGCCAGCGGGCGGGCTGTCGGCCGCCATTATCGTCGTCGCGCGGCGGTGGAAGGAGTATCATGTCGTAGCTGCCGTCGAGAGACATGAACTCGAGACTCCCGAAACGGAGCACCGTCCCGGGTTGGAGAGGTCGTTGGAGACTGCCCATCTGGAGCTTGACAGGAAACTGCTCGTCAACACGCAGCAGGCCCCTACCTGGCGCGCTAACTGTCGGCGTTTCGAGACCGGGGGGTCCCTGAGCCGACGAGTGAGTGTGCCGCGTGCCCCAGCCCAGATGGGTCGAGCGCGTGGGCGAGCGTGAAGGGGGGAAAGCGAGGTGGTCGGAGACGGGCGTGAGAGAGGTGGAAATCCCGCGGCCTTCGTGTTCGTCCCGCGCCCAGGTCGGGTGCGCTTGCAGTAGGGGGTTACAAGCGTCCACGCGGGTGAGGGAAGCGAGCGGCCCCGAGAGAGCGCCTGCCCCGTCCTCGTCCCCGCGCGGCCAACCTTCTCTAAGAAGGCCCTGGTCCTTCCTTTTATAGGCGTAAGGAGAGGATCCAGGTGTACAATGGGGGTGTAGCAGAGTGCTACGTGTCTAGCGGGGGAAAGCTAGCACCCTAAGTACATGCCAATGTGGCAGCCGGAGAGATCTTGGCACCCAGCTGGTGTGGTGTCGTGGCTGTCGGAGGAGCAACGGAGCCTGGTGGAGGGACAACTGTCGGAGCGGTTGGGTCCTTGCTGACGTCCCCCTGCTGCCGTAAGGGAGCTGAGAGCCGCCGTCGTCACGGGGCCAGCGGGGCGCCATCATTGCCTATCTGGCGGAGCTAGCCAGATGGGACACCGGTCTTGTTCTCTGCGGCCCGAGTCGGCTCGGGGTAGGGTGATGATGGTGCTTCCTGTTGACGTGGCGGGCTTGTGCCCTAGGTCGGGCGACGTGGAGGCTCCTCCGAAGCCGAGGTTGAGTCTATCTTTCATGGCCGAGGCCGAGCCCGAGCTCCTGGGTCGGGCGAGGCGGAGGTCGTTCGGCAGAGGCCAGGGCGGAGTCCGACCCCTGGGGTCGGGCGAAGCGGAGTTCATCGTCTTTCGGGGCCTAGCCCGAGTCCGAGCCCTGGGTCGGGCAGAACGGAGTTCGCCGTCTTCCGGGGCCTTAGCCCGAGTCCGAGCCCTGGGTCGGGCGGAGCGGAGTTCGCCGTCTTCCGGGGCCTTAGCCCGAGTCCGAGCCCTGGGTCGGGCGGAGCGGAGTTCGCCGTCTTCCGGGGCCTTAGCCCGAGTCCGAGCCCTGGGTCGGGCGGAGCGGAGTTCGCCGTCTTCCGAGGCCTTAGCCCGAGTCCGAGCCCTGGGTCGGGCGGAGCTTCCTATGGCGCCTTTGGCAAGGCCTGACTGCCTGTCAGTCTCACTCTGTCAAGTGGCACTGCAGTCGGAGTGGCGCAGGCGGCGCTGTCCTTCTGTCAGACCGGTCAGTGGAGCGGCGAAGTGACGACGGTCACTTCGGCTCTGCCGGGGGGAGCACGTCAGGATAAAGGTGTCAGGCTACCTTTGCGTTAAATGCTCCTACGACTCGGTCGGTCGGCGCGACGATTTAGTCAGGGTTGCTTCTTAGCGAAGGCAAGGCCTCGGGCGAGCCGGAGATGTGTCCGCCGTTAAAAAGGGGGGCCTTGGGCGAGACGGAAACCCCTCGAGGTCGGCTGCCCTTGCCCGAGGCTAGGCTCGGGCGAGGCGTGATCGAGTCGCTCGTATGGACTGATCCCTGACTTAATCGCACCCATCAGACCTCTGCAGCTTTATGCTGATGGGGGTTACCAGCTGAGAATTAGGCGTCTTGAGGGTACCCCTAATTATGGTCCCCGACAATATATATATATATATATATATATATATATATATATATATATATATATACTACCTATTAAGACTCTAAGGGGTAGGCTGCCTCCCCTAGTTCTGCCTTCAGCCAATCTACACCGTCCATCTATATGCGTCAAATCATCATCGTCCGTCTCGTCGCCTCCGCTTCAAGCCTCCTCACTCCATCGATCGTAACTGCTCCTCTCTCTGCTTCCCTCTTCCTCGACAGCTAGATCCAGCCTTCATTCGCGTCGTCGTCGGCAACAGCTCTGGCCTCCCCCCGACTCTCCTCCCCACAACGCTGCCGCTCCCACCGCCCGCAAAAGCACCACGCACACGGGCGCGGGCGCGGAGACCGACCACCACGGCACCACCTCCTCCTCCGGTTGCCTCCGGCCTCGAACCCGTCGCCGGAGGTGGCCTCCGTCCGTCCAGCTCTGAGCCGGGCCCTTGGAAATCGTTGCCATATCAGATCAACTTCGCCATGGACCCCATCTGCGACCCCCGGTGACGCGCTCCGCCCACCGCCCACCGCCGCCTGGGAATGGCTCGAGCGCTGCTCCCGCTGCGAGTAGCTATAGCTCGCTACCCTCCTCTCCCGGCCTCACCCGCGCTCCTCCAGCCGCAGCCGCTGCCGTTGCTGTGCTGCCACGCGCCCTCCCAGTACAAATCCCAGCTCCGCTTCCTCTCCTCCCTCTCCTCCTCGTCCGTGCCGACCAGCTCAGATGCTCCCAGCGACGGCGGGGGCGGCCGTGACGGGGAAGAGGATGGCGTGAAGAGCGGCGGCCACGTCGATTACTTGGGGATGAGCGACGAGGAGCTCATGGAGCAGTGCGATATGGGCACGTTCAAGGCGTCCGGCCCCGGCGCCAGCGACGCCGCAGACTCCTCCTCGCCCTTGCCGACGCGCACGGTGCGTTCCTGGAGGCGCTGCTCGACCTAAGGCGTGGCCACGCCGCACTCTGGCTGTGCGACACGGCGGGCGCCCAGCGGCACGCTGAGAGTAACCTTGTCTGCCTCGTGTCCCCCGCGCGCCTTGGCGTCAGGCTCCCGCAGGCGGCAGTGCCCGTGGTGCCAGCCAGCGAGCGAGGAATAGCACTTCCTGTTGGCCATAGATGGCGATGAAAGCCAACTGCATCATCCGCACATTTCCCCTAAGTTGCCCGCATACGCTCTGTAGTGGCGGACCATGGCCTCCCGCTTCACCTGCTGGACGCCGCCGACCAAGCACGCCTGTGGCAGGAGCCGCTCGCTTAGACCAGATTGGCGCCCCTTCAGCAGCGTGACTTCTGTCCTTCAAGCTATGAAGGTGAATCACATGCCCTCTTCCTCATCAGATTGTTCGGGTTAGATGCTTTGTTTTTCTTTTTCTTTTCCTTAGCAGTACCTAATTTTGTTCTGTTGGTTTGTTCACGCAACAGCTCGTCGTGTTTGTATATGATGCCCGACAGCTCGTTGTGTTCATATCTGATTCCAGGGCTTCATCTGTATGCTAAAACTGCATGATTATGAAAGATGTTATCCTAGATCTGAATCGCCTAAATGAAAAGCACTAACTTAAACCTGAATTGGAAATTGATGTTGCGATAGTTTTTGAAAACTTCACTAATTAGTTTATTTATATCTTTTCTCACTCCGGATCTGTGCAGACTGCAAATCTCGTAAAATTTACAATATTGCTAGACTAAGTTCATTGAATCTGGACAAATTCATGATTATGTATCTGCTAAAATAAATCCATGCTATTTAGTAAGGTCATTATCATGTTGCCTCTTGCATTACATATAGATTATTTAAGATTGTGGATGCTTGTGTCATACTGTAACTGTAACTGAAACAATAGCTGTGCAGAAACATAGAAAGGTTATCTGCAACTGCGAGACACAAGCATTTCCTATGGCATGACAGGGACACGTATTTGGGCAGTGGTGGTTCATGGCCAAGGCACAGTTCCATGACCAGGGCGACGTGCACAACATCGCCATCGAGTGCAGTGGTGGTGTGAGGACGTGATACCGATGTGGAAATTACTATTGCCATCGACGACGAGAGCACTTTACTAGATCTTCTTAGGTAAATTTCTTACATTCTGTTGGTTAATTGGTTGGTTCTTATATTATTTATAATGTTCAGTTGTGTGACAAATGTTGTAGCATAAATAAATAACTATAAACTTCTCCCCTGATTACTATGTCTAAAGACCATCATAAATTATGATATTTAAAATGTAATTAGTTAAGAAAGTGCAAAACCTATCATATAGCTGTCTTAACTTCCCAAGAAAAGCTTAAAAAATGACAGGCACAATGCAGGCATATCTGATATGAGAAGTGGAGGACGTCCTGGGCTCCTAAGGATTTCTGAGTGCTTGTTTATGAAGACTTCATATATTGTTGCATAATACACCTACTTCTGTAGATGACTAATATCTTTTTTTCCGAGTGGCAAAGAGCTTAACTTTAACATTATGCTAGGATAACTTACTAATTTGTTTTTTACAAGTTGTTTTGTTCTGACTGATGTTATAATGATCCATTCAACTTATGTTAAGCTACAAGCACCACCATATAGTTTCATGAAAAAAAACTTCATTTGAAATGTTTGGCGTCCAGATGCAACTTAATTTTAATTAACAACACAACATATAGCCATATATATGTTATTGTTACACTATTTTTTTCCGTTGCAACGCACGGGTACTTACCTATAAACTAATAAACATACACGAGAATTTGTATCAGTGCAGTATTAATGTTAGGAACTGGAAAATGAAGAGTAAATTCTACAGGACAACGGTGAAACCTAGCAAACTACTAGAATGGAACATATTGCTTCTTTTAAGACAAAAAAACCAACTAGAGACACTATTTACTTATAATAAATACTTCTGAAGATAGAATAATGTTTTGCACTCACACTGCATTTTGAGTGTCGTATAGGCGGATTGATTCATCGTCACTAGCTGTCACAAGATAGTTGGTAGCCTTGCTGTGAAAATCCATAGAACTAATTCTACCATTCTGAAATAGAATTATGATATACCAAAAGAATCAAATGAGTATAGTTGTAGTATGTCCAATGTATATATAGAGATGTGCACTTGAAAGGGATGGGCATAGAAAATATAAATCAAACAAACTTTCAAGTCATAGAACACACCATGAAACCTTTTTAATGATTTCTTTCAACTGGGCATGGCCATTACAACATATTGATAGTTACAGGCTCCAGCTTGAAATCTCAGTGCTGCTAGCCTATTATGTGCCAAGTTTATTGAAAAATTCATAGTGGTACTTTATTCAATACATCTTGCATTATGCATATACATAGTTGTACCATTGCAAGTACAGCTAATGAATATGAACTCCAATCTCATCAGGCCACGACATATGGCTAGACCCGTCAGGAAGTTATAGGGTCCAATGCACCTTCTCAGCCCTCTCATTCACATTCCTACAGCAATCTAAACTGGACTAACATTTTCAACAAATCAAAGTAATTCAATTACCCGGGGGGGAGGTCAAAATAAGTATCCCTTTAAAAAAACTTTTGTTAGCCCCTGGGGTTATCTTACATTGCAAAAAGTAGGATTTTTGCAATCAACAATTTCTTTACCCGCCGCAGATGCATCCATACGCGTCGCCGTACACCAAGATGTCGGTGTCGCGAGCGCCCTCCCCCAACCTTTGCCACTTCACTTTCTGGTTCACCTGCAACCACCATGTGCATGGAGAAAAAAAGGAGACAACGACGAGGGGTCAACGGGAAGTCTTCGAGCACGGTAAGATAACCTATGTGGCATCTTTGGTAACCCATCAACATAATTGTTATTTGTTTATTCTGTTTTACTTTCATATAAAAATGAGTGGTAATGCATATTATCTGCCTGTAAGATTCACTCTCTTTGGATCGGTCTTGCTGCCCTCATTCTGGTAACCATTTCGGATACTGGGAGGAGTAAAATCTTAGGTTTGAGATCTCTTTCAAGTCAAACTAATCATGGCGGTTAGCTTGGCTTTGTGATTCAATGGATGCGGACCTGTGCGTAGAGTCACAAATTAGTTAAACTGAATTAGGCTCTTAGTTTTTTCATTTTCTTTTTGAGATTTGCATTAGGACCTGTGTGCATTTGGATAGTTGCTAGATTTAGTAGAGTGCCATCCAGTTCGGTTGGTGATATTTGCAGGTGTGTGTCCACACAACTTCTGTGGGTTCTTTACTGAATTGTTTGTGATTTTGGGACTCTTTGATGGCTACTGATTTGCCTGCAAATAGGCTTTGTTAGACAAGTGGATTATATTTTCCATGAAATTTGTAGTATTTTTACTGGAACACTTGTTTTTTCTATCTACAGCGACAGATGACGAGGAGGCATACAACCTGCCTACGTTCCAAGGGTTCACCTTTCGGGCAGTTGCGGCTGGCTGCATCAGGGTTTGGGATGGAGAACATCGTGTATGAGCATGGTGAGAAGGAGCCCAATGTGGTATACAAGGGGAAGCTCGATGCCCAGCGCCACATTGTTGTTAAGCTCTCCAACCACTCTGCCTGGGCAAAAAAGAAGGCGAATGCCCAGAGCCACATCGTTCCCGGTATTCCATTCGCCTTCTTTTTTACGCTTTCTAATTATGTGCATCTTGTGGTGGGTGTAATTGGTAGTTCAAAACCTGGTTGTTTATTTTGAGTATTGTAGATACAATGGCAGTTTAGAACATCGTGTTTGAGCATCGATAGAACCGACGTCCCATGGTATTATTTTGTCAACTCCAAAACTTTTCTTCAACCTACGCATAACCATTTTGAAGCAGATATGTTGAATTGATTAATTGACGAGGGGAGGAGCTAACAATTTTGGTGTCTTCAGAGTTTAGCATGATTTGCTGAGATTATACAATGGCCAAGTGCTGTGAAAAACAGACTGACGACTACTGGAGATTATACTATGGCCATGCAGATGTGTGCCGAGATGATCTATATAACCATCAAAACTACTAAATGAGGGCTCTAACCTTAGTATGAAGCCCAGGCAGCTGCATCAGGGAATGAGACACCTGCAGGAGCAAGTTCTGATGCACTAGGTTCCATAGCATAATGCATTGAGGCAATCTGCTACTGTCTGCATTTAGCAACAGTTTTTGAACACAATCTGCAGCTTTATTAGCAACTACAATCAGGTTTCCATAAGGTTTCATAGATATAATCTACAGCTCTAACATGCTTCATCTCTTTTTTTTCTCATGGCATTGTTCATCCACCTAAAAATACTGGAGAGTATGTGCACCTTTAAATCCACATGAACCTGGCAACTTAAATATTCGGCCTTACATGGGAGGTACATGAAGCTATTGTTTCTGGATATATCTCTTTTGTTTAGTGCCTTGTAAAGTTATTTTGATGACCTATTTATTGAACTGTCTTTACTGATCTGTTTTGGAGTAGTGAAAGTTTCTCTATGTGGGGGTGGGTTATCGGCACTTCGAGAAAGAAAACTCTCACATCTCTATTTTCTATGGCAAAAATGGTTGGCATCGTCATACCTGAACATACTCAGCAGGAGCAACATTATGGTTTCCAATCACCCTCTCGTTTGAAAAGGTACTTAACATTGTTACAGTGCCCATATAAATTAGGCATGTCTGATCTTTTGAGTTATTTAATTTCTATTTTTTGGTGAAATAGAAATTCTTAAATTTGTTAACCATGCACCATGCAGTATTTCGCATCATTTGAATTTGGAGAAGAAATTTCCAATGTGTTTGGAGATTTGAAAGATGACAATGGATCCGATACTGGCATTAATTTTGATAACATTTTTTTGGGCAATAGTCCATTTTACGCATATACATTACCAAAGAAAATAATGCATATTGATAATTATTTTAGCCAAAAAAGAAGGGGATGATAGTATATCATTTTAACACATGGTAGGGGAATGCTTCCAATTATTTACTTGGTGCTTATCGGGATGTTTGTTGTCACAGGAGCTTCTGAAGTATAGGGATGCAGCAAAAATGGTTGCTGTTGAAACCACGCAAGAAGCTGCTATGGCAGAGATCCTTGTTCGATGTTTAAGGTAATTTTTTCCAAGCATATAACTTGTATTATCTTGCCACTACTAATTTATCTGTAGTTCGAGCCTTTAAGGCGTCCAAAACTGCCACCATATGAACACTCTACTTGATAGGTATGCTCTGCAATTTATAAAAAAGAAATGAACAAAACATGTCAATATTGTAAAATTTGGTATTATGCAATTTGAGGTTGGTCTGACCATTGTATTGCTAACCCACTTAGACCTTATGGAATTGTAGGAACAAATGCCTCTGTGGAATTGTAGGAACAAATGCATCATGTCCAGCACCACCAGATGCAGTGGAAGTGCGGCGGCTCCAATCCCATCGTGTCCAAGGCTGTAGACGAGATGATTGGTGTCACTGTCCCGAGGAAAGCCCGCTCCGGTAGGCACTCGTACCATGCTCAAAGAGCAGAGTTTTCACTCCGGCGGTTTCATCTGGATGGCTGATGATATTCTTGGCTGTGCTTTTGTGCTCTTGACAGCTTCAACGAAACGTTCTTCGCATGAGTGGCCTGTCTCTGGCGGCGGAACAAGTGGAAGCAGCACCGGTGCAGGAGACGGCTCGCAAATTCAACGGCCTTTGTCACGGCCAATCTCTCCAGAGTCAGCCTCCACATCGCTGCCCTTTTAATCATTAGATATGTGAATTATCTTAATGACACCATGTTTTTCGCAGGAATCGTTTGGGTGGGTGGTGACGGTATTGTATCG
This sequence comes from Zea luxurians, assembly GCA_029449295.1. Lineage (NCBI taxonomy): Eukaryota > Viridiplantae > Streptophyta > Magnoliopsida > Poales > Poaceae > Zea > Zea luxurians. Next base: position 5,572,586 of record JAOPSE010000103.1, on the reverse strand, counting down.
TTCCTCCTCCATTCTTTTTTGTTTTCCAATTATTTACTAATACGCTCCCGGACTTACTTATAACTGCTCTCTTTGCACCGTTGTAGCACTGCTCAGCTACGACACTAGCGTTGGGGCAGGCGTCCTAATCATGTACTGCTCTTTCAGTGCAGAGTGTTTTAAGGTAGGCTTGCCACTATGCGTTGGTCCTCATGTGTGTTTTGCGTTGTCAATCCTCTGCTTTGTCCATGCAAGTTTGTTGTTTCAAATAAATCAGGATTCATGGTTTTGTGTGTTTGCCTATTTTTTATTTCAGCTGGTTCTCAGGTAGCATAACATTGTGGCGATTTTTCGCTACGGAAGGTTATGCGATTGTCCTCATGTGTGTTTTGCGTCTGGTGTGTGTACTGCTAGACGCACGCGCTTGAGCCATTGATTTACACAACAGAAGAACGAAGCTTTGCTGGTTGTCACCTATGGTGTCGTTGGACTGAAATGTGCTGGCAGCCTGCCAACCCGCCAATGCATGCGAATGTGCTCTATATGGACCCCAGCTTAGCGGTTGTGATCTTGCTATAGTCCACAAGCAGCTTGCAATTCTCCTAATTGTTCTCGAAGTGATGCTCTCTCAAGCAACCTTGTTCTATCCTTTTTCCTGATTATGTATGTGATGCTGAAAGAGGGTGTCAACATTCAGTAATGAAGCTAATTTCTGTATTTTTTAATGTTAATATGGTGGTGGTGGCCTGGCCTACATTTTCTCAGTAGGAGGCCATGGCTGATGTTGGAGTTGCTGCTGGGCTTCCTCAGGACCTTGGCCTTGCATCTCAAACAGTGAGTGTTCATTCCATTAAGATATTGTTGTGATCCACTCTTTGCATATGCTATGTGATCCACTCTTGGATTTGTGGTTAGCTTTTCATGAGATTGAAATCTTGTGCCACTTGATGCAACATATGCTAAATTAGATCAGTATTGCTATTACTGAAGTAATCATGAGCTAGAATTTACTTTACCTAAGTATTCAAATGGTGGCCTCATAAATAATGTCGTGACACTTGAACTTTAGTGATGCTTTCCACTGATAAGCTGAATAGGATTGATTAAGTTGTGTGATAGAGCAACATGGGTCTTCTAATACAAGTTTGTTACACATAAATCCGGACGTTCTCAAGTATACCGGAATATGTGCTTTATTTATTCAAAATAATTTCATGTATAATTTACTTCTCAGAAGATGAGATGTCATCATGTATCACATATGAAAGAAGTACTATCCAAGTTGTCATATGTGTATGTTTCATTCGACATGACATGCTAAGGGTTGCATTTTAAATGTGGTTTTAATATGCTGAAAGTAACTTACAGACTGTCCATTAGTTATCTCGCATCATATTTTGACATTATTACAAGATGGATTTCAGCATTAGGAGTATCAGATAGTTGTCCTAACATTCTCGAGCAAAACATAATAAATTGTATGAATGCTGCCGATTTATTTCATTGTGGTTTTAATATGCTAAAAGTAACTGGCAGACTGTGCATTAGTTGTCTCTCATCCTATAAATATTGGCCACACTCCAGTTTCTCTTATTAAGTGCTCCATTGTTCCTTGACATCTCTGTTTGAGTTGCCTTTTTTTCATCTCTATTTCAATCTGCCTTTTGAATGTCTAGCATAGTGGCATCCTTGGAGTTATGAGATTACTCTATTTTGTTACAGAGCCGAAGAGCATTTACCAAATACATTGTGACAAGCTCTAATATACAAAGTTAATACTCTAGCTTCTTTTATCTTGTTTTTCATAATCGGTATCCCTGACACTTCATAAATATGTTTGTTGTAATGTTATGTCCTATAGGCTCTTGGATTTGCAATGCATTCAGTTGCTCATGTTTCGCTTATTTTGGCTTCTTATAGAAATAAAGGACAGGTAACTTACTGCTTGCATGTAAAAAGCTGCTACAATTTTATCTATCCTTCTCTGTCCAAAGTTGATAAAGTACTCACAATGGTATGTTATTCCTTCCCACTAAGCTTACTTAGTTGCTCTTAGGAAGGTCCGCATGTTGCTTGTGGATTTGCCATGCCCAATCCATCCAAATCAAACTTGACATCGACCAAAAAATGACTTCCGATATGTTCAATTACACAAGATCTGTTTAGTATGTTCAAATATTTTCACAAGTTCTCAGTTGTCATGCTTTTAAAATGATCTCCTTTTATAGTTTAAAATGTGATAGAGCCAAACATTTTTTCGCTCAATTGCACTATGATATATCATTTGGTTAGCTATTTTCTGTTTTTTAAGTCTATCCTTTTCGTGGTTTAAGCAAGTGAACCAAACACTAATCAAAAGATTCAAAACTATATGGAGCAGGTGCTGGGTGGGTCGGTGCCAAGCGCCAGGCAACGGCAGCAACGGGACCTCAAATGAAGTGCTCCTCGGGGAATCGCACCACTATTAGGAAGTATCAGGAGAAGAAGGCCGACACTGTGTCGCTGAAGGAGGATGTGGTACATCTCAGGACGATCAACCAACAGCTCGTGAAGAAGCTCCATAGCCACACAACGCTTGAGGCAGAGGCTCCGCTGCCTGCCGTCAACATTAGGGGCAAATCGAGGGGGAGATTGGCACGTTTCTGTACTAGATCCCAAAGGCCACCACCTTACGCAATCAAGCTTGACAAGAAGAGGATAAGAAATCCCCACATCAATGTTATTGAGTCCTTTACCAATTCATCTATTATCTGGATATAGTTACGTGTCCATGCATATATCTCTAATACTATGAAGAATTTAAGGGGTAAGCTTCCTCCCCTGGTTCTGCCTCCCGTTTGAATTGTAAGATCTTGGGATATTTTCTAAAGATTTGTATATATTTGTAATTTATTGTGACAGTCTTAGCATTGAAATGATGCAATTGACATGACATTATTAAAATCATATATAGAAGTCCGTGTGATACTAATGGTTGCAATGTAGTGGTGAAACAACTAGATTAAAATAACAAAATTTATGTATGGCTAGGATTATAAATAGATTACGAAACATTTTCTCACAATAATATAACACACATCTGTACATAAGTCATTATGGTATTATATGTTCCCGTTGCAACGCACGAGCACTCACCTAGTATATATATATATATAGTATAACGAGAGTCCTGGGCTTTGGATATTAAAGAAAACCCAGGTCGGTTACGTGGTCTGGTCCGCTGAGACAAGCGCGCCTGTGTTTAATGTAGTCCAGACAGACGGCATGCAGGACAAACGACGCCATTACGCGGTTGGTTTAATGGCAAGGTGGTAAACATATGGAAGTGGCGCGGAATTATAGGGAAATTATAGGGAATAGATTCCATATGCAAACGTGCTTACTCTGTTACGTGGGCGCGGAATTTATGGATCTTGCATGGGGTGTAATGGCGGCAGGTAAATATAATGTAGAATAAGATATTGAAAGATATGGCATAAAACCGATACTGTATAAATGTTGCATAAATAGTATATACCGTTTGGCGTAAAATATTGTGTCATTGTGCATAAGTAGTGTATTATGGATATTAGTTTTACATGTACATCGCTTGAATATCGGGACGGTTTCGGAAATAATGGAAATACCCTGGAAACGTGGATGCGGTTACTTGTATAGTATCCGTGATTTCCTTTCATCCAAAAATACACCACAAAGCCTGCATAACTATTTGGAGGTGGAGATGGCTGGCTCTGGAGAGTCGCCGACGATGGTAGGAGATGGCGTTCGTCTTGATCCAGAGACAGAGGGAGTAGTTGATGGTAACTCACTGGTCACACCACCTCCTGCTCTACCAGGTCCTGTAATCGACGAGATGAGCATAGGGGAAGAAGGAGAACAAAGGGTTCGACCTCCTATGTCCAATATTAGCTCCAGGGAGATGGATACGCCTCAAATACTGCATTCACATGTAAGTCCAATTGTTGTATTTGATTCTTGATTGATTAGATTGTTATGATCATATTCCATGGTACAAACAACAATGTCAATGAATTTGCAGAAAAAAAACATTGATCTAACTATAGTGCCAACGGTAGGGATGACTTTCAAGGATGTTGATTATGCATATAAATTCTATAAAAGGTATGCATATGAAGTTGGATTTCCATTGAAGAAATACAGAGAGAAGACATTCAGTAAGTGGATAAATTGTTCACGTGAAGGTAAAAGTGCACCAAAATCAAATGATACACCTAGGATGAGGAATAGGACTTCGGGGCGTACGCAATGTAAGGCTGGAATAAAATTAAAAAAAATAGATGATGATGAAAAAAAATGGTTGTAGCTACAAAAATTGAACTGGTAAACTTGGAGCATATCCATGAGTTCATAACTGACGAAGCAGAGAAACAACATTTACGTTGCAACAAAAGTAGGGATGCTGAGTTCATAAATTTTGTTGATGCAATGCATGATAGCCGAGTGCCGCAACATTGCATAGTTGATTTTATATCAGAAATGCACGATGGGCCAGGGAATGTACCGGTAACTGCTCAAGATCTGAAAAACATGTAAGCAATATTTTTATGTTTCATGTGTATATATTAAGTGCCATAAATATTACTATAGTAAATGTTTGTATAATCATTTTTTGTGCAAACAAATGTAGGAGGGCAGCAAGGAGACGAGAAAACTGCGCAAATGATGTAGCCAAACTTTTGGCTTTCTTTACAGAATGCAAGAAACAGAATCCACAATTTTTTTGTGATTTTCAGTTAGACAATGATGGGAAAATAGTGAGTATTTTTTGGTCACACACAAGTATGCAGGGGGAATATGCAGATTATGGGGATGCTGTGACATTTGATACAACACACAAGACAAATATATATGATAAACCACTAGGCATGTTTGTTGGAGCTAACAACCATCTGCAGTGTACAGTGTTTGGATTTGTTTTGTTGGGAGATGAAACAGTGCAGACTTTTGAATGGGCTTTCAATTCATTCAAAACATGTATGGGATGCTAGGGTTCGAGAGTTATGCTAACAGGTATGTGGTATGTCACTTTGTTATGCAAAAAAGTGAATTAATTTATTGTGAAAGTAAATTAATAGTTTGTGAGAAATTGCAGATCAAGATCCTGCAATGCCAATTGCTCTAAGAACTGTATTTCCAAAAACAGTTCACAGGCTGTGTTTATGGCATGTCTAGAACAGATTTATGCTATTCTTAAATGAGATATATGCAAGGTTTGCTGATAAGGATTTTAAAACAACATTCCAATCTATTATACATCATCCATTAACTCCTCATGAGTTTGAATGTGCCTGGGAAATGATGCTAGAGGAGTTCAATCTTCATGAAGATATGACTCTACGCAAATTATATGAAATAAGGAAAGAATGAATACCAACATTTTTTAAAAATGACTTCTGTGGGGTAATGGTATCAACACAACGAAGTGAGAGCATGAACAGATTAGTGAAGCAATCACATGTAGATGCGAACACCCCTCTGCATGAGTTCGCTAAACAGATGATGAAAATGTTGCATAGCAGGAAAATGAAAGAATCAAAGGAGGCATTGATGAGCAAGGTATGTCGTGCTTGTTATCAATAACGTATGGCATACATGTTTATGTAAATACTTTGTTTAATTATGATAATAACGTCTTATAGGGAACAAGGACAACAGATACATTGTATAGGTTCGAAGTGAGAGTCTCTAGAGCATACACCAGAGCTGTTATGAATAGATTTGAGGAATCAATGAAATACGCCACTGCATACAAAATATTAAAGGACACAGACGGTTGTGATAAAGATTGGATCGTACAACATACAAAAAGGTCTAATAAAATTGTGTGGGGACAACATCAATTCAAGATAACATCGGACATAGATGCTGGGGAGTATACATGCGAGTGCAAACAGTGGGAATATACAGGTTTGTACATATTGTGTTGATTAAAATAATAAATTTGCATACTAAATAATTTGTTGATTGTAGTACAAATTAATGTATATCTTCAAAAAATAATGGTTGGTTTTCATGTTTTAAGGTCTATTGTGTGTTCATCTTTTAAGAACCTTCATGCATCTTCAAGTTGAAAAGATACCTTCAAAGTATATATTGCAAAGGTACACTGTCTTGTCAAGAAAAGATGTACCGTTTGAAAGAATTGATAAGAGCTTCAGGGGAAAGGATGGAGTTACTAAATCATACAGACAGAAAATGTTGCTAACGAAAACAATGAAAGTGGTTCGCCAGGCGTGTATGTCAAAAGCAGGGTACGACAAGGCAATGGATGTGTTGGATGAGCTCGATGGCGTTCTATGTCGATTAGAGCCAGATATTGGATGTAATGAGTCATGTGATGTTAGTGATGATGAGGAAAACCAGGTAATAAGATTCCAGTTTTTAAATGTTATACTATTTGTAACATATAGTATCCATAGTAACATATTATTTGTACCAGGAAGGAGAATTAAATAATAATAATGTTGGCGATGGGATGGAAGATGACAATACAATTACATGCCATAAAATGGTATGTTAAAGATAAATATATAATCTTGCATGAAGTATTGTATATAATGAATATATAAAATCAATGAACTAGGCAAATTTTATTTTGTAGGATGAGGATAAAACCATGACTGGATGTGAACATGTGTTAATATTAATAACAGCTGGTAACTAGGTACATATTAAAAAAATATTGTTCATTGGTATATAATGAAAATATATGTTTATGCTGTATGGAAATGTTGATGTATTTGGGTTGGGCTATATAGGTGGACAACATGAGAATTCCACCTGAGGTTGGTGATACAAGTTCTCCGTGTCACGTAGCACATGAACAAATGGAACATATTGGTGCATCCTCAGAAGCTAAAAAGGTGAGCATTGAGAAATGATTTTACTGATTGGTAGAAAGATACTTTATGTAAATATGTGTATACTAATTAATAACTTCTTTTATTATACAGAGGTTGAATTTTAATGTGGATGTTATAAATCTGAGTATGCCGGATCGTGCAAGACCAAAAGGATGGACAATAAAAAACACAGAAGATAGGATTATGAAACTAGGTGCGAAAGGAGAAAAAAGAAGAATATGAGATGCCAATTGTGTGGAATAGCAGATGGACATAACAGCAGAACGTGTCTGTCTGTAGAAGAGAACAGGGCAAGACTAGCAAAACTGGCTAATCGAAAGAGAGGATGACCGGCTGGATCAAGACTAAACAATAAAACAGAAACAACGACTGCTAAAAAACATCGTATTGATGAAGTAGAAAATGAATAAGCTGCTGAGCATATGGAATTGGGTGAATAATTTGAAGTGTGACTAAAGAGTGGTCGATGTAGTATAAATTTGTAATAGCACAATGACCTATGTTTTAGTTTTTGGAAAGTAATTGTTGGCATGACTGGGTTATATAATGCGTTGATATAATACTATAATATGTTGCGTAAAACTAGACCATTACACAAATTATGAAACTGAATATATACCAAAAATTGGCATTGAACGTTTAGCAATCGGCTGATCTGGACATAAATGGTATATAAACTCAATACACTTAACATAACTAAGCAAATGGGAGTACATACTTCGGGTTTCACACTACATCTACACCAGAAAGGTTGTAGCATAGGCACTGGTCACAGTTATCATAATTAGCATGGTAAATGTGTAAAAAAGGAACCTAATGTATATAAAATAAGGAAGTATATAGGTTGCATAAACTTGAATATTAAAGATAATATGATAATAGAAATACGCCAAACATTGGACGAAAACAATTAACCATCTCACAATCTGGAAATGAAAAGCATATAAGTTCATAACAGATAACATAACTAGACAGTCTGGTAACACTTATGTTTTACACACTTGAAATAAAAACTGATACGAAGTAGCATAGATACTGGACACAGCGAACATAAGTGTCATGGGGAGTATCATACACATGAGCAACACCTGACATAAGTGACTTAAGAAGTAACATAAACAGTTTGGGGATCCCATAGGGAATCATGTTCAGCTATGATATCTAATTCTTGGCTTTCAAACAACGCCGTTTCCTTGGAACATACTTGAAAGGCAGCAGTTCTGTAGGGAGGGGGTAAACCCTGTTGTTGAGATGAAAGGTCAGGTAATGCAGAACAAAAGTACGTTGGTCCAATGGTTCATCCTGAAATAGTCATAATAGTTGAATTAATGCTAAGAATAAGTATGAAGGAGTAATATATGCATGATCAGAACACTAATTTAGTAACATACCGGTACAAAAAATTCTGATAAGTCGCCATCATCAAAACTGTAGTATCGGAGGAAGTTTGCGACAAAAAAACCACAATCATTTGACCCTGGTAACATGGTTGGACAATTGGGAAGAAGCCCAATCTTGTAGTTGCCAAACTTTAGTAAACTTGTATTTGGTCGAGCTTCATGTAACGCAATGCTAAGTCTTCTCATTATTAATCTAGACCAAGGTATCTTCGTTCCATTTATCAACAATTGATCATTGTGGATTTGTTTCCAAGTAGTGCCTCCAAGCAATGTCCCATAAGGATTTGAATCTAAAATGTCTATTCGACGAAGTTGAAAGTTGATTGCATAAAGGGTCCAATGACTACGGCGTAGCATAGGAACCAGGATCTGTTAAGATATATGTATAAGTTTATGAATGAACAATAATAGGTGTATGGAAAATTAAAGATAACGTAAAATATAACTTATGACCAACAGAATATTAAAATATTCTTACAAATAAAACTGATTGGGGCTCACCAATTTTATTTGGTTCAGAACTTCATCTGGAGGAAGCGCCGGTTCTAGTTGTTCTTTAGGAACTGATGTTGAGAGGGGCTGGGGATTTGAACTGTGCTATTCGAACTCCTCGATATTCAAAACGGTCTGGACAAAAAATATATTGATTAGTATTATATATTTATACAGTAAGGGTTGAAATATGATACAAAGTTGAAGAGAAAAAAAATACCCCAATATTGACATTTAGTATTAGAGTGTTGATTATGGTATCTGGATTGTATAATACATCATCATCACAAATACAGTCGATAAATCCCTGCATGAAAATGTTCTCAAGGCATTTATTAGGGCCAAACGATAGGACAACATCCAGGACAGAACCTCTAAATCCTCCAAAATCAATGATAGTCCTGGAAAAAATGAAACTTTAATTACAAATCATCTAATTATACTTAATTGAAGTTTGAATAACGAATACATACATGCTCAGATCTAGTTGTCCTAATAAAATGAACTTAAATAGTTGGCGAGCACATTCTTCACGTGATACGTGGGGAGGTTCAGCATCTGCAGATTTAGAGGAAATATCCTTTGCAACAAGTTCAGTAGTTGTCTGGTATATATATTTGTTAGTAATCAATGGCATAAATAATTATGTATTGTAGTGTACATATATAAAAAATATAAGAAGATGAAACAACATGACTTACTTCTGTCAATGGGGTTTTGTCAAACTGTGGTGCACCAGATACGGGAGTATCATGTTTAACAGTTTTTTGTCCTTCCTGAAAAACAATAAAATTATTAATATAAACGTAATCAAACATAGGTTATAACTAATATTAACATAATATGATGAAGGTATAAATACTGACAGTATTTATGTTTGGTGTTAATTCAGAAACAACAATCTTGTCGGTTGTGGGAGCCTAGTGAATAAAGTAAATAAAAACATGCATATATATTATTGTTACTTGCATAAATTGTAATTGAAAATATAATAAATGTGAATAAAGGAAAACAAACATTTGATTTTGGAGTCTTGTCAAATATAGGGGCATCCATAACTGAATTTTTTTCACTAACGTTTCCACTGACAATCTGTAATGGTAACATATGAAATTTGAGTAAACAATAACTTGTATGCTATATTTAATATATGATTTATATATAAAGTTTGTATGAAAAAACTTACCTGTTCTGATACTTTGATATCATCAGTAGGAACATATATTTCCTGATCATGTTGCTGATTATCAGGGGTTGGAACAGGTGGAGTGGATACTGGAGCATTTGTTGGAGGCATTGAGGTAGTGGGGGGATATCTACATTTGGAAAATATAATAATAAAGTAGTTGTTACTGAAATGTACCAGAAATATAAATGTATCGTTATAAAAAAAATGGTTAAACATACATCATCGCAAACTACATCAATATACTATCGGGATGCATAAAATAAATGAGAGTTTTCAAAATAAAATCAACTGAAAGGTGTTGGTGACTGTATGAGTGAAAATTAATGCATAAGTTATATATACAATGCTGCATAAAATAAAGTATTTGAGATCGTATAACTAAATATAATTTTCCCCGCAATAATTCGTGAGCTTGATTAATTTTAAAAAAATAAACATAAATAATAAAACCTTCTTGCTGTGAATCGCGCTGCGTTGCAGCCCTCAGGACTTCATCGATCATTTCCCCAAATGTTTCAGATAGTTCAATCTGCTTCGAAACAATCATCTGATGGCTCAGCTGAAGAGAATCACAGTGCTTATCCACCTCTTTGTCATGAGCATCAAACATTGATTCAAACATTGGTCGATGCTAGGAGGGCAAACATTTCAACTTGTTGCCAATCAAATGCCTGATACGTGGCACAAATATGTTGAAAACGTCAGAAACGGCCCGTTCTGGTGCAATGATGTAACACGTTTCTGAACGGCTACGGAACTGTATAAAGCCCAGTTACAACTGTTAGCAGTAATTAAAATTGTAACATCTGCATAACAGAAAAAAATGTTTATGTCTAACCTCTGCATGGCCGAATGGTTCACCAGTTTTACGGGGGGGGGGGGGGGGACGTCTGTCACCCCTAGCCAAATATCTTATGGTCTCATTATCAAAAAACTTAATGCGAGGAGTACCATATTTGTTATCAGGAGATGCAGGGTGATGTAAGTGATCAAGATAGTAAATCTAAAAAAAATAATGCAAAAATATATAATTAGTACAAAACAAATATTTGCATATCATATATATGCACAGTAAACAAAAGAATTACTTACTAGAACAATGAGTGAACATCCATATATTGTTGCAGTAATATTTGTTTTGTTCCTTTTGTGCCAACGTGTGGCAGCATCACACAAATCCATGTAAACTAGTTGACACCAGTCAATATCAGCCATTCGGGCCATGTTTGAAGTCATTAGTACCTCATTGTTTGTAATGCCCCATGAAGCAGATGGAAAAAGAAGTCGATTGAATAGAATCAGAAAAAAGCATCTGATTGATAACTCATCATCATTGCCAAGCACTATCTTGTCCTGAAGCTTGACAACATCAAATTCTTCTTTACCAACTTTGAGATCAAGTCTCAGTTTTGCAGCAGCATCCACTTCACCATACCAATCAGTAAACTCCCTGCCCCCTCCAGCACATGGCAAACCCAAAATAAGACGAATCGTCTCTTTTGTTATCTTCAGTTCCTTGCCAGCCCCTGGGCGTATGGTCATGTCATGTGGATCCAATTTATCCATCAACCACCTGATGAGAGATCTGCTCTCTAAGGCATCAGTTCGCAAATCAAATATACTGGAAAATCCCAACCTAGCGACTGCATCGCGCTGCCGATCGCTCATTATCCAAGTTGAGACAATAACATCATAAGGAATGCAGCGGATATTTAATTTCTGAAAGCATAAATGAATATGCATTAATACACAAAGTATATATATTGTTATAACTAAGGATACTATATATACATACAAGTGATATTTATTAGAGACTTGTAAATAACTAGTCTACAACACTAAAAAAATAAACAACATACTTTGAGATAATAATATACATAAATGTAACGTGGGGGGAAATACAAAATTGATTGGGCACCAAAATTAACACATAAATAAACAGAAATATATACATAGTACCTGGGATTTTCTAGGAGTCTTCTGTTTAGACTTGACATCTATATCAAACTTTGGACTGCTTTTCACACTCGGAACTTGTGGAGAAGGGACTTTTATCTTCTTTGCAATGTTTTTTCTGAAGGGGAAGGTGAGGCTGATCTGAATTGACGCTTCAAAGATGGAGCATCCATGAAATCATCATCGGACAGTGTGGATGGAGCAGAAGGAGGATTTCTTTTTACACGACAAGCTAGTGCCTTTCTGCAAAAACGATGAACTGGTGCTGGTTGTGGCTCAGTCTGCTTTTGATTATGTGGATTATCATCTTGATGTGCTGAGCTGCTAGATCGAGTTCGTCTGGAAATGTCAACGAAAAAAACCTCCTGACTTGACTCAATGGTTAGTCTTTTTGGATTAGTTGGAGGGCGATCAACAGATCTCATGATTAAACACTGAATAAATCTGTTGAAAAAAGTTGTTTTTATATACAATGATTTATGCATGAATATATTCCAAAAAAATCTAATTTTTACTATAACTATCTACAATGCATACTACATAATACTAAATGGAGTTACATAACTTAAACTACCTTTTTCCATTTATATGACAACATTTAATGAACAATGGTTATATACAAACATAAAGATTAATTTAATATTTCATATAATTGTAACTGGAGCATGATAAAATAAGTGCCTTTTTTGCATCAACTAACTATACAACATATTTTAATAACTGGTTCATAGTAATATACACATTTAGCTGATATTCAAACATGAATATTTAAATAACTTTTGCATAAATAACAGTAGCTGTATGTATTTATATATAATAAACAGGAGTGTAAACTACTGATTCAAGTAGATAGAACAATGCAATTATGCTTATTATCTTGCCCAATGTTCATAAACATCTGTACAAATGAGCATAGACAGTATTGACGATATGCATATATATCAAATCCAATAAGTATATTTTATATATAATAAAACAGGTGTGTAAACTAATGATTCAAGTAAATAGAACAATGCAATTATGCATATTATCTTGACCAATATTCAAAACATTTGTACAAATGTGCATAAACATTATTGACGATATGCATATATATCAAATACAATAAGCATATACGTGTTACTAATATTGTGTAAAGGTACTCTCTGCAAACTCGTGAATAAATACCTGATCCACAGCCTTTGTCTAGGTCTATGAATGCCGAGCGATACAGTGGATCTAGAAGAAATGCAGATGCTCTAAGATCGGGGCTCCTGAACAAAAGAGAGATGCAATGAGCGATGCAACGAGCCGATTAGAGAGATGTATAATCGGATACAAATCACACATTTAGCTGAAGAATAAGGGTTACAATCAAATCCACTTCAATCGACAAAAAATGCTTCAAAAATCGACGGAAACCCCGATGTATTTCAAGTTGGATTACCTGGAACTTCTAGGAAAGCATTGGCTCTTGAATCGGGCTCCAATGCTCAGAGATTGAAGGAGCTCAGCTAGATTGGAGCAGCGCTGGATTGGAGCGGCGGAAATCGGCGCGACCGCTGGGGTTTCCTTCCTATCGGCGCGGGTTTGTCTGAGTTGATTGCGCGAAGACGGTTTTAGAAACTGGAAAACGGGGGAGACGTGGCTGGGCTGACGGGGGAAACGGTATAACGGCGCCGTGACTAGGAACTATTGACCAGGTCTGGTTCAACCCAAATGAGCATATTGACTAGCCTGGGCTTCCTCTATTATTGGAAGCCCAGGGCTCTTAATATATAAACTATATATATATACTAGGTGAGTGCCCGTGCGTTGCGACAGAAGTAATAATGGAATTGAAAACGGATGGAGAGTGCAAACATCACTATAATATACAAAATTCGGACAAGTACATAGCTTCTGTTCATAGCAAGAGCCATATAAAGCTGATGAACAAGATTAGCTCAAAGAAATATGATACCAGCAAGAACAAGATTGCTAGGAAACTCAATTACATTTACTTCAACAAAGGTTCCTCAGAATACTCTGTTCTTGCAGCTGGTTCTGTCATAAAGGTCATTTTACATCTTACAGGTTCACTATAAATTAATCACTGAAACATGACGTATCAGATGAAATAGCACCAAGATCTACAAAAAAACTTGAGTTATGATCTATCGACGTGAGACCACCAATCGACAATCTTTGTCCCTTGTTACTGGTCAAATACGTGAGACAATCAGGTGCTCCACAGCACCGCCCATGGAAGAAGACCTGACACCACCAGTCGACAATGATCCGCCCATGGAAGAAGACTGACACCAATTAGACAATCTATACTACCTATTAAGACTCTAAGGGGTAGGCTGCCCCATTCCTGGTTCTGCCATTCCCATTCCGAACTCTTGTGTTTTCATTCCCATTCCCAACTGTGTCCTGACCCGTTTCCCATTCCCAATTGTGTCCCTCCCCGCACTGTCTTTCTCATTTCCTCTCCCCGCAAAGTTCATTCTCATTCCCACGTGCATCCCACGCCTAGCTAAAATTAAATTAAAAAAACACAAATGTGGCCCTAATGGGATTCGAACCCGCGACCTCTCAAGTAAATGTGCTCGTAGCTACCACTACACCACATGTGTGTTTATGTTAATATTTGTTACAGTAAAAATATCTACTACATCTCTCCCAAAGCCCACCTGCTACCCTTACACAATGTGTATTAGTAGATAATTATCAACGAGATTCCCGAATTATATTTTTGGATGGAGAGAGTAGTATTTAAAGAAGAGCCTTGCATGCAACTTCTTTTGTTTGAATAAGTTTTCAACTTAAATTCCTTTTTTATATGTGTGACATTTATTCTCCGTAATATTTTGTCCATGGATCTGACTTGTGAGTCATTTTTATAAACTAACGCCAAAGATGAATCCATGTTTCTTACTTGGAAACCCCGAACAAACACCACTGGCAGGAGGCGCTCGCGTTGGCGTCGCTCATCGACGATGAGAAGAAGCTTGACAACTGCCAGTTCGACCTCTGGAAGCAGTCCTACTTGGCCGCATGCGTCGCTATGTTCGGCAAGCTCCGGCGCAGCCGTCGCTTGGACGCGGTCCAGAGCGGCTACACCGCTGTCCATATTCAAACGAGGGACCTCATAGTCGTTGCCAACGCCGGCGACTCTCGGGTTGTTCTGGGCACCGCATCCGACGATGGCGCCGTCACGCCATCTAGCTCATCATCCACCTGAAGCTCAACCGGCCACGTAAGTCGCTACTGACCGGCCATAAATTCTTGTGCGCTGGGACGACGGTTGTTGTTGATGTTGTGTGAGTGTCCTCGAACAAGATGTATGTAGAGGAGTAGCACATCTAGAGGTGCAACGGCTAGGTGTACTACCTCGCTGATGAGCCCGGGGTGCACTTCGTTTAGCAGCCCAGCCAAAAGTCATCGGTACTCGCCATGTCACGCGCGTTCGACGACTACTATATCAAAGACTGTGGCGTCATCTTAGCGACAGAGGTGACGCAGAGGAGGACCGACAACAATGACCACTTGCCATCGCCGAGGTAGCTTTTGTGCTGGCCTGCCTTTAATTCTCTTCGCAAACGCACACACTTGCCTTTTTATTTAAGCAAACATGTATGGTTGTGCGTGCCTGATGACTGACGATGTACGAGGGAACTTCTACCGATAGGTGTGGCACGTGCTCTCCAATGATGAGACCATGCAAATCATGGTATATATCGAAGTCTGTATGATACTGATGGTTGTAATGTAGTAGTGAAACAGTTAAATTAAAACAACAAAATTTATATATGGCTAGGATCACAAATGAATTATGAAACATTTTCTTATAACAATATAAGACACATTATATATATAAGTTATCATGGTATTGTGTGTTTCCGTTGCAACGCACGGGGCACTCATCTAGTTATTTAATAAAAACACAAATTGGAAACATACAAATGACCATGGGATCATCCCTCAACAAGTCATCTATGGCCAAAACACAAAGCTAATACTTAGTGTTGGGGGCCTTCGGCTTTCGAAGATCCTCAAAAACATGATTTGATAATGTTTTCCAAGTGAAATATGTGAACAGGTATCTTCAGATCCAGATCATGAGCATACAGAGCATAGTTAGGACGAAGCCTGAGCGAGACGAAGGGTGATTATGACGAAGGACAAGGTGATCACGAAGCTGTACACAAGAAAGCTTCGGCATGACAGTAGAAAAGGGGAACCGACTTAAAGATGAAATGGCAAATTAGACCTCGAAGGATTACTATAGTGTTATTGGCAAATATAAAGGGCATGAATGTAATTTTACATGGGCTGTGTCCCTTGCCTATAAATAGATGAATAGTATTCCCGTACTGTTCACGTTGACTTGGCGTTTGCTCTCACGTCACGCTTATACCCTTGCTTTTCTTCGAGCCAAAGGTACATTCACAATTTGTCATTGTAAATACAGCAATGTAAATTAAAATAAGTTAATAATAACCTCTAAAGTGTTTATATTATTTTTCCATATCTTGTGCATGAATTCTTCTTTATCATTTGCTGTGGTCATGAAGGTTTGTCCTTCATGACCTTCGTCCGAAATTCATTATATCCGAAGGGAGATAATGCTTCGAAGGACGAAGGACTTTAACATTTAACACTTTTATGTTGCCTTGTTCCTAACTATTAGCGTTTGAGAACAAGTCCCCAACACTTAGCTACTAAAATTAGTTGAAGCCATCCAAACAATCTATCTAATAGTTCAACTATTAGCTATGTTTAGCAAATTAGCTAGCTATTATCACTGTTCTCGAATATTTGTTGCATGTTGGTTCTTTTTTGAACTAAAACACGACAAATAAAAAATATACGAGAGAATATTTGTTAGCTAGCTAATTTCACTAATATTTTTTAGCTAACTAATCATTAGCTCTATTGCATTCAAACTCACTCGTCCTCAAACGAGCTCAAATTTCTCAGCATAAGATTGTAGTTGGCAGGAATAATTGCAAATCAGTTCTGAAGCTCTCATGAATTTTTTGAACTCATTACTAAAGTCTAAAACCTTATAGCAGAATAAAGCTGAACCTTATATGTTATTTGTCGGGGACCATAATTAGGGGTACCCTCAAGGCTCCTAATTCTCAGCTGGTAACCCCCATCAGCATAAAGCTGCAAAGGCCTGATGGGTGCGATCAAGTCAGGGATCAGTCCATTCGAGGGACTCGATCACGCCTCGCCCGAGCCTAGCCTCGGACAAGGGCAGCCGACCCCGGAGGATCTCCGCCTCGCCCGAGGCCCCCCTCCAGCGGCGAACACGTTCCCGGCTCGCCCGAGGCCCTGTCTTTGCCAAGAAGCAACCCCGACCAAATCGCAGGAGCGTTTAATGCAAAGGTGGCCTGACACCTTTATCCTGACGCGCGCCCCTCAGCTGACAGAGCCGAAGTGACCGCTGTCACTTCGCCGCTCCACTGACCGGTCTGACAGAAAGACAGCGCCGCTTGCGCCGCTCCGACTGCGGTGCACTTGATAGAGTGAGGCTGACAGGCAGTCAGGCCCGGCCGCACACCATAGGAAACTCCGCTCCGCCCGACCCAGGGCTCGGACTCGGGCTAAGCCCCGGAAGACGGCGAACTCCGCTCCGCCCGACCCAGGGCTCGGACTCGGGCTAAGCCCCGGAAGACGGCGAACTCCGCTCCGGCCGACCCAGGGCTCGGACTCGGGCTAAGACCCGAAAGACGGCAAACTCTGCTCCGCCCGACCCAGGGCTCGGACTCGGGCTAAGCCCCGGAAGACGGCGAACTCCGCTCCGCCCGACCCAGGGCTCGGACTTGGGCTCAGCCCCAGAAGACGACGAACTCCGCCTCGCCCGACCCAGGGGCTCAGACTCGGCCTCGGCCACGGAAGACGGACTCGACCTCGACCTCGGAGGAGCCCCCACATCGCCCAACCTAGGGCGCGGACCGGCCACGTCAATAGAAGGCGCCATCATTACCCTACTCCAAGCTGACTCAGGCTACGGGGAACAAGACCGGCGTCCCATCTGGCTCGCTCCACCAGATAGGCGATGATGGCGCCCCGCACGCTCCCTGACGATGGCGGCTCTCGGCCCTCTTACGGAAGCAAGAGGACGTCAGCAAGGATTCGACGGCCCCGACAGCTGTCCCTCCTCCAGGCTCCAGCGCTCCTCCGACGGCCACAACATCACACGCACCGGGCGCCAAAATCTCTCTGGCCGCCATGATGGCGTGTACTTAGGGCGCTAGCTCTCCTCCGCTAGACACGTAGCACTCTGCTACACCCCCCGTTGTACACCTGGATCCTCTCCTTATGCCTATAAAAGGAAGGACCAGGGCCCTCTTAGAGAAGGTTGGCCGCGCGGGGACGAGGACGAGACGGGCGCTCGCGTGAGGCCGCTCGCTCCTTCCCCCGTGTGGACGCTTGTAACCCCCTACTGCAAGCGCACCCGACCTAGGCGCGGGACGAACACGAAGGCCGCGGGATTTCCACCTCTCTCACGCCCATCTCCGGCCACCTCGCTTCCCCCCCTTCGCGTTCGGCCTCACGTCGACCCATCTGGGCTGGGGCATGCAGCGACACTTCACTCGTCGGCTCAGGGACCCCCCGGTCTCGAAACGCCGACAGTTGGCGCGCCAGGTAGGGGCATGCTGCGTGTTGACGAACAGCTTCCCGTCAAGCTCCAGATGGGTAGTCTCTAGCAACCTCTCCGGCCCGGGACGATGCTCCGTTTTGGGAGCCTTGAGTTCATGTCCCTCGACGGCAGCTACGACATGATACTCTTTCCACTGCCGGGCGACAGCGACAGTGGCGGCCGACAGTCCGCCCGCCGGCGGCGGGATCGACGACGTCTTCCCCGCGTGGTGGAAGAACAACCTTCGAGCTCGCCCTGTCCTCTTCCCCGTCGACGGAGGAGGGGGAGGCGGGGCAACCAAGGCCAAGCAGGAGGCGGCGCCCCGTCGGCCATCGAGCGAGTCGACAACGCCAGCACTCCAACGGGGGGCGCCCCGGGCATCGGCCTCGCGCTTGAGATGAAGACGAGCGCTGTCTCCCCGCGACACGTCAATCCCGAGCAAACGAACGACGCCAGCACGCTCGCGAAAGGCTTGCTGGGTGTCGCCCTCGTACCTGAGACGACGGTGCAGTCAGTCCCCGACGTGACCTCATCACCGCCCGTCGACCAAGAGGTACCGACCGATTCCCATCCCACGCCTTTCGAATTTAGCCTCGACCCGCCTAGCGACTCCGCTTTGGCGGACGCCCTCGTAGAGGCGAATCCGAACCCTCTGGGGTTTCGTATGCGGTCGCCTTGGGACCGGCTGACGGACGTCTCGACCTACGGACCCTCTGGGTCCGAGGAAGACAACGAGCCCAGCGTCTGTTGGGATTTCTCTGGACTTGGCAACCCCGGTGCCATGCGGGGCTTCATGACCGCATGCGACTGCTGCCTTTCCGACTGTTTCGACGGTAGCCGTAGCCTCGGCGACGAGGACTACGGCCCAAGCCGCGAATGTTTCCACGTCGATCTAGGGGGTCCCTCCGAAGGCAACCATCTCGGCATGCCGGAGGACGGTGATCTCCCTAGGCCGATGCCTCGCGTTGACATCCCATGGGAGCTAGCTGTGGTCCCCGTTCCGGCGGGGGGTCACGACCCACAACTCGAGCAAACCCACGGGGTGCAGGCTAGGCTCGACGAGGGAGCAGGAGCGCTTGAGCCAATCCGTCGGGACGTCGGGCCGGCATGGGCGGGCCAACCTCCGGCCGGAGAAATGCGTCATCTACCCCAGGGCTTCCAGCACCGCATCGCCGACGATGTCAGGGTCAGGCCGCCACCCGCATCCAGTGGGGTCGGCCAGAACCTGGCTGCAGCAGCAATGCTCCTCCACGCGATGCCGGAGCCATCAACCACCGAGGGGCGGCGAATCCAGGGAGAGCTCAAGGATCTCCTGGAAGGCGCCGCGGCCCGGCGGGCTGAGAGCTCCGCCTCCCGAAGGCAGGGGTACCCCTCGGAACATCGTGCCGCGACTTCCCGATTCATGCGGGAAGCCTCGGTCTGCACCGGGCGCACGCGCAACACAGCGCCTGTGGCCCCGGGTCGCCTCGGCAGCGAGCACCATCACCGCGATCGTCGGGCCCACCTCGACGAGAGGGTGCGCCGAGGCTACCACCCCAGGCGTGGGGGACAGTACGACAGCGGGGAGGATCGGAGTCCCTCGCCCGAACCACCCGGTCCGCAGGCCTTCAGCCGGGCCATACGACGGGCGCCATTCCCGACCCGGTTCCGACCCCCGACTACTATCACAAAGTACTCGGGGGAGACGAGACCGGAACTGTAGCTCGCGGACTACCGTCTGGCCTGCCAACTAGGTGGAACGGACAATGACAACCTCATCATCCGCAACCTCCCCCTGTTCCTCTCCGACACCGCTCGCGCCTGGTTGGAGCACCTGCCTCCGGGGCAGATCTCCGACTGGGACGACCTAGTACAAGCTTTCGCCGGCAATTTCCAGGGCACGTACGTGCGCCCCGGGAATTCCTGGGACCTCCGAAGCTGCCGATAGCAGCCGGGAGAGTCTCTCTGAGACTACATCTGACGATTCTCGAAGCAGCGCACCGAGCTGCCCAACATCACCGACTCGGATGTCATCGGCGCGTTCCTCGCCGGCACCACCTGCCGCGACCTGGTTAGCAAGCTGGGTCGCAAGACCCCCACCAGGGCGAGCGAGCTGATGGACATCGCCACCAAGTTCGCCTCCGGCCAGGAGGCGGTCGAGGCTATCTTCCGGAAGGACAAGCAGCCCTAGGGCCACCCATCAGATGATGCCCCCGAGGCGTTAGCTCAGCGCGGCGCCAAGAAGGAGGGCAAGAAGAAGTCGCAAGCGAAACGCGACGCCGCCGACGCAGACCTTGTCGCTGCCGCCGAGTACAAGAACCCTCGGAAACCCCCCGAAGGTCCCAACCTCTTCGACAAGATGCTCAAGGAGTCGTGCCCCTATCACCAGGGGCCCGTCAGGCACACCCTTGAGGAGTGCGTCATGCTTCGGCGCCACTTCCACAGGGCCGGGCCACCCGCGGAGGGTGGCAGGGCCCGCGACGACGACAAGAAGGAAGATCACCAGGCAGGAGAGTTCCCTGAGGTCCGCGACTGCTTCATGATCTACGGCGGGCAAGCGGCGAACGCCTCGGCTCGGCACCGCAAGCAAGAGCGCCGGGAGGTCTGTTCGGTGAAGGTGGCGGTGCCAGTCTACCTAGACTGGTCCGACAAGCCCATCACCTTCGACCAAGCCGACCACCCCGACCATGTGCTGAGCCCGGGGAAATACCCGCTCGTCGTCGACCCCGTCATCGGCGACGTCAGGCTCACCAAGGTCCTCATGGACGGAGGCAGCAGCCTCAACATCATCTACGCCGAGACCCTCGGGCTTCTGCATATCGATCTATCCTCGGTCCGGGCGGGCGCTGCGCCTTTCCATGGGATCATCCTCGGGAAGCGCGTCCAGCCCCTCGGGCAACTCGATCTTCCCGTCTGCTTCGGAACACCCTCCAACTTCCGAAGGGAGACCCTGACGTTCGAGGTGGTCGGGTTCCGAGGAACCTACCACACGGTATTAGGGAGGCCCTGCTACACGAAGTTCATGGCCGTCCCCAACTACACCTATCTCAAGCTCAAGATGCCGGGCCCCAACGGGGTCATCACCGTCAGCCCCACGTACAAACACGCGTTCGAATGCGACGTGGAGTGCGTGGAGTACGCCGAGGCCCTCGCCGAGTCCGAGGCCCTCATCGCCGACGTGGAGAGCCTCTCTAAGGAGGTGCCAGACGTGAAGCGTCATGCCGGCAACTTCGAGCCAGCGGAGACGGTTAAGTCCATCCCCCTCGACCCCAGCAGCGACGCCTCCAAGCAAGTCTGGATCGGCTCCGGGCTCGATCCCAAATAGGAAGCAGTGCTCGTCGACTTTCTCCGCGCGAACGCCAACGTCTTCGCGTGGAGTCCCTCGAACATGCCCGACATACCGAGGGATGTCGCCGAGCACTCGCTGGACATCTGGGCCGGAGCCCGACCCGTCAAGCAGCCTCTGCGCCGATTCGACGAGGAGAAGCGCAGAGCCATAGGCGAGGAGATCCACAAGCTAATGACAGCAGGGTTCATCAAAGAGAAGGCACCTGGGGGCTACACGCACCTGTTGGTCGCCATCGACAAATTTTCCAAGTGGATCGAGGTCCGACCCCTGAACAGCATCAGGTCCGAGCAGGCGGTGGCGTTCTTCACCAACATCATCCATCGTTTCGGGGTCCCGAACTCCATCATCACCGACAACGACACCCAGTTCACCGGCAGAAAGTTCTTGGACTTCTGCGAGGATCACCACATCCGGGTGGACTAGGCCGCCGTGGCTCATCCCATGACGAATGGGCAAGTAGAGCGTGCCAACGGCATGATTCTACAAGGGCTCAAGCCTCGGATTTACAACGACCTCAACAAGTTCGGCAAGCGATGGATGAAGGAACTCCCCTCGGTGGTCTGGAGCCTGAGAACGACACCGAGCCGAGCCACGGGCTTCACGCCGTTCTTTCTAGTCTATGGGGCCGAGGCCATCTTGCCCACAGACCTGGAATACGGTTCCCCGAGGACGAGGGCCTATGACGACCAAAGCAACCAAGCTAGTCGAGAAGACTCGCTGGACCAGCTGGAAGAGGCTCGGGACAAGGCCTTACTACACTCGACGCGGTACCAGCAATCCATGCGACGCTACCACGCCCGAGGGATCCGGTCCCGAGACCTCCAGGTGGGCGACCTGGTGCTTCGGCTGCGACAAGACACCCGAGGTCGACACAAGCTCACGCCCCCCTAGGAGGGGCCGTTCGTCATTGCCAAAGTTCTAAAACCCGGAACATACAAGCTGGCCAACAGTCAAGGCGAGGTCTACAGCAACGCTTGGAACATCCAACAGCTACGTCGCTTCTACCCTTAAGATGTTTTCAAGTTGTTCATATACCTCGCTCCCACGCCAAGTTTAGTCATCAAGGAAGGGTCAGCCTTGCCTCGACAAAGCCCGACCCTCCCTCAGGGGCTAAAAGGGGGGAACCCCCTCCGCATCGAAATTTTCCTCGAAAAAAGATCTCTTCTGCCAGAATGTCTTTCGTGCTTTTCGACTACTTTGAAAGTGGATCCTGAAAACGACGGAGTACACGTAAGCAGCCAAGGCTGACCGAGCCGAGGGACTCCTACGCCTCCGGGATACGGATACCTCACTCGTCACCTTCTGCCATAAGTAACTCGCGTTCGGATAAGTTATTCCGCGGACCGAACAAGTCTTCACGTTCGGAAGCTCTCTTGCCGGAGCGATTCTTCGAGCCTTCTCGACTGCGCCGGTGACAGAACCCCATGGACGGGTAAGAGTGCGCGTAAGCGGCAAGGCCGACCGAGCCGAGGAACTCCTACGCCTCCGGGATACGGATACCTCACTCATCACTTTCCGTGAGAAGCAACTCTCGCTCGCACAAACAGTTCTGTTACCGACAAAAAAGTCCAGATACTCGAAACAAGAGGAAAGGAGACACGGCTTTACAATACGGCGAGGGTGTGTTTCGGCCTCGGCGGCCGCAGAAAACACACACTACAAGATAATCCGATCCTGCAGGCTCGGATCTTGACGGCTAAAGGGAGCGGCAGCACCCTCGGCATCGACAACACCTTTGGCGAGGTCCGACCTAGCCTCGGACGGCGACGCGGTCCAAGGGTCTCTTCTCTGAAGGACAACGTCATCACCAAGCCCGAGCCATCACCGCCAGGGTCTTCTCCAAGAATCCGGCCCGAGCAGGCGGCTCGGCCGGTCACCCCGAGGCCTCGGCAGGTCAATTCCGGCGTCAGTCCTGCTAAGGGACGACCCGGCCAGGCTCCGGCCGACCCGGTCTTCTTTTCGAGCCAACTATGCCTCTGTTCGCGCTGGCACCGCTACCCCTGGCCTCGGCTCATCGAAGAGCGGCCGAGGGTTTCCTCTAACTAAGCAAGGGAAGCCTTGGACAACAAGGCTGACCGAGCCGAGGGACTCCTACGCCTCCGGGATACGGATACCTCACTCGTCACCATTACACGGGGCGACTCACGCTTGGTGAAGCGGTTCAGACAACCAACAGGCGAGTCTTAGTGCTCGAAAATGGGGAAAAACACGGCTCCGTGCCGAATTTACATACATGTTCAGGCCTCGACAGCCACAGTGAACAAAAACACTGGCATTCGAAGTGCCATTACAAACGGAACTCCGGTTCCGACCCCACAACAGCAGCCATGATCCCAGTACGGGCGCGGCCACCGGAAGGCTTTCGTTCGCGTCCCTACTCAAGGGACGCGAAACAGACATCAAAGCCAAAGAGCCGGGGCCGGCTCGTGGGCGGCGCCGACGGCCTCAGTGGGGGGGGGAGCTTCCTCCGGCTGCCACCACATCAGCACGGACGGCGGCGTCCGCCTCTCCACCGACGCCGACGGTCTGCAAGGTGCACCGGTAGGTCCTCACTCCCGTCCTCGCCGCGAAAGCGAGGAGAAGGACGGAATGTTGCATCCTAGCTGGACAGCAACAGTTCGCCTTCCCCGGCATGGCTGGAGGACGCCTCCTCTGCAGGGCTGGAGGATGGTTCCCACCACCAGAAGCTGGAAGAGGAGGTGACCAGCCGGCCCGCGCGGGAGGTGGAGCTCCGGCTCAGCCCGGCCTCCGCCCCAGCAAGGATGACGAACACCCTTGGGGCTGAGGGTGGGACCAAGATCGCAGCCCGGCTTGCTCCTCCCCACCGAGAGGCTGGTGGTCACCGTCCTGGGTGACCGCCGATGAGGGGATGCAGCTGTAACACCCACTTTGTAAATTGCTAGAAATAATATCAATAGAGAAACATTTTCTCTTTATGTGAGTTTGATGCATCATCCTATGTGAACACCATGTCCAAGAACAATTAAATCAATGCATCATGCTGAATATTTTTGTGTGCATTTCTGTGACAATATTATAATGATGCAAAAAGAAATAGGTGAATATCCAAATGCGGATTTTAATCCTAAATAATCCTAGAATTAAGAAAAGGGAGAAGGAGGAGGTTATACAAAATAGAGGAAAGTAAATGTATGAAAGAATACATTTTGTCCCCACTAATATTTTAATTTAAGTGTTTAACCCAGTTAAGAAGCTCACAAACAAGTTTAAATTCAAATTGGGATTTAAATTTGAAAATAGGAAATAAAACATAAAAAGAAAAAGATAAAGGAGCTTACCTGGGCCCTGGCGCTCCATTCCGGCCCATCTAAGGTGTTCTCCACGCGAGCCCAGCTGGAGGAAAAGTGGCGCCGACAACCGGGACCCACGGTGCGGTCTCTCGCCCGCGCGCTGAGGGACTGACAGATGGAGCCACTCCGCGCAAGCCCCTCACGCCAGTCGCTGGATCTGCGAACCCACATGTCATCGTCCATCGCCCTTGTCTCACTGTCGCGTGGGCCCATTTGGTCAGCGCTTTCTCCTCCACGTTCCGAGTCCGCCGCGAGCTCCGCGCGCCGTTGCAACAGCCGTCGCTCTGATCGGGGGTTTAGGTAGAGATTTGCCCCGCGGCCTGGGCATAAAGACCTCAACGCGTCCGCCTCCGAACCTATCCTCTCGCGGGAACCGTTGACCACCACGAACGGAGAGGAACCGAGAGCCGCCGCAGCCGCAGTGCCCGCTGTGGCTGAAGCACGCGATTGCCATCGTCGGGCTGACCTGAGCCATTGTGGGAGCTTCGCCTCGACACCCTGAGGATATCCGTGGTCTTTCCACGCAAGATTTGGGGCCGGGGTGGCGTGAATTGGTCGTCGGAGGAAAAGCTCCGCCGTGCGCCTGCACTTCACCGTGGGCAGCTCTTTTGCGTCCACGATTCGTGGTATGTATTCATCGCCTATGCCCGTTTTCGTCACCGTATCGTGTAGCACTGGTCCAATTAGAGGTAGTTGCGTCATCACCGGAGATTCGCTTCACCGGTGTTGGGATTCCGCCGTAGGATTCATGTAGCGCCGTGGACCGAGTCTTGCACGTGGTGTCGGCCGAAATTTGTTTGGGAATTGAGTTCAGGGGGTCGTCAATCTCGTGGAGGCCGAACGAATTTGGGTCTGGCGCTCGGGTTGGCCGGATTCGTGGGCTCCGGTGACCCCGCCGCCGCGCGCAGTGGCTGGTTGGGTGGCTCGGCTGGGTTGAAGACGAAGCCTCCGCGGCCGTCGGATCAAGATCTGGCGGTCACGAGCTTATACCGGTTCAACGCGTAGATCTAACCATTGATCTCAATCGGGCGGCTGAAACGAGTTTAGGATAAAGGAAGATCTCTACCGTTGGTCTCCGATCCGACGTTAGTAATCGAGTACCGGTTCACGTAAAGTCCTGATCTAATCTGGGCCGCTCAGTTCAGATCGTGCGACCGAGATTCAACCGTACCCTTTCGCGCTGGCACTTTTATTAAAGAGCCCCTGGAAAAACAACAAATCAACCCGCCATCCACGCGGGGTTAGCTCTGTGTCTATAGATATTTACCCTGAGACCCCTGAGCTTCGGCTTATTTGAGGCCCAGTCCAGCGCGGTTTGAAATTGATTAACTGAATTAGAAAATAGATTTTTAATATGAAAACAATTACTATAACTTGATAAATTCATAGAAAGTCCATTTTTAGTCCAAATTACTTCATTCCAGTTGCTAAAATTTTGTAATATTGTTCTCTTTCACCTAGAGTCTCTGTTATGTCATGAAAACAGTAAGAAATTTATTTATCACTTAATCCTATTTACAGCACATAAAACTTTCGAAAATCCATAACTTAAAATCTATAACTCAGAAAATTATGATTTCTGTTCCTAGGATTTTATTTTAATATGTAGAATATCTCTGTGTATTTTGTTTACATGCTTGGTGTAATGTTAATTTTCCCTATATCCTGTGCTTGTTTGTATTGTGGCGAGTAGAAGAACCCGTTGCTGAGGATCCTGGTGTGCAGCAGGTTGAAGTAGCTGAGCAGGAGCTCATTGAAGGCAAGTTGTGCCCTTGACCACTTTTTACCCAATAATGTTCTTTAACATCACATACTCATGCATAGGTTAATTTTGATGGGACCCAATAGGTCACCCTAGATTGTTTATCTCATTACCTTGTTTACCCCTGAATCACTTGGGTAGTCTGCTATTGCTTTACATGGTTTTGGGATAATCATTTATTATATCTATGTTCCAATTATTCTTGTTATTTTGTTTATGTTCATGTTGAGATCATTAATGTTAATTGGAACATAGAGCTTAACTTGAGTAACACGTGCCACCACAAGGGAGGAATGGGACCCCTTGGCTGACTAATTAGGAAAGCTAGTGGAAGACTACCTTACCCAAAAGGGGCAAGGGCAGTAGGGGAGTGGTCAGTGTAGGGAGGTCCCTAGTTGATTTTGCTGCGATGGCGGTCGGCCAGGAACCCTGCATTGGAACTTCCTATAA
Source organism: Zea luxurians (assembly GCA_029449295.1). Lineage (NCBI taxonomy): Eukaryota > Viridiplantae > Streptophyta > Magnoliopsida > Poales > Poaceae > Zea > Zea luxurians. The sequence goes on along the minus strand of JAOPSE010000103.1, from coordinate 5,545,216 downwards.
ACTGTAGCGGGTTTTCGGAAGCTAGTGGAACTTTGTAAAGGCCTCGTAGTGTTGCCCTGCCGCGCTTCCTAGGTAGAGGTGTATGGGATTCATGACCCCTTGGCAGATGGGTAACATGACTTGTGGGTAAAGGGTACAACCTCTGCAGAGTGTAAAACTGGTATACTAGCCGAGCTCACGGTCATGAGCAGCTCAGGACTCTCTGATGTTTAAATTATGGAACTTAAATTCAATTTTGTCATTTGCATTGCATGGGTTTATTATTAATTTTGTTCTATTACTTTACTTATGGTTTGGTATTTACTTACACTTAGTAATTGCTAATAAAAGTTTGACCAATTACTTAAAAGCAATGCTCAGCTTTAACCCCTGTCATTGATTAAGCCTTACACCTCACATGAACTCACACCTTTGTGAGTTTATGTCCACTGGTTCCCCACAACTTGTTGAGCTATGATCATGTGTGAGCTCACCCTTGCTGTCTCACACCCCCCCCACAGGAGATGATCAGGTGGTTCAGGAGGAGCCGCCTAACACTGAGGAGTTCGATCTGATCTAGGTGGCGTTTCCCAGTCGACATTGGCGCCGACGATCCTTAGTTTGTTTTATCTTTATTACTTTATTTTGTAATAAGTCTTCCGCTATGTAATAAATACTCTGATGTTTTATGACATTTATCTCTATACACTCTGTTATTATATATGTTGTCTTCTTGGCGCATGTATGAGATGCACTTGGCTTTGTTCCTTAAAGCCGGGTGTTACAGAAGTGGTATCAGAGCAATGTTGACTGCAGGACGAGACCTAGATAGAAATGGACAAACCCTCTCCTACTTACCTTGCTCTGACTCCTTCTATACTCATCTCATCTTGATCTTGTCTCACCTTTTTGCTATTCTACTCTGATCAATCTTATCTTTTCTACTCTAAGACAAGATGGATTTCACACCTTGGAATCCTATGACTATGATCTTTCTAAGAGATAGGGAACCTAAGACAAAATTAAAACTATTTTCTCTATTTAAAAATATTGTTTGATTGTGCTGATGCTAAATGCCTGATTTGCTTCTTTGATTGATTGAATTATGGACATCCTAGTATGTACCACCATAAGGTATTGAATTAGCTAGGATATGTAAAATATTAATCTGCTTAGCTAAAAAGTCCCCCAAAGTAACCTGATTTGTAAATACCTGCCTTGTCTACTATTTTCTTACCATATGTATCTAACTCAGATGGTCAATACCAGGCGGGGTGGTGGAATTGACTTGCCTCCTAACCAACACACTCGAAGGATATATAGACAACCTCAGCCACAGCCTGCAGAGATGGATCCTCCCAATCCTCCACCAGGCGGAGTTGACCCACTGGTTGCTGCTCAGATGGCGGTGATGCAGCAAATGGCCGACACTATGGCTGATATGCGTGCTCAGATGCAACAAGAACGCCAGGAGATGCGTCAGCAAAGAGAAGATATACGACAGGAGTTGCGCCAGGAGCGAGATGAGATACGCCAGGAAAGGAGGGCACAACAACAGCAGCTGCAACAGCAAATGCAACAACAACAGCAACAAGTACCACTGCCTCCACCTCCACCACCACCAGTCCCACCCCGAGACAAGCATAGAGAGTTCATGAGCCATAAGCCACCTACATTCGCTAGCTCACCTGATCCACTGGACGCGGATGATTGGCTGAAGTCCGTTGAGAAGATGCTGAATATTGCACAGTGCACGGACCGGGAGAAGGTTTTATATGCCTCTGGACGTCTGATTGGTCCTGCTGCTGACTGGTGGGATTCTTATACTGCTGCCCATGATGCTGCGGATACTATTACTTGGGCAGAGTTCAGTACACAATTCAGGAACTACCATATTCCCGCTGGTATGATAAAGATCAAGAAGAAGGAATTTCTGTCGCTGAAGCAAGGAAGTATGTCAGTCAGCGAGTACCGCGACAAGTTTATTCAGTTATCCAGATATGCCCCTGAAGAAGTTGCTGAAGACGAGAGGAAGCAGGAGCATTTTATTGAAGGACTTAATGGACCACTACAGTATGCTCTAGTGGCACACACATTTCCGTCATTTCAGAGGCTGCTTGATAAGGCCCTGGCTATTGAACACAAGCGTGTTCAGCTGGGAGATTTGAAGAGAAAGGCAATATCTCAAGGACAAGGAAGCAGCAGTGTTCGTCCTCGCTACAGTTCACCACAGGGTACACCGACTCGACCCGGAGGACCACGCCCAGTTCAGCAATCACCACTGAGGACTCCACCTCCTCGACAGGCTACCCCTACTGGCACCCCGACAAAGTTTTCAGGACAGAGTCCGGGCACTCAATGTTTCAAGTGTGGGAAGATTGGTCATTATGCAAATGTCTGCCCACAGAGGATTGCTGCTACTCCAGTTCAGAACAAGCAACAGACCCCTGGCAAGGGATACTCTATTGCCAAGGTTAATCAAGTCAGCGTTGATGCTACTCCGGATGGAGGGGACCTCGTAATTGGTATGTTTTATGTTAATGCAATTCCTGCAACCATATTATTTGATTCTGGTGCTACACATTCATTCATGTCTGCTAGATATGCCAACACAAATGAAATACCACTGCTAAATATGAGAAAACCCCTGATAGTAATTACACCTAAAGGGCCTGTTGAGGCGAATCAAATGACACGTAGATTGACATTAACCATTATGGGTAGAGAATTTGGAGCTACTGCTATAATATTGGAGTCAAGCAGTATAGATTTGATCCTTGGTATGTCATGGCTAAGAAAGGCAAAGGCCGTTATAGCATGTGGTAGAGGTACCGTAGAACTCACTACCACTAAAGGAGAAAGGTTTCAAGTTAATATTGCAGTAACCTCCTCATCTATGCGTGCAATGTTCTTTATGCCTGAGGAGTTTGTTGGTGACAACATCCGGGTGGTTAGAGATTTTCCGGATGTCTTTCCAGAGGAGTTACCAGGGATGCCACCTGATAGAGAAGTTGAGTTTGTTATTGATCTCTTACCTGGAACCGCCCCTATTTCTAAACGGCCATATAGAATGTCCATAGAAGAACTAGAGGAACTTAAGAAACAATTAACGGAATTACAAGAGGTTGGATACATTCGTCCGAATTCTTCACCTTGTGGAGCACCGGTCTTGTTTGTACAAAAGAAGGATGGATCGCAACGGATGTGTGTGGATTATAGATCTCTTAATGATGTTACGGTGAAGAACAAGTATTCGTTGCCCCGCATTGAGGATTTGTTTGATCAAATGAGAGGAGCAAGAGTATTTTCGAAGATTGATCTCCGATCCGGTTACCATCAGATGAGGATTAGACCATCGGATATTCCTAAGACAGCTTTCTCGACGCGATATGGATTATATGAGTTTACTGTTATGTCATTTGGATTAACCAATGCACCAGCTTATTTTATGAACTTGATGAACAAGGTGTTTATGGAGTATTTGGACAGATTCGTCGTGGTGTTCATCGATGATATTCTTATTTATTCTCAGAGTGATAGTGATCACGAGGAGCATCTGAGGATGGTGCTACAGAAGCTACGAGATAACCAGCTATATGCCAAGTTCAGCAAGTGCGAGTTTTGGATTGGCGAGGTGCCATTTCTTGGTCATATTATTTCTAATGGAGGAATATCAGTGGATCCTGCTAAGGTTAAGGAGATAATGGAGTGGAGAGTACCCACTACAGTTACTGAGATTCGGAGTTTCTTGGGATTAGCAGGCTACTATCGGAGATTTATTGAAGGATTTTCTAAGATTGCTAAGCCTATGACTTCGCTTTTGGAGAAAGGAAAAGAATTTAAGTGGGACGAGAAGTGTCAAGACAGCTTTGATCTATTGAAGAAGAGGTTGATGTCGCCACCAGTTTTGGTTATGCCAGACTTACAAAAAGGATTTGATATCTATTGTGATGCATGTGGCCAAGGCTTAGGATGTGTACTTATGCAAGAGGGACATGTGATTGCCTATGCGTCTCGTCAGTTGCGGAAACATGAATTGAACTACCCCACTCATGACTTGGAATTGGCAGCCGTTGTGCATGCACTTAAGATTTGGAGACATTATATCATGGGGACCAAGTGCCAAGTATACACGGATCATAAGAGTTTGAAGTATATATTCACTCAGAAGGATCTCAACCTTAGGCAACGCCGTTGGTTGGAGCTTATTAAGGATTATGATTTGGAGATTCACTATCACCCGGGCAAGGCAAATTTGGTTGCAGATGCCTTGAGTCGCAAGGAACATGTTCATTCAGCTATTGTTGCCCAGCTACCCGATGAGATTGTTGAGGACTTCAGGAGACTTAACCTGGGGATAGTTGCTCATACGGAGGGAGTTACTATTGATGTGGAACCTACTTTGGAGCAAGAGATCCGCAAAGGACAAATTGGTGATGCTAAGATAAACGAGATTAAGGATCTGATTACTGAAGGTCGAGTTCCGGAATTCACGGAAGATGAGCAGGGCACTGTATGGTTCAAGGACAGGATGTGTGTCCCTGATATTAAAAGCCTTCGAGAGACTATTTTAAAGGAGGCCCATGATTCGGATTATTCTATTCATCCTGGTAGTACCAAGATGTATCAGGATTTGAAACGGAAATATTGGTGGTATGGATTGAAAAGAGATGTGGCTGCACATGTGGCTATGTGCGATGTATGTCAAAGAGTTAAGGCTGAACACCAGAGGCCAGCTGGACTATTGCATCCACTGAAGATACCCGAGTGGAAATGGGAAGAGATTGGTATGGATTTCATTACTGGATTGCCTCGCACCCAGAAAGGATATGATGCTATATGGGTGATTGTGGATAGATTGACTAAAGTGGCTCACTTTATTCCTGTGAAGACTACTTATAAAGGTTCTCAGCTAGCAGAGTTATATATGGCTCGGATTGTGTGTTTACATGGAGTACCAAAGAAGATCGTGTCTGATCGAGGTTCACAGTTTACCTCAAGATTTTGGAGAAGCTTTCATGAGAATATGAGTACAAAGTTGAATTTTAGCACGGCTTATCACCCTCAGACTGATGGACAGACTGAAAGGACTAATCAGGTTTTGGAAGATATGTTGAGAGCATGTGCCCTTCAACATGGAGGAAGTTGGGATAAAAGTCTACCTTATGCTGAGTTCTCATATAATAATAGTTATCAGGCCAGTCTGAAGATGTCACCTTTTGAAGCTTTATATGGGAGGAAGTGCAGGACTCCTTTGTATTGGGATCAGACTGGAGAGAGACAGTTCTTTGGGCCTGAACTGATTCAAGAAGCAGAAGAACAAGTCCATATAATTCGAGAGAATTTGAGAGTTGCTCAAACCAGGCAAAAGAGCTATGCAGATAATAGAAGAAGGCCACTGGAATTTGAAGAAGGAGATTATGTGTACCTCAAGGTGTCACCACTGCGTGGAATGAGGAGATTTAAAGTTAAGGGCAAATTATCCCCTCGCTATATTGGACCATTCCTGATCTTTAGAAGAGTTGGGGAGATGGCATACCAACTCGAGTTACCTGCTAGTCTATCGGATGTGCATAATGTGTTCCACGTATCTCAACTCAAGAAGTGTCTCCGTGTTCCCGAGGAACAGTTACCAATGGAAGAGCTCAGTGTTCAAGGTGATTTGACTTACACGGAGTACCCGATCAAGATTTTGGATACTTTGACTCGGGTTACGAGAAATAAGGTGATAAAGATGTGCAAAGTGCAATGGAGTCACCACGGTGAAGATGAAGCAACTTGGGAAAGAGAAGAAGAGCTTCGCATAGATTTTCCCCACCTTTTCCCTAGATCTTCTTAAATCTCGAGGACGAGATTATTTTTAAGGGGGGTAGGATTTGTAACACCCACTTTGTAAATTGCTAGAAATAATATCAATAGAGAAACATTTTCTCTTTATGTGAGTTTGATGCATCATCCTATGTGAACACCATGTCCAAGAACAATTAAATCAATGCATCATGCTGAATATTTTTGTGTGCATTTCTGTGACAATATTATAATGATGCAAAAAGAAATAGGTGAATATCCAAATGCGGATTTTAATCCTAAATAATCCTAGAATTAAGAAAAGGGAGAAGGAGGAGGTTATACAAAATAGAGGAAAGTAAATGTATGAAAGAATACATTTTGTCCCCACTAATATTTTAATTTAAGTGTTTAACCCAGTTAAGAAGCTCACAAACAAGTTTAAATTCAAATTGGGATTTAAATTTGAAAATAGGAAATAAAACATAAAAAGAAAAAGATAAAGGAGCTTACCTGGGCCCTGGCGCTCCATTCCGGCCCATCTAAGGTGTTCTCCACGCGAGCCCAGCTGGAGGAAAAGTGGCGCCGACAACCGGGACCCACGGTGTGGTCTCTCGCCCGCGCGCTGAGGGACTGACAGATGGAGCCACTCCGCGCAAGCCCCTCACGCCAGTCGCTGGATCTGCGGACCCACATGTCATCGTCCATCGCCCTTGTCTCACTGTCGTGTGGGCCCATTTGGTCAGCGCTTTCTCCTCCACGTTCCGAGTCCGCCGCGAGCTCCGCGCGTCGTTGCAACAGCCGTCGCTCTGATCGGGGGTTTAGGTAGAGATTTGCCCCGCGGCCTGGGCATAAAGACCTCAACGCGTCCGCCTCCGAACCTATCCTCTCGCGGGAACCGTTGACCACCACGAACGGAGAGGAACCGAGAGCCGCCGCAGCCGTAGTGCCCGCTGTGGCTGAAGCACGCGATTGCCATCGTCGGGCTGACCTGAGCCATTGTGGGAGCTTCGCCTCGACGCCCTGAGGATATCCGTGGTCTTTCCACGCAAGATTTGGGGCCGGGGTGGCGTGAATTGGTCGTCGGAGGAAAAGCTCCGCCGTGCGCCTGCACTTCACCGTGGGCAGCTCTTTTGCGTCCACGATTCGTGGTATGTATTCATCGCCTGTGCCCGTTTTCGTCACCGTATCGTGTAGCACTGGTCCAATTAGAGGTAGTCGCGTCATCACCGGAGATTCGCTTCACCGGTGTTGGGATTCCGCCGTAGGATTCATGTAGCGCCGTGGACCGAGTCTTGCACGTGGTGTCGGCCGAAATTTGTTTGGGAATTGAGTTCAGGGGGTCGTCAATCTCGTGGAGGCCGAACGAATTTGGGTCTGGCGCTCGGGTTGGCCGGATTCGTGGGCTCCGGTGACCCCGCCGCCGCGCGCAGTGGCTGGTTGGGTGGCTCGGCTGGGTTGAAGACGAAGCCTCCGCGGCCGTCGGATCAAGATCTGGCGGTCACGAGCTTATACCGGTTCAACGCGTAGATCTAACCATTGATCTCAATCGGGCGGCTGAAACGAGTTTAGGATAAAGGAAGATCTCTACCGTTGGTCTCCGATCCGACGTTAGTAATCGAGTACCGGTTCACGTAAAGTCCTGATCTAATCTGGGCCGCTCAGTTCAGATCGTGCGGCCGAGATTCAACCGTACCCTTTCGCGCTGGCACTTTTATTAAAGAGCCCCTGGAAAAACAACAAATCAACCCGCCATCCACGCGGGGTTAGCTCTGTGTCTATAGATATTTACCCTGAGACCCCTGAGCTTCGGCTTATTTGAGGCCCAGTCCAGCGCGGTTTGAAATTGATTAACTGAATTAGAAAATAGATTTTTAATATGAAAACAATTACTATAACTTGATAAATTCATAGAAAGTCCATTTTTAGTCCAAATTACTTCATTCCAGTTGCTAAAATTTTGTAATATTGTTCTCTTTCACCTAGAGTCTCTGTTATGTCATGAAAACAGTAAGAAATTTATTTATCACTTAATCCTATTTACAGCACATAAAACTTTCGAAAATCCATAACTTAAAATCTATAACTCAGAAAATTATGATTTCTGTTCCTAGGATTTTATTTTAATATGTAGAATATCTCTGTGTATTTTGTTTACATGCTTGGTGTAATGTTAATTTTCCCTATATCCTGTGCTTGTTTGTATTGTGGCGAGTAGAAGAACCCGTTGCTGAGGATCCTGGTGTGCAGCAGGTTGAAGTAGCTGAGCAGGAGCTCATTGAAGGCAAGTTGTGCCCTTGACCACTTTTTACCCAATAATGTTCTTTAACATCACATACTCATGCATAGGTTAATTTTGATGGGACCCAATAGGTCACCCTAGATTGTTTATCTCATTACCTTGTTTACCCCTGAATCACTTGGGTAGTCTGCTATTGCTTTACATGGTTTTGGGATAATCATTTATTATATCTATGTTCTAATTATTCTTGTTATTCTGTTTATGTTCATGTTGAGATCATTAATGTTAATTGGAACATAGAGCTTAACTTGAGTAACACGTGCCACCACAAGGGAGGAATGGGACCCCTTGGCTGACTAATTAGGAAAGCTAGTTGAAGACTACCTTACCCGAAAGGGGCAAGGGCAGTAGGGGAGTGGTCAGTGTAGGGAGGTCCCTGGTTGATTTTGCTGCGATGGCGGTCGGCCAGGAACCCTGCATTGGAACTTCCTATAAACTGTAGCGGGTTTTCGGAAGCTAGTGGAACTTTGTAAAGGCCTCGTAGTGTTGCCCTGCCGCGCTTCCTAGGTAGAGGTGTATGGGATTCATGACCCCTTGGCAGATGGGTAACATGACTTGTGGGTAAAGGGTACAACCTCTGCAGAGTGTAAAACTGGTATACTAGCCGAGCTCACGGTCATGAGCAGCTCAGGACTCTCTGATGTTTAAATTATGGAACTTAAATTCAATTTTGTCATTTGCATTGCATGGGTTTATTATTAATTTTGTTCTATTACTTTACTTATGGTTTGGTATTTACTTACACTTAGTAATTGCTAATAAAAGTTTGACCAATTACTTAAAAGCAATGCTCAGCTTTAACCCCTGTCATTGATTAAGCCTTACACCTCACATGAACTCACACCTTTGTGAGTTTATGTCCACTGGTTCCCCACAACTTGTTGAGCTATGATCATGTGTGAGCTCACCCTTGCTGTCTCACACCCCCCCCACAGGAGATGATCAGGTGGTTCAGGAGGAGCCGCCTAACACTGAGGAGTTCGATCTGATCTAGGTGGCGTTTCCCAGTCGACATTGGCGCCGACGATCCTTAGTTTGTTTTATCTTTATTACTTTATTTTGTAATAAGTCTTCCGCTATGTAATAAATACTCTGATGTTTTATGACATTTATCTCTATACACTCTGTTATTATATATGTTGTCTTCTTGGCGCATGTATGAGATGCACTTGGCTTTGTTCCTTAAAGCCGGGTGTTACAGCAGCCGGGCTGCATGATGAAAATCCTTGACGCCGAACGACGGCTGAAAGGTACCAACTCCCGCAGAGTTGCGTTCCTCCAACGATGAAGCGGAAAGACGGCGGATATCCCCCATCCGGGGGCTTGGAAGGTGGAAAGACACGATGCATAAGGGAGCGCGAAGACACGGTCGCCTTCCAAGAGGGTCACCGTCCTTTTAAAGGCGACTCTCCCTACTTGCGTCCCCAGCCGTCGTGGGCTGAGTCTTCTCCAACATGCTCCAAGGTCCTCCCCTACGGCATGGGGGCTGGATCCCACACGTCATGCAAGCCGGCCCAGAGCAGAAGAAGCCAAACCACCGCGCGCGGTGCGTGCAACCGCCCAGCGGTTACAAGCGGCTCTCCACTTTTGCCCAGACCAGCGGGCGAAAGGGCGGGCAGCCATGCAGGCGGCATGCAACCGCGCCAAGTGGGCGCACTTCTCCGACTCCCAACACGCCCGGCAGGGAGGCCCAGACCCACATGTCATGCAACCGGCGCGCCGAATGCTTCGTGCATGCAACTGCACCGCCATGTGCGCCACCACTGGGTCTCCTCGACTGCGGAACCAATACCGTGACTCGAGGCGACCCAGCGCACGACCCAGCGGCTCCAGCCTGGCGCGACGGTCAATGCGGCCGAAAACGGGCCAGCAGTAATGGCGGTGGCAGGCGGGCGGGAGCAGCGGTCACATCGTCAGCCAAGCTTACGTCCCATCCGGGGGCAGCGAGAGAACCCTCTCTCACGGCATGAAGACAACGCGCCCGTGTTCCATTCCTCGAACGGCTCGCGCGCGCAACGGCTGCCCTGCGAACCACTCGCCTCGTCGCATTAACTCCACGGCGGGACAGGCGGCGCCTCTGGCAGGAGAAGCGAGCGATGTTTCGCCTTCGCCATAATGACCGCGTCAAAAAAGGTACGCCGCGTCGTTCGATTTCCTATCCTTTTCCTTTTTTCCTCTTTCTCTCTCTTGCAACAGGGACCGGGAAAGGGGGATACCCCGAAAGGGATCCTTCCCTGTGAAGGAACCAGGCTCCGAGCCTCCCTACTGATCAGAGGTTCGAAGGCTGGCCCCTCGGAAGGGTTCAACAGCCGCCTCAGAGCACGTGGGCTCCACACCCACTACTGGTCAGAGGTTCGAAGGCCGGCCCCTCGGAAGGGTTCAACGGCCGCCTCAGGCTACTCGGGCTCCGCGCCCACTACTGATTAGGGGTTCGAAGGCTGGCCCCCGAAGGGTTCACAGCCGCCTCAGACATAGAGCAAGGGATGACCATGGGTACGTTCGATACATAACCAAGGCTCGGGCTGCGCTCCCGAGGTACCCTAGGACATTTCCGAGACCAGCGGGAACGATCTTGTAATGAAATCCCATCAGAGGGAGGCATCGAGCCCTCGGACCCCGTCGCCAGGGGACCGGGTCCGGCAGATCACCCGCAGGTACTTTTGGGCGCACCTCTGGGCCTCTAGCCGACCCCTAATGAATGGGGCACGGGCGTCCGCTCGGATCACCCGCCTGCAGCTCACCGGAGGGCAACATGGCGCTCTCCCCCCTCCTCCTTGCGGAAAGGCGACGCAGGGGCGTATGTAAAAAGTCGAGTCTGTCCCTGATCGCCCGCTCGCCCTGTGCAGAGGCTCGGGGGCTGCTCTCGCAAACCCGGCTCTAGCCAAACCGTTGACGGCGTCAACATACCAACCCGAGAACTTGGGACCTGACCGTACACCCGGGCTACGACCAGCTCGCATGAGGGAACGACCAGACCAGCCGAAGCATTGCGTGAGGCGTTAAGACCTCGGAGGAGTCAAACCACTCCTCCGAGGCCTCGGGGGCTACACCCGGCGGGTGCGCTCGCGCGCACCCACCGGAACATAATGCAACCGAGAAAGGCTGGTCCCCTTGCAAAAAAGTGCGACGAAAGCCTCCAAGTGAGTGCTAACACTCCCTTCGAGGCTCGGGGGCTACTGTCGGGGACCATAATTAGGGGTACCCTCAAGGCTCCTAATTCTCAGCTGGTAACCCCCATCAGCATAAAGCTGCAAAGGCCTGATGGGTGCGATCAAGTCAGGGATCAGTCCATTCGAGGGACTCGATCACGCCTCGCCCGAGCCTAGCCTCGGACAAGGGCAGCCGACCCCGGAGGATCTCCGCCTCGCCCGAGGCCCCCCTCCAGCGGCGAACACGTTCCCGGCTCGCCCGAGGCCCTGTCTTCGCCAAGAAGCAACCCCGACCAAATCGCAGGAGCGTTTAATGCAAAGGTGGCCTGACACCTTTATCCTGACGTGCACCCCTCAGCTGACAGAGCCGAAGTGACCACTGTCACTTCGCCGCTCCACTGACCGGTCTGACAGAAAGACAGCGCCGTCTGCGCCGCTCCGACTGCGGTGCCACTTAACAGAATGAGGCTGACAGGCAGTCAGGCCCGGCCGCACACCATAGGAAACTCCGCTCCGCCCGACCCAGGGCTCGGACTCGGGCTAAGCCCCGGAAGGCGGCGAACTCCGCTCCGCCCGACCCAGGGCTCGGACTCGGGCTAAGCCCCGGAAGACGACGAACTCCGCTCCGCCCGACCCAGGGCTCAGACTCGGGCTAAGCCCCGGAAGACGGCGAACTCCGCTCCGCCCAACCCAGGGCTCGGACTCGGGCTAAGCCCCGGAAGACGGCGAACTCCGCTTCGCCCGACCCAGGGCTCAGACTTGGGCTCAGCCCCAGAAGACGACGAACTCCGCCTCGCCCGACCCAGGGGCTCGGACTCAGCCTCGGCCACAGAAGACGGACTCGACCTCGACCTCGGAGGAGCCCCCACATCGCCCAACCTAGGGCGCGGACCGGCCACGTCAACAGAAGGCGCCATCATTACCCTACTCCAAGCTGACTCAGGCTACGGGGAACAAGACCGGTGTCCCATCTGGCTCGCTCCACCAGATAGGCGATGATGGCGCCCCGCACGCTCCCTGACGATGGCGGCTCTCGGCCCCCTTACGGAAGCAAGAGGACATCAGCAAGGACTCGACGGCCCCGACAGTTGTCCCTCCTCCAGGCTCCAGCGCTCCTCCGACGGCCACGACATCACACGCACCGGGCGCCAAAATCTCTCCGGCCGCCACGATGGCGTGTACTTAGGGCGCTAGCTCTCCTCCGCTAGACACGTAGCACTCTGCTACACCCCCCATTGTACACCTGGATCCTCTCCTTATGCCTATAAAAGGAAGGACCAGGGCCCTCTTAGAGAAGGTTGGCCGCGCGGGGACGAGGACGAGACGGGCGCTCGCGTGAGGCCGCTCGCTCCTTCCCCCATGTGGACGCTTGTAACCCCCTACTGCAAGCGCACCCGACCTGGGCACGGGACGAACACGAAGGCCGCGGGATTTCCACCTCTCTCACGCCCATCTCCGGCCACCTCGCTTCCCCCCTTCGCGTTCGGCCTCGCGTCGACCCATCTGGGCTGGGGCACGCAGCGACACTTCACTCGTCGGCTCAGGGACCCCCCGGTCTCGAAACGCTGACATTATTGTACTAAACAAGCTTTAGAAATAAGTAAGTAAATAAATAAATAAAAGAATGCTTCATGCACCTCCATGGAGGGCTAGAGTACTCGTACATCCTGCCACTGCCAGAGAATATGATGACTCCGATTTGTGCATCACAAAGAATGGCTAGCTCGTTTGCCTTCTTGAACAACCCCATCCGCCTCTTGGAGAAGGTAACTTGGCGGTTTGTTGGATTCCCAATCTTCTTCAGCTCTACTTTTCCGCGCCCCATTGGTATAGCTTGGTGCTTCTACTCTTCTCTTCTATTCAACCTACAAGAACATATGCTGCGAACATTGACAGTCATGATTCAGGACACCAAAGCACAACCATGATAAGAAACAAATAAATAGTTCATATGCGTGAGAGGAGGTAGAAGCAAATGACTTCGAATCGCCAAGGCCATGAAATAAAATTAACAGATAGTTTCAGTCTTTTAGTTTCATGAAGATCAAATGAATTTAAGAGCTCGATATGGTGTAGTATAGCGGTGTGACCTAGGTGACCCCAAGGCATTATGTGATACAGCATAAAGGGATTCAAGCCTTCATGGCTTAAACGAAATAGCACCAATCACAATGGTATGTGTACAATCTACTAAAATAACATATTATCACATTGCTAAATACTCCTTATGTTCATAAGCACCTGCCTTCTGTCATTTTAAAGCACGCAGCAAAACATTCATAGTTGTTACCAGTAACATAAGTAAAAGCATCTAGAATGTCCTTATAAAAATAATAGTAGATTCACAAAAAGAAGGGGATGGGTTCATGCTGATATGCTTCTATGATCTTCACCAACAAAATATGAAAATTCAAAAAAAAACTCCAATACTATAATAGTTTAGAAAAGGACATCTTACAGTATGAAATCACATAAGATGTGTAACTGAAATGGACATACCCTGATCACTGGCATTAAAACAGTTTTCACCAATCACAATGGAATGTGGACAATCTACTGAAAAAACATATTAAATACTCCTTATGTTCATAAGCACCTGTCGTCGGTCATTTTAAAGCACGCAGCAAAACATTCATCATTGTTACCAGTAACATAGGTAAAAGCATCTAGAATGGCCTTATAAAAATAATAGTAAAAGATTCACAAAAGGAAGGGGATAGATTCACGGTGATATACTTCTATGGCCTTTACCAACAAAGTATGAAAATTCAAAAGTTTGTTCAAACAACAGTGCAGTAAGACAAACTTACCTCAGGAATCACTGCATGAGCAAGATTAGCATACAAAAGGTCAATTGAGACCCCATTAATTTTGAATCCCAGAACAGGCACATGAGCATCTGGTACTGGATGTAACTCAGAAACTTCTGGCATCTCAGCTAGGATGTCATGAAGCCATCTGAAGAAGTACTCCTATGGAGGGAAAAATTAAAAGGTTCATTTGGCATCATAGTGATACAATAACTCTGGGATTTCAAAGGGAGCCCCTCTTACGTTTCGAGTTGCATGTCTTGGACCAACACATAGGGTGTCAATGTCGGCACCAGGGCCATGTACCTGTACAATAGATTACACACCATATTCAGAGCAGTTCCTTTAAGCCACTGTGATAAACAGCATGATAGAAGCAATAATCAAAGGTCTGTACCTAACTAAAATTTTAAGATCGTACATGGGGAAAATGAAACATAAAATCCATACACACAATGTTTAATATATACATGTAATATGTACATTATGCAGTAGACCCATAATGGTAAATGAAAGTGGCTAATTATTGAATAAAAAGCCATTTTAACTCAGTGGTAGAGTAATGCCATGGTAAGGCTGATGCCCAACCGATTCCTGGGTCGCCTTAATTTGGTCAGCCAACTATTTGGCGGAGCACGGAAAGGTAGCAACCAAATGAGACCACAGTGTACAATAACAGTTTATAATTTTTTTAATAAAATATATATAAAGATATTTGATAAACAGTAAGGTGGATTACCCCAAGACGGTATGAACCAAATGTAAAGATCTTTGCATTTGCTTCATGCACAAATTGCTCCCCATACCCGTTGATCCTAGTAGCCTTCTTAATCCAAGCTTTCACAGTCTGCCACAGCATCCAACATCTTCAAATTAGTATATGCCTAAGTGAATGATAATCCAAAATCGAGGGGCATCCATGGATATTGTTCAACCCAGTCCAGCTTGCCTAAAACCTCTTCTCGCAAGATCGCCTCATCTTGCCTCTCATAGAGTCGTGCATCTGAAAGGTACTGATCAACACAAATAGAACCACAATGTTAAAACAAATAGCATGAATCTGAGGAAAATAAAAAAAATGTGGAAGAGCTTTTGGTTTATCAGATATACAAATCCCCAACCTTTTCAACCTCAGCTGTCTGCATAAGGTACTTCTTAGTCGGCCCACTCAGCGAGATTGGCTCAGTGACTCCATGATAACCATTATTGTTCTTCACCTTCGACATTCCACAGCCCTCACAAACTCTCCGAACACTCAACTTCAGAATTACAAATTCTCACACAGCTAAAGTACAAATCCGTGTCATTTTAGAAGAAAACAAAACCTTGGAGTACAAATTCTTATGAGTACCTCTTTGGAATTGTTAGGTAGTACTTTTAGCAAATTTTGTCTGCATGCACAGATAGGAACACAGATTAGTGTGTGCTCATTGAAGATGTATACTTTTGTTTAGCTCCCTATAAGCTATAACTGGCTTCAGATGCTCTGAGCCTCTTAGTATGTTAATTCGGAAAAATTGAGTGTGGTTCGAATACCAAATACCTTTCCTCCTCAAATTTCAGCTGGGTTTCTTCGAGCACAGTCTAAATGTCTATTGCCACACTACAGGTTCAGAAACAATTAACAACAAACTATAGTGATACAGATGAAGGAACATGACTTTCAGATTTGATCAGAGCTACCAGTTAGCATACTCAGTTGAAAGTTAGTCCTTTCCATAGAAACAAAAGGTTAATAGTAGCTTTGCACTCTTGATGTACTTGAGGGTAGGAAAGGGTAAGTAGATGAATTTTCAATGAATTCCATAGAAACATTAGTACACACCATCTGAGTGCATATAATATGCAAACTAAACAATCTAAGAAAATACAAATTAGAGCGCACACTTGATTATCAGACTGGAAACCATGCTCAGAGAGATGTTAACCATAGGCACAATCAAATCTATAGTGTAATAACTATAACAACAACAGAGATAGCCTTGTATACTAAACCTACCACTGGCCGGGATTGGTAGCACTAAATTCAGTACCTCAGACAAATGGAAGGAGTAGATTCTAGATATAGAGTAGAAATGTCCTTATAAGCCTCGAGAAATTGGCACATAACCTAAAAGAACTATAAAGAGGTGCATCGACAATTTGAAAAGTGCTAGTGTGGTACCCACAATAAGAGATGGGCGTATGGTACCTCTGGGAGCCCATCTCTTATATGCACTGTAGAAGTTGAGAAAAGAGCATCCTTCATAGTTACCTGCTCCAACAACTTTGTGAATCTCATCAATGAAAAGAATGGTCTGCCCATCAGAATCTGTAACTTCTTTGAGAACAACCTTGGGTCTATCATCAAACTCTCCACGATATTTGGCACCAACAATTAATGCACCCATATCAAGTGCAATTAGTTGTTTAAAAGAAACAATAGAATAGAGTTTAAAAAATCACATGTAAATTTTTTTAAAAAGTATCCATAGAAATCAAGAAGGTATAGTGGTTACAATTTAAATGCACTAAAGCAAAAAGGGAATCTAAACCAACATCGAACTGGTACTGATTAGTAATAAGTCAATACCTTGGAAACTGATTAAAATCATCTGCAAACATATAAGAAAATGATATACAACATCAAAGAGCCAGCTATGTCCATACATTCCAATCTATATCAGAACAGAACCCTTAAGTCCTAAACCAATAAGTGCCTAACAATCAAATAGGACGCAACTCCTAATGCAGTGGTCCAACAGTCATATCGAATGTACCAAAACAGCATAACAAATGAGCACCTATAGTTAGTGAAATGAGCTTAGTCTATTTTGTCAGTTTTATTTAAAATTATGAGAAAATAGTAGTGTTAAGTTGTATGTGTTCAGAATTGCTAGTATAACTGAAAATCTGGAAAAACAAATCCAATAGTGAAGAATCTCAGACTAAGTGTCTTTATATTTCACATGCCAAGTATGTTACAAAACAAAATAATTTAACATTTAGTTTTTACAAATCGTTTCACACTTACAGTGGGATCGAGACCTTTGAGATCTTGATAGTGATCGTCCTGTGTTCTTTCGTTCTTGTACCTACCACTACATCTATGAAAGCACAAATTTATTTCTTTTTAGTTTTTCATACAATGTTGCTAAGGACAACCAAGAGCATATATCAAAGGATAAAGAAACAAATAATGAACCTTCTTGTTCTCATGCACATTTCTTGTGGCGTTTTTCGATTCTCCTCGCATAAACTATTGAAATTTCTCGACCACCAATGACTTGATGATTCATCTCGCGCTTGGCAACTGTAGCATCCTCAAGGTAGCAAAATTTGACAAATCCAAAAGCACTTAGTTCCCTGTAAAATTGACCAATTCAACCAAGGATTAAGAAGGAAAGAAGTCATTGTCATTCAACAAATATACTCTGTGTTCCAACAGATGGCTGTTCATCCCAATCCCAATTTAAGAAAGAACCAGTAAATACACTTAAAAACCTATTTATCAAAAAACAGGGAACATATACAACAAAACCATGCCATGATATTAAATGGGATTCTTTTTATTGCCAAAAGAACCAGAATTTTTATGAGATAATTTCAAGCCATGTGAAGTCTTAAAATAACTTATACGAAATCTTAAACCATCACTAATATGTAATATGTTGAATTAAGGGGATGATAATGTTTAATAGATAGAAAGCACAAACAGAAGAGCAACTAACCTGTAAGGATAATATTAAGAAGATCCATATTCCATCAAAACTATGAAATATGTGCCAAAATGAGCATATCTCCACAAAATTAACGTTTTCCATCGAATAAACATCACCTGCAGATTCGTTCTCCTGGATGATGACCAGAATATGGCTAGGGCTTGATTGTATAGATGGCTTGATGCTTAGCTCTTTCCTGCAAAATTGGATATTTAGATAAACATACACAATAGGAACAGAAATAAGAACTCCAATATTATCAAATTTCTTTAGATAAGTATAAACCAGAATAGAGAGTCGTAGGTGATAATAATTTGTCCAAATATTTCGTACTAATAACAATAGATAAGATTAACTATAAATGTAATCAGGAGAAGCATGGTGTATATCTAATCAGTCCGCACATAAACAACTACTTGTACCTTAGGAACATAGAATCCTTTAATCATGGAGTAGGCTCGTGCATAGGAACGTCTCGGCGGCAGCCCCGCCGACCTCACGACGTGGAGCAGCACACGTTGGAGCACGCACAGCATGGATGCCTCGATGATGGTGGCCTAGATTTCCTGGCGCGAGGTCAGGAGGTTGACGACGACAAAGGAGGAAGCGGTGGCATCCGCGACCACGACGCTCGTGCACGGTCAAAGGCTATTGTCGTATTTGCAGCTGCCGTCGTTCTTCGATGATTAGCCTCTGCTGGGTTTAGGTCTAAGCTCTGCCATTGCTTGTAATTATATACTTCTATGAAATATAAAGCCGAAGTATGCTTTTATGCAACTATTTTCTAGGAAATGCTACCCCTAATCATTTACACACATCTAAAATAGGTTCCTAACAAGTGTCATCATGCAAAGGCATCATCTATCCCACTCTAAAAAAGCTTCAATAATGGATAGATAGGATAAGTACCTCAGTATCATTCATATTAAATCGAATTCTAAAGGTCACAGTGCCACACATCTAAAAGATGGGCTTTTAGACTAAATAAATTCATATGACACATAGATAGGATAAGTATCCCCTCTATATCATTCAGGTATTCAATACTGGATTCACACACATAGGTTTTTGAATTCTAAAGGTCACACATCTAAAAGATGGAATTTTAGACTAAATAGAATTCACATGACGCATAAACAGGACAAGCATATCCTCCTTATCATTTAGTTATTCAATAATGGATTTGTACACAGGGGATTTTTTAAAGAACTTGTGATGTGACAATGGAAATAATAGGATTTTGCATGCTATATAGAACCTTCACATCCAATCCAAGTATGCCTAGTTAGAAATAGGCATGGAACCCTTACTGCCCCGTCTATCCCATTCTCGCGCGCACCAGCAACTTGGTCTACCGTTGTGAGTAATCAATCATAGATCAAATCCACAAAAATCAAACCCCAACACTGATGCAGCAAACAAATCAATAGATTAGCAACGGGTGTGAGCCTTGTCCTAAACCACAGTCAATACACAGAGGTAGAGGTGGAACGACTCTAACCTGAGGTAGAGGTGGAACAATCCTAGCCCTAACGAGGTAGAGGCCGAGGGCTACTGGTGGGCATGAGGATAACGTGAGAGCAGAGGACAACGACGTTGAGGATGCCGGTGATGTAGGCGTCTGCGCCACCAAACCCTAGACCCTAATCTCCATGGTAGAAGCGAGCGTAGAGCGAGACAAAAGAAGACGCGTACCAGAGAGATGGGGAGGCCGAGGCCTAGTTCCCACCGACGCCGCAGTCGGCGCCGCCCTTGCTCGCGTCGTAGAGGAGAGAAGTGGTGGAGTTACGACGTGGCTGTGGACCTCTCACCACCACCAACCCGAGTGGTCGAGAGCGAGCCGCGTGGAGATCATGGTGGCAGCCCAACGACCGTGTTCGGCACGATCTGGTGAAGCCGAGCAGGTTGGGGAAGAAGCGAGACGAGAGGGACGGAGAGAGAGGGAGGGGGAGAGGGTGACGGCGTCGGTTCTAGAGAGGGAGAGGTTGCTCGTGGCTATCGTGGGAGGACAGCGCGGGCGGATGGATCGCGAGCGGCTAGCGCGGGCGACTACCGTGACACGGACGGTCGAGATCGATTAAAGGCAGAACGGCAGAACGAGAGAGGCAGACTACTATTGCTTACTTAATAAGTAGTACATATATATATAGTTTATATATTAAGAGCCCTGGGCTTCCAATAAAAGAGGAAGCCCAGGCTAGTCAATATGCTTATTTGGGTTGAACCAGACCTGGTCAACAGTTCCCAGTCACGGCGCCGTTACACCGTTTCCCCCGTCAGCCTAGCCACGTCTCCCCGTTTCCCGGTTTCTAAAACCGTCTTCGCGCAATCAACTCAGACAAACCCGCGCCGATAGGAAGAAAACCCCAGCGGCCGCGCCGTCTTTCCTTGCGTCTCAGGCGACTCGCCAGGCGATTTCCGCCGCTCCAATCCAGCGCTGCTCCAATCCAGCTGAGCTCCTTCAATCTCCGAGCATTGGAGCCCGATTCAAGAGCAAATGCTTTCCTAGAAGTTCCAGGTAATCCAACTTCAAATACATCAGGGTTTCCGTCGATTTTTGAAGAATTTTTTGTCGATTGAAGTGGATTTGATTGTAACCCTTATTCTTCAGCTAAATGTGTGATTTGTATCCGATTATACATCTCTCTAATCGGCTCATTGCATCGCTCATTGCATCTCTCTTTTGTTCAGGAGCCCCGATCTTAGAGCATCTGCATTTCTTCTAGATCCACTGTATCGCTCGGCATTCATAGACCTAGACAAAGGCTGTGGATCAGGTACTTATTCACGAGTTTGCAGAGAGTACCTTTACACAATATTAGTAACACATATATGCTTATTGTATTTGATATATATGCATATCGTCAATAATGTTTATACACATTTGTACAAATGTTTTGAATATTGGACAAGATAATATGCATAATTGCATTGTTATATTTACTTGAATCATTAGTTTACACACCTGTTTTATTATATATAAAATATACTTATTGGATTTGATATATATGCATATCGTCAATACTGTCTATGCTCATTTGTACAGATGTTTATGAATATTGGGCAAGATAATAAGCATAATTGCATTGTTCTATCTACTTGAATCAGTAGTTTACACTCCTGTTTATTATATATAAATACATACAGATACTGTTATTTATGCAAAAGTTATTTAAATATTCATGTTTGAATATCAGCTAAATGTGTATATTACTATGAACCAGTTATTAAAATATGTTGTATAGTTAGTTGATGCAAAAAGGCACTTATTTTATCATGCTCCAGTTACAATTATATGAAATATTAAATTAATCTTTATGTTTATATATAACCATTGTTCATTAAATGTTGTCATATAAATGGAAAAAGGTAGTTTAAGTTATGTAACTCCATTTAGTATTATGTAGTATGCATTGTAGATAGTTATAGTAAAAATTAGATTTTTTTTGGCGAATTTATTCATGCATAAATCATTGTATCTAAAAACAACTTTTTTCAACAGATTTATTCAGTGTTTAATCATGAGATCTGTTGATCGCCCTCCAACTAATCCAAAAAGACTAACCATTGAGTCAAGTGAGGAGGTTTTTTCCATTGACATTTCCAGACGAACTCGATCTAGCAGCTCAGCACATCAAGATGATAATCCACATAATCAGAAGCAAACTGGTCCACAACCAGCACCAGTTCATTGTTTTCGCAGAAAGGCACTAGCTTGTCGTGTAAAAAGAAATCCTCCTCCTGCTCCATCCACATTGTCTGATGATGATTTCATGGATGCTCCATCTTTGAAGCGTCAATTCAGATCAGCCTCTCCTTCCCCTTCAGAAAAAACAGTGCAAAGAAGATTAAAGTCCCTTCCCCACAAGTTCCGAGTGTGAAAAGCAGTCCAAAGTTTGAGATAGATGTCAAGTCTAAACAGAAGACTCCTAGAAAATCCCAGGTACTATGTATATATTTCTATTTATTTATGTGTTAATATTGGTGCCCAATCAATTTTGTATTTCCCCACACGTTACATTTATGTATATTATTATCTCAAAGTATACTGTTTATTTTTTTTAGTGTTGTAGACTAGTTATTTACAAGTCTCTAATAAATGTCACTTGTATGTATATATAGTTTCCTTAGTTATAACAATATATATATATATACGTTGTGTATTAATGCATATTCATTTATGCTTCCAGAAATTGAATATCCTCTGCATTCCTTATGATGTTATTGTCTCAACTTGGATAATGAGCGATCGGCAGCGCGATGCAGTCGCTAGGTTGGGATTTTCCAGTATATTTGATTTGCGAACTGATGCCTTAGAGAGCAGATCTCTCATCAGGTGGTTGATAAATAAATTGGATCCACATGATATGACCATACGCCCAGGGGCTGGCAACGAACTGAAGATAACAAAAGAGACGGTTCGTCTTATTTTGGGTTTGCCATGTGCTGGAGGGGGCAGGGAGTTTACCGATTGGTATGGTGAAGTGGATGCTGCTGCAAAACTAAGACGTGATCTCAAAGTTGGTAAAGAAGAATTTGATGTTGTCAAGCTTCAGGACAAGATAGTGCTTGGCAATGATGATGAGTTATCAATCAGATGCTTTTTTCTGATTCTATTCAATCGACTTCTTTTTCCATCTGCTTCATGGGGCATTACAAACAATGAGGTACTAATGACTTCAAACATGGACCGAATGGCTGATATTGACTAGTGTCAACTAGTTTACACTGATTTGCGTGATGCTGCCACACGTTGGCACAAAAGGAACAAAACAAATATTACTGCAACAATATATGGGTGCTCACTCATTGTTCTAGTAAGTAATTCTTTTGTTTATTGTGCATATATATGATATGCAAATAATTGTTTTGTACAAATTATATATTTTTTGCATTAATTTTTTTTTCAGATTTACTATCTTGATCACTTACATCACCCTGCATCTCCTGATAACAAATATGGTACTCCCCACATTAAGTTTTTTGATAATGAGACCATAAGAGATTTGGCTAGGGGTGACAGACGTCCCCCCGTAAAACTGGTGAACCATTCGGCCATGCAGAGGTTAGACATAAACATTTTTTGTCCTGTTATGCAGATGTTACACTTTTAATACTGCTAACAGTTGTAACTGGGCTTTATACAGTTTCGTAGCCGTTCAGAAACGTGTTACGTCATTGCACCAGAACGGCCCGTTTCTAACGTTTTCAACATATATGTGCCACGTATCAGACATTTGATTGGTAATAAGTTGAAATGTTTGCCCTCCCAGCATCGACCAATGTTTGAATCAATGTTTGATGCTCATGACAAAGAGGTGGATAAGTACTGTGATTCTCTTCAGCTGAGCCATCAGATGATTGTTTCGAAGCAGATTGAACTATCTGAAACATTTGGTGAAATGATCGATGAAGTCCTGAGGGCTGCAACGCAGCGCGATTCACAACAAGAAGGTTTTATTATTTATGTTTATTTTTTTAAATTAATCAAGCTCACGAATTATTGCTGGGAAAATTATATTTAGTTATACGATCACAAATACTTTATTTTATGCAGAATTGTATATATAACTTATGCATTAATTTTCACTCATACAGTCACCAACACCTTTCAGTTGATTTTATTTTGAAAACTCTCATTTATTTTATGCATCCCGATAGTATATTTATGTAGTTTGTGATGATGTGTATGTTTAACCATTTTTTTATAACGATACATTTATATTTTTGGTACATTTCAGTAACAACTACTTTACTATTATATTTTCCAAATGTAGATATCCCCCCACTACCTCAATGCATCCAACAAATGATCCAGTATCCACTCCACCTGTTCCAACCCCTGATAATCAGCAACATGATCAGGAAATACATGTTCCTACTGATGATATCAAAGTATCAGAACAGGTAAGTTTTTTCATATAAACTTTATATATAAATCATATATTCAATATAGCATACAAGTTATTGTTTACTCAGATTTCATATGTTACCATTACAGGTTGTCAGTGGGAACGTTTGTGAAAAAAATTCAGTTATGGATGCCCCTATATTTGACAAGACTCCAAAATCAAATGTTTGTTTTCCTTTATTCACATTTATTATATTTTCAATTACAATTTATGCAAGTAGCAGTAATATATATGCATGTTTTTATTTACTCTATTCACTAGGCTCCTACAACCGACAAGATTGCTGTTTCTGAAGTAACACCAAACATAAATAATGTCAGTATTTATACCTTCATCATATTATGTTAATATTAGTTATAACCTATGTTTGATTACGTTTATATTAATAATTATATTGTTTTTCAGGAAGGACAAAAGCTGTTAAACATGATACTCCCGTATCTGGTGCACCACAGTTTGACAAAACCCCATTGACAGAAGTAAGTCATGTCGTTTCTGTCGGTGTTTAGGGTCCGACCGCACACCTGGGGTTGCCCCTCGAGGTGTTTTAGGAGTAGGAAGGTGTCGACAACTGTAGCAAAATGGTTCGTGCTGATCGCACGAGAGACGGTGGACAAGGTTTACAGGTTCGGGCCGCTTAGTGATGCGTAACACCCTACGTCCTGGTGAGTATGCTTGGTGGGAATGATTACAGGAAAGCTCTCTGGATTAAGAATACAGAGAGTTGAGGTGGGTGGCTAAGTAGTGGGTCGAATGTTCTGAAGGGGTGCCCCCTAGGCCTTATATACTCGACCGTGGGGCAGTACATATGGATAGGATAACAACAAGTGGCTAAAAGATAGTGAACCTCTCGAGATTATCCTTTACGTAACCCTCGCCGACTTATCTTCACGTGGCTCCGTTGCATGGAGGCCCCGACGCGGGAAAGTCGGATCTCCGCTGTAGCCATTCGCTCGACGCTATGGGCCGTCCGGGTTTGCACCAATCCGGCCTCATGTCGTCCTGCGTTGCTGGTTGCTTTTCCCCAGGCCCACGAAAAAATAACCTTACGATTTATTGGGCCCTTGGGCCTTTCGTGAGGTCCTTTACTCTTTTAGTGGACCCGGGGGATATCTATCCCCCACAAGCCCCCGATCTTTGGGTTAATTTAGAGGTAATCAACCCGAAGATCTCAGGTCCAGCTTGTAGGTGATTTGAAGAAAGATGGCTCCTTGTTGTTCTCTCCTGCTTCGATCACTTATTGACCAAAACCTAGCTTCGTGCTTGTGCCTTAGAGATCGGCATTCCTGTTTGTAGGATTCTGAACTTCATTGGGTGCACCGGAGGTGCACCCAATGGGTGTAGCCCCCGAGCTTCGAGTAGATTTTAGAAAATAATCTACTCGAAGGTCTTCAGCAGAGATTACTTCCATTTGTGTTCCTTTATTCCAGTTGAGGATTGGCTTCTTAATCTTGTCCCATGCCCTTAGAAATTGGTGCTATCCTGGCTTAGAATAACAATCCATGGGGTGCACCGAAGGTGCACCCAATGGGTGTAGCCCCCGACCTTCAAGTGGATTTTTTGAGGATAATTCGCTTGAAGGTCTTCTTTTTGTGTCCTTTCGCTGAAGATTACTCTTTCTGCATATAAAAAAGTTGGCATGATGTCATCCGTGCTATGTCATCAACATTATGCTTCAGAGGTCAGCATGTGTTTTGTCTTTTGCAGCCGAATTTGCAATCCTTCCATATCCTGCTAGGTAGCGTAGTTTATTTGCTCTGCAACTGATTGGACATTCGATGGACGTTCTCTGTCTAGTCTTCAAGTCATGTCTGTCGACCATATTTTGCACTCTGCTGGCTATACTTGGCTTCTCTCTAACCCTTGTTGATATCTCATTTTTGTCTTGAGGCATTCACTGCATGCTCTGCACAGATGTGACCAATTTTAAAAATATACTGACAATTCCTGGGCGTCCCCCCCCAATGGGTGTGGGCAAGGGACGGCTTGGTACGCTGAGTGTTTTAACCGGCTGCTTCTGAGTTGTAATGTGATGGGACGGCGAGTGTAATCATATCCTTTGCACTGTTGACTGGAGTCCCAATGGGTGTAGTGCTGCATGAAACGGCGTCAGCCGCCTGACGCGTCTTTGGACGGGTGGAAGTGCATAATGAATGCTTTGCGACTGTTCAGTGGCCGCGGTTGGAGGTGAGCGGTTGTTTTTCTCTTCTATAAATAACGCTGTTGTCCCTCTGGTTTCTTCACATCTCTTCGTTATTCCTTACTGCTTCCTTCTCTTCTTTCCCGCTTGCTTCCACCATGGGAAAAAACAACAAGCGCAAGCGCGAGCCGACTCCTCCATCGGAGGACTTCGGCGATTCGGAGTACTCGGAGGAGGAGTTCTCCTCCGAGTCCGAGAGGTCTCCGGCCCCCGTCTCTCCCCCGGCGTCGTCCGATGACTCGGACGACTCCCAGGGGATAGCCGCGGAGGTCTGGTCATACATCCGGGCCGTCGAGCGCTCCGGGCTCGAAGGCTCGGATGAGTCCGAGTACTCCTCGGATGAGGAGGACTCGGACGGCGGCGGCGAGGGCGAGGACGACGACGACGACGACGACGACGACAACGGCAGTGGCGAGGGTGGCGGCAACGGCAGCAGCAGGGGCAGCACCAAGAGCGGCAGCAGCAGGGGCAGCACCAGGGGCGGCGGCAGCAGGGGCGGCACCAAGAGCGGCGGCGGCGGCAGGGGCAGGGCCAGTGGCTAGATGCCACTGGTCTTTTTAAATATTAGTATAGATTAGAAATAGTATAGTTAGATAATGTAGTAGTGTTAGTAATGTAGAGTAGTATAGTGTAGCGTAGTAGTAGTAGTAGCAGTAGGGGAGTATCAACTCATAATGAGTTGATTTGCAAGTATTGCCACTTCCCTTGAATGAAGAATGAATTTGGCTTCCTCTTGATGACTCGTTTTGTCTGACTATAAATCTGATTCTTTTGAGGCCATAGACAGACGACTCGATCATCATACTGATGCTTCCAGAAGTAGCCGCCGAGTAATATTGCAGTCTGTATTGACATTAGAAGTAACGCCGAGCAATCGATCGTGAGGTCGGCGTTTTAGAGGTAACGCCGAATGATCGAAAGTCGCCGTCGACATTTTAGAAGTAATGCCGAGTAGTTGAACTCCAAATCAGCGTTTTAGAGGCAACGCCGGGTGATTGAAAGTCGACGTCAGCATTTTTAGAAATAACGCCGAGTGAGCGAAGGTCAACGTCGGCATTTTAGAAGTAATGCCGAGCGGTTGAACTCGAGAATGGCGTTTTAGAGGCAATGCCGAGTGATTGAAGGTCGCCGTTGACATTTTAGAGGTAATGCCGAGCGGTTGAACTCGAGGTCAGCGTTTTAGAAGCAACGCCGAGTGATTGTAGGTCAACGTTGGCATTTTAGAAGTAATACCGAACGGTTGAACTCGAGGTCAGCGCTTTAGAAGCAACGCCGAGTGATTGAAGGTCAACGTTGGCATTTTAGAAGTAATACCAAACGGTTGAGCTCGAGAACGACATTTTAGAGGCAACACCGAGTGATTGAAGGTCAACGTTGGCATTTTAGAAGTAATACCAAACGGTTGAACTCGAGAACGACGTTTTAGAGGCAACGCCGAGTGATTGAAGGTCGCCGTTGACATTTTAGAAGTAATGCCGAGCGGTTGAACTCGAGGTCAGCGTTTTAGAAGCAACGCCGAGTGACTAAGTAGTGACGTCGGCATTTTAGAGGCAACGCCGAGTTATTTTGAGGATTAACACCCGAGTGAAGGGATGGCCCACCAGTTTTTTGGAAAGAACTGCCGAGTGACCATGTGGCATGCTGGGATTTCGGAAATAACTGCCGGGTGATGACTGGGCACTTTTTGAAACGGTATCTGGTCCGAGAATATCCCATAAGAGCTACACTTTTAGCCGCCTTTGCTTTCCGCGCCCTAGTTCTTGCATTCCTGCTTCCAAATCCTCTCTGCGCTCGCCTCCAATCTGCTCACTGGTGAAATCGAGATGGCTCCCAAGAGGAAAATCGCGAGCTCTTCCGCTGTGGTGATCCCTCCAATTGATCCCAACAGCCAGTTGCCTTTCGCAGGTAACCATATGTCCATCATCTCTGAAGCCGAACTTCTCCATCTTGTGTCCATCGGGGTTCTTCCTCCACGGGAACTCTGTTCTTGGCGGGTTTGCCACGGGACTACGGTCCCGACGGAGGATACCCACGAGTCCGTGGTTTACGCTCCTTTTCTTCTCCGCGGCCTTGGCCTTCCTATTTCTCCCTTTTTCCGTGGTCTTCTTGATTTCTACCACATCAACCTAACCCATCTGAACCCTAACTCAATTCTGCAAATTTCTATCTTCGTCCACTTATGTGAGGCCTTTCTTGGCGTGCTGCCGCATTTTGGCCTGTGGAAACACCTGTATCATTGTCGCCCCGGGATGGCCGGGGGACAACATCAGTTGGTTGGAGGTGCCAGCTTGGAGATGCGTCGGGGACGGAAAACTGAATATCTTGAGATCCCCCTTAAAGACAGCATTAAGGGATGGCGCCTGGAGTGGTTTATAGTTGATAACTATGGAAATTCTCTCCCCCCCGGTCAGGAAGACAGCCAGATGTTCGCACCCCGAGCTGGACCGAGTCTCCTACAGACGAGGAGGTAGCTGAAGCCAGTGTGCTGCTAGCTGAAGTTGGGCTATTGAAAGAGAGGGGTTTAACTGCTGAAGCTATAGTTGCTGACTTTGTTTTCAAAAACATTCAGCCACTGAAAGATAGGGTCCACCCGGCTTATCTGTATCAAGGGCTAGCCGACCCAACTCGAGTTACCAATAGAAGAATCCCTTCTGCTGATTTGGTGAACCGACTGGAGATGATTCTCAGAGGCAAAGTATCCAATGTTGGTGCTCCGGTGGCGTATTCAGCCTGGAATCTGCCTCCTGCCAAGGCCTTCACTCGTTTCGTGTCAAACCCACCTGCGACTGATGGCAATTTGGGCCTTAGAACGCGGCCCTCTGACGAGGAGGTCAATGCTTTGGTCGCCTCACTTGGGAAAATTCCTGATGATGAACGGCAAATCCATTTCGAGGTGCCTTTGGATCCTACTGATGCTGAAATGAATGCCATGCTTGATATGTTGGCTGAAGATTCTTCTGACGCTACTCCTGCTGAGACATTGGCAGTGGCACCTCTCCCAGAGGTCGGTATAACCTTGGATGTTCAGAGACCTGTCCGTGCTCGCTCGAGGCGTCCCCGCCGAACCAATCAGACTGATCTTTCTGTTGATGAGCAGAAAAAGAAGAAGAGACGTATTCGGCGAGTATCTAGTTTGGATCAGGGTGCTGGTCCCTCGGTTCCTGCCGATGAGGAGGTTCCTGCGCCTGAATTTGCTGATGCTGACCCCAATGGGTGTGGTATGACTGTTGCTGATCCCAATGGGTGTACTCCAGCCGTCGTTGATCCCAATGGGGGTGTTGCTAGTGTTGCTGGTGAAGATGACGAAGAGGAAGAGAATGAGGTTCCTCTGACTCGGAAGAACAGTCGGCAATTCCTCGCCAGTGGGGAAAGTAGTGGGGTTCCTTCTCCTGCTTTATCTGCTCTTGTTGGTCTGCAAAACATATCCCTGGCCGACTTTGATCAAACTCTCGAGGATATGGTCCCAGAGGACTTGTTATCAGGGCCAGTGGATGATGATGTGACGGAAGCTTGTGGTGCCGTGCCGGACGCTGGGTTGAGGTCATCCCGCGCCTCATCAACCTTAGAGCGCGGTCTCGAGGGTCGGGATGCTAACTTGGATTGTCCTGATTCCATGGAAGTAGCCGAGGGCCCATCAACCTTAGAGATGGTTATTGCTGAAAATTTGGACCCCAAGGATGGTGTTGACACATGTCCAGCCCCCGAGGGTGTCGTCGGGGATGACTTAGCTCGGGCGAAGAGTGCGAGCTACTGCCCAGCCCCCGAGGGTGCTGCCGGGGATAATCCAGCTCAAGTGGGCAGTGCCAACTATGGCCCAATCCCTGAGGGTGCCCAAACAGGGTCTCCCTCCGGCACTTCCATGGACGTTCACGCAGGGTCACCTCCACACTCTGGCTGCATGGTGGTGGCCCAAACTTTGGACCGGGGCATCGCTTTGGAGGGCAGCGTCCCCGCTGATCAGGCATCCGGCTCTGTTGAAAGAGATGAACTGATTCCCACTGTTCCATTGCAAGCTGCTTCGGGTGATGACCTTGCGCCCGGTTATCATCTGATTTCTCCT
Organism: Zea luxurians; assembly: GCA_029449295.1. Lineage (NCBI taxonomy): Eukaryota > Viridiplantae > Streptophyta > Magnoliopsida > Poales > Poaceae > Zea > Zea luxurians. The sequence continues at coordinate 5,515,316 of JAOPSE010000103.1, read as the reverse complement.
GACTTGGGGATCCCTTCGTTCTTCTCCAACCTCCAGGTACTGTGCTGTTTCCTAGCCTGACTTTTTCATGAACTCTTGCCATTATGCTCATCTGTTCTTCTTATCAGGTTTTGGTGGAGGGGATGACCAGCCAGCTGAAATTGCATGGTGCTCCTATCCCGGAAGTGGCTTCGTCTTTTTCGTGCTGGAATCCGGTGTCACTTCATCGCCGTGTATCTGAGTTGGAGGCGGCTAACGCTGGTTAGTGCCCTTTTTTCTTTTCTTCACGCTTGTTGTGGACTGTTTTACCTTCTGACCTCGTTTTTTTTTTGTTACCTTTTGCTAGGAATGACTCGACAGATTACACTTCTTGAGGAGAAACATTCTCAAGATCAGGCTGAACTGTCTCAGCGATGCACTGATCTTGAGGAAAAGTACTCTCAAGGTCAGATTGAGCTGAGTCAGGTTTCTGCCGCATTGGATGATGCCAATGCGTTAAGTTCTTCCCTGCATGCTCAGCTTGATTGTGAAAAGGTGATATACGAAACTGCGCTTTTGTCTTGCTGTGCTCCTATTATTTGCCTGGTTTTCTGAAGGAACTGATTTGTGCTTGCAGGAAGAAAAACGTATCCTTACGGCTTCTCGTGACAATCTTGATAGGTTGTATCGAGATTCTAGCAACTCGTTGTCTATTCTGGAGAGGAGTCATCGCTTTTCCATGGAAGAGTTAAACAACCTTCGCTATAAGCTGCAGGAGTCCTTGGATGATGTGATTCGCCTTCGGGAGTTGATATCGGCTAAAGACGTTGTCATCAAGAATCTGCGTGCCTCCAAGAAATCTGTTACCCAGGAGCTAGAAGCTGCCCAGTTGGCTGTCAAGGTTGCTGAAGAGACTTCCAGTACTCTGAGAGCCCAGCACGATAGGGCCATGGATAAGGCCATTCGGGCGGGACGAATCCTGATGAGGAGACCTGGCGTAGTCGTTCCTGAAGATATAAGGGCTGACGTGAACGCCGCCCCTGATTCCTCGAGTCGTCCCTCTTCATCAATTGCTCCTGGAAAAGACATTGCAAAATAGAGAAAACATTTCGCGTGCTCCAAGCGCGCAGCTTGCATGATTGAACATTTGTTTGAGGACACCGGTTTATTTGAAAAACATAGTTACTCTCTCATTGTATCAGAATTTTTTAGTTAACGAGTTCGGTAGTTATGACGCATGATGACTATGAATTTTGTCTGTGGGATATGGAAATCATCCCCTGAATTATATGGGCGAGAGCATGTTGCATTGGTCTTAAGTAGCCGCCAACTTAAATCGATTGCTCCGTTAGCAGGGCATAGTGGTCACCCTGAGTTAAGTAAGCGTGAGTATGTCGCTCCACCTTAAGTCGTTGCCGACTTAAGTCGATTGCTCCGTTAGCAGGGCATAGTGGTCACCCCGAGTTAAGTAAGCGTGAGCATGTCGCACCGCCTTAAGTCGTTGCCGACTTAAGTCGATTGCTCCGTTGGCAGGGCATAGTGGTCACCCCGAGTTAAGTAAGCGTGAGCATGTCGCACCGCCTTAAGTCGTTGCCGACTTAAGTCGATTGCTCCGTTGGCAGGGCATAGTGGTCACCCCGAGTTAAGTAAGCGTGAGCATGTCGCACCGCCTTAAGTCGTTGCCGACTTAAGTCGATTGCTCCGTTAGCAGGGCATAGTGGTCACCCTGAGTTAAGTAAGAACGCAAGTCAATCGTAAATAAATTGAGTATCCTTGAAACCTTTTCTTTATTGATGACATATTTCCACTTTACAGAGTACATCATCATTATCCCAGCGGTTTTGAGGTACGGCTAAGGATAAAACTTTCTCAGGTGCTCTATGTTCCAGGAGTTCCCAACTTCCGTGCCATCCATCTGAGTGAGGCGATATGATCCGGGCCGAGTGACTTCTGCTACTATGAAGGGTCCTTCCCATAAGGGTGATAACTTGTGTCGTCCTTCTCCCGTTAGAATTCGGCGAAGGACGAGCTCCCCTACTGAAAAGAATCGTTGCCGCACAGCCTTGTCGTGATAGCGCCTTAGAGTCTGCTGGTATCTTGCTGATTGGATTACTGCGCTTAGCCGTTCTTCCTCGAGTACGTCTATGTCCTCCAGCCTGGTGGTCTCAGCTTCTGCTATACTTTCAAAGATCAGCCTTGGCGCCCCAAACTTGAGATCAGCAGGCAGCACTGCCTCCGACCCATAGACCATGAAGAAAGGAGTGTTTCCATGCAAAGCTCGGCTAGGTTGGGTTCTTAGGCTCCAAACAACATAGGGTAATTCCCTTATCCACTTTCCTGCGAATTTTTCGTTCTTATCGAAAATCTTTTTCCTAAGTGCATCCAAAATCATCCCGTTAGCTCGTTCAACCTGCCCGTTGGCTCTTGGATGGGCTACAGATGCATACTTGATCTGAATGCTCTTTTGCTCGCAGAAGTCAAAGAATTCTGAACTCGTGAAATTGGATCCTAAATCAGTTATGATGCTGTTTGGTATCCCGAATCTGAATATTATGTCTTGTATGAATTCCACGGCCTTGGCAGAAGTTAAGGAGGCAATGGGCTTGAATTCTATCCATTTAGTGAACTTGTCAATCGCTACCAACACATGAGTATATCCACCTTGAGCTTTCTTGAAAGGTCCAATCATATCCAGCCCCCAGCATGCAAAAGGCCAAGTTACTGGTATGGTCTGCAGCTGCTGTGCTGGCAGGTGTTGTTGCTTTGACAAGTATTGGCAGGCTTCGCACCTCTGAACTAACTCGGCTGCATCATTCTTTGCTGTTGGCCAATAGAATCCTGACCTGAAGACCTTTCCAACTAGTGTTCTGGAGGCTGCATGTATCCCACATTGTCCAGCGTGGACCTCTTCTAAGAGTTGCTTTCCAGTGGATGGGAGAATGCACTTCATGAAGACGCCTGATGCTCCCCTTCTGTATAATGTCTCCCCAATAAGTGTATAGTGAGCTGACTGTCTTGCAATGCGCTCTGCCGAGTTCTTATCGTCTGGTTCTTCTTCATTCCTTATGTACTTAATGATTGTCTTTCTCCAGTCATCGGGATCTGACTCGGGTTGATCTATGATGTTGCACTCTTCCATTTGATCCAATGAGATACTTGGCTGCAGAATTTCTTGCACAAAAACCCCGGGTGGGACCTGAGCTCGACTGGACCCTAGCTTGGACAGTACATCGGCTGCCGTGTTCCGATCTCTTTCCACATGATGAAATTCTAGACCCTCGAATTTATCCTCCAGTTTTCGGACGGCAATGCAGTATCTTCCCATCGAATCGTTCGAGCAATCCCACTCCTTATTTATCTGGCTGATGACTACCAGAGAATCCCCATATACCATTAATCTTTTGATGCCCAATGATATGGCAATGTTCAATCCATGGATCAAAGCTTCATACTCGGCTGCATTGTTGGAGGTCGGGAATAGCAGCTGGAGGGCGTACTTGAGGTGTTCGCCTCCAGGTGCAGTGAAAAGAATCCCCGCTCCTGCTCCCTGCAGCTTGAGTGAGCCGTCAAAATACATTCGCCATACTTCTGCAGTCTCCGGGTTGTCTGGTACTTGTTGTTCAGTCCACTCTGATACGAAATCAACCAGTGCTTGGGTTTTGATGGCAGTGCGAGGCCGAAACTCGATGTCATGAGATCCCAGCTCACAGGCCCACTTGGCTATTCGACCGATGGCTTCCTTGTTGTGAAGAATATCCCCTATTGGAAAACTTGTGACTACTATGACTTTGTGGTCGTCAAAGTAGTGACGCAGCTTGCGGGCAGTTAGAAGTACTGCATACAATAGTTTCTGAACTTGAGGATACTTTTTCTTTGAGGGGCCGAGGACTTCACTAATGAAGTAGACAGGGTGTTGTATTGGATAGGCATGCCCTTCTTCTACTCGCTCGACTACCAACGCGGTGCTCACCACGTGAGTCGTGCAAGAGATGTACAATAGCAAATCTTCGGCTGGTTGAGTTGATGTAGCTCGCCGAGGTGGTTTCAGTACCGGCGGTGTTGTCAAGAATTTTTTCAGAGCATCTAGAGCTTCTTGTGCTTCTGAAGTCCACTGAAATTTATCCACCTTCTTGAGTAACTTGTAAAACGGCAAACCTTTTTCCCCCAGCCTGGATATAAATCTGCTTAAAGCTGCCATGCATCCAGTGAGTCGCTGAACCTTCTTCTGCGATCGAGGTGCTTCCATCTTCATGATAGCTTCAATCTTATCCGGATTAGCCTCAATTCCTCGGTGGCTGACAATAAATCCGAGCAACTTTCCGGCTGGTACCCCAAAAACACATTTCTCGGGATTAAGCTTCCATCTATACCGCCTTAGGCTGTTGAAAACCAGTTGCAAATCTTCGATGAAATCTTTTGAGTCCTGTGTTTTGATCACCACGTCATCCACATAAGCCTCCACACGCTTGCCCCAGTGATCGGCTAAGCATGTTTGAATAGCTCTCTGGTAAGTCGCTCCAGCGTTTTTGAGGCCAAACGGCATAGAGGTATAACAGAAAGCACCAAACGGGGTAATGAATGCCGTCTTTTCTTCGTCTTCCTTTGACAGACTAATTTGATGATATCCAGAATAACAATCCAGGAAAGACAACATAGAACATCCAGCGGTGGAGTCCACCACCTGATCTATCCTCGGGAGCCCGAAGGGATCCTTCGGACAATGTTTGTTGAGATCGGTATAATCAACACACATGCGCCAGTCCACTTTATTCTTTTTGAGTACAAGAACAGGATTGGCTAACCACTCGGGATGTAATACTTCTCTAATGAATCTAGCCGCGACCAAGCGAGCTAACTCGGCGCGAATGGCTTCCCTCTTATCAGGCGTGAAACGACGTAATTTCTGTCGAATCGGCCTCGCCTGGGGAAAAACCTTCAGTTTGTGCTCGGCCAGTTCTCTCGGGACTCCCGGCATATCCGCAGATTGCCATGCGAATACATCTCGGTTATCTTGCAGAAACCGGACGAGCGCGCTTTCCTATTTGTCATCCAGACTGGAGCTGATGATGGCCGTCTTGCGCTCATCAGCGAACCCCAGGTTGATTCTCTTGGTTTCTTCAGTCGGCCGCATAGAGGTCGCGGTCTGAGCTTCATTCGTCGGTATTGCGAGGTTCTCCTCAGGCTTAGAGTTCGCCATTGCGGAGGGAGCTGTCGATGGCTTGGCGGTGAGGGCTGCTTGAATAGCCACTCGGAAACATTCTGCGGCGCCTTGGAAGTCGGCGCGCACAGTTATGATCCCTTGCGGTCCTGGCATCTTCAGTATCATGTAGGTGTAATGTGGAATGGCCATGAACTTGGCCAATCCAGGCCTCCCGATGATGGCATTGTACCCGCAGTCGAAGTTTGCCACTTCAAACCTTAGGAACTCGGTTCTGTAGTTCTCCGGAGTTCCAAAGGTGACCGGCATGTAGATGTGGCCCAGCGGGTATTCCCCTTCCGTCGGCACGATGCCGAAGAAAGGAGTGTCCGACTCGTGGAGCTCTTTGAGATGAACTCCCAAGCTTTGGAGTGTCCGGGGGAAGGTGATGTTGATGCTGCTCCCCCCGTCCACTAACACCTTTTTCACCCGGCTCTCTCGGATCACCGGATCGACGAGAAGCGGGTACTTGCCCGGGTGGTCGAAGTTGAGCCATTGATCCGCCCGAGTGAAGGTGATCGGGTGCTCCGACCACCGGTATGGAGTGGGAGGGCCGATGGTCACCACCAGTATCTGGCGATCATTGAGCTTTTGCTGTCTTCTGCTCTCCTGCGATCCGTGTCCGCCGAAGATGACGTTGACCTCCCTGTCAACGCGTGGGAAAGCTCCTCCTCCTCCTCCCTCCTCCTGCCGATGGGGTTGTCGTGGTTCATCTGGTCCTCCCCTCGGCGGAGGAGGAGGTAGAGGTTGGAAAGGTCGGCCGTGTCCGACGGAGTGTTTGAAGTCTCGGCAGTTTCGAAGAGTGTGGCGCATGTCCTTGTGGTACGGGCACTGGGCGTCGAGGATGTCGTCCAGCGTGCGTTCGCCTCCACGAGGTCCTCCTCGAGCGCGAGAGGCAGGTGGTCCGGCAGCGTGCACTTCTTCGTGTGGCCTCTTCTCCCACCGCTTGTCAGGTTGTTGGTTCGTGTCGCGTCGTGGTGCAGCCGGTGCGGGCTTTGCTCCTCCGATGAGGTCCTGGGCTCGCTCGTCGGCGGTGATGTAGAGGTCGGCTTCCCGGAACAGCTCCTCCGAGGTGGTCGGCGCCTTTTGTAGTATGGCTCGGACGAAAACCGAATCATTAGATCCTCGGTAGAAGTCCTCGATCACGGCCGCCTCCGTGACATCGGGGATACGGTTCCTCATGGTTTGAAACCTCTTGAGGTACGACTGGAGAGTTTCGTCCCCCCGGCGCTTGATAGATTTAAGGTCCCACGGCTGCGCCGGCTTGTCGGAGAGGGACTGGAAGTTGGCGGTGAAGCGTCGGCTGAAGTCTCCCCAGACGTCGATGCAGTGTCGGGGTAGATGTCGTAGCCATTGCAGCGCGTCTTGCCCAAGGACAATGGGCAAGTACGCGGTCATCACGTCTTCGGATGCCCCGGCAGCTCGAGCAGCGGTGGTGTAGACGGCTAGCCAACCCCATGGATCCTGCTTAGGTTCATATTTGTCAACATTGGATACCTTGAAGTTGGGGGGCCATTGGATGGCCCTGAGGCGCGGAGTAAGGGCGGACACTCCGCACGTGTCCTCCTGTCGTCGGGGTCGATGTCTGTCCCGGGGAGGGGAGTTGTGATCGTGATTCCTCGACCGTCCCCGGGTGGTTCCGCCAGTTGAAGCCGTTGCCGACTCAGTCCTGGTAGCTTGGCTCTGAGTCGGGGCGCCATGATCCCTGTCGTACTCCTCTCGACGACGGATTTCGTTCTCATGCCGCCGTTCCCGCGAAGCATTGATGGAGCTCCGCGCGTCTCGGCGACTGTTGATGGCGTGTCGTAGATCGTTCGGCGGGTGAGCAAGCGGTAGAAGATGGTTGGCCGCCTGGGTGAACAGTCGTCGGTAGCCGTCGGCGTCAGGAGTTCGAGGAAGTCCTTCCGCTATCTGAGCTAGCACCCCTCCGACTTCGCTCGGCGTGTTCATGGCCCGGGCGAAATCGGGGTTCAGGTTGCGCCCGAAGAATGGATTCTCTCGACGTTGCCTTGCATCCTGCTCAGCATGTTCCTGAGCTCGCCGACGATCACGCCGTCGGGAGTTCCTTTGCTCTCTGAAGACGCGTTCTTCCGGGGTTTCTCCTACCTCCGAGACCTCGTCTCGCGAGACAGATTGCTCTGGATCCCGCTCTCCAGCTGCGTGATGTCGTCGAACGTTCCTGCGCCGGTTCCTCCGTCGACGGGACTCTCGCTGAGGCGGTTCCTCCCCGGGTACAGTCGGCTCGTCGTCGGAGATGGCGGGCGATTCCGCCCTTCCGATGAAGAGGACGTTGGGGTAGAACGGTGCTGCCGTCGTAGTGATCTTCTTTCGGGGAGCTGGAGATTGCACTTCTCCGGTATTTTCGGAGTTTGTTGAGGAAGATTCCTTTTCCGGCGGATCCGCGATACGGTGCAGAATTCCTTCTTCGTCCGCTACAAATGAGATTGTTCCGAAGCAGAACATAGATCTGGGGCGTAGGGCGATCTTGCTGTAGAAGGAGACGGCCATTGAGCTAGCTTAGATTGTCGACACACCCCCTACCTGGCGCGCCAGCTGTCGGTGTTTAGGGTCCGACCGCACACCTGGGGTTGCCCCTCGAGGTGTTTTAGGAGTAGGAAGGTGTCGACAACTGTAGCAAAATGGTTCGTGCTGATCGCACGAGAGACGGTGGACAAGGTTTACAGGTTCGGGCCGCTTAGTGATGCGTAACACCCTACGTCCTGGTGAGTATGCTTGGTGGGAATGATTACAGGAAAGCTCTCTGGATTAAGAATACAGAGAGTTGAGGTGGGTGGCTAAGTAGTGGGTCGAATGTTCTGAAGGGGTGCCCCCTAGGCCTTATATACTCGACCGTGGGGTAGTACATATGGATAGGATAACAACAAGTGGCTAAAAGATAGTGAACCTCTCGAGATTATCCTTTACGTAACCCTCGCCGACTTATCTTCACGTGGCTCCGTTGCATGGAGGCCCCGACGCGGGAAAGTCGGATCTCCGCTGTAGCCATTCGCTCGACGCTATGGGCCGTCCGGGTTTGCACCAATCCGGCCTCATGTCGTCCTGCGTTGCTGGTTGCTTTTCCCCAGGCCCACGAAAAAATAACCTTACGATTTATTGGGCCCTTGGGCCTTTCGTGAGGTCCTTTACTCTTTTAGTGGACCCGGGGGATATCTATCCCCCACAGTTTCATCTTCTTATATTTTTTATATATGTACACTACAATACATAATTATTTATGCTATTGATTACTAACAAATATTGTCGGGGACCATAATTAGGGGTACTCTCAAGACGCCTAATTCTCAGCTGGTAACCCCCATCAGCATAAAGCTGCAGAGGCCTGATGGGTGCGATTAAGTCAGGGATCAGTCCATACGAGCGACTCGATCACGCCTCGCCCGAGCCCAACCTCGGGCAAGGGCAGCCGACCCTGAGGGGTTTTCCGTCTCGCCCGAGGCCACCTTTTTTACGGCAGACGCATCTCCGGCTCGCCCGAGGCCTTGCCTTCGTTAAGAAGCAACCCTGACTAAATCGCCGCGCCGACCGACCAAGTCATAGGGGCATTTAACGCAAAGAGTGAGACTGACGGGCGGCCAGGCCTTGCCAAAGGCGCCATAGGAAGCTCCGCCCGACCCAGGGCTCGGACTCGGGCTAAGGCCCCGGAAGACGGCGAACTCCGCTCCGCCCGACCCAAGGCTCGGACTCGGGCTAAGGCCCCGGAAGACGGCGAACTCCGCTCCGCCCGATCCAGGGCTCGGACTCGGGCTAAAGCCCCGGAAGACGGCGAACTCCGCTCCGCCCGACCCAGGGCTCGGACTCGGGCTAAGGCCCCGGAAGACGGCGAACTCCGCTCCGCCCGACCCAGGGCTCGGACTCGGGCTAGGGCCCCGGAAGACGACGAACTCCGCTCCGCCCGACCCAGGGCTCGGACTCGGGCTAAGGCCCCGGAAGACGACGAACTCCGCTTCGCCCGACCCCTGGGGTCGGACTCCGCCCTGGCCTCTGCCGAACGACCTCCGCCTCGCCCAACCCAGGAGCTCGGGCTCGGCCTCGGCCATGGAAGACAGACTCGACCTCGGCCTCGGAGGAGCCTCCACGTCGCCCGACCTAGGGCACAAGTCCGCCACGTCGACAGGAAGCGCCATCATCACCCTACCCCAAGCCGACTTGGGCCGCAGAGAACAAGACCGACGTCCCATCTGGCTAGCTCCGCCAGATAGGCAATGATGGCGCCCCGCTAGACCCGTGACGACGGCGGCTCTCGGCTCCCTTACGGAAGCAGGGGGACGTCAGCAAGAGCCCAACTGTTCCGACAGCTGTCCCTCCACCAGGCTCCGTTGCTCCTCCGACAGCCAAGACACCACACCAGCTGGGTGCCAAGTTCTCTCCGGCTGCCACATTGGCATGTACCCAGGGCGCTAGCTCTCCCCCACTAGACACGTAGCACTCTGCTGCACCCCCGTTGTACACCTGGATCCTCTCCTTACGCCTATAAAAGGAAGGACCAGGGCCTTCTTAGAGAAGGTTGGCCCCGCGGGAACGAGGGCAGGGGCAGGTGCTCTCTTGGGGCCGCTCGCTCCCCTCACCCGCGTGGACGCTTGTAACCCCCTACTGCAAGCGCACCCGACCTGGGCGCGGGACGAACACGAAGGCCGCGGGATCTCCGCCTCCCTCACGACTCGGCTCCGGCCACCTCGCTCTCCCCCCTTCGCGCTCGCCCACGCGCTCGACCCATCTGGGCTGGGGCACGCGGCACACTCACTCGTCGGCTTAGGGACCCCCCGGTCTCGAAACGCCGACAGTTGGCACGCCAGGTAGGGGCCTGCTGCGTGTTGACGAGCAGTTTCCCGTCAAGCTCCAGATGGGCAGTCTCCAACGACCTCTCCAACCCGGGACGGTGCTCCGTTTCGGGAGCCTCGAGTTCATGTCTTCCGACGGTGGCTACGACATGATACTCCTTCCACCGCCGCGCGGCGGCGACAATGGTGGCCGACAGCCCGCCCGCCGGCGGCGGAATCGACGACGTCTTTCCCGTGTGGGGAAAGAACAACATTCGAGCTCGCCCCATCCTCTCCCTCGCCATCGGAGGAGGAGGCGGGGCAACCAGGGCCGAGCGGGAGGCTGCGCTCCGTCGGCTGTCGAGCGAATCGACATCCCCAGCGCCCCAACGGAGGACGCGTCGGGCGTCACCCTCGCGTTTGAGGCGAAGGCGAGCGCCGTCCCCCCGCAACACGCCAACCTCGAGCAGGTGGACGACGCCAGCACGCTCACGGAGGGCCTGCGGGACGTCGCCCTCGTACCCAGGACGACGGCGCGATCAGCCCCCGAGGTGACTTCGTCGCTCCTCGTCGACCAAAAGGTACCGACTGCTTCCCATCCTTCGTCATTTCGACTCGACCTCAACCCGCCTAGCGACCTCGCCCTGGCGGGCGCTCACGTTGAGGCGAGTGCAACCCCTTTTGGGCTTCGTGTGCGGTCGCCTTGGGACCGATTGACGGGCGTCTCGACCTACGGGCCCTCTGGGTCCGAGGAAGATGACGACCCCAGCATCTGCTGGGATTTCTCTGGATCTGGCAACCCCAGTGCCATGCGGGACTTCATGACCGCATGCAACTACTGCCTCTCCGACTGTTCCGACGGCAACCGCAGCCTTGACGACAAGGACTGCGGCCCGAGCCGCGAATGTTTCCACGTCGAGCTAGGGGATCCCTCCGGAGGCAGCCGTCTCGGCATGCCGGAGGATGGTGATCTCCCTAGGCCAGTGCCTCGCGCCGACATCCCGCGGGAGATAGCTGTGGTCCCTGTTCCGGCGGGGGGTCACGACCCACAGCTCGAGCAAGTCCGCGGGGCGCAGGCCGGGCTCGACGAGGGGGCAGGAGCGCTCGAGTCGATCCGCCGGGACGTCGGGCAGGTATGGGCGGACCAGCCTCCGGCCGGAGAAATACGTCACCTGCCCCAGGGTCTCCAGCACCGCATCGCCAACGATGCCAGGGACAGGCCGCCACCCGCATCCGGCGGAACTGGTCAGGACCTGGCAGCCGCAGCGATGCTCCTCCGCGCGATGCCGGAGTCATCAACCACCGAGGGTCGGCGAATCCAGGGAGAGCTCAAGCATCTCCTGGAAGGCGCTGCGGCCCGGCGGGCCGAGAGCTCTGCCTCCCGAAGGCAGGGGTACCCCTCGGAACCTCGTGCCGCGACCTCCCGACTCATGCGGGAAGCCTCGGTCTACACCGGGCGCACGCGTAGCACCGCGCCTGCGGCCCCGGGCCACCTCGGCGACGAGCACCCTCATCGCGACCGTCGGGCCCGCCTCGACGAAAGGGTGCGCCGAGGCTATCACCCCAGGCGTGGGGGACGCTACGACAGCGGGGAGGATCGGAGTCCCTCGCCCGAACCACCCGGTCCGCAGGTCTTCAGCCGGGCCATTCGGCGGGCGCCGTTTCCGACCCGATTCTGACCCCCGACTACTATCACAAAGTACTCGGGGGAAACAAGACTGGAATTGTGGCTCGCGGACTACCGCCTGGCCTGTCAACTGGGTGGAACGGACGACGACAACCTCATCATCCGCAACCTCCCCCTGTTCCTCTCCGACACTACTCGCGCTTGGTTGGAGCACCTGCCTCCGGGGCAGATTTCCAACTGGGAGGATTTGGTCCAAGCTTTCGCCGGCAACTTCCAGGGCACGTACGTGCGCCCCGGGAATTCCTGGGACCTCCGAAGCTGCCGGCAACAGCCGGGAGAGTCTCTTCGGGACTACATCCGGCGGTTCTCGAAGCAGCGCACCGAGCTGCCCAACATCACCGACTCCGATGTCATCGGCGCGTTCCTTGCCGGCACCACCTGCCGTGACCTGGTGAGCAAGTTGGGTCGCAAGACCCCCACCAGGGCGAGCGAGCTGATGGACATCGCCACCAAGTTCGCCTCCGGCCAGGAGGCGGTCGAGGCCATCTTCCGAAAGGACAAGCAGCCCCAGGGACGCCCGTCGGAAGATGCTCCCGAGGTGTCTACTCCGCGCGGCGCCAAGAAGAAAGGCAGGAGGAAGTCGCAAGCGAAACGCGACGCTGCCGACGCAGACCTTGTCGCCGCCGCCGAGTACAAGAACCCTCGGAAGCCCCCCGGAGGTGCCAACCTCTTCGACAAGATGCTCAAGGAGACGTGCCCTTACCATCAGGGGCCCGTCAAGCACACCCTCAAGGAGTGTGTCATGCTTCGGCGCTACTTCCACAAGGCCGGGCCACCCGCAGAGGGTGGCAGGGCCCGCGACGACGACAAAAAGGAAGATCACCAAGCAGGAGAGTTCCCCGAGGTCCGCGACTGCTTCATGATCTGCGGAGGGCATGCGGCGAATGCCTCGGCTCGGCATCGCAAGCGAGAGCGTCGGGAGGTCTGCTCGGTGAAGGTGGCGGCACCAGTCTAACTAGACTGGTCCGACAAGCCCATCACCTTCGACCAAGACGACCACCCCGACCACGTGCCGAGCCCGGGGAAATACCCGCTCGTCGTCGATCCCATCATCGGCGACGTCAGGCTCACCAAGGTCCTGATGGATGGGGGCAGCTGCCTCAATATCATCTACGGTGAGACCGTCAGGCTCCTGCGCGTCGATCTGTCCTCCGTCCGAGCAGGCGATGCGCCCTTCCACGGGATCGTTCCTAGGAAGCGCGTCCAGCCCCTCGGACAGCTCGACCTTCCTGTCTGCTTTGGAACACCCTCCAACTTCCGAAGGGAGACTTTGACGTTCGAGGTGGTCAGGATCCGAGGAACCTACCACGCAGTATTGGGAAGGCCATGCTACGCGAAGTTCATGGCCATCCCCAACTACACCTACCTGAAGCTCAAGATGCCGGGCCCCAACGGGGTCATCACCGTCGGCCCCACGTACAAACACGCGTTCGAATGCGATGTGGAGTGCGTGGAGTACGCCGAGGCCCTCGCCGAGTCTGAGGCCCTCATCGCCGACCTGGAAAACCTCTCCCGAGAGGTGCCGGACGTGAAGCGACATGCCGGCAACTTCCAGCCAGCGGAGACGGTTAAGGCCGTCCCTCTCGACCCCAGTGGCGACACCTCTAAGCAGATCCGGATCAGTTCCGGGCTCGACCCCAAATAGGAAGCAGTGCTCGTCGACTTTCTCCGCACAAACGCCGACATTCTTGCGTGGGGTCCCTCGGACATGCCCGGCATACCGAGGGATGTCACCGAGCACTCGCCGAATATTCGGGTAGGTGCCCGACTCGTCAAATGGCCTCTGCACGGATGACGCCCGGGGGCTGCGCCCTTCCCCCGCTCACACACGAGTATCAGTCATCAAGGAAGGGTCGGCCTCGCCTTGGCGGAGCCCGACCCTCCCTCGGGGGCTAAAAAGGGGAACCCCCCCGCGTCGAGATCGGATACACTTTTTCGCATCAAAAAATTTTTCGATCAAGAAGGGGCTTTTGCGTTCTCCCGGATGTGTCAGAAGCAGGGTCCCGAGGAGCGAACGTGGGTACAGATAAGTGGCGAGACCGACTGAGCCGAGGAACACCTACGCCTCCGGGCTAGGGACACCCCACTCATCGCCTGCCACGAAAAAGGACCCAACTCGGGAAACCATCCTATTGTTGACAAGTCAGGCCAGGTACGAAAATTGAAAGAGAAGAGAGTACGACTTCACGCAAGAAAAGTAAAGTGTCCAGGCCTCGGCGGCCGCGGTAAAGCACACGTCCAACAGAAACTGCCCCAACAAAAATCAGGCGCCGCCTTGGGAGGGCGTCGCACCCTCAGTTCCGCCCCCGCCGTCGGTAAGGTCCACCTCCGCTTCCAGCGGCGGCGCAGGAGGAAGGATCTCCGCCTCAAAGGTGGTCGCCAGCGCCGCGCTCGGACCCGTGGCGACCGCATCGAGCCGCTGAACTTCTGCCAAGGCGGCTTCGTCTTCGTCAGGAAGACAATACCCCTCACTGACCCGCTCCAGGTCCACAACGTAATGGGAAGCAAGCACGGCGAAGGCCCGCCTGACGCCGTGGTGTAGCGCCCCGCGGACTTTACCGCGCGCGTAATCACCTAAGGCTTGAAGACGGCTTTGAGGGGAGCTTCCTGAAGGGACGTCGCCGGGGCCAAGGAGCCGATAAACATCCGAGACGGCCTCGGACATGGCCGCGAGGTCGGCCTCCCTCTGCTCGGCAGCTCCAGCAAGCGCCTCGGCGAGCGCTTTGGCCGACTCGTCAGGGGCAGACTCGAGCTCTGCGAACAACCAGAAGAAAGACCTCAAGCACAAGCAGAAGAAACGGACAAGAACAAGAACCGAGGACGGACGAGGCATACCTCCGGCTCGGACGCACTGCTCCGAGGCCGCGATTTGGGCTGCGGCTAGATCGGCCGCGAGGGTCTTAGCCCGGCTTTCGGCTTCGGCGGCCTGGCCCTGAGATTGGTCCCGCTCCTCGGCAACCTGGATGAGCTCTGACCGCTGCCGTAGCGCCTCCGCGCGCGCCGCCGCCGCCTCGGCCCTCAGGTCAGCGCAGAGCAACTGGAGGTCCGCTATCTTAGCGTCCTGCTGAGAAAGGCGCGCGGTGGCCCCGGCGAGCGAGGTCCTCAGGGATCGCAGCGAGCCCCAGACGTCGGCCTCGCGGCGGATGAACGACGACTTGGCGGCGCTCCGGTCCGTCAGATCCTGAAAAGGAAAACAAGGCGTCACGACGAACGCCTCGCTCACAGAAGGGAGAAGGTATGCCTGAAACCGTTACCTGGAGGATTTTGGGGACGTCCCCGCAGAGAACCTCCAGCGACGATCAGAGCGACCCCACCGTTGCTTCCGCACGCTTGCGGAGCTCGTCCCAGGACTGGTCCTCCTGTTCGTCGTCAAGAACGAAGATAGGGTCCGAGGCCTCGCGGGTCCGGAATCGGAGCAACTGGCGCCGGGCCTCGGGGCTCCGCCGCACAGCAACGAGGCTGCCGCCCGCCTGGATGAACTGCGTGTCCACGCCCACCTCTTCCGAGGCCCTGGGCACCGACGCTGCGGCCATCTCGACGCTGGCAGCAACCAGATGCTCTCCGACTGGGACGGTGGCAACTGCGGTGGCGGCAGGCGCCGGCATGGCCGGCACGGCAGACGGGCTCGGGACCACATCGGCGCCGGCCGCCTCCCCGATCACGATGGCCGCCTCGGCAGAAGAGCCCGCCTCGGGGACCTGCTCCCCCGAGACACGCGACGCCCGAGCCCCATGCGGCGAAACGCCCTGCGAAAGGGTCGGCTGAGCGGCAGGGCCCGGGGTGGCGCCAGCCGCCCGGACCGACGCCGTCTTAAGGGCTTTCCGGGGCGCCAGGTCGGTGTGGCCATGGCTCCGCTTGCTGGAAAAAAGAAGAAAGGGAAAATCACGGCCAGGACGTATGAATGAAGCACCGGGACGAAGACATTCCAAGATACTTACCCGCTCCGGGCCATGATCCACTGTGCCTGGGGGGAGGTCTCTTGGCTCCCGCTCCCTGGAACCGCCGCCGAGGTCCGCTTCGCCGACAGCCTCGGCACCACCCTCGCTTTGGGCGCCCCTGACGCCCGGGAGGCGGACTGCCCAGGCGCCGCCATGGCGACCTGAGGACCGCTCCCCCGCGCCGCCGGCGCGGGTGGCGGCTCTCGAGGGACGGGTACCTCGGCCCGGCTCCCTGGAGTCGTGTCAGCTCCTCGAGCCGAGGGGTCAAGTACCCTCTCGGGCTGCCCCCGCCCCTCGGGTTGGGGATCCGGCGTCCCGGCTCCGGGAACCGACGGCATCGGCCCGCTCGGGGGCTGACTCGACGGCTCCTGGCCACACCCCGAGCTGGGGCTGAGGCCGAGACGGGCGGCCATGTCGTCCTCCTCCTCCTCACCGTCGTCGTCATCGTCATCGGATGTCTCCGGCGACGGCTCCCTTGGGAGTCCTTCCCTCTCCTGCTGGCGACGGCGTTTCTCCAAGGCGTCCCGAGTCTGCCTCCGCTTGCGGGCCCGGGCCTTCTCCGCATCCTTCTTCTTCTTCTCCTCCTCCGCGGCGACCCGCCGCGCTGCCCAACCCACCGCGTCCTCCGGGACCCGCGGCAGGGAGGGTTTGTGCCACCCCACCTCCTGAAGAGGGGGGGGGAAAGAAACCCAATCGTGAGAACCAGGAGCAACCCGATGTATGAAGAAGGAAGGAGCGAACACTCACCAGAGTGACGCACCCCTGGTCGGGGCGCATCCGAGGCTGGGAGAAGGCGTGGGGGTCCGGCTTCCCCATCGCGGCCGACACCCGCCATTGGAGGGCATCAAGGGGAAGAGAATCAGGGGACATCCGCGACCCCTCCCAGTCGGCCTCCAGGGTCATCTCCCAAAGCGGCAGCCGCCGCTCCGCCAAGGGGAGCACTCTCCGACGGTGGATGGCGGCAACCACTCCCGCGGCGGTAAGTCCTCCCTCCCGCAACGCCTTCAGGGCCTGGAGAAGAGGTTCGAGGTTCTTCTGCCTCTCGTGTGGAGTCCCGTGGCGCCAGGCGTCGGTAGCGGCAGTGATGACCCGCTGAGAGAACGGCGGGAGCAACTCTTCGTCATTCCGGAGGTAGAACCACCGGCGCTGCCACCCCTTGTTCGAGGATGTGAGGACGGCAGGGATATACTGCGATGACCGCGACTGCCTCAACAAAAGGGTGCAGCCGCCGGCCCGCACCGCTGCGCGGACCTTCCTCTCCCCCGTCGGCAAGGCAAAAAGCTCGGCGAAGAAGAGATGGGTCCACAAATCCCAATGGGGGGCGATCCCCAAATACCCTTCGCACACCGCTACGAAGATAGCGGCCTGCGAGATGGAGTTGGGGGTGAGGTTGTGCAACTCCACCCCATAGTGGAACAGGATAGCCCGCATGAAGCGGCTCGTCGGCACACCAAATCCCCGCTCATGGAAGGAGACGAAGCTCACGACGTACCCTGGCGGTGGGGATGGAGTGACTCCACCCGTGGGAGGAATCCATTCCGGCCGCTGCTCATCGGTGAGAGGGCGGAGCAATCCCTTGCCGACGAGATCCTCCAGATCACTCGCCGTCACCGTGGAGAAGGGCCATGGGTCGCGCGGCGAGATGATGGTCACCCGGTCAGCCATCGCCGAGCGGAAAGGGTGGCGGCGCGAAGGACAGGGAGGGCGGTTTTCTTTTCCCTGGCTAGATCTCTCAGGCTGCAAAAAACCTAAGAGGGAGGCAAGAAGCGGAGTCAACAACCGTCACCGGACCCTCTCTGGGGTATATAAAGACCAAGGCGAAGACGGTTCCAACGTTCCGCCCGGACCGGACGCGGGGTTCAAAAAACGCGAAGCAAAACAGCCGTTCCTCGAACGGCTCGCGCACGAAACGGTGGCCCCGCCAACTACTCACCCCGGCGCATTAACTCCACGGCTGGACAGGCGGCGCTTCTGGCAGGAGCAGCTGGCGACGCTTCGCCTTCGCCAAAACGACCACCCCAAAAAAGGTACGCCGCGTCGTCCAATTTCGTATCCTTTTTCCCTTTTTCCTCTTTCTCTATCTCTTGCAAAAGGGACCGGGAAAGGGGATACCCCCAAAGGGATCCTTCCCCGTGAAGGAACTAGGCTCCGAGCCTCCTTACTGATCAGGGGTTCGAAGGCTGGCCCCCCGAAGGGTTCAACAGCCGCCTCAGATCGCGTGGGCCCGACACCCACTACTGGTCAGAGGTTCGAAGGTCGGCCTCCCGAAAGGTTCCACGGCCGCCTCAGGCTACTCGGGCTCCGCGCCCATTACTGATCAGGGGTTCGAAGGCTGGCCCCCCGAAGGGTTCACAGTCGCCTCAGACACCGAGCGAGGGATGACCAGGGGTACGTTCGATACATAACCGAGGCTCGGGCTACGCTCCCGAGGTACCCTAGGACATTTCCGAGACCAGCGGGAACGATCCTGTAACGGAATCCCATCGGAGGGAGGCAACGAGCCCTCGGACCCCGTCGCCAGGGGACCGGGTCCGGCAGATCACCCGCATGTACTTTTGGGCGTGCCTCCGGGCCCCTAGCCGACCCCCAACGAACGGGGCACGGACGTCCACTCGGATTACCCGCTTGCAGCTCACCGGAGACACCATGTTCGGTGCCCATCGAGGGTAAC
Organism: Zea luxurians; assembly: GCA_029449295.1. Classification (NCBI taxonomy): domain Eukaryota; kingdom Viridiplantae; phylum Streptophyta; class Magnoliopsida; order Poales; family Poaceae; genus Zea; species Zea luxurians. Next base: position 5,497,087 of record JAOPSE010000103.1, on the reverse strand, counting down.
ATGGCGCTCTCCCCCCCTCCTCCTTGCGGAAAGGCGACGTAGGGGCGTATGTAAAAAAGCCGAGTCTGTCCCTGATCGCCCTCTCGCCCTGTGCGGAGGCTCGGGGGCTGCTCTCGCAAACCCGGCTCCGGCCAAACCGTTGACAGCGTCAACATACCAGTCCGAGAACTTGGGCCCGACAGTGCACCCGGGCTACGGCCTGCTCGCATGAGGGAACCACCAGACCAGCCGAAGCATTACGCAAGGCATTAAGACCTCGAAGGAGTGAAACCACTCCTCCGAGGCCTCGGGGGCTACACCCGGCGGGTGCGCTCGCGCGCACCCACCGGAACAAAATGCAACCGAGAAAGGCTGGTCCCCTTGCAAAAAAGTGCAACGAAAGCCTCCAAGCGAGTGCTAACACTCCCTTCGAGGCTCGGGGGCTACTGTCGGGGACCATAATTAGGGGTACCCTCAAGACGCCTAATTCTCAGCTGGTAACCCCCATCAGCATAAAGCTGCAGAGGCCTGATGGGTGCGATTAAGTCAGGGATCAGTCCATACGAGCGACTCGATCACGCCTCGCCCGAGCCCAACCTCGGGCAAGGGCAGCCGACCCTGAGGGGTTTTCCGTCTCGCCCGAGGCCACCTTTTTTACGGCAGACGCATCTCCGGCTCGCCCGAGGCCTTGCCTTCGTTAAGAAGCAACCCTGACTAAATCGCCGCGCCGACCGACCAAGTCATAGGGGCATTTAACGCAAAGAGTGAGACTGACGGGCGGCCAGGCCTTGCCAAAGGCGCCATAGGAAGCTCCGCCCGACCCAGGGCTCGGACTCGGGCTAAGGCCCCGGAAGACGGTGAACTCCGCTTCGCCCGACCTAGGGCTCGGACTCGGGCTAAGGCCCCAGAAGACGGCGAACTCCGCTCCGCCCGATCCAGGGCTCGGACTCAGGCTAAAGCCCCGGAAGACGGCGAACTCCGCTCCGCCCGACCCAGGGCTCGGACTCGGGCTAAGGCCCCGGAAGACGGCGAACTCCGCTCCGCCCGACCCAGGGCTCGGACTCGGGCTAGGGCCCCGGAAGACGACGAACTCCGCTCCGCCCGACCCAGGGCTCGGACTCGGGCTAAGGCCCCGGAAGACGACGAACTCCGCTTCGCCCGACCCCTGGGGTCGGACTCCACCCTGGCCTCTGCCGAACGACCTCCGCCTCGCCCAACCCAGGAGCTCGGGCTCGGCCTCGGCCATGGAAGACAGACTCGACCTCAGCCTCGGAGGAGCCTCCACGTCGCCCGACCTAGGGCACAAGTCCGCCACGTCGACAGGAAGCGCCATCATCACCCTACCCCGAGCCGACTTGGGCCGCAGAGAACAAGACCGACGTCCCATCTGGCTAGCTCCGCCAGATAGGCAATGATGGCGCCCCGCTAGACCCGTGACGACGGCGGCTCTCGGCTCCCTTACGGAAGCAGGGGGACGTCAGCAAGAGCCCAACTGTTCCGACAGCTGTCCCTCCACCAGGCTCCGTTGCTCCTCCGACAGCCACGACACCACACCAGCTGGGTGCCAAGTTCTCTCCGGCTGCCACATTGGCATGTACCCAGGGCGCTAGCTCTCCCCCACTAGACACGTAGCACTCTGCTGCACCCCCGTTGTACACCTGGATCCTCTCCTTACGCCTATAAAAGGAAGGACCAGGGCCTTCTTAGAGAAGGTTGGCCCCGCGGGAACGAGGGCAGGGGTAGGCGCTCTCTTGGGGCCGCTCGCTCCCCTCACCCGCGTGGACGCTTGTAACCCCCTACTGCAAGCGCACCCGACCTGGGCGCGGGACGAACACGAAGGCCGCGGGATCTCCGCCTCCCTCACGACTCGGCTCCGGCCACCTCGCTCTCCCCCCTTCGCGCTCGCCCACGCGCTCGACCCATCTGGGCTGGGGCACGCGGCACACTCACTCGTCGGCTTAGGGACCCCCCGGTCTCGAAACGCCGACAAATATATATATCAGGCAACTACTGAACTTGTTGCAAAGGATATTTCCTCTAAATCTGCAGTTGCTGAACCTCCCCACGTATCACGTGAAGAATGTGCTCGCCAACTATTTAAGTTCATTTTATCAGGACAACTAGATCCGAGCATGTATGTATTCGTTATTTAAACTTCAATTAAGTATAATTAGCTGATTTGTAATTAAAGTTTCATTTTTCCAGGACTATTATTGATTTTGGAGGATTTGGAGGTTCTGTCCTGAATGTTGTCCAATTGTTTGGTCCTAATAAATGCCTTGAGAACATTTTCATGCAGGCATTTATCGAATGTATTCGTGATGATGATGTATTATACAATCCAGATACCATAATCAACACTCTAATACTAAATGTCAATGTTGGGGTATTTTTTTCTCTTCAACTTTGTATCATATTTCAACCCTTACTGTATAAATATATAATACTAATCAATATATTTTTTGTCCAGACCGTTTTGAATATCGAGGAGTTCGAACAGCACAGTTCAAATCCCCAGCCCTTCTCAACATCAGTTCTTAAAGAACAACTAGAACCGACGCTTCCTCCAGATGAAGTTCTGAACCAAATAAAAATGGTGAGCCCCAATCAGTTTTATTTGTAAGAATATTTTAATGTTATGTTGGTCATAAGTTATATTTTACGTTATTTTTCATTTTCCATACACCTATTATTGTTCATTCATAAACTTATACATATATCTTAATAGATCCTGGTTCCTATGCTACGCCGTAGTCATTGGACCCTTTATGCAATCAACTTTCAACTTCATCGAATAGACATTTTAGATTCAAATCCTTATGGGACATTGCTTGGAGGCAATACCTGGAAACAAATCCACAATGATCAATTGTTGATAAATGGAACGAAGATACCTTGGTCCAGATTAATAATGAGAAGACTTAGCATTGCGTTACATGAAGCTCGACCAGATACAAGTTTACCAAAGTTTGGCAACTACAAGATTGGGCTTCTTCCCAATTGTCCAACCATGTTACCAGGGTCAAACGATTGTGCTTTTTTTGTCGCAAACTTCCTCCGATACTACGATTTTGATGATGGCGACTTATCAGAATTTTATGTACCGGTCTATTACTAAATTAGTGTTTTGATCATGCATATATTACTCCTTCATACTTATTCTTAGCATTAATTCAACTATTATGACTATTTCAGGATGAACCATTGGACCAATGTGCTTTTGTTCTGCACTACCTGACCTTTCATCGCAACAACAGGGTTTACCCCCTCCCGGCAGAACTGCTGCCTTTCAAGTATGTTCCAAGGAAACGGCGTTGTTTGAAAGCCAAGACTTAGATATCATAGCTGAACATGATTCCCTATGGGACCCCCAAACTGTTTATGTTACTTCTTAAGTCACTTATGTTAGGTGTTGCTCATGTGTATGATACTCCCCATGACACTTATGTTCGCTGTGTTCAGTGTTTATGCTACTTCGTATCAGTTTTTATTTCAAGTGTGTAAAACATAAGTGTTACCAGACTGTGTAGTTATGTTATCTGTTATGAACTTATATGCTTTTCATTTCCAGATTGTGAGATGGTTAATCGTTTTCGTCCAATGTTTGGCGTATTTCTATTATCATATTATCTTTAATATTCAAGTTTTATGCAACCTATATACTTCCTTATTTTATATACATTAGGTTTCTTTTTTACACACTTACCGTGCTAATTATGATAACTGTGACCACTACCTATGCTACAACCTTTCCTGTCTAGATGTAGTGTAAACCCGAAGTATGTACTCCGATTTGATTAGTTATGTTAAGTGTATTGAGTCTATATACCATTTATGTCCAGATCGGCCGATTGCTAAACGTTCAATGCTAATTTTTGTTATATATTCATAATTTGGGTAATGGTGTAGTTTTACGCAACATATTATAGTATTATATCAACGCATTATATAACCCAGTCATGCAAACTATTAATTTCCAAAAACTAAAACATAGGTCATTGTGCTATTACAAATTTATACTACATCGACCACTCTTTAGTCACACTTCAAATTATTCACCCAATTCCATATGCTCAACGGCTTATTCATTTTCTACTTCTTCATCAATACGATGTTTTTAGCAGTCGCTGTTTCATTCCACTGTGGAGCAGTTGTTTTATTGTTTAGTCTTGATCCGGTCGGTCGTCCTCTCTTTCGATTAGCCAGTTTTGCTAGTCTTGCCCTGTTCTCTTCCACAGACAGATATGTTCTGCTGTTATGTCCATCTGCTATTCCACACAATTGGCATCTCCTATTCTTCTTTTTTTCTCCTTTTGCACCTAGTTTCATAATTCTATCTTCTGTATTTTTTATTGTCCGTCCTTTTGGTCTTGCATGATCCGGCATACTCAGATTTATAGCATCCACATTAAAATTCAACATCTGTATAATAAAAGAAGTTATTAATTAGTATACACATATTTACATAAAGTATCTTTCTACCAATCAGTAAAATCATTTCTCAATGCTCACCTTTTTAGCTTCTGAGGATGCACCAATATGTTCCATTTGTTCATGTGCTACGTGACACGGAGAACTTGTATCACCAACCTCAGGTGGAATTCTCATGTTGTCCACCTATATAGCCCAACCCAAATACATCAGCATTTCCATGCAGCATAAACATATATTTTCATTATATACCAATGAACAATATTTTTTAATATGTACCTGGTTACCAGTTGTTATTAATGTTAACGCATGTTCACAGCCAGTCATGGTTTTATCCTCATCCTACAAAATAAAATTTGCCTAGTTCATTGATTTTATATATTCATTATATACAATACTTCATGCAAGATTATATACTTATCTTTTACATACCATTTTATGGCATGTAATTGTATTGTCATCTTCCATCCCATCGCCAACATTATTATTATTTAATTCTTCTTCCTGGTACAAATAATATGTTAATACGCATACTATATGTTACAAATAGTATAACATTTAAAAAATTGGAATCTTATTACCTGGTTTTCCTCATCATCACTAACATCACATGACTCATTAAATCCAATACCTGGCTCTAATCGGCATAGAACGCCATCGAGCTCATCCAACACATCAATTGCCTTGTCGTACCATGCTTTTGACATACAAGCCTGGCGAACCACTTTCATTGTTTTCGTTAGCAACATTTTCTGTCTGTATGATTTAGTAACTCCATCCTTTCCCCTGAAGCTCTTATCAATTCTTTCAAACGGTACATCTTTTCTTGACGAGACAGTGTACCTTTGCAATATATACTTTGAAGGTATCTTTTCAACTTGAAGATGCATGAAGGCTCTTAAAAGATGAACACACAATAGACCTTAAAACATGAAAACCAACCATTATTTTTTAGCGATATACATTAATTTGTACTACAATCAACAAATTATTTAGTATGCAAATTTATTATTTTAATCAACACAATATGTTCAAACCTGTATGTTCCCACTGTTTGCACTCGCATGTATACTCCCCAGCATCTATGTCCGCTGTTATCTTGAATTGATGTTGTCCCCACACAATTTTATTAGACCTTTTTGTATGTTGTACGATCCAATCTTTATCACCACCGTCTGTGTCCTTTAATATTTTGTATGCAGTGGCGTATCTCATTGATTCCTCAAATCTATTCATAACAGCTCTAGTGTATGCTCTAGAGACTCACTTCGAACCTATATAATGTATCTATTGTCCTTGGTCCCTATAAGACGTTATTATCATAATTAAACAAAGTATTTACATAAACATGTATGCCATACGTTATTGATAACAAGCACGACATACCTTGCTCATCAATGCCTCCTTTGATTCTTTCATTTTCCTGCTATGCAACATTTTCATCATCTGTTTAGCGAACTCATGCAGAGGGGTGTTCGCATCTACATGTGATTGCTTAACTAATCTGTTCATGCTCTCACTTCATTGTGTAGATACCATTACCCCACAGAAGTCATTTTTAAAAAATGCTGGTATCCATTCTTTCCTTATTTCATATAATTTGCGTAGAGTCATATCTTCATGAAGATTGAACTCCTCTAGCATCATTTCCCAGGCACATTCAAACTCATGGGGAGTTAATGGATGATGTATAATAGATTGGAATGTTGTTTTAAAATCCTTATCAGCAAACCTTGCATATATCTCATTTAAGAATGGCATAAATCTGTTCTGGACATGCCATAAACACAGTCTGTGAACTGTTTTTGGAAATACAGTTCTTAGAGCAATTGGCATTGCAGGATCTTGATCTGCAATTGCTCACAAACTATTAATTTACTTTCACAATAAATTAATTCACTTTTTTTGCATAACAAATTGACATACCACATACCTGTTAGCATAACTCTCGGACCCTCGCATCCCATACAAGTTTTGAATGAATTGAAAGCCCATTCAAAAGTCTGCACTGTTTCATCTCTCAACAAAACAAATCCAAACATTGTACACTGCAGATGGCCGTTAGCTCCAACAAACATGCCCAGTGGTTTATCATATATATTTGTCTTGTGTGTTGTATCAAATGTCACAGCATCCCCATAATCTGCATACTCCCCCTGCATACTTGCGTGTGACCAAAAAATACTCACTATTTTCCCATCATTGTCTAACTGAAAATCACAAAAAAATTGTGGATTCTGTTTCTTGCAATCTGTAAAGAAAGCCAAAAGTTTGGCTACATCATTTGCGCCGTTTTCTCGTCTCCTTGCTGCCCTCTTACATTTGTTTGCACAAAAAATGATTATACAAACATTTACTATAGTAATATACATGGCACTTAATATATACACATGAAACATAAAAATATTGCTTACATGTTTTTCAGATCTTGAGCTGTTACCGGTACATTCTCTGGCCCATCATGCATTTTTGATATAAAATCAACTATGCAATGCTACGACACTCGGCTATCATGCATTGCATCAACAAAATTTATGAACTCAGCATCCCTACTTTTGTTGCAACGTAAATATTGTTTCTCTGCTTCGTCAGCTATGAACTCATGGTTATGCTCCAAATTTACCAGTTCAATTTTTGCAGCTACAACCATTTTTTTCATCATCATATATTTTTTTTAATTTTATTCCAGCCTTACATTGCGTACGCCCCGAAGTCCTATTCCTCATCCTAGGTGTCTCATTTGATTTTGGTGCACTTTTACCTTCACGTGAACAATTTATCCACTTACTGAATGTCTTCTCTCTGTATTTCTTCAGTGGAAATCCAACTTCATATGCATACCTTTTATAGAATTTATATGCATCATCAACATCCTTGAAAGTCATCCCTACCGTTGGCACTATAGTTGGATCAATGTTTTTTTTCTGCAAATTCATTGACATTGTTGTTTGTACCATGGAATATGATCATAACAATCTAATTGTCAGGGACCATAATTAGGGGTACCCCCAAGACTCCTAATCTCAGCTGGTAACCCCCATCAGCACAAAGCTGCAAAGGCTTGATGGGCGCGATTAAGGTCAAGGCTCAGTCCACTCAAGGGACACGATCTCGCCTCGCCCGAGCCCAGCCTCGGGCAAAGGCAGCTGACCCTGGAGGATTCATGTCTCGCCCGAGGGCCCCCTCAAGCAACGGACACACCTTCGGCTCGCCCGAGGCCCAGTCTTCGCAGAGAAGCAACCTTGGCCAGATCGCCACGCCAACCGACCGTATCGCAGGAGCATTTAATGCAAGGATCGCCTGACACCTTATCCTGACGCGCGCTCTTCAGTCGACAGAGCCGAAGTGACCGCAATCACTTCACCGCTCCACTGACCGACCTGACAAGAAAACAGCGCCGCCTGCCCCGCTCCGACTGCCGTGCCACTCGCCAGAGTGAGGTCGACAGCGGCTAAGTCCAGCCTCGGGCGACATAGGAAGCTCCGCCTCGCCCGACCCTAGGGTTCGGCCCCCGTCTCGGCCTCGGAAGATGGACTTCACCTCGCCCGACCCCAGGGCTCGGACTCAACCACGACTTAGAAGACGACGAACTCCGCCTCGCCCGACCCTAGGGCTCGGACTCAGCCTCGGCTCCGGAAGACGATGGACTCCGCCTCACCCGACCCCAGGGCTCAGACTCAACCTCGACCTCGGAGGAATCGCCACCTCGCCCAAACTCGGGTCCGGACCGGCCACGTCGCTAGGGGGGCCATCATTACCCTGCCCCTAGCTAGCTCAGGCTACGGGGAACAAGACCGACGTCCCATCTGGCTCGCCCCAGTAAACAAGTAATGATGACACCCCGCACGCTCCATGACGACGGCAGCTCCCAGCCCCTTATGTCAGCAAGGAGACGTCAGCAAGGATCCGACAGCCCCGACAGTTGTACTTCCGCAGGGCTCCAGCGCTCCTCCGACGGCCACGACATCACATGAACAGGGTGCCAAAACCTCTCCGATTGCCACGACGGCATGTACCTAGGGCTCTAGCTCCTCTCTGCTAGACACGTTAGCACACTGCTACACCAACCATTGTACACCTGGACCCTCTCCTTACGCCTATAAAAGGAAGGTCCAGGGCTCTCGTACGAGAAGGTTGGCCGCGCGGGAGAACGGGCCAACACATAAGGCTCTCGCTCTCTCTCTCTCCCAAGCGAACGCTTGTAACCCCCTACTGCAAGCGCATCCATCCGCCCTGGGCGCAGGACAACACGAAGGCCACGGTTTCCCCTTACTGTTCTCCCCCCTTTGTGTCCCGTCTCGCGCCGACCCATCTGGGCTGGGACACGCAGCGACAATTTACTCGTTGGTCCAGGGACCCCCCGGGGTCAAAACGCCGACAGTTGGCGTGCTAGGTAGGGGCCTGCTGCGTGTTGACAAACAGCTTCCCGTCAAGCTCCAGATGGGTAGTCTCCAGCAACCTTTCCAACCCGGGACAATGCTCCATTTCGGGAGTCTTGAGTTCATGTCCCTCGACGGCATCTACGACATGATACTCCTTCCTCCGCCGCGCGACAGCGGCAATGGCGGCCGTCAGCCCGCTCGCCGACGGCAGAATCAACGACGTATTCCCCACATGGCGGAAGAACAACATCCGGGTTTGTCCCGTCACCTCCCCCACTGACGGAGGAGGAGGCGGGGCAACCATGGCCAAGCAGGAGGTGGCACCTCGTCGGCTGTCGAGCAAGTCGACGATGCCGGCACCCCAGCGGGGGACACGTCGGGCTTCGACCTTGCGTCTGAGACGAAGACGAGCGCCGTTTCCCCACAACACGCCAACCCCAAGCAGACGAACGACGCCAGCACGCTCGCGAAGGACTTGCTGGGCGTCGCTCTCGTACCTGAGACAACGGTGCAGTCCGCCCCTGACGCGACTTCGTCACCGCCCGTCGACCAAGAGGTACCGACCGATTCCCATCTCGTGCCTTTTGGATTCATCTTCGACCCACCAAGCGACCTCGCTTCGGTGGAAGCCTTCATAGAGGCATGTACCAACCCTCCGGGGTACCATATGCGGTCGCCCTGGGATAGACTGATGGCCGTCTCGACCTACGGACCCTCGGGTTCCGAGGAAGATGACGAGCCTGACTTTTGTTTGGATTTCTTCGGGCTCGGTAACCCCAGTGCCATGCGGGACTTCATGACCGCATGCGACTACTGCCTCTCCGATTGTTCCGATGGTAGCCACAGCTTTGGCGACGAGGACTGCGGCCCAAGTCGTGAATGTTTCCACGTCGATCTAGGGGGTCCCGGCGAAGGCAACCATCTTGGTATGCCAGAAACGGCGATCCCCCTAGGCCTGCGCCTCGTGTTGACATCCTTCAGGAGCTAGCTATGGTCCCAGTCCCTGCGGGCGGTCAGGACGCACAGCTCGAGCAAATCCGCGAGATGCAGGCCAGGCTCGACGAGGGAGCAGGAACACTTGAGCAGTTCCGACGGAACATCGGGCAGGAATGGGCAGACCAAGCTCCGGCCGGAGAAGCGTGTCATCTACCCCAGGGCATCCAGCACTGCATTGCCGATGACGTCAGGGCAAGGCCGCCACCGGCTTCCAGCAGGGTCGGCCAGAACCTGGCTGCAGCAGCAATACTACTCCGCGCGATGCCGGAACCATCGACCACCGAAGGGCGGCGTATCTAGGGAGAGCTCAAGAATCTCCTGGAGGATGCCACGGTCCGACGGGCCGAAAGCTCTGCCTCCCGAAGGCAGGGGTACCCCTCGAAGCATCGCGCCGCGACTTCCCGATTCGTGCGGGAAGCCTCGGTCCACACCGGGCGCACGCGCAACACGGCGCCTCCGGCCCCGGGTCACCTCGGCAACGAGCACCACCACCGCAACTGTCGAGCCCACCTCGACGAGAGGGTGCGCCGAGGCTACCACCCCAGGCGTGAGGGACGCTACGACAGCGGGGAGGATCGGAGCCCCTCGCCAAAACCACCCGGTCCGCAGGCTTTCAGCCGGGCCATACGACGGGCGCCGTTCCCGACCCGATTCCGAACCCCGACTACCATCACAAAGTACTCGGGGGAGACGAGGCCGGAACTGTGGCTTGCGGACTACCGACTGGCCTGCCAGCTGGGTGGAACGAACGATGACAACCTCATCATCCGCATCCTCCCCCTGTTCCTCTCCGACACCGCTCGAGCCTGGCTGGAGCATCTGCCTCCGGAGCAGATCTCCAACTAGGACGACCTGGTCCAAGCCTTCACCGGCAACTTCCAGGGCACGTACGTGCGCCCTGGGAACTCCTGGGATCTCCGAAGCTGCCGCCAGCAGCCGGGAGAGTCTCTCCGGGACTACATCCGGCGATTCTCGAAGCAGCGCACCGAGCTGCCCAACATCACCAACTCGGACGTCATCGGCGCGTTCCTCGCCGGCACCACCTGCCGCGACCTGGTGAGCAAGCTGGGTCGCAAGACCTGAGAGCACCTAGAGGGGAGGGTGAATAGGTGATCCTGTAACACTTCAAAAAACTTAAGCCACAAAACTTGGTTACTTGTTAGCACAGTAATATGCCAAGTGGCTAGAGAAGGATCTCAACACAACCCAATAACCAAGAGATATCAATCACAGAGATGGCACAGTGGTTATCCCGTGGTTCGGCCAAGACCAACGCTTGCCTACTCCACGTTGTGGCGTCCCAACGGACGAGGGTTGCAATCAACCCCTCTCAAGCGGTCCAAAGACCAACTTGAATACCACGGTGTTGCTTTGCTTCTCTTAATCCCGTTTGTGAGGAATCTCCACAGCTTGGAGCCTCTCGCCCTTACACAAGATGTTCACGAAGAATCACAGAGCAAGGGAGGGATTAGCAACTCACACACGACACAAAGATCACAGCGAATACGCACACGCAAAACCCAGACTTGAGCTCAAGAGACTAGCACACTAGAACGGAGCTCAAATCACTAGAATGTCAAACAAGTGCGCGAGAATGAAGTGTGAGTGATCAATGATGCTCAAAGGATGCTTGGTGTACTCCTCCATGCACCTAGGGGTCCCTTTTATAGCCCCAAGGCAGCTAGGAGCCGTTGAGCACAAGTTTGGAAAGCCATTCTTGCCTTCTGTCATCGGGGGCACCGGACAGTCCGGTGCACACCGGACACTGTCCGGTGCCCGATTTCCTTCCTTAAATAGCGAAGCCGACCGTTGGTAGCCTGAGAGCCGTTGGCGCACCGGTCATGTCCGGTGAACACCGGACAGTCCGGTGCCGTCTTCTAGCCGTTGGCTCGGCCACGTGTCCCGCGCAGATTGCGCGGCCGACCGTTGGCCTGGCCGACCGTTGGCTCACCGGACAGTCCGGTGAATTTTAGCCGTACGTCGCCGGAGAATTCCCGAGAGCAGCCACTTCGCTCGAGCCAGCCTGACGCACCGGACACTGTCCGGTGCACCACCGGACGGTCCGGTGCTTGCAGACTCAGCAGATTCTTGGCTGCTCGAGCCAAGATATTTCCAATTGGATTTTTCCTGTTTCCAGCACTTAGACACAATACATTAGTCCATAAAACAATGTACTAAGTCTGAGAAACATACCTTAATTCTTGATTTGTACCTTGTCCACCTTTTTACACTTAGGCACTTGTGTTGGACACTAAATCACCAAAATACTTAGAAATGGCCCAAGGGCACATTTCCCTTTCAATCTCCCCCTTTTTGGTGATTTATGCCAACACAACATAAAGCAAGTAGAACAAGTACAAAATCAAATCAAATAAGAACTCAAAATTGTTTTGATTCAATTTTGACATATATGGATCACTCTATGCCACCACTTGGTTTGTTTTTGCAAATCAAACTCAAATTTCTATCTCTAAGTCAAACACACATGTTAAGACATAAAGAGAGTCATTCTAAGAGAAATTGACTTAAGATTTCAAAAACTCCCCCTTTTTCCCATAATCAATACTTCTCCCCACAAGAAGCCAACTTTTGACAAGAGAGACAACAAAAGAGTTTTGACAAACCAAAAGCTCTATTCTACTATTTTCAAAATCTCTCAAGTGGTATCTGATCCATTTATCGCTTTGGCCTTTATTTTCTCCCCCTTTGGCATCAAGCACCAAAACGGGATCAATCTTGGCCCTTTAACCCCATTGCCTCACCAAAATCTTCAAATAAGAACACAAAGGCAATAAGAGTATGAAGATGAACTTGGAAAAGTTACTCTTTTCATCGGAGTGCAGTGGAAGTCTTGCATGGTCCAAGTCCACCTTTTCCCTTTCAATTTTCCTTGGAGACTAAAACAACGAAACTCAAGTACATGGTTAGTCTCAAAGGGTCAAGTTGTAGCACAGCTCCCCCTAAATATGTGCATTACTTGCAAACAGGACTTGTGAGGTCCAGGGAGTGTTTGTACAACTTGAGCACCACAATAAGCAACAAAATGCAGAATGAACATGATCAAAGGCATAAACACATGTATGCTACATTTCAATCCAAGTTCCGCGAATCTAAGATATTGAGCTCACTATGCAGCCTGCAAAAGGTCTTCTCATCTAGAGGCTTGGTAAAGATATCGGCTAGCTGGTTCTCGGTGCTAACATGAAACACTTCGATATCTCCCTTTTGCTGGTGGTCTCTAAAAAGTGATGCCGGATGTCAATGTGCTTTGTGCGGCTGTGCTCAACAGGATTTTCCGCTATTCGGATAGCACTCTCATTATCACATAGGAGTGGGACTTTGCTCAGATTGTAGCCAAAGTCCCTGAGGGTTTGCCTCATCCAAAGTAGTTGCGCGCAACACTGTCCTGCGGCAACGTACTCGGCCTCAGCGGTGGATAGGGCAACGAAGGTTTGTTTCTTAGAGTTCCATGACACCAGGGACCTTCCTAAGAATTGGCACGTCCCCGATGTACTCTTCCTATCGACCTTACATCCAGCATAGTCGGAATCTGAGTACCCAATCAAGTCAAAGTTAGACCCCTTTGGATACCAGATCCCGAAGCAAGGCGTAGCGACTAAATATCGAAGAATTCGCTTCACAGCCACTAAGTGACACTCCTTCGGATCGGATTGAAATCTAGCACACATGCATACGCTAAGCATAATATCCGGTCTACTAGCACATAAATAAAGCAAAGAACCTATCATGGACCGATATGCTTTTTGATCAACGGACTTACCTCCTTTGTTGAGGTCGGTGTGTCCGTCGGTTCCCATCGGCGTCTTTGCGGGCTTGGCGTCCTTCATCCCAAACCTCTTTAGCAAATCTTGTGTGTACTTCGTTTGGGAGATGAAGGTGCCGTCCTTGAGTTGCTTCACTTGGAACCCAAGGAAGTAGGTCAACTCGCCCATCATCGACATCTCGAATTTCTGCGTCATCACCCTGCTAAACTCTTCACAAGACTTTTGGTTAGTAGAACCAAATATTATGTCGTCGACATAAATTTGGCACACAAAAAGATCACCATCGCAAGTCTTAGTAAAAAGAGTTGGATCGGCTTTCCCAACCTTGAAAGCATTAGCAATTAAAAAGTCTCTAAGGCATTCATACCATGCTCTTGGGGCTTGCTTAAGTCCATAGAGCGCCTTAGAGAGCTTACACACGTGGTCGGGGTACCGTTCATCCTCGAAGCCAGGGGGGCTGCTCCACGTACACCTCCTCCTTGATCGGCCCGTTGAGGAAAGAGCTCTTCACATCCATTTGGTACAACCTGAAAGAATGGTGAGCGGCATATGCTAGCAAGATACGAATTGATTCTAGCCTAGCCACAGGAGCAAAAGTCTCCTCAAAGTCCAAACCTGCGACTTGGGCATAACCTTTTGCCACAAGTCGAGCCTTGTTCCTCGTCACCACCCCGTGCTCGTCCTGTTTGTTGTGGAACACCCACTTGGTTCCCACAACATTTTGCTTGGGACGAGGCACCAGTGTCCAAACTTCGTTGCGCTTGAAGTTGTTGAGTTCCTCCTGCATGGCCAACACCCAGTCCGGATCTAGCAAGGCCTCTTCTACCCTGAAAGGCTCAATAGAAGAGACAAAAGAGTAATGCTCACAAAAATTAACTAATCTTGAGCGAGTAGTTACTCCCTTGCTAATATCACCCAATATCTGGTCGACGGGATGATCCCTTTGAATTGTCGCTCGAACTTGGGTTGGAGGTGCCTGAGGTGCTCCTTCCTCTTCAACTTGATCATCCTGTGCTCCCCTTGATCATGCGCCTCCACTTGAGGTATCTGTTCGTCATCTTGAGTTGGGGGATGCACCATAGTTGAGGAAGACGGTTGATCTTGCTCCAGTTGTTCCTGAGGCCGTACATCTCCAATCGCCATGGTGCGTATCGCGGCCGTTGGAACATCTTCTTCATCTACATCATCAAGATCAACAACTTGCTCTCTTGGAGAGCCATTAGTCTCATCAAATACAACGTCGCTAGAGACTTCAACCAAACCCGATGATTTGTTGAAGACCCTATACGCCTTTGTATTTGAATCATAACCTAATAAAAACCCTTCTACGGCTTTGGGAGCAAATTTGGAATTCCTACCCTTCTTCACTAGAATGTAGCATTTACTCCCAAAAACACGAAAATACGATACATTAGGTTTGTTACCGGTTAGCAGCTCATACGACGTCTTCTTGAGGAGGCGGTGAAGGTAGACCCTGTTGATGGCGTGGCAAGCCGTGTTCACGGCTTCCGACCAAAAGCACTCGGGGGTCTTGAATTCTCCAAGCATAGTTCTCGCCATATCTATGAGCGTCCTGTTCTTCCTCTCTACCACACCATTTTGCTGAGGTGTGTAAGGAGCGGAGAACTCGTGCTTGATCCCCTCCTCCTCAAGAAACTCCTCCACTTGAAGGTTCTTGAATTCGGACCCGTTGTCGCTCCTTATCTTCTTCACCTTGAGCTCAAACTCATTTTGAGCTCTCCTTAGGAAGCGCTTTAGGGTCCCTTGGGTTTCAGACTTATCCTGCAAAAAGAACACCCAAGTGAAGCGGGAAAAGTCATCAACGATAACTAGACCATACTTACTTCCTCCTATGCTCAGATAGGCGACGGGTCCGAAGAGGTCCATATGTAGCAGCTCCAGGGGTCTTGATGTTGTCATCACATTTTTGGTGTGATGAGAGCCTCCCACCTGTTTCCCTGCTTGACAAGCTGCACAAGGTCTATCTTTTTCGAAATGAACATTGGTTAGACCTATCACGTGTTCTCCCTTTAGAAGCTTGTGGAGGTTCTTCATCCCCACATGTGCTAAGCGGCGATGCCACAGCCAGCCCATGCAAGTCTTAGCCATTAAGCATGCATCTAGACCGGCCTCTTCTTTTGCAAAATCAACTAAGTAAAGCTTGCCGTCTAGTACATCCTTAAAAGCTAGTGAACCATCACATCTTCTAAAGACAGACACATCTACATTTGTAAACAAACAGTTATATCCCATATTGCATAATTGACTGACAGATAGCAAATTATATCCAAGAGACTCTACTAAAAACACATTAGAGATAGAGTGCTCATTTGAGATTGCAATTTTACCTAACCCTTTTACCTTGCCTTGATTCCCATCACCGAATATTATTGAATCTTGGGAATCTTTATTCTTGACGTAGGAGGTGAACATCTTCTTCTCCCCCGTCATATGGTTTGTGCATCCGCTGTCAATAATCCAGCTTGAACCCCCGGATGCATAAACCTGCAAGGCAAATTTAGGCTTGGGTCTTAGGTACCCAACTCATGTTGGGTCCTACAAGGTTAGCACAAATATCCTTAGGGACCCAAATGCAAGTTTTGTCTCCCTTGCATCTTGCCCCTAATTTTCTAGCAACTATCTTCCTATCCTTTCTACAAATAGCAAAAGAAGCATTTAAAGCATGATATATTGTAGAAGGTTCATTAACTTTCCTAGGAACATTAACGACATTTCTCCTAGGCATATTATGAATAACATTTCTCCTACCAACATTTCTATCATGCACATAAGAAGAACTAGAAGCAACCATGGCATGAGAATCAAAGGCATTATATACATTACAGCTCCTATAAGCATTTCTAGGTTGTCTTCTATCATAGTACATAAAGGCATGGTTCTTTTGCACATTACTAGCCATAGGGGCCTTCCCTTTCTCCTTGGCGGAGATGGGAGCCTTATGGCTTGTCAAGTTCTTGGCTTCTCTCTTGTAGCCAAGTCCATCCTTAATTGAGGGGTGTCTGCCAATCGTGTAGGCATCCCTTGCAAATTTTAGCTTGTCAAATTCATTCTTGCTAGTCTTAAGTTGGGCATTAAGACTAGCTAATTCATCATTTAATTTGGAAATTGAAACTAAATGATCACTACAAGCATCAATGTCAAAATCTTTACACCTATTACAAGTTTCAACAATTTCTACACAAGAATTAGATTTACTAGCTACTTCTAGTTTAGCATTTAAATCATCATTAAAACTTTTTAACTTAGCAATAGTTTCATGACAAGAAGATAATTCACTAGAGAGCATTTCATTCCTCTTAATTTCTAGAGCAAGAGATTTCTGTGCTTCTACAAATTTATCATGTTCTTCATACAACAAATCCTCTTGTTTTTCTAAAAGCATATTCTTGTCATTCAAGGCATCAATTAATTCATTAATTTTGTCTACCTTGGTTCTATCTAATCCCTTGAATAAGCATGAGTAATCTATCTCATCATCATCACTAGACTCATCTTCACTCGAAGAAGCATAAGTACTAGTATGAGTGCTTACTTTCTTCTCTCTTGCCATGAGGCAAGTGTGACGTTCGTTGGGGAAGAGGGATGACTTGTTGAAGGCGGTGGCGGCGAGTCCTTCATTGTCAGAGTCGGAGGAGGAACAATCCGAATCCCACTCCTTTCCGATATGTGCCTCGCCCTTGGCCTTCTTGTAATGCTTCTTTTTCTCCCTCTTGTTCCCTTGGTCCTGATCACTATCATTGTCGGGACAGTTAGCAATAAAATGACCAAGCTTACCGCATTTGAAGCATGAGCGCTTCCCCTTGGCTTTGGTCTTGCTTGGCTGCCCCTTGCGACCTTTAAGCGTCGTCTTGAAGCGCTTAATGATGAGAGCCATCTCCTCATCATTGAGTCCGGCCGCCTCAACTTGTGCCACCTTGCTTGGTAGCGCCTCCTTGCTCCTTGTTGCTTTGAGAGCAATAGGTTGAGGCTCATGACTAGGACCGTTCAACGCGTCGTCCACGTATCTTGCCTCCTTGATCATCATTCGCCCGCTTACGAACTTCCCAAGAACTTCTTCGGGCGACATCTTGGTGTACCTGGGATTTTCACGTATATTGTTCACCAAATGAGGATCAAGAACGGTAAATGACCTTAGCATTAGGCGGACGACGTCGTGGTCTGTCCATCGCGTGCTCCCGTAGCTCCTTATTTTGTTGATAAGGGTCTTGAGCCGGTTGTATGTTTGTGTCGGCTCCTCGCCCCTTATCATCGCGAACCGTCCAAGCTCGCCCTCCACCAACTCCATTTTGGTGAGCAAGGTGACGTCGTTTCCCTCATGAGAGATCTTGAGGGTGTCCCAGATCTGCTTGGCATTGTCCAAGCCGCTCACCTTGTCATACTCGTCCCTGCACAAAGAGGCTAGCAACACAGTAGTAGCTTGTGCATTTTTATGAATCTGTTCATTAATAAACACAGGGCTATCCGAGCTATCAAATTTCATTCCATTTTCCACAATCTCCCAAATGCTTGGATGGAGAGAAAACAGGTGAGTACGCATTTTGTGGCTCCAAAATCCGTAATCCTCTCCATCAAAGTGAGGGGGCTTGCCAAGTGGAATGGGGAGCAATTGAGCATTTGAACTATGCGGGATGCGCGAATAATCGAAAGAAAAGTTTGAGTTAACCGTCTTTCGTCTATCGTAGTCGTCGTCGTCCTTTTGGGAGGAGGAAGATTCGTCGCTGTCGTAGTAGACAATTTCCTTGATGCGCCTTGTCTTCTTCTTCCTCCCGTCTTTTCTTTTGTGGCCCGAGCCTGAGTCGGTGGGCCTGTCATCATTGGGCTCGTTGACGAAGGACTCCTTCTCCTTGTCGTTGATCACCATCCCCTTGCCTTTAGGATCCATCTCTTCAGGCGGTTAGTCCCTTTCTTGAAGAGAACGGCTCTGATACCAATTGAGAGCACCTAGAGGGGGGTGAATAGGTGATCCTATAACACTTCAAAAAACTTAAGCCACAAAACTTGGTTACTTGTTAGCACAGTAATATGCCAAGTGGCTAGAGAAGGATCTCAACACAACCCAATAACCAAGAGATATCAATCACAGAGATGGCACAGTGGTTATCCCGTGGTTCGGCCAAGACCAACGCTTGCCTACTCCACGTTGTGGCGTCCCAACGGACGAGGGTTGCAATCAACCCCTCTCAAGCGGTCCAAAGACCAACTTGAATACCACGGTGTTGCTTTGCTTCTCTTAATCCCGTTTGCGAGGAATCTCCACAGCTTGGAGCCTCTCGCCCTTACACAAGATGTTCACGAAGAATCATAGAGCAAGGGAGGGATTAGCAACTCACACACGACACAAAGATCACAACGAATACGCACACGCAAAACCCAGACCTGAGCTCAAGAGACTAGCACACTAGAACGGAGCTCAAATCACTAGAATGTCAAACAAGTGCGCGAGAATGAAGTGTGAGTGATCAATGATGCTCAAAGGATGCTTGGTGTACTCCTCCATGCGCCTAGGGGTCCCTTTTATAGCCCCAAGGCAGCTAGGAGCCGTTGAGCACAAGTTTGGAAAGCCATTCTTGCCTTCTGTCATCGGGGGCACCGGACAGTCTGTAACACCCGGATTTTAGGGGTCCAAAACCCGGGCGTAAACATAATCACCAGGTGTGCTGGGACCAAGTCTCACACATATGATGAATCATGGCACAGGATCGAATGTCACATCTTTACTATATAACAGGAGTTCTATACAAAATAAATAATTACATTATAAGGAGACAACGGTCCAGCAACCCAAAGTTGACTGGGAGACGACGACCTAGACCTCTCACGAACTCATCGCAGCATCCTCCGAGCGCCTCATCCTGCAGTACCTGTTCTTTAACCTGTGGGGTATGTGAGACAGCAAGAGTGAGCTCACATACGTTCATCGCTCAACAAGTTGTGGGGAATAATGTGCATGAACTCGCCAAAGGTGGGAGCTCACGTGAAGTGTAAGGCTTACCAAAGAAGATGGTTAGAGCTGAGCATTGCTTTTAAAGTTGGTCAAAATTTTATTAGCAATTACTAAGTATAAGTAAATACCAACCCAATTAAGTAGTAGAACAAAAGTAACAACTTCACCTGCGATGCAATGCATATGACAAATTGAATTTAGTTCCATCATTTAATCATGTGAGGGTCCGAGCTGCTCATGACCGTGAGCACGGCTAGTATACCAGTTTTACACTCTGCAGAGGTTGCGCATGTTTACCCACAAGTCGTGTATCCCATGTCGCCAGGGTTTGCAAGGCCCTTAGACACTTCCGAGGTGAATGGCTAGGGATCCACTACGAGGCCTTTACAAAGTTCCACTAGCTTCCGAAAACCCGCTACAGTTTATAGGAAGTTCCAATGCAGGAATCCCTTGCAGGACCGCCATCGCAGCAAAATCCTCCCGAGGGCCTCCCTACACTGACCACTCCCCTACTGCCCTTGCCCCTTTCGGGTAAGGTAGTCTTCCACTAGCTTTCCTAATTAATCAGCCAAGGGGTCCCATTCCTCCCTTGTGGTAGCACTGTTTTCCCGGGTGGTCGCTCCATGTTCCAATTAATATAATGATCTTATCATGAACAATAAATAACAACTGATAACAAAAGTGTAATCATGAATAGTGTATCTCCATACCCAAAACCACATATAGCACTAGCAAGTACTACCCAGAAAGTTCAGTGGTAAACAAGGTATAAAGATAGACAAACTAGGGTAACCTATTGGGTCCCATCAAAATTAACCTATGCAGATCATTATGATTAATTAGAACATGAGTGGGTAAAAAGAAGTGATCAAGGGCACAACTTGCCTGGGCCTTGAGATTCCAGGTACCAGGATGATTCTTCAGATGACTCGTGACCTCACTGCTAGTCGTAGCAATACAAACAAACATTGTATAGGCAAAATTAACATTACACCAAACATAAGAACAAAATACACATTAATAATATACATATTAAAATAAGAACATAGGAACAGGAATCATTAATTTTGGAGTTATAGATTTTAAGTTATGAATTTTCAAAGGTTTTATGTGTTTAAAATGGATTAAGTGAGAGATAAAATTTCTAATTGTTTTTATGACAAAACAGAGGCTCTAGGTGGTAGATAATAAAATTACAAAATTTTAGAAAGTGGAATGGTTCAATTTGGAGCTAAAATGAATTTTCTATGAATTAACTAAGTTCTAGTAATTATTTTCATATTAAAAATCCATTTTCTATTTCATTTATTCAATTTAAATGCCCACTGGACTGGGCGTCAAATATAGAGAAGTGCAGGGGGTTAAACCAACATTTTCCCAAGACTCAGGCCTCTATCGCATGGATGGCGGGTTGATTCACGGATAATACAAGGTCTCTTTTACAAAACGCACGAGGCCGAAGGGTTACGGTTAACTCTCATCCACTCGATCTGCTACGGACGGCCCAGATTAGATTGAATCTCATCTGAACCGGTACGCAATTGTAGTCCTCGGATCTAAATCCGACGGTCCAGCGTGATATGAGCCTAGAATTTGGATACGACCGTCCGATCCCGATCGGACGATCCACCGCCTCCTCTCCCAATCGATACGCGCGGCATAATCCAAACCGTTCAGAGGGCATCCAACGGCCCACCGCTGTCTCCCTCCTCAAGCTAACAGCGAGCGGCGCCCAGGTGACCACCGCGGCGCCATTGCCGGTGCACTCTGACTTCCCCCACCCGCACGCTATACTCCAATCGGTTAAGCGCAACTCTACGCGGGGAAGGCCACGATGTAGATGGGATGAGTACTAACCGGTGAATACAACCCAGGCGAGATGGCCACGGTGACCCGCGGAAGTATTCGAATACGAAACTCCGGTGAGGATTTCGTCGCGCTCCAATCACCGATTCCGCACGCCAGCGGCACCAACGGCTTCCCCCAATGGTCCGCACCAGCCCCCAATGGTCCAAGCCCCCAGCTTAACCCACGTTCCCGGCAATAGCGAGGAAGTGGATCCGCAACGGCGCGGAGTGGAAGGAGAAGTCGCGGCAGTTGAGGTCTTTATGTCCATGGAGTCCGAGCGCGAGCAGGGGATGGTAGGCGAGATTCTTGCGCGGGATTTGCTCCTGGTTTGTTGAGCATTGCCATCGAACGAACGAGCCCACAGAATTCGGATCTCAACAACCGATTGGGGACGGAGGAAGGAGACGCTGGTGACCCGACCCCCACACGCCAATGTCGAGTATGAGGGAGGGAAGAGGACGTGCAGGGCATGGGAATCCGCGCGGTGGCCGGCTTTGCTCAGAGAAGCCCCACGGTGAACGCGCCGGCGCCGCGAAGACAGCGGGGAAAGCTCCCGCCGAGCTCGCGCGGGGGAAGAAGAAGCTAGCCCCGGGGCCCACCGGTCGGCGAGTGAAGGAGAGCAAGCGCAAGTGAGCAAGGAGGCTGACTTCGTGGGCCCACACGTCGGTGTTGTGAGATGTGAATAAGGCTGGGCCGCGCGGTGGTTCCCCCCTGGTGGGCCGAATTGCGCAAACCAGGCCCAACAGCAGGTTTTATTCTTTTTCTTTTATCTGTTTTCTGTTTTTGTTTTCAAATTCAATTTTAAATATTCAAACCAAATTCAAATTTTATTTTGAATTTCAGATTCCTAAAATCAAACATAATCCCGAAGGAAATTTAGACTTTATTGTTTGGATTATTTATTTATTTTTTTTAATAAGTCTATATTCTTGCCTTCCCATTCATTTTCTATTCCTTATTCCAAATTCAAATTTGTACTTCTACTTTAGTTTTCAGATTTTTCAAATGTATCAATTGAAACCCAAAGGTGAATATAAACCATACTATTTTAATTTTACTAATTTAAGCTTTATTCTCCTTGTTATTTATTTCATGGGATGTATAAATGGTTTCCTTTAAAAGAAAAATCCTTTTCTCATCATTTTTCTTATTTCCCAATTTCCAAAGCATTATGATACTTTGCTCAGATTTCTTCTACCAATCCCAAATTCAGAATTTGGGTGTTACAAATCCTACCCCCCTTAAAAATAATCTCGTCCTCGAGATTTGTAAGAAAAGGGATGTATACTCATATTGTTCTTGGAACATATGCACAAACAAAGAAATCTCAGCATGAGGTATAATTCTTCAACAAAACATAGGGTCAATAGACCTTATTGTTCCTTCTAATATCATATCATCTACTAACTAAAGTAACATCTAGATCTTACAAATCATCATAATTTATATCTATGTAGCTTGCTGGAGCTGGTGGTGGTGGTGGAGGTTGTTGTTGTTGTTGTCTCTCCAACCGTGCTTGCCTTATTTCTTGGCGGACCTGACGTATTTCCTCGCGTTGTTGTCTTATCTGGTTTTGCATCTCGGTCACCAGGTCTGTTAATTGTTGTATTACCAGTCTTTGGGTAGCAACCACTTGTTCGGTTTCAATAGGTGGAGGATTTGGAGAATTCATTTCTGTTTGCTGTTGCGTGATAATCTTTCCTTTCCTGGTATTGACCATGAAAGTTAGAAGCATATGATAATAGTTTTGCAAAGGAAATTATTCAATAAGCGGAATGAATAAGCTAGTAGCTGGTTATAATCTAAAGATTCTTTGGTAGGGCTTAATCCTTGTTTTACGTCCAGATTGGGGTAACCAGTTGTATAAGGTGAATATCCCAGGGTAAGATGGAATCTGTCAAGATGAGAGATATATTTATGGGTGAGATAGACTACATGATGTAGGTCAAAATCTGGTTTGATGTCAGGTGGTGGTTGATAGATTATGCAATCCATTAAGACTCTATTGATCGGGTAAGTTATGTAACTTGTTATATAGGTCGAGTTGTTGTGTATGGCCAAGTTGATATAAGTCTCCAAATTAGGCTTAAGTGATTTAGGAGTATGGACATATCTTGTGTACCAGCATTAAGTAACTCACACTAGATTAGACCATATTAAATTAGATATGATCTAGATTAGACTAGTTTAAGTTAGATAGATTTATCAGGGTAAGATATATCTTGTTAGGATATGTTAGAGTCTTTTGAGATAGGATGGGGTATACGGTGTAGGTAGGTCAGAAGCTTTATTAGGTTAACACAGAGGGATTATGCAACTATCGGATGGGTAAGGTAGTTGCATATGTATATGGTCAAGTTAATCTAGGGCATCAATTTAGATTAAATCATTTTTTATAGGAGTGAGGTCTAATCCATTTCACTAGTACTAACTAATCTATTAAATGACTCACTTTAGATTGGATCCTATTAGATTAGATGAGATCTAGATTGGTATCACCAGGTTAGTCTAGACAATATCTAATTACTTTGAATTAGATCATGGTTGATATTTTAGACTAGGATAAATATGCTAATTAGGGTAGGATGAATTCATAAGGATAAGGTATAATCTTTTGAGGTAAATTAGATCTATTAGGATAACAAAATCTTTTCAAGATAAGATGAATTTATTAAGGCAAGAAGAATCTTTTAAGATGAGGTGGATCTAGTAAGATAAGAGAGAATCTTATAAGATACGATGAATCTATTAGAATATGGGAAAGTCTTTTAAGATTAGAGGGATCTCTATGAGATAGATACGGAATACTACATATATTTTCTAAGGGGATAATCTAGTTTGTCTAGTTATCTTACAAATGCTATCCTTTATACCTAGATGTATATGCAGATGTAATTGTGGACATTACTCCACAACCCATCACACTCAATCAAAGATCCAAATCAAACAAGTATCATAAGAACAAACATTCAAGTTCATAGATATCTATAAAAATGGTTTTGTTTTTGTTCCTAAGAATAGGTCTCCTATTCCTAAAGGTCACTTTAGGCATGGGATTTCAAAGTGTAAAATCCACATTTGTCTTTTAGAAAGAAAAGATAAGAATAATCAGAGTAAGCGGAAATAGATGAGAAAAAGATTAAGATAAGTTTAGAAAAGAATCAGAGTAGCAAAGGTAGGTAGACAATGGTTGTCCAGTTCTATCTAGGTTTCGTCCTACAGTCAACATTCCTCTGATACCACTTCTGTAACACCCGGATTTTAGGGGTCCAAAACCCGGGCGTAAACATAATCACCAGGTGTGCTGGGACCAAGTCTCACACATATGATGAATCATGGCACAGGATCGAATGTCACATCTTTACTATATAACAGGAGTTCTATACAAAATAAATAATTACATTATAAGGAGACAACGGTCCAGCAACCCAAAGTTGACTGGGAGACGACGACCTAGACCTCTCACGAACTCATCGCAGCATCCTCCGAGCGCCTCATCCTGCAGTACCTGTTCTTTAACCTGTGGGGTATGTGAGACAGCAAGAGTGAGCTCACATACGTTCATCGCTCAACAAGTTGTGGGGAATAATGTGCATGAACTCGCCAAAGGTGGGAGCTCACGTGAAGTGTAAGGCTTACCAAAGAAGATGGTTAGAGCTGAGCATTGCTTTTAAAGTTGGTCAAAATTTTATTAGCAATTACTAAGTATAAGTAAATACCAACCCAATTAAGTAGTAGAACAAAAGTAACAACTTCACCTGCGATGCAATGCATATGACAAATTGAATTTAGTTCCATCATTTAATCATGTGAGGGTCCGAGCTGCTCATGACCGTGAGCACGGCTAGTATACCAGTTTTACACTCTGCAGAGGTTGCGCATCTTTACCCACAAGTCGTGTATCCCATGTCGCCAGGGTTTGCAAGGCCCTTAGACACTTCCGAGGTGAATGGCTAGGGATCCACTACGAGGCCTTTACAAAGTTCCACTAGCTTCCGAAAACCCGCTACAGTTTATAGGAAGTTCCAATGCAGGAATCCCTTGCAGGACCGCCATCGCAGCAAAATCCTCCCGAGGGCCTCCCTACACTGACCACTCCCCTACTGCCCTTGCCCCTTTCGGGTAAGGTAGTCTTCCACTAGCTTTCCTAATTAATCAGCCAAGGGGTCCCATTCCTCCCTTGTGGTAGCACTGTTTTCCCGGGTGGTCGCTCCATGTTCCAATTAACATAATGATCTTATCATGAACAATAAATAACAACTGATAACAAAAGTGTAATCATGAATAGTGTATCTCCATACCCAAAACCACATATAGCACTAGCAAGTACTACCCAGAAAGTTCAGTGGTAAACAAGGTATAAAGATAGACAAACTAGGGTAACCTATTGGGTCCCATCAAAATTAACCTATGCAGATCATTATGATTAATTAGAACATGAGTGGGTAAAAAGAAGTGATCAAGGGCACAACTTGCCTGGGCCTTGAGATTCCAGGTACCAGGATGATTCTTCAGATGACTCGTGACCTCACTGCTAGTCGTAGCAATACAAACAAACATTGTATAGGCAAAATTAACATTACACCAAACATAAGAACAAAATACACATTAATAATATACATATTAAAATAAGAACATAGGAACAGGAATCATTAATTTTGGAGTTATAGATTTTAAGTTATGAATTTTCAAAGGTTTTATGTGTTTAAAATGGATTAAGTGAGAGATAAAATTTCTAATTGTTTTTATGACAAAACAGAGGCTCTAGGTGGTAGATAATAAAATTACAAAATTTTAGAAAGTGGAATGGTTCAATTTGGAGCTAAAATGAATTTTCTATGAATTAACTAAGTTCTAGTAATTATTTTCATATTAAAAATCCATTTTCTATTTCATTTATTCAATTTAAATGCCCACTGGACTGGGCGTCAAATATAGAGAAGTGCAGGGGGTTAAACCAACATTTTCCCAAGACTCAGGCCTCTATCGCATGGATGGCGGGTTGATTCACGGATAATACAAGGTCTCTTTTACAAAACGCACGAGGCCGAAGGGTTACGGTTAACTCTCATCCACTCGATCTGCTACGGACGGCCCAGATTAGATTGAATCTCATCTGAACCGGTACGCAATTGTAGTCCTCGGATCTAAATCCGACGGTCCAGCGTGATATGAGCCCAGAATTTGGATACGACCGTCCGATCCCGATCGGACGATCCACCGCCTCCTCTCCCAATCGATACGCGCGGCATAATCCAAACCGTTCAGAGGGCATCCAACGGCCCACCGCTGTCTCCCTCCTCAAGCTAACAGCGAGCGGCGCCCAGGTGACCACCGCGGCGCCATTGCCGGTGCACTCTGACTTCCCCCACCCGCACGCTATACTCCAATCGGTTAAGCGCAACTCTACGCGGGGAAGGCCACGATGTAGATGGGATGAGTACTAACCGGTGAATACAACCCAGGCGAGATGGCCACGGTGACCCGCGGAAGTATTCGAATACGAAACTCCGGTGAGGATTTCGTCGCGCTCCAATCACCGATTCCGCACGCCAGCGGCACCAACGGCTTCCCCCAATGGTCCGCACCAGCCCCCAATGGTCCAAGCCCCCAGCTTAACCCACGTTCCCGGCAATAGCGAGGAAGTGGATCCGCGACGGCGCGGAGTGGAAGGAGAAGTCGCGGCAGTTGAGGTCTTTATGTCCATGGAGTCCGAGCGCGAGCAGGGGATGGTAGGCGAGATTCTTGCGCGGGATTTGCTCCTGGTTTGTTGAGCATTGCCATCGAACGAACGAGCCCACAGAATTCGGATCTCAACAACCGATTGGGGACGGAGGAAGGAGACGCTGGTGACCCGACCCCCACACGCCAATGTCGAGTATGAGGGAGGGAAGAGGACGTGCAGGGCATGGGAATCCGCGCGGTGGCCGGCTTTGCTCAGAGAAGCCCCACGGTGAACGCGCCGGCGCCGCGAAGACAGCGGGGAAAGCTCCCGCCGAGCTCGCGCGGGGGAAGAAGAAGCTAGCCCCGGGGCCCACCGGTCGGCGAGTGAAGGAGAGTGTAACATCTACTTTGTAAGTGATAGGAATAATATCAATAGAGAAAACAATTTCTCTCTTTATGTGAGTTTGATCTTTATTCATCATCATATGAGAACACCATGTCCAAGAACAATTAATAAAAGACATGCTACCAAATTGTTGCATCATGCTGACATTTTATTTTGTGTGCATTTTGTGACAAAAAAAATAAATATTAAAGACCAAAAGAGAGAATTTAAAACCTAAAAGGAATTCTTGAGATTAGAGAAGAGGAAGGAATATTATTCAATACAAATAAAGTTATCATTAAAATCACTTCATCACAGTTGAGATGATCAAAATAAATAATTAACCAGTATATAAAGTGCCACAAAGTTTGAATTTGGATTGAAGTTTGAATTTGAAAAAGAGAAATGAAAAAGAAAAACAGAAAATGAAAAAGAAAAAGATAAAATACCTACCTGGGCCGGCGACTCCCATTTCAGCCCATCTACTGTTCACTCACCCCGCGGCCCATTACCTTCACAGCGCGCGCGCCCGGGCCAACTGCCATGTGGGGCCCGCTTGTCATTCACTCTACACACTACCTCGCCACTCCGTCACTCCTGCGTGGGACCCGCAGGTCAGCAATTCACCCGTCCGCGTAACCATCGCGCCTGCCCTTTTGCGCCGACAGATGGGCCCCGGGTGCCAGTCTCCCCATTCCGCGCCGTGTCTGTTTGCCACTGCCACATGGGACCACGTCGTCAGTGTCCAGCTCCGCGCGAATGTCGCGCGATTCAACCACTCCCGCCGTGCTCGCCGTAGGAATCGGCCGCCGTGGTCACGTTCTCGCGCGGACTCACGCACTCCCTGGCTACAAATGTGGCCGCCTCTGTTACCGTGGCAGGACCGCTTCCTGTTCCCTCGTCGTCGACTGCGTAGCTCCCCGGGGACGAAGCCACCGCACCACCCAAGTCGCCGCCGCGGCGGAAAGCCGTGCTCACCCAAAATTGGCGACCCGAGTGTAGCCGCGGGGTTTTAGTAGGAACCCTTGGATCGTGCTCGGGCCACCCGAACCGGGAGGGGGCTCCCCATCGCCGTGAATTGCTCGTCGGCACGCCTCCTCCGCCGTGGTGCCGCAAGTCATCGTCGGTGGACCTCTACGCCGCGCAATCCCTCGGTAAGATGACCTTGACGCGTTCACTTGATCCCTAGCTTCGTGTAGCATCTCCCGGTTCGTTGTTTGGGCCACTTCCGCGTAGGATTGGTGGTCGTCGGCGATGTATCGCCGCGTTGGTGGGCGGCGCTGCCGTGCTCGGGCGTCGGAGGTGGGGGATAAGCTCTGAGCCGTTGATCTCCCTAGTGACGGCCCAGATTAGAAACTGAGATACCCGTTCGCGCTGTAAGGTTTGCGCCATTCGATCGTGATCGAACGTCGGCTGGTTATGCGGGGCTTCATTAAATTCTGAGCGTTGGATCCGAATCCAGGGGCTCTCATAGTATACCGTTTCGTACTGGTCGCGGATCTAATCTGAGCCAGTCGTTCCCGATCGTGCGGTCTAGGGCGCACGATACCCCTTCGGTGCGCCAGTTTTACATATGAAACCCTCACCTTTTAGCGAATCAACCCGCCGTCCAGTGCACTGTGCGCTGTGTCTATAGACTTTTACCCCGAGACCCCTAGGTTTCCTGGAAATTGACGCCCAGTCCATAACTTTATAAAACCAGAGAAAAGGATTATTAAATGAATTTTTAATATGAAAATAATTGCTAGAACTTTATAAATTCATAGAAAATTCATACTAACTCCAAATTCATCCATTCCAGTTCCTAAAATTTTGTAATTTTATTCTCTAGCACTTAGTGTCTCTGTTTTGGCATAAAAACAGAAAGGAAATTTATTTATCACTTAATCCTATTTAAAACACATAAACCCTTTTGAAAATGCATAACTTAAAATCTATAACTCAGAAAAATATGATTTCTGTTCCTAGGATTTTATTTTAATATGTAGAATACCTCTGTGTAACTTGTTTATATGTTTGGTGTAATGTTAATTTCTCTATATGTACTGTGCTTGTTTGTATTGTGGCGAGTAGAAGAGCCCGTTGCTGAGGATACTGGTGAGCAGCAGGTTGAAGTAGCTGAGCAGGAGCTCATTGAAGGCAAGTTGTGCCCTTGACCACATTTTACCCAATAATGTTCTTTAATATCACTTATCCATGCATAGGATAATTTTGATGGGACCCAATAGGACTCCCTAGATTGTTTATCTCATTACCTTGTTTACCCCTGAATCACTTGGGTAGTTTGCTATTGCTTTATATGGTTTTGGGATAATCATTTATTACCTCTATGTTCCAATTCTTGTTGTTATTCTGTTTATGTTCATATTGTTATCATTAATGTTAATTGGAACATAGAGCTTAACTTGAGAACCACGTGCCACCACAAGGGTGGAATGGGACGCCCTTGGCTGACTAATTAGGAAAGCTAGTGGAAGACTACCTTACCCGAAAGGGGCAAGGGCAGTAGGGGAGAGGTCAGTGCGGGGAGGTCCCTGGTTGATTTTGCTGCGATGGCTATCAGCCAGGAACCCTTTACTGGATCTTCCCATAAACTGTAGCGGGTTTTCGGAAGCTAGTGGAACTTTGTAAAGGCCTCGTAGTGTTGCCCTGCCGTGCTTCCTAGGTAGAGGTATATGGGATTCATGACCCCTTGGCAGATGGGTAACATGACTTGTGGGTAAAGGGTACAACCTCTGCAGAGTGTAAAACTGGTATACTAGCCGAGCTCACGGTCACGAGCAGCTCAGGACTCTCTGATGTTTAAATTATGGAACTTAAATTCAATTTTGTCATTTGCATTGCATGGGTTTATTATTAATTTTGTTCTATTACTCTACTTATGGTTTGGTATTTACTTACACTTAGTAATTGCTAATAAAATTTTGACCAACTACTTAAAAGCAATGCTCAGCTTTAACCCCTGTCATTGATTAGCCTTACACATCACATGAACTCACACCTTTGTGAGTTTATGTTCACTGGTTCCCCACAACTTGTTGAGCTATGATCATGTGTGAGCTCACCCTTGCTGTCTCACACCCCCCCACAGGAGATGATCAGGTGGTTCAGGAGGAGCCGCCTAACACTGAGGAGTTCGATCTGATCTAGGTGGCGTTTCCCAGTCGACATTGGCGCCGACGATCCTTAGTTCATTTTATCTTTATTATTTCATTTTGTAATAAGTCTTCCGCTATGTAATAAATACTCTGATGTTTTATGACATTTATCTCTATACACTCTGTTATTATATATGTTGTCTTCTTGGCGCATGTATGAGATGCACCCGGCTTTGTTCCTTAAAACCGGGTGTTACAGAAGTGGTATCAGAGGAAATGTTGACTGTAGGACTAAACCTAGATAGACTAGACAAACCCTTACCTACTTATCTCATTCTGATTCATTCTACACTCACCTTACTCTGATTCTTTCTACACTTATCTTGATCTTGTCTCACCTTCTACTGTTCTACTCTGATCATTCTTACCTTTTATACTCTGAGACAAGATGGATTTCAAACCTTGGAATCCCTACCCCTATGACATTTTTAAGAGATAGGAGGCCTAAGACCAAATTAAAAATTATTTTCTCTATTAAAAATGTTGTTTGACTGTGCTGATGCTAAATGCCTGATTTGCTTCTTTGATTGATTGAACTATGGACATCTTAGTATGTACCACTATAAGGTATTGAATTAGCTAGGATATGTAAAATATTAATCTGCTTAGCTAATAAATCCCCCAAAGTAACCTGATTTGTAAATACCTGCCTTGTCTACTATTTTCTTACCATATGTATCTAACTCAGATGGTCAATACCAGGCGGGGTGGTGGAATTGACTTACCTCCTAACCAGCACACTCGAAGACAACCCCAGCCACAACCTGCAGGGATGAATCCTCCTAATCCTCCACCAGGCGGAGTTGACCCACTGGTTGCTGCTCAGATGGCGGTGATGCAGCAGATGGCAGACACCATGGCTGATATGCGTGCTCAGATGCAGCAAGAACGCCAGGAGATGCGTCAAGAAAGAGAGGATATACGACAGGAGTTGCGCCAAGAGAGAGATGAGATACGCCAAGAAAGGAGGGCGCAACAACAGCTTCAACAACAGCAACAACAGCAACAAGTGCCACTGCCACCTCCACCACCACCAGTTCCACCCCGAGACAAGCATAGAGAGTTCATGAGTCATAAGCCACCTACATTTGCAAGCTCACCTGATCCACTGGACGCAGATGATTGGCTGAAAGCAATTGAGAAGATGCTGAATATTGCACAATGCACTGACCGGGAGAAGGTTTTATATGCTTCTGGACGTCTGATTGGTCCTGCTGCGGACTGGTGGGATTCTTATACTGCTGCCCACGATGCTGCTGATGCTATTACTTGGGCAGAGTTCAGTACACAATTCAGGAACTATCATATTCCAGCTGGGATGATAAAGATCAAGAAGAAGGAATTTCTGTCGCTGAAGCAAGGAAGTATGTCAGTCAGCGAGTACAGAGACAAGTTTATTCAGTTATCCAGATATGCCCCTGAAGAAGTTGCTGAGGACGAGAGGAAGCAGGAGCATTTCATTGAAGGACTTAATGGACCACTGCAGTATGCTCTGGTGGCACACACATTTCCATCATTTCAGAGGCTGCTTGATAAGGCACTGGCTATTGAACACAAGCGTGTTCAACTGGGAGATTTGAAGAGGAAGGCTATCTCACAGGGACAGGGTAGCAGCAGTGTTCGTCCTCGCTACAGTTCACCCCAGGGTACACCGACTCGACCCGGGGGACCACGCCCAGTTCCGCAATCACCACTGAGGACTCCACCTCCTCGACAGGCTACCCCTACTGGCACCCCGACGAAGTTTTCAGGACAGAGTCCGGGCACCCAATGTTACAAGTGTGGGAAGATTGGTCATTATGCAAATGTCTGCCCACAGAGGATTGCTACTACTCCAGTACAGAACAGGCAGCAAACTCCAGGAACTGGCAAGGGATATTCTATTGCCAAGGTTAATCAAGTCAGCGTGGATGCTACTCCGGATGGAGGGGACCTCGTAATTGGTATGTTTTATGTTAATGCAATTCCTACAACCATATTATTTGATTCTGGTGCTACACATTCATTCATGTCTGCTCGTTATGCCAACACAAATGAACTACCACTGCTAAATATGAGAAAACCCCTGATAGTAATTACACCTAAAGGGCATGTTGAGGCAAATCAAATGACACGTAGATTGACATTAACTATTATGGGTAGAGAATTTGGAGCTACTGCTATAATATTGGAGTCAAGCAGTATAGATTTGATTCTTGGTATGTCATGGCTAAGAAAGGCAAAGGCCGTTATAGCATGTGGTAGAGGTACCGTAGAACTCACTACTACTAAAGGAGAAAGGTTTCAAGTTAACATTGCAGTAACCTCCTCATCTATGCGTGCAATGTTCTTCATGCCTGAGGAGTTTGTGGGTGACAACATCCGGGTGGTTAGAGATTTTCCGGATGTCTTTCCAGAGGAGTTACCAGGAATGCCACCTGAAAGAGAAGTTGAGTTTGTTATTGACCTCTTACCTGGAACCGCCCCTATTTCTAAACGGCCATATAGGATGTCCGTAGAGGAGTTGAAGGAACTGAAGAAGCAGTTAACGGAGTTACAAGAGGCTGGTTACATTCGTCCAAGTTCCTCACCTTGGGGAGCACCGGTGTTATTTGTGCAGAAGAAGGATGGATCGCAACGGATGTGTGTGGATTATAGATCTCTCAATGATGTTACAGTGAAGAACAAGTATCCGTTGCCCCGCATTGAGGATTTATTTGATCAGATGAGAGGAGCCAGGGTATTCTCGAAGATTGATCTCCGATCGGGATACCATCAGATGAGGATTAGACCATCGGATATTCCCAAGACGGCTTTCTCGACTAGATATGGATTATATGAGTTCACAGTTATGTCGTTTGGATTGACTAACGCACCAGCCTATTTTATGAACTTAATGAACAAGGTGTTTATGGAGTATTTGGACAGATTCGTCGTGGTATTCATCGACGATATTCTTATTTATTCTCAGAGTGAAAGTGATCACGAGGAACATCTGAGGATGGTGCTACAGAAGCTACGAGATAACCAGCTATATGCCAAGTTCAGCAAGTGCGAGTTTTGGATTGGCGAAGTGCCATTTCTTGGTCATATTATTTCTAATGGAGGTATAGCAGTGGATCCTGCTAAAGTTAAGGAGATAATGGAGTGGAGAGTACCCACTACAGTTACCGAGATTCGGAGTTTCTTGGGATTAGCAGGATATTATCGAAGGTTTATTGAAGGATTTTCTAAGATTGCTAAGCCGATGACTTCGCTTTTGGAGAAAGGAAAAGAATTTAAGTGGGACGAGAAGTGTCAAGACAGCTTTGATCTATTGAAGAAAAGATTGATGTCGCCCCCAGTATTGGTTATGCCAGACTTGCAGAAAGGATTTGATATCTATTGCGATGCATGTGGCCAAGGCTTAGGATGTGTGCTCATGCAAGAAGGACACGTGATTGCTTATGCTTCTCGTCAGTTGCGGAGACATGAATTGAACTACCCTACACATGACTTGGAATTGGCAGCCGTTGTGCATGCACTTAAGATTTGGAGACATTATATCATGGGGACCAAGTGTCAAGTGTATACGGATCATAAGAGTTTGAAGTATATATTCACTCAGAAGGATCTCAACCTTAGGCAACGCCGTTGGTTGGAGCTTATTAAGGATTATGATTTGGAGATTCACTATCACCCGGGCAAGGCAAACTTGGTTGCAGATGCCTTGAGTCGCAAGGAGCATGTTCATTCAGCTGTTGTTGCCCAGCTACCCGATGAGATTGTTGAGGACTTCAGGAGACTTAACCTGGGGATAGTTGCTCATACTGAGGGAGTTACTATTGATGTGGAACCTACTCTGGAGCAAGAGATCCGCAAGGGACAAATTGGTGATGATAAGATAAAAGAGATTAAGGATCTGATTACTGAAGGTCGAGTTCCGGAATTCACAGAAGATGAGCAAGGCACTATATGGTTCAAGGACAGGATATGTGTTCCTGATATTAAAAGCCTTCGAGAGACTATTTTAAAGGAGGCCCATGACTCGGATTATTCTATTCATCCTGGTAGTACCAAGATGTATCAGGATTTGAAACGGAAATATTGGTGGTATGGATTGAAAAGAGATGTAGCTGCACATGTGGCTATGTGCGATGTATGTCAAAGAGTTAAGGCTGAACACCAGAGGCCAGCTGGACTACTGCATCCACTAAAGATACCCGAGTGGAAATGGGAAGAGATTGGTATGGATTTCATTACTGGATTGCCTCGCACCCAGAAAGGATATGATTCGATATGGGTTATTGTGGATAGATTGACTAAAGTGGCTCACTTTATTCCTGTCAAGACTACTTATAAAGGTTCTCAGCTAGCAGAGTTATATATGGCTCGGATTGTGTGTTTGCATGGAGTACCAAAGAAGATCGTGTCTGATCGAGGTTCGCAGTTTACCTCAAGGTTTTGGAGAAGCTTTCATGAGAACATGAGTACAAAGTTGAATTTCAGTACAGCTTATCACCCTCAGACTGATGGACAGACTGAAAGGACTAATCAAGTATTGGAAGATATGTTGAGAGCTTGTGCCCTTCAGCATGGAGGAAGTTGGGATAAGAGTCTGCCTTATGCTGAATTCTCATATAATAATAGTTACCAGGCCAGTCTAAAAATGTCACCTTTTGAAGCTTTATATGGGAGGAAGTGCAGGACTCCTCTATATTGGGATCAGACTGGAGAGAGACAATTCTTTGGGCCTGAATTGATTCAAGAAGCAGAAGAACAAGTTCGTATAATTCGAGAAAATTTGAGAGTGGCACAAACCAGGCAAAAGAGTTATGCTGATAATAGAAGGAGACCACTGGAATTTGAAGAAGGAGATTATGTGTATCTCAAAGTGTCACCACTTCGTGGAATGAGGAGATTTAAAGTCAAGGGCAAATTGTCCCCTCGCTACATTGGACCATTCTTGATCTTTAGAAGAGTTGGGGAGATGGCATACCAACTCGAGTTACCTGCTAGCCTATCAGATGTGCATAATGTGTTCCATGTATCTCAACTTAAGAAGTGTCTCCGTGTCCCCGAGGAACAGTTACCCATGGAAGAGCTCAGTGTTCAAGGTGATTTGACTTACACGGAGTACCCGATCAAGATTTTGGATACATTGACTCGAGTTACAAGGAATAAGGTGATAAAGATGTGCAAAGTTCAATGGAGTCACCACAGTGAAGATGAAGCAACTTGGGAAAGAGAAGAAGAGCTGCGCATAGATTTTCCCCACCTTTTCTCTAGTTCTTCTTAAATCTCGAGGACGAGATTATTTTTAAGGGGGGTAGGATTTGTAACATCTACTTTGTAAGTGATAGGAATAATATCAATAGAGAAAACAATTTCTCTCTTTATGTGAGTTTGATCTTTATTCATCATCATATGAGAACACCATGTCCAAGAACAATTAATAA
This sequence comes from Zea luxurians, assembly GCA_029449295.1. NCBI lineage: Eukaryota > Viridiplantae > Streptophyta > Magnoliopsida > Poales > Poaceae > Zea > Zea luxurians. The sequence continues at coordinate 5,461,077 of JAOPSE010000103.1, read as the reverse complement.
AAGACATGCTACCAAATTGTTGCATCATGCTGACATTTTATTTTGTGTGCATTTTGTGACAAAAAAAAAATAAATATTAAAGACCAAAAGAGAGAATTTAAAACCTAAAAGGAATTCTTGAGATTAGAGAAGAGGAAGGAATATTATTCAATACAAATAAAGTTATCATTAAAATCACTTCATCACAGTTGAGATGATCAAAATAAATAATTAACCAGTATATAAAGTGCCACAAAGTTTGAATTTGGATTGAAGTTTGAATTTGAAAAAGAGAAATGAAAAAGAAAAACAGAAAATGAAAAAGAAAAAGATAAAATACCTACCTGGGCCGGCGACTCCCATTTCAGCCCATCTACTGTTCACTCACCCCGCGGCCCATTACCTTCACAGCGCGCGCGCCCGGGCCAACTGCCATGTGGGGCCCGCTTGTCATTCACTCTACACACTACCTCGCCACTCCGTCACTCCTGCGTGGGACCCGCAGGTCAGCAATTCACCCGTCCGCGTAACCATCGCGCCTGCCCTTTTGCGCCGACAGATGGGCCCCGGGTGCCAGTCTCCCCATTCCGCGCCGTGTCTGTTTGCCACTGCCACATGGGACCACGTCGTCAGTGTCCAGCTCCGCGCGAATGTCGCGCGATTCAACCACTCCCGCCGTGCTCGCCGTAGGAATCGGCCGCCGTGGTCACGTTCTCGCGCGGACTCACGCACTCCCTGGCTACAAATGTGGCCGCCTCTGTTACCGTGGCAGGACCGCTTCCTGTTCCCTCGTCGTCGACTGCGTAGCTCCCCGGGGACGAAGCCACCGCACCACCCAAGTCGCCGCCGCGGCGGAAAGCCGTGCTCACCCAAAATTGGCGACCCGAGTGTAGCCGCGGGGTTTTAGTAGGAACCCTTGGATCGTGCTCGGGCCACCCGAACCGGGAGGGGGCTCCCCATCGCCGTGAATTGCTCGTCGGCACGCCTCCTCCGCCGTGGTGCCGCAAGTCATCGTCGGTGGACCTCTACGCCGCGCAATCCCTCGGTAAGATGACCTTGACGCGTTCACTTGATCCCTAGCTTCGTGTAGCATCTCCCGGTTCGTTGTTTGGGCCACTTCCGCGTAGGATTGGTGGTCGTCGGCGATGTATCGCCGCGTTGGTGGGCGGCGCTGCCGTGCTCGGGCGTCGGAGGTGGGGGATAAGCTCTGAGCCGTTGATCTCCCTAGTGACGGCCCAGATTAGAAACTGAGATACCCGTTCGCGCTGTAAGGTTTGCGCCATTCGATCGTGATCGAACGTCGGCTGGTTATGCGGGGCTTCATTAAATTCTGAGCGTTGGATCCGAATCCAGGGGCTCTCATAGTATACCGTTTCGTACTGGTCGCGGATCTAATCTGAGCCAGTCGTTCCCGATCGTGCGGTCTAGGGCGCACGATACCCCTTCGGTGCGCCAGTTTTACATATGAAACCCTCACCTTTTAGCGAATCAACCCGCCGTCCAGTGCACTGTGCGCTGTGTCTATAGACTTTTACCCCGAGACCCCTAGGTTTCCTGGAAATTGACGCCCAGTCCATAACTTTATAAAACCAGAGAAAAGGATTATTAAATGAATTTTTAATATGAAAATAATTGCTAGAACTTTATAAATTCATAGAAAATTCATACTAACTCCAAATTCATCCATTCCAGTTCCTAAAATTTTGTAATTTTATTCTCTAGCACTTAGTGTCTCTGTTTTGGCATAAAAACAGAAAGGAAATTTATTTATCACTTAATCCTATTTAAAACACATAAACCCTTTTGAAAATGCATAACTTAAAATCTATAACTCAGAAAAATATGATTTCTGTTCCTAGGATTTTATTTTAATATGTAGAATACCTCTGTGTAACTTGTTTATATGTTTGGTGTAATGTTAATTTCTCTATATGTACTGTGCTTGTTTGTATTGTGGCGAGTAGAAGAGCCCGTTGCTGAGGATACTGGTGAGCAGCAGGTTGAAGTAGCTGAGCAGGAGCTCATTGAAGGCAAGTTGTGCCCTTGACCACATTTTACCCAATAATGTTCTTTAATATCACTTATCCATGCATAGGATAATTTTGATGGGACCCAATAGGACTCCCTAGATTGTTTATCTCATTACCTTGTTTACCCCTGAATCACTTGGGTAGTTTGCTATTGCTTTATATGGTTTTGGGATAATCATTTATTACCTCTATGTTCCAATTCTTGTTGTTATTCTGTTTATGTTCATATTGTTATCATTAATGTTAATTGGAACATAGAGCTTAACTTGAGAACCACGTGCCACCACAAGGGTGGAATGGGACGCCCTTGGCTGACTAATTAGGAAAGCTAGTGGAAGACTACCTTACCCGAAAGGGGCAAGGGCAGTAGGGGAGAGGTCAGTGCGGGGAGGTCCCTGGTTGATTTTGCTGCGATGGCTATCAGCCAGGAACCCTTTACTGGATCTTCCCATAAACTGTAGCGGGTTTTCGGAAGCTAGTGGAACTTTGTAAAGGCCTCGTAGTGTTGCCCTGCCGTGCTTCCTAGGTAGAGGTATATGGGATTCATGACCCCTTGGCAGATGGGTAACATGACTTGTGGGTAAAGGGTACAACCTCTGCAGAGTGTAAAACTGGTATACTAGCCGAGCTCACGGTCACGAGCAGCTCAGGACTCTCTGATGTTTAAATTATGGAACTTAAATTCAATTTTGTCATTTGCATTGCATGGGTTTATTATTAATTTTGTTCTATTACTCTACTTATGGTTTGGTATTTACTTACACTTAGTAATTGCTAATAAAATTTTGACCAACTACTTAAAAGCAATGCTCAGCTTTAACCCCTGTCATTGATTAGCCTTACACATCACATGAACTCACACCTTTGTGAGTTTATGTTCACTGGTTCCCCACAACTTGTTGAGCTATGATCATGTGTGAGCTCACCCTTGCTGTCTCACACCCCCCCACAGGAGATGATCAGGTGGTTCAGGAGGAGCCGCCTAACACTGAGGAGTTCGATCTGATCTAGGTGGCGTTTCCCAGTCGACATTGGCGCCGACGATCCTTAGTTCATTTTATCTTTATTATTTCATTTTGTAATAAGTCTTCCGCTATGTAATAAATACTCTGATGTTTTATGACATTTATCTCTATACACTCTGTTATTATATATGTTGTCTTCTTGGCGCATGTATGAGATGCACCCGGCTTTGTTCCTTAAAACCGGGTGTTAAGAGAGCAAGCGCAAGTGAGCAAGGAGGCTGACTTCGTGGGCCCACATGTCAGTGTTGTGAGATGTGAATAAGGCTGGGCCGCGCGGTGGTTCCCCCCTGGTGGGCCGAATTGCGCAAACCAGGCCCAACAGCAGGTTTTATTCTTTTTCTTTTATCTGTTTTCTGTTTTTGTTTTCAAATTCAATTTTAAATATTCAAACCAAATTCAAATTTTATTTTGAATTTCAGATTCCTAAAATCAAACATAATCCCGAAGGAAATTTAGACTTTATTGTTTGGATTATTTATTTATTTTTTTAATAAGTCTATATTCTTGCCTTCCCATTCATTTTCTATTCCTTATTCCAAATTCAAATTTGTACTTCTACTTTAGTTTTCAGATTTTTCAAATGTATCAATTGAAACCCAAAGGTGAATATAAACCATACTATTTTAATTTTACTAATTTAAGCTTTATTCTCCTTGTTATTTATTTCATGGGATGTATAAATGGTTTCCTTTAAAAGAAAAATCCTTTTCTCATCATTTTTCTTATTTCCCAATTTCCAAAGCATTATGATACTTTGCTCAGATTTCTTCTACCAATCCCAAATTCAGAATTTGGGTGTTACACAGTCCGGTGCACACCGGACACTGTCCGGTGCCCGATTTCCTTCCTTAAATAGCGAAGCCGACCGTTGGCAGCCTGAGAGCCGTTGGCGCACCGGTCATGTCCGGTGAACACCGGACAGTCCGGCGCCGTCTTCTAGCCGTTGGCTCGGCCACGTGTCCCGCGCAGATTGCGCGGCCGACCGTTGGCCCGGCCGACCGTTGGCTCACCGGACAGTCCGGTGCACACCGGACAGTCCGGTGAATTTTAGCCGTACGTCACCGGAGAATTCCCGAGAGCAGCCACTTCGCTCGAGCCAGCCTGACGCACCGGACACTGTCCGGTGCACCACCGGACAGTCCGGTGCTTGCAGACTCAGCAGATTCTTGGCTGCTCGAGCCAAGATATTTCCAATTGGATTTTTCCTGTTTCCAGCACTTAGACACAATACATTAGTCCATAAAACAATGTACTAAGTCTGAGAAACATACCTTAATTCTTGATTTGTACCTTGTCCACCTTTTTACACTTAGGCACTTGTGTTGGACACTAAATCACCAAAATACTTAGAAATGGCCCAAGGGCACATTTCCCTTTCAAGACCCCCACCAGGGCGAGCGAGCTGATGGACATCGCCACCAAGTTCGCCTCTGGCCAGGTGGCGGTTGAGGCCATCTTCCGAAAGGACAAGCAGCCCTAGGGCCGCCAGCCGGAAGACGTCCCCGAGGCATCCGCTCAGCGTGGCACCAAGAAGAAGAACAAGAAGAAGTCACAAGCAAAACGCGACGCCACCGACGCGGACCTTGTCGCCGCCGCTGAGTACAAGAACCCTCGAAAACCTCCTGGAGGTGTCAATCTCTTCGATAAGATGCTCAGGGAGCCATGCCCCTATCATCAGGGGCCCATCAAGCACACCTTTGAGGAGTGCGTCATGCTTCGGCGCCACTTTCATAAGGTCGGGCCACCTGCGGAAGGTGGCAGGGCCAACAACAATGACAAGAAGGAGGATCACATGGCAGAGGAGTTTCCCGAGGTCCACGACTGCTTCATGATCTATGGTGGGCAAGTGGCGAACGCCTCGGCTCGGCACCGCAAGCAAGAGCGTCGGGAGGTCTGCTCGGTAAAGGTGGCGGCGCCAGTCTACCTAGACTGGTCCGACAAGCCCATCACCTTCGACCAGGGCGACCACCCCGACCGCGTGCCGAGCCTGGGGAAATATCTGCTTGTTGTCGACCCCATCATCGGCAACGTCAGGCTCACCAAGGTCCTCATGGACGGAGGCAGTAGCCTCAACATCATCTACGCCGAGACCCTCGGGCTCCTGCAGATCGATCTGTCCTCGATCCGGACAGGCGCGGCGCCTTTTCACGGGATCATCCCCGGGAAACGCGTCCAACCCCTCGGACAACTCGATCTGCCCGTCTTCTTCGAGACTCCCTCCAACTTCCGAAGGGAAACCCTCACGTTCGAGGTGGTCGGGTTACAAGGAACCTACCACGCAGTACTGGGGAGGCCATGCTACGCCAAGTTCATGGCCATCCCCAACTACACCTACCTCAAGCTCAAAATGTCGGGCCCCAACGGGGTCATCACCGTCGGCCCCACGTACCGACACGCGTACGAATGCGCCGTGGAGTGCGTGCAGTACGCCGAGGCCCTCGCCGAATCTGAGGCCCTCATCGCCGACCTGGAGAGCCTCTCCAAGGAGGCGCCAGATGCGAAGCGCCACGCCGGCAACTTCGAGCCAGCAGAGACGGTTAAGTCCATCCCTCTCGACCCCAGCAACGACGCCTCCAAGCAGATACGGATCGGCTCCGAGCTCGACCCCAAATAGGAAGCAGTGCTCGTCGACTTTCTCCGCGCGAACGCTGAAGTCTTTGCGTGGAGTCCCTCGGACATGCCTGGCATACCGAGGGATGTCGCCGAGCACTTGCTGGATATTCGAGCTGGAGCCTGACCCATGAAGCAGCCTCTGCGCCAATTCGATGAAGAAAAGCGCAGAGCCATAGGCGAGGAGATCCACAAGCTGATGGCCGCAGGGTTCATCAAAGAGGTATTCCATCCCGAATGGCTTGCCAACCCTGTGCTTGTGAGAAAGAAAGGAGGGAAATGGCGGATGTGTGTAGACTACACTGGTCTAAACAAAGCATGTCCGAAGGTTCCCTACCCTCTGCCTCGCATCGATCAAATCGTGGATTCCACTGCTGGGTGCGAAACCCTGTCATTCCTCGACGCCTACTCAGGGTATCACCAAATCAAGATGAAAGAGTCCGACGGTACAACGAGACTGCAGACGAGCTGGCAAAGATAGCTTCAGCGCGAACAACGGTTCCCCCGAACGTCTTCTCCCGGGACCTACATCAACCCTCAGTTAAGACCGACGACATGCCCGAGCCCGAGAAGGCCTCGGCCCAGCCCGAGGGTGAGGCACTGCACGTCGAGGGAGAGCGGAATGGGGTCCCGCCTGATCGAGACTAGCAGACCCCGTACCTGCAATATCTCCACCAAGGAGAGCTGCCCCTCGACCGAGCCGAAGCTTGGCGACTGGCGCGGCGCGCCAAGACATTCGTCTTGCTGGGTGACGGGAAGGAGCTCTACCACCGCAGCCCCTCCGGCATCCTCCAGCGATGCATATCCATCGCCGAAGGCCAGGAGCTCTTACAAGAAATACACTCGGGGGCTTGCGGTCATCACACAGCGCCTCGAGCCCTTGTTGGAAACGCTTTCCGACAAGGTTTCTACTGGCCGACCGCGGTGGCCGACGCCACTAGAATTGTCCGCACCTGCCAAGGGTGTCAATTCTACGCAAGGCAGACGCACCTACCCGCTCAGGCTCTGCAAACAATACCCATCACCTGGTCGTTTGCTGTGTGGGGTCTGGACCTCGTCGGTCCCTTGCAGAAGGCACCCGGGGGCTACACGCACCTACTGGTTGCCATCGACAAATTCTCCTAGTGGATCGAGGTCCGACCCCTAAACAGCATCAGGTCCGAACAGGCGGTGGCATTCTTCACCAACATCATCCATTGCTTTAGGGTCCCGAACTCCATCATCACCGACAACGGCACCCAGTTCACTGGCAGAAAGTTCCTGGACTTCTGCGAAGACCACCACATCCAGGTGGACTGGGCCGTCGTGGCACACCCCATGACGAATGGGCAGGTAGAACGTGCCAACGGCATGATTCTGCAAGGACTCAAGCCGAGGATCTACAACGACCTCAACAAGTTCGGCAGGCGATAGATGAATGAACTCCCCTTGGTGGTCTGGAGCCTGAGGACAACACCGAGCCGAGCCACGGGCTTCACACCGTTCTTTCTAGTCTATGGGGCTGAGGCCATCTTGCCCATAGACTTAGAATACGGTTCCCCGAGGACAAGGGTGTACGACGACCGACGCAACCAGACCAACCGAGAAGACTTACTTGACCAGCTGGAAGAGGCTTGGGACATGGCCTTACTACACTCGGTGCGGTATCAGCAGTCCCTGTGACGCTACCACGCCCGAGGGGTTCGGTCCCGAGACCTCCAGGTGGGCGACTTGGTGCTTCGACTACGATAAGATGCTCGAGGGCGGCACAAGCTCACGCCTCCCTGGGAAGGGCCGTTCGTCATCGCCAAGGTTTTGAAGCCCGGGGCGTACAAGCTGGCCAACAGTCAAGGCGAGGTCTACAACAACGCTTGGACATCCGACAGCTATGTCGCTTCTACCCTTAAGATGTTTTCAAGCCGTTCATATACCTCGTTTACTGTCACACCCGTCTTTAAGGAACAAAGCCAGGTGCATCTCATACATGCGCCAAGAAGACAACATATATAATAACAGAGTGTATAGAGATAAATGTCATAAAACATCAGAGTATTTATTACATAGCGGAAGACTTATTACAAAATAAAGTAATAAAGATAAAACGAACTAAGGATCGTCGGCGCCAATGTCAACTGAGAAACGCTACCTAGATCAGATCATACTCCTCGCCTTGTGGCTCCTCCTGAACCACCTGCTCTTCTCCTGTGGGGGGGGGGTGTGAGACAGCAAGGGTGAGCTCACACATAATCATAGCTCAACAAGTTGTGGGGAACCAGTGGACCTAAACTCACAAAGGTGTGAGTTCATGTGATGTGTAAGGCTAATCAATGATAGGGGTTAAAGCTGAGCATTGCTTTTAAGTAGTTGGTCAAAATTTTATTAGCAATTACTAAGTGTAAGTAAATACCAAACCATAAGTAAAGTAATAGAACAAAATTAATAATAACCCATGCAATGCAAATGACAAAATTGAATTTAAGTTCCATAATTTAAACATCAGAGAGTCCTGAGCCGCTCATGACCGTGAGCTCGGCTAGTATACCAGTTTTACACTCTGCAGAGGTTGTACCCTTTACCCACAAGTCATGTTACCCATCTGCCAAGGGGTCGCGAATCCCATACACCTCTACCTAGGAAGCGCGGCAGGGCAACACTACGAGGCCTTTACAAAGTTCCACTAGCTTCTGAAAACCCGCTACAGTTTATAGGAAGTTCCAATGCGGGGTTCTTGGCTGACCGCCATCGCAGCAAAATCAACCAAGGACCTCCCTACACTGACCACTCCCCTACTGCCCTTGCCCCTTTCGGGTAAGGTAGTCTTCCACTAGCTTTCCTAATTAGTCAGCCAAGGGCGTCCCATTAAACCCTTGTGGTGGCACGTGGTTCTCAAGTTAAGCTCTATGTTCCAATTAACATTAATGATCTCAACATGAACATAAATAGAATAACAGAAGAATTGGAACATAGATATAATAAATGATTATCCCAAAACCATGTAAAGCAATAGCAAACTACCCAAGTGATTCAGGGGTGAACAAGGTAATGAGATAAACAATCTAGGGTGACCTATTGGGTCCCATCAAAATTAACCTATGCATGAATAAGTGATATTAAAGAACATTATTGGGTAAAAAGTGGTCAAGGGCACAACTTGCCTTCAATGAGCTCCTGCTCAGCTACTTCAACCTGCTGCTCACCAGGGTCCTCAGCAACGGGCTCTTCTACTCGCCACAATACAAACAAGCACAGTGTGTATAGAGAAATTAATATTACACCAAACATATAAATAAAATACACAGTAATAATCTACATATTTAAATAAAATCCTAGGAACAGGAATCATAATTTTTGGAGTTATAGAATTTAAGTTATGGATTTTCAAAGGTTTTATGTGTTTAAAATAGGATTAAGTGTGGGATTAATTTTCTTACTGTTGTCATGATAAAACAGAGGCTCTAAGTGTTAGAGAATAAAATTACAGAATTTTAGGAACTGGAATGAAGTAATTTGGAGTTCATATGCATTTTCTATGAATTATTGAAGTTCTAGCATTTATTTTCCTATTAAAAACCCATTTATAAATTATTTTCTCTGGTTTTATAAGGTTCTGGACTGGGCCTCAATTTCTGTGAAGCACAGGGGCCCTGGTGCAATTCTACCTAAGACTCAGATTACAGCCGCCAGGACGGCGGGTTCTAATTCGCCTAAACAGAGGGGTTCAATTGTAAAGTGAACCCGCGAAGGGGTACGGGGCGCTCACAACCGTTTGATCGGATATGGGCGCGCCAGATTAAAACACTACTCCAGCGAACCGGTACTCAGTGTGATCCCTTGGATTCAAATCCGACAGACACAGTTTAATGAAATCCCGATCCGATTTCCACCACCGGATCAAAATCTAACGCTCCTGATTTAAAAGCCCCAAACCAAATCTCGCCCACACGATCTGGATCGAACGGCTACAGCAACCCTAAGCCGAACCGTTATCCCCAACTAATCGCAGCCGTCGACTCTGTATCCAGCGGCCACGCCTTCCTCTCCCCCGCGCACCCGAGTAGAACGGCGGTGCCGCCCAGGTTTGCGGCAGGCCATCGCCGGAGTTCTACCAAAACCCGAGCCAAGCCCTCAACTCATAATACCAGCGTCCCAGACCATGCCACAGGTACACCCAAGAAAATGGACAGCTCACCTGGGTTGGAGACGGTCACAGGGAGGCTTCCCACGACGAAGGGCGGTTCCCAGGCGCCGGCGAGGAATCGTTCCACGCGCAGAGGCCCTTCCCACCCGCGGACTACGCGAAATGCTCCCAGGAGACTTGGAGAAGACCTCCGACGAACTCTTCGAGACCCAACGACAGTAATTGCCTACTTCGGTCACGACGGCGCTCTCTCTTCCCTTTCGGTCGGCGAGGGGTATACGGCGTGGGGCTTCTCCAATGGTGGATCCGGTGGGATAGGCGCGGACGGGTCCCAGGAGCTAATAAGGGTACTCGGGTGGCCGAGAGGTCCGGGGGTGGTGGGCGCAAGCTGGCCAATTTCCAGAGAAAGTGCGGCGGCAGTTGCGGTCGTTCCGCCATACGCGCGAGGTAGGGGAAGGTCCAGCTGACGCCTGGGGCCAACCAAACAGAGAGGGAAGCCGAGGTCAGAGTGCGGCGTAGTGGTTGACGCGTGGGCCCAGAAGTCAGAGAGCGGGGCGCGAGGGAGATCAGCCAAGCGTGCGCTCGCGTACATGAGGTAGCGCAGAGAGGTTACATGGGCCACGCTAGAAGGATTGGGCCCAAGCCGAGATCTGTTGTCATTTTTCATATTTTTTTTATTATATTTCTTCTCCCCTTTATTTTTAGAATTCACATTTAAATTTAAATTTGTTTTGAGATTCCTTGATGATCAAAGTGCACCAAATTCAAATTTTTGAGTAAATAAATATATTCTTATTCATATATTTTATTTTACCCCATTTGTTTAATGTTGTTTTCTCTTTTCTCAATTTTCTAGAATTCCCTCTTTAAATCTTAAATTCCCCTTTGGGTATTAATATTTTTCTTTTCATATGATTTTCATACCGTCACAAGATGCACACAAAAATGAAAACCAGCATGATGCATGTTTTAATTGTATTTATATTCTTATTAGTTCACATGTGATGATAAATGGAGAAATTCACATATAAAGGAAAGGAAATTCTCCTTTTATTTCTTTTACAAAATGGGTGTTACAAACCCTACCCCCCTTAAAAATAATCTCGTCCTCGAGATTTAAGAAGATCTAGGAAAAAGGTGGGGGAAAATCTATGCGAAGCTCTTCTTCTCTTTCCCAAGTTGCTTCATCTTCACCGTGGTGACTCCATTGGACTTTGCACATCTTTATCACCTTATTTCTTGTAATTCTAGTCAAAGTATCCAAAATCTTGATCGGGTACTCCGTGTAAGTCAAATCACCTTGAACAGCGAGCTCTTCCATGGGTAACTGTTCCTCAGGGACACGGAGACACTTCTTTAGTTGAGATACATGGAACACATTATGCACATCTGATAAAGTAGCGGGTAACTCGAGTTGGTATGCCATCTCCCCAACTCGCCTAAAGATCAAAAATGGTCCAATGTAGCGAGGGGACAATTTGCCCTTAACTTTGAATCTCCTCATTCCACGAAGTGGTGACACCTTGAGATATACATAATCTCCTTCTTCAAATTCCAGTGGTCTTCTTCTATTATCAGCATAGCTCTTCTGTCTGGTTTGAGCCACCCTCAAATTCTCTCGAATTATACGGACTTGTTCTTCTGCTTCTTGAATCAGTTCAGGCCCAAAGAACTGTCTCTCTCCAGTCTGATCCCAATATAGAGGAGTCCTGCACTTCCTCCCATACAAAGCTTCAAAAGGTGACATCTTCAGACTGGTTTGATAACTATTATTATATGAAAATTCAGCATAAGGTAAACTCTTATCCCAACTCCCTCCATGCTGAAGGGCACATGCTCTCAACATATCTTCCAATACTTGATTAGTCCTTTCAGTCTGTCCATCAGTCTGAGGGTGATAAGCCGTACTGAAATTCAACTTCGTACTCATGTTCTCATGAAAGCTTCTCCAAAATCTTGAGGTAAACTGTGAACCTCGATCAGACACGATCTTCTTTGGTACACCATGTAAACACACAATCCGAGCCATGTATAACTCTGCTAGCTGAGAACCTTTATATGTAGTCTTCACAGGAATAAAGTGAGCCACTTTAGTCAATCTATCCACAATCACCCATATAGCATCATATCCTTTCTGGGTGCGAGGCAATCCAGTAATGAAATCCATACCAATCTCTTCCCACTTCCACTCGGGTATCTTCAGTGGGTGTAACAATCCAGCTGGCCTCTAGTGTTCAGCCTTAACTCTTTGGCATACATCGCACATAGCCACATGTGCAGCTACATCTCTTTTCAATCCATACCACCAATATTTCCGCTTCAAATCCTGATACATCTTGGTACTACCAGGATGAATAGAATAATCCGAATCATGGGCTTCTTTTAAAATAGTCTCTCGAAGGCTTTCAATATCAGGAACACACATCCTGTCCTTGAACCATATAGTGCCCTGCTCATCTTCCGTGAATTCCGGAACTCGACCTTCAGTAATCAGATCCTTGATCTCTTTGATTTTTGCATCACCAATTTGTCCTTTGCGGATCTCTTGCTCCAAAGTAGGTTCCACATCAATAGTAACTCCTTCAGTATGAGCAACTATCCCCAAGTTAAGTCTCCTGAAATCCTCAACAATCTCATCGGGTAGCTGGGCAACAATAGCTGAATGAACATGCTCCTTGCGACTCAAGGCATCTGCAACCAAATTTGCCTTGCCCGGGTGATAGTGAATCTCCAAATCATAATCCTTAATAAGCTCCAACCAACGGCGTTGCCTAAGGTTGAGATCCCTCTGAGTGAATATATACTTCAAACTCTTATGATCCGTATATACTTGGCACTTGGTCCCCATGATATAATGTCTCCAAATCTTAAGCGCATGCACAACGGCTGCCAATTCCAAGTCATGAGTGGGGTAGTTCAATTCATGTTTGCATAACTGACGAGACGCATAGGCAATCACATGTCCTTCCAGCATGAGCACACATCCTAAGCCTTGGCCACATGCATCACAATAGATATCAAATCCTTTCTGTAGGTCTGGCATAACCAATACTGGTGGCGACATCAATCTCTTCTTCAATAGATCAAAGCTGTCTTGACACTTCTCGTCCCACTTAAATTCTCTTCCTTTCTCCAAAAGTGAAGTCATAGGTTTAGCAATCTTAGAAAATCCTTCAATAAATCTCCGATAATAGCCTGCTAATCCCAAGAAACTCCGAATCTCAGTAACTGTAGTGGGTGCTCTCCACTCCATTATCTCCTTAACCTTAGCAGGATCCACTGATATTCCTCCATTAGAAATAATATGACCAAGAAATGGCACCTCGCCAATCCAAAACTCGCACTTGCTGAACTTGGCATATAGCTGGTTATCTCGTAGCTTCTGTAGCACCAATCTTAGATGTTCCTCATGATCACTATCACTCTTAGAATAGATAAGAATATCGTCGATGAACACCACGACGAATCTGTCCAAGTACTCCATAAACACCTTATTCATCAAGTTCATAAAATAAGCTGGTGCATTGGTTAATCCAAACGACATAACAGTAAACTCATATAATCCATATCGAGTCGAGAATGCTGTCTTAGGAATATCCGATGGTCTGATCCTCATCTGATGGTAACCGGATCGGAGATCAATCTTCGAGAATACTCTAGCACCTCTCATCTGATCAAATAAATCCTCAATACGGGGCAACGGATACTTGTTCTTCACCGTAACATCATTAAGAGATCTATAATCCACACACATCCGTTGCGATCCATCCTTCTTCTGTACAAACAAAACCGGCGCTCCCCAAGGTGAGGAACTCGGACGAATGTACCCAGCATCTTGTAACTCAGTTAACTGCTTCTTAAGTTCCTTCAACTCCTCTACGGACATCCTATATGGCCGTTTAGAAATAGGGGCGGTTCCAGGTAAGAGATCAATAACAAACTCAACTTCTCTATCAGGTGGCATCCCTGGTAACTCCTCTGGAAAGACATCCGGAAAATCTCTAACCACCCGGATGTTGTCACCAACAAACTCCTCCAGTATAAAGAACATTGCATGCATGGGTGAGTAGGTTACTGCAATATTAACTTGAAACCTTTCTCCCTTAGTGGTAGTGAGTTCTACGGTACCTCTACCACATGCTATAACGGCCTTTGCCTTTCTTAGCCATGACATACCAAGGATCAGATCTATACTGCTTGACTCTAATATTATAGCAGTAGCTCCAAATTCTCTACCCATAATGACAATGTCAATCTACGTGTCATTTGATTCGCCTCAACAAGCCCTTTAGGTGTAATTACTATCATGGGTTTTCTCATATTTAGCAGTGGTATTTCATTTGTGTTGGCGAATCTAGCAGACATGAATGAATGTGTAGCACCAGAATCAAATAATATGGTTGCAGGAATTGCATTAACATAAAACATACCAAGTATGAGGTCCCCACCATCCGGAGTAGCATCAACGCTGACTTGATTAACCTTGGCAATAGAATATCCCTTGCCAGATCCTGGAGTTTGCTGCCTGTTCTGAACTGGAGTAGTAGCAATCCTCTGTGGGCAGACATTTGCATAATGACCAGTCTTCCCACACTTGAAACAAGTAGTGCCTGGACTCTGTCCTGAGAACTTCGTCGGGGTGCCAGTAGGGGTAGCCTGTCGAGGAGGTGGAGTCCTCAGTGGTGATTGCTGAACTGGGCGCGGTCCTCCTGGTCGAGTCGGTGTACCCTGTGGTGAACTGTAGCGAGGACGAACACTGCTGCTTCCTTGTCCTTGAGATATAGCCTTTCTCTTCAAATCTCCCAGCTGAACACGCTTGTGTTCAATAGCCAGGGCCTTATCAAGCAGCCTCTGAAATGATGGAAATGTGTGTGCCACTAGAGCATACTGCAGTGGTCCATTAAGTCCTTCAATAAAATGCTCATGCTTCCTCTCGTCTTCAGCAACTTCTTCAGGGGCATATCTGGATAACTGAATAAACTTGTCGCGGTACTCGCTGACTGACATACTTCCTTGCTTCAGCGACAGAAACTCCTTCTTGATCTTTATCATACCAGCTGGAATATGGTAGTTCCTGAATTGTGTATTGAACTCTGCCCAAGTAATAGTATCAGCAGCATCGTGGGCAGCAGTATAAGAATCCCACCAGTCAGCAGCAGGACCCGTCAGACGTCCAGAAGCATATAAAACCTTCTCCCGGTCCGTGCACTGTGCAATATTCAGCATCTTTTCAACGGACTTCAGCCAATCATCCGCGTCTAGTGGATCAGGTGAGCTTGCAAATGTAGGTGGCTTATGACTCATGAACTCTCTATGCTTGTCTCGGGGTGGAACTGGTGGTGGTGGTGGAGGCAGTGGCACTTGTTGCTGCTGTTGCTGCTGTTGTTGCTGTTGCATTTGTTGTTGCAGCTGCTGTTGTTGTGCCTTCCTTTCCTGGCGTATCTCATCTCGCTCCTGGCGCAACTCCTGGCGTATATCTTCTCTTTCCTGACGCATCTCCTGGCGTTCTTGCTGCATCTGGGCACGCATATCAGCCATAGTGTCTGCCATTTGCTGCATCACCGCCATCTGAGCAGCAACCAGTGGGTCAACTCCGCCTGGTGGAGGATTAGGAGGATTCATCTCTACAGGTTGTGGCTGGGGTTGTCTGTATATTCTCCGAGTGTGTCGATTAGGAGGCAAATCAATTCCACCACCCCGCCTGGTATTGACCATCTGAGTTAGATACATATGGTAAGAAAATAGTAGACAAGGCAGGTAATTACAAATCATGTTACTTTGGGGAATTTATTAGCTAAGCGGATTAATATTTTACCTACCATAGCTAATTTTTTTTACCTTATGGTGGTACATACTAAGATGTCCATCTATAATAATTCAATCAATCAAAGAAGCAAATCAGGCATTTAGCATCAGCACAATCAACCAACATTTTTAAAGAAAATAGTTTTAAATTTTGTCTTGGGTTCCCTATCTCTTAAAAAGATCATAGTGGTAGGATTCCAAGGTGTGAATTCCATCTTGTCTTAGAGTAGAAAAGATAAGATTAACCAGAGTAGAGGAGCAGAAGGTGAGACAAGATCAAGATGAGATGAGTATAGAATGAGTCAGAGTAAGGTAAGTAGGAAAGGGTTTGTCCATTTCTATCTAGGTCTCGTCCTACGGTCAACATTTCCTCTGATACCACTTCTGTCACACCCGGCTTTAAGGAACAAAGCCAGGTGCTTCTCATACATGCGCCAAGAAGACAACATATATAATAACAGAGTGTATAGAGATAAATGTCATAAAACATCAGAGTATTTATTACATAGCGGAAGACTTATTACAAAATAAAGTAATAAAGATAAAACGAACTAAGGATCATCGGCGCCAATGTCAACTGAGAAACGCCACCTAGATCAGATCATACTCCTCGCCTTGTGGCTCCTCCTGAACCACCTGCTCTTCTCCTGTGGGGGGGTGTGAGACAGCAAGGGTGAGCTCACACATGATCATAGCTCAACAAGTTGTGGGGAACCAGTGGACCTAAACTCACAAAGGTGTGAGTTCATGTGATGTGTAAGGCTAATCAATGATAGGGGTTAAAGCTGAGCATTGCTTTTAAGTAGTTGGTCAAAATTTTATTAGCAATTACTAAGTGTAAGTAAATACCAAACCATAAGTAAAGTAATAGAACAAAATTAATAATAACCCATGCAATGCAAATGACAAAATTGAATTTAAGTTCCATAATTTAAACATCAGAGAGTCCTGAGCCGCTCATGACCGTGAGCTCGGCTAGTATACCAGTTTTACACTCTGCAGAGGTTGTACCCTTTACCCACAAGTCATGTTACCCATCTGCCAAGGGGTCGCGAATCCCATACACCTCTACCTAGGAAGCGCGGCAGGGCAACACTACGAGGCCTTTACAAAGTTCCACTAGCTTCCGAAAACCCGCTACAGTTTATAGGAAGTTCCAATGCAGGGTTCTTGGCTGACCGCCATCGCAGCAAAATCAACCAAGGACCTCCCTACACTGACCACTCCCCTACTGCCCTTGCCCCTTTCGGGTAAGGTAGTCTTCCACTAGCTTTCCTAATTAGTCAGCCAAGGGCGTCCCATTAAACCCTTGTGGTGGCACGTGGTTCTCAAGTTAAGCTCTATGTTCCAATTATCATTAATGATCTCAACATGAACATAAATAGAATAACAGAAGAATTGGAACATAGATATAATAAATGATTATCCCAAAACCATGTAAAGCAATAGCAAACTACCCAAGTGATTCAGGGGTGAACAAGGTAATGAGATAAACAATCTAGGGTGACCTATTGGGTCCCATCAAAATTAACCTATGCATGAATAAGTGATATTAAAGAACATTATTGGGTAAAAAGTGGTCAAGGGCACAACTTGCCTTCAATGAGCTCCTGCTCAGCTACTTCAACCTGCTGCTCACCAGGGTCCTCAGCAACGAGCTCTTCTACTCGCCACAATACAAACAAGCACAGTGTGTATAGAGAAATTAACATTACACCAAACATATAAATAAAATACACAGTAATAATCTACATATTTAAATAAAATCCTAGGAACAGGAATCATAATTTTTGGAGTTATAGAATTTAAGTTATGGATTTTCAAAGGTTTTATGTGTTTAAAATAGGATTAAGTGTGGGATTAATTTTCTTACTGTTGTCATGATAAAACAAAGGCTCTAAGTGTTAGAGAATAAAATTACAGAATTTTAGGAACTGGAATGAAGTAATTTGGAGTTCATATGCATTTTCTATGAATTATTGAAGTTCTAGCATTTATTTTCCTATTAAAAACCCATTTATAAATTATTTTCTCTGGTTTTATAAGGTTCTGGACTGGGCCTCAATTTATGTGAAACACAGGGGCCCCGGTGCAATTCTACCTAAGACTCAGATTACAGCCGCTAGGACGGTGGGTTCTAATTCGCCTAAACAGAGGGGTTCAATTGTAAAGTGAACCCGCGAAGGGGTACGGGGCGCTCACAACCGTTGGATCGGATATGGGCGCGCCAGATTAAAACACTACTCCCGCGAACCGGTACTCAGTGTGATCCCTTGGATTCAAATCCGACGGACACAATTTAATGAAATCCCGATCCGATTTCCACCACCGGATCAAAATCTGACGCTCCTGATTTAAAGCCCCAAACCGAATCTCGCCCACACGATCTGGATCGAACGGCTACAACAACCCTAAGCCGAACCGTTATCCCCAACTAATCGCAGCCGTCGACTCTGTATCCAGCGGCCACGCCTTCCTCTCCCCCGCGCACCCGAGTAGAACGGCGGCGCCGCCCAGGTTTGCGGCGGGCCACCGCCGGAGTTCTACCAAAACCCAAGCCAAGCCCTCAACTCATAATACCAGCGTCCCAGACCATGCCACAGGTACACCCAAGAAAATGGACAGCTCACCTGGGTTGGAGACGGTCACAGGGAGGCTTCCCACGACGAAGGGCGGTTCCCAGGCGCCGGCGAGGAATCGTTCCACGCGCAGAGGCCCTTCCCACCCGCGGACTACGCGAAATGCTCCCAGGAGACTTGGAGAAGGCCTCCGACGAACTCTCCGAGACCCAACGACAGTAATTGCCTACTTCGGTCACGACGGCGCTCTCTCTTCCCTTTCGGTCGGCGAGGGGTATACGGCGTGGGGCTTCTCCAATGGTGGATCCGGTGGGATAGGCGCGGACGGGTCCCAAGAGCTAATAAGGGTACTCGGGTGGCCGAGAGGTCGGGGGTGGTGGGCGCAAGCTGGCCAATTTCCAGAGAAAGTGCGGCGGCAGTTGCGGTCGTTCCGCCATACACGCGAGGTAGGGGAAGGTCCAGCTGACGCCTGGGGCCAACCAAACAGAGAGGGAAGCCGAGGTCAGAGTGCGGCGTAGTGGTTGACGCGTGGGCCCAGAAGTCAGAGAGCGGGGCGCGAGGGAGATCAGCCAAGCGTGCACTCGCGTACGTGAGGTAGCGCAGAGAGGTTACATGGGCCACGCTTGAAGGATTGGGCCCAAGCCGAGATCTGTTGTCATTTTTCATATTTTTTTTATTATATTTCTTCTCCCCTTTATTTTTAGAATTCACATTTGAATTTAAATTTGTTTTGAGATTCCTTGATGATCAAAGTGCACCAAATTCAAATTTTTGAGTAAATAAATATATTCTTATTCATATATTTTATTTTACCCCATTTGTTTAATGTTGTTTTCTCTTTTCTCAATTTTCTAGAATTCCCTCTTTAAATCTTAAATTCCCCTTTGGGTATTAATATTTTTCTTTTCATATGATTTTCATACCGTCACAAGATGCACACAAAAATGAAAACCAGCATGATGCATGTTTTAATTGTATTTATATTCTTATTAGTTCACATGTGATGATAAATGGAGAAATTCACATATAAAGGAAAGGAAATTCTCCTTTTATTTCTTTTACAAAATGGGTGTTACATTTACATATGAAGTCTAACCATCAAGGAAGGGTCAGCCTTGCCTCGGCAAAGCTCGACCCTCCCTCGGGGGCTAGAAGGGGGGAACCCCCTCCGCGTCAAAATTTTCCTCGGAAAAAGTCTTTCTGCCAGAATATCTTTCGTGCTTTTCGACTACTTCGGTAGTGGGATCATGAAAACGACAGAGTACACGTAAGCAGGAAAGGCCGACCGAGCCGAGGGACTCCTACGCCTCCGAGATACGGATACCTCACTCATCGCCTTCTGCGAGAAGTAACTCGCGTTCGGATGAGCGATCCTGCTGACCGAACAAGCCTTAACGCTCAAAAGACTTTCTACCGAAACGGTTTTTCAGGTTTTCTCGGCTACGTTGATAATAGAATCCCGCGGACGAGCAAGAGTACACGTAAGCGGCAAGGCCGACCGAGCCGAGGGATTCCTACGCCTCCGGGATACGGATACCTCACTCATCACCTTCCGTGAGAAGTAACTCTAGCTCAGACAAACGATTCTGCTACCGACGAGCAAGCCCTGATACTCGAAACAAGAGGAAAAGAAACACAGCTTTACAATGCGATGACAGTATGTTTGGGCCTCGGCGGCCGCAAAAAACATATGCATACTACAGGCGAACCGATCCTGCAGGCTCAGACGTCGATGGAAGGGGAGCAGCAGCACCCTCGGCGTCAACTCCACCTTCGGCGAAGTCCGACCGAGCCTCGGACGGCAACACGGTCGGAGGATTTCCACTCTGAAGGACGACGTCAGCACCACGCCCGGGCCATTGCCGCCAGGGTCTCCTCTAGGAACCCGGCCCAAGCAGACGGCTCGACCGGCCGCTCCGTGGCCTCAGCCAACTGTCCCCCGAGGACATCAGCCCGGCTCATGGCCTCGGCATCCCGACTCCGGCGCTGGTCCCGCCAGTGGACGGCCCGACCAGGCTCCAGCCGACGAAGCTTCCTTTTTCAAACCAACTCCGCCTTTGTCCACGCTGACACTGCTGCCCTCGGCCCCGGCTCACCGTAGAGCGGCTGAGGGTTTCTTAGACTAAGCAAGTGAAGCCTCGGGCGGCAAGGCCGACTGAGCTGAGGGATTCCTACGCCTCCGGGATACGGATACCTCACTCATCACCTTCCGCACAGAGCAACTCACATTTGGTCAAGCGGTTCGGCTAGCCGACAGGCGAGTTCTAGTGCTCGAAATGAGGAAGAAACACGGCTTCACGCCAAAATACATAAATGTTCAGGCCCCGACAGCCACAATAACAAGACACCGGCACTCAAGGTGCCATTATAAACGGAACTCTGGTTCCACTCCCGCAGGTACGAACAACCCCCCACATTGGAGGGCCTGCGGGACAATGAAACGCCGACAGGTGGCGCACCGCCGCCCACTCCAGCAGCAGCGACAACGACCTCCGCTCTGGACGGCCAAACAGCAGCAACGATGACCTCAGGGCAGACACTGCTGCGACAAGGCCCTCGCCCATGACCCCACTCGAGGGGCGAGGACAAGCTACCAAGGCCGTGGAGCCGGAGGTCAGTCCACGGGTGGCGCCGACTATCTCGTCGGCAGAGAAACCTCTTTCGGCTGCCTCGGTGGAGGTGGCACCGGAAGCAGCGCCGAAGCCGCTCAGGCCGGAGAGCCAGACACGCGGCAGCTGCCAGCGCCATGAACGCCGAACTTCCTTCCCTCCAATCACTAAGGGAAGGAGCGGGCCACTGCCCGCGCGGAGACAGGCCCCAACTCAGCGCACTCCCCTCCCCAGCACTGATGATGAACATCCTTGAAGCTGAGGGAGGGGCGGAGGCCGCAGCCTGGCTCGCTTCTCCCCACCATCAAGCTGGTGGTCACCGTCTTGGGTGACCACCGGCGAGGGGATGCAGCCGGGCTGCCTGATGAAAATCCTTGAAGCCGAACGATGGCTGAAAGGTACCAACTTCCGCGAAGTTGCGTTCCTCCAACGACAGCAAGACGAAAGCGACGCGAGTGCTCCCCATTCGGGGGCTCGGGAGGTGGAAGGACGCGATGCATGAAGGGAGTGCGAAGACATGGTTGCCATCCAAGGGGGTCACCCTCCTTTTAAAGGTGACTCTCCCCACTTGCGTCCTCAGCCGGCACGGACTGAGTCTTCTCCAACACGCTCCAAGGTCCTCCCCCTACGACACGGGGGCTGGGTCCCACGCGTCATGCAAGCTGGCCCAGGACGGAAGAGGCCAAACCGCCGCGCGCGGTACGCGTAACTGCCCAGCGGTTACAAGCGCTCCTCCACTTTCGCCCAGACCAGCGGGTGAAAGGACGGACCGCCATGCAGGCGGCATGCAACTGCACCAAGGGGGCGCACCCTTTCGACTTCAACGCGTCTAGCATGGAGGCCCAGGCCCACACGTCATGTAACCGGCGCACCGGTTACTACGTGCGAGAAACTGCACCGCCACTCGCGCCAGTACCGCGCCTTCTCGACTGTGGAACCGGTGCCGTGACTCGAGGCGACCCTGCGCATGGCCCAACAGTGCCAACCGAGCACATCGGTCATGGGTCAGTCAGCCGCGAGAGAAGGCGCGACGGTTGATATGGCCAAAAGTGGGCCGACAGTAATGGTGGCGGCAGGCGGGCGGAAGCAGCAGTCAAATCGCCTGCAGGCTCACGTCCCCTCCTGGGACGGCGAGAGAGCCCTCTCCCACGGCGTGAAGACGACGCGCCCGTGTTCCGTTCCTCGAACGGCCCGCGCACGCACAACGGCTGCCCCGCGAACCACTCGTCCCGTCGCATTAACTCTGCGGCAGGGCAGGCGGCACCTTTGGCAGGCGTAGCGGGCGACGCTTCATCTCCGCCATAATGACCGCGTCAAAAAAGGTGCGCCACGTCGCTCAATTTCGTATCCTTTTCCTCTTCCCCTTTCTCTCTCTTGCTACAGGGACCGAGAAAGGGGATACTCCGAAAGGGATCCTTCTCTGCGAAGGAAGTGGGCCCCGAGCCCCCCTACTGATCAGAGGTTCGAAGGGTGGCCCTCGGAAGGGTTCAACAGTCGCCTCAGAGCACTCGGGCTCCGCGCCCACTACTGGTCAGAGGTTCGAAGGCTGGCCCCTCGGAAGGGTTGAACGGCCGCCTCAGGCCACTTGGGCTCCGCGCCGACTACTGATCAGGGGTTCGTAGGCTAGCCCCCGAAGTGTTCGATAGCCGCCTCAGAGCACGCAGAGCGAGGGATGACTCTGGGTACGTTCGATACACAACCAAGGCTCAGGCTATACTCCCGAGGTACCCTAGGACATTTCCGAGACCAACGGGAGCGATTTCGTAACGGAATCCCATCAGAGGGAGGCATCGAGCCCTCGGACCCTATCAAACGCGACCGGGTCCGGCAAATCACCTACAGGTACTTTTGGAGCGCGCCTATGGGCCACTAGCCGACCCTTATCGAACGGGGCACGGGCGTCCACTCGGATCACCCGCTAGCAACTCACTAGAGACACCATGTTCGGCGCCCTCCAAGGGCAACATGGCGCTTCCCCCCTCCTCCTTGCGGAAAGGCGACGCAGGGGCGTATGAAAAAAGTCGAGTCTGTCCTTGACCGTCCTCTCGCTGTGTGCAGAGGCTCGGGGGCTGCTCTCGCAAACCCGGCTCCGGCCAAACCGTTGACAGCGTCAACATACCATCCCGAGAACTTGGGACTCGACTATGCACCCGGGCTACGGCCAGTTCGCATGAGGGAACAACAAGACCGGCCGAAGCATCACGAAACGCGCTAAGACCTCGAAGGAGTCAGACCACTCCTTCGAGGCCTCGAGGGCTACACCCGGCGGGTGCGCTCGCGCGCACCCACCAGAACAAAACGCAACCGAGAAAGGTCGGTCCCCTTGCAAAAAAAAGTGCGACAAAAGCCTCCAAGCGAGTATCAACACTCCCTTCAAGGCTCGGGGGCTACTGTCGGGGACCATAATTAGGGGTACCCCCAAGACTCCTAATCTCAGCTGGTAACCCCCATCAGCACAAAGCTGCAAAGGCCTGATGGGCGCGATTAAGGTCAAGGCTCAGTCCACTCAAGGGACACAATCTCGCCTCGCCCGAGCCCAGCCTCGGGCAAAGGCAGCCGACCCCGGAGGATTCACGTCTCGCCCGAGGGCCCCCTCAAGCAACGGACACACCTTCGGCTCGCCCAAGGCCCAGTCTTCGCAGAGAAGCAACCTTGGCCAGATCGCCACGCCAACCGACCGTATCGCAGGAGCATTTAATGCAAGGATCGCCTGACACCTTATCCTGAAGCGCGCTCTTCAGTCGACAGAGCCGAAGTGACCGCAGTCACTTCGCCGCTCTACTGACCGACCTGACAAGAAAACAGCGCCGCCTACCCCACTCCGACTACCGTGCCACTCGCCAGAGTGAGGTCGACAACGGCTAAGTCTAGCCTCGGACGACATAGGAAGCTCCGCCTCACCCGACCCCAGGGTTCGGCCCCCGTCTCGGCCTCGGAAGATGGACTTCGCCTCGCCCGACCCCAGGGCTCGGACTCAGCCTCGGCTCCAGAAGACGATGGACTCCGCCTCGCCCGACCCCAAGGCTCGGACTCAACCTCGACCTCGGAGGAATCGCCACCTCGCCCAAACTCGGGTCCGGACCGGCCACGTCGCTAGGGGGGCCATCATTACCCTGCCCCTAGCTAGCTCAGGCTACGGGGAACAAGACCGGCGTCCCATCTGGCTGGCCCCAGTAAACAAGTAATGATGACACCCCGCATGCTCCATGATGACGGCAGCTCTCAGCCCCTTACGTCAGTAAGGAGACGTCAGCAAGGATCCGACAGCCCCGACAGCTGTACTTCTGCAGGGCTCCAGTGCTCCTCCGACGGCCACGACATGACATGAACAGGGTGCCAAAACCTCTCTGACTGCCACGACGGCATGTACCTAGGGCTCTAGCTCCTCTCTGCTTGACACGTTAGCACACTGCTACACCCCCCCATTGTACACCTGGACCCTCTCCTTACGCCTATAAAAGGAAGGTCCAGGGCTCTCGTACGAGAAGGTTCGCTGCGCGGGAGAACGGGCCGACGCATAAGGCTCTCGCTCTCTCTCTCTCCCACGCGAACGCTTGTAACCCCCTACTGCAAGCGCATCCATCCGCCCTAGGCGCAGGCCAACACGAAGGCCACGGTTTCCCCTTACTGTTCTCCCCCCTTTGTGTCCCGTCTCGCGCCGACCCATCTGGGCTGGGACACGCAGCGACAATTTACTCGTCGGTCCAGGGACCCCCCGGGGTCGAACGCCGACACTAATCTATCAAGAATCAAATACAACAATTGGACTTACATGTGAATGCAGTATTTGAGGCGTATCCATCTCCCTGGAGCTAATATTGGACATAGGAGGTCGAACCCTTTGTTCTCCTTCTTCCCCTATGCTCATCTCATCGATTACAGGACCCAGTAGAGCATGAGATGGTGTGACCAGTGAGTTACCATCAACTACTCCCTCTGTCTCTAGATCAAGACGAACGCCATCTCCCACCATCGCCGGCGACTCTCCAGAGCCGGCCATCTCCACCTCCAAAAGGTTATGCAGGCTTTATGGTGTTTTTTCGGATGAAAGGAAATCACGGATACTATACAAGTAACCGCATCCACGTTTCCAGGGAATTTCCATTATTTCCGAAACCGTCCCGATATTCTAGCGATGTACATGCAAAACTAATATCCATAACACACTACTTACGCACAATGACACAACATTTTACGCCACACGGTATATACTATTTATGCAACATTTATACCGTATCGGTTTTATGCCATATCTTTCAACATCTTATTCTACATTATATTTACCTGCCGCCATTACACCCCAAGCAAGATCCATAAATTCCGCGCCCACGTAACAGAGTAAGCACGTTTGCATGTGGAATCTATTCCCTATAATTCCGCGCCACTTCCATATGTTTACCGCCTTGCCATTAAACCAACCACGTAACGGCGTTGTCTGTCCTGCATGCCGTCTGTCTGGACCACGTAAAACAGAGGCGCGCTTGTCTCAGCGGACCAGACCACGTAACCGATCTGAGCTTTCTTTAATATTTTTGAAGCTCAGGGCTCCCGTTATATATATATATATATATATATATATATATATATATATATATATATATATATATATATATATATATATATATATATATATACTGCTGACCTTATCTGCGTGGCACACACTGGTCAACGGCACGCCATGCGCCCGCGGGCCCTGTCACGTACTATCATGATCTCCGGTTGGCCCAAAATCGTCAACTCATCGACGACGAAGCACCATAGGACACACCTAACCTAATTTAATGAGAGAGGTTCCGGGCAGCTAGCTGGCTGATGCGACGATGCCTAGCTAGCTTGCTTGCCATCTCTCTGCAGCTCGTGCATTGTTACTGCACTGCACCATGCATATGGTCTCGCTCTCTGTGCGAGCTAGGAGAGTTGACCAGCAGACGAATGAACTCCTACTCCTCCTCCTCCCGCTGCTGCTGATAAAGAACACGTGTGTACAGCCACAGCATGGCAAATGAAGATTACAATGAGCAGCGGGCGGACGCCTGTGTTCCGGTGTGTGCACACGGCCTCGCGTTGCGGCTTAAAAACGCTCTAGCTAGAATAGACGCGTACGCACGTACACTTGTGCATTTGTTTTTTTATATATATAAGCAGCAAAAAAAAAACGACGACGACGACGATCGACCACGGCAGTGTGAAGCAAATTAGGTCAAAGGACGGACGGGCGGGCGGCGGCGAGGTTGCATGCATGCATCCTATGCATATGCAAGTGCGAATGTGCGATGCATCATCCCGGCCTGTTTTGTGTGTGTAATACCCAAATTTATAAAACCATATGATAAGGGAATATTTCCTTGGATATTTTGTCCCTATTTAATAAAGCATGTGAATACCACATTTAAAAACAAATTATTAACAAAAGACGTGCCACAAAAAAAATATGCATCATGCTGAGTTTTATTTGATTGTGCATTTATGGATAATAAAATAAGTGTATCATTAACAATATGTTAATGAACCCATGGAATTTAACCTCTAATTTGAAAAAAAATAAAACCATGAAAATAGAGAAGGAAAGAAAGGAATACCATATAATACAGAATAAATTTATAAACATATAACTTCATCACAATTTGGTATAACCAAGGGGAACATTTAGACTGAGTACAAACGTGCCACGAAGTTGGATTTAAATTGAGGTTTTGAATTTGGAATTCAAAATAAATAAAGAACAAAACAGAAAATAAAAAGAATAAAAGAAAAGGGGAATACCCTGGCGTCTGGGCCCAATTCCGCCTTCGGCCCACCTAGCTCCACCTCGCGCCAGCCCAATTCCTACACCCGCGCCCGCGCTGCCATGTGGTCCCACCAGTCAACCTCACACACGCGCACTTAACTCGGCCCAGCAGCTCCTTTACACTCGCGTGGCCCAAGCCTGTCAGCCGGATACTGCGCGTGTCTCTTCACTAGTCAGCGGGTCCCACACATCAGGATTTCGTTCTCCCCTGTCCGCACGCATCAGCTCAACGGAATCACGCTAATCGCGCGAGTCAACCGGATCCTAGCTGGGAGTTAGTTGACGGTAATCCAGGGGGCAACCGAAGCATAAAGGCTCGCCGGGCAGTGTCGACGGCCGTCAGTGCGCCAAGTCCCCGCCAAAGTCACACCACTGCCACGGATTCGCTTCCGCCGTGCGCTGGCGTCGTCGCAAACCGGGGATTGCAGCCACACTCGACTTCCGAGTTCGCGCCCGATCGATGCTCGGGGATGGGTCTCGAAGGTCCGCCGGCGTTCATGGTGCTCGTACGTGCTTTTCCTCGGATGCGCGGTTCACTTGGGTCCGGAGAATTCTTCGCCGGAGCGCAGGGCGTTGCCGCGGGCCGCACTGCTCCGTGGCTGTGGCTCGTCTCGACATCATCTCAGGTGAGAAACTAACCCCCATCTTCGCCGTGACTGCAGCATCGTGTAGAACTATCGGGATGTGAATTTCGTGGCCGGGTCGCGTTTTGGGGCATTGTCGTAGTGCCTCGCCGTTGTGTTCTATACGCGGTGGCGGGGAACCGCCGTGCTCTGGTGAGGCAGGGAGGTTGGTGACGTGCTCGCGACCGTTGGATCTAGCTATGCGGCCGAGATTAGAAGATGGGGCGCGGTCCGTTGGATTCTCCAGTGACGGCTCAGATTGGGTCTGGTAATGGTTTGACTGAATCCGATCCCCGCCGTTGATCCCTGTGTTGACGGTCGAGATTAGAATCGCGTACCCCTTCGGCTTGGGCTCCTCTCGGCCGCTGATCGGGGATCGTGTGGCTATTAGGGCGTGCTGGTTCATCTCTGGGTTGGGCTAATCTGGCGTGTTCATCCTTGATCGGATGGCTAAGATCACTTCTTACCTCTTTCGGCCAGTCGGTTTAGCAAATGAACCCCTCGGGTTCTGTGGAAATAACCCGCGGTCCAGGGTGAGTGTGTCCTGAGTCTTAGGATTGTTTATGAAATAGACCCTGCATTTCCTAAATTTTGGTGCACGGTCCAGAAATCCGAGAAAATTAGTAATTAATTATAGAAATGAATTTTTAATATAAAAACAATTCCTATAACTTGTTTAATTCATAGAAAATTCATATTAAGTCCAAATGAACCCATTCCAGTCCCTATAATTTTATAATATTATTGTTTACCATCTAGTGTCTCTGTTTGGACATGAAAATCACATTAAAATTTAGATCCTATTTAATCTTGTATAAAACACATAAGATCTTTAGAAATTCATAACTTTCTTGTTTTAACTCCGATTTGACTCGTTCAAGTTGCGTTAGTCTCGTATAAATATTTACTATGCAATAACAACATTTATTATACCATGTTTCATTCTTTCATAATTAGGTCTTTATTTAACCCATGTGTTTAGTCTTGTTAATCTAGTTACCATTATAATATACTAAAATATGAACTAAGGTCAATTTATAATTTGGATTAAAGTGTAGATAGTTATTTAGAGAATAACCTCTCATATGATTTATATTAACCAATTTATAATATAGTTTAATATTTCAATCACACAAATCCTCTATAAAATCATAACTCCTTAATCGTAACTTCGATCTTAGTAGTTCTCGATTCTACGATCTCGTAACAATGCGTAGATTATTATTATTCAGTTTATATTTATGTTTGGTGTGATGTTAATTTTGTCTATACCATGTCTGTTTGTATTGCTACGACTAGCGCGAGGACGTGTGTCATCTGAAAAGCAAGTTGGTACCTGGATTCTCAAGTGCCAGGCAAGTTGTGCCCTTGATTCACTTTTGTTACCCAATAATGTTCTTTATAATCATTTACCATGCATAGGTTTAATTTTGATGGGACCCAATAGGTCACCCTAGATTGTTTATCTCATTACCTTGTTTACCCCTGAATCACATGGGTAGTTTTTGCTATTGCTTTACATGGTTTTGGGATATTATTTTATTATATCCATGTTCCAGTTATTTTGTTATCCTATTTATGTTCATGTCAAGATCATTATATTATTGTTAATTGGAACATGGAGCTTAACTTGAGAAACACGTGCCACCACAAGGGAGGAATGGGACCTCTTGGCTGACTAATTAGAAAAGCTAGTGGAAGACTACCTTACCCGAAAGGGGCAAGGGCAGTAGGGGAGTTGCATGCAAGGAGGTTCTCGGGTTGATTTTGCTGCGATGGCGGTCAGACGAGGGATTCTTGCAAGTGCTCTTCCCATAAACTGTAGCGGGTTTTCGGAAGCTAGTAGAACTTTGTAAAGGCCTCGTAGTGAATCGCTAGCCATTCACCTTGGTAGTGTCTAAGGGCCTAGCTAACCCTGGCGACATGGGAAACACGACTTGTGGGTAAAGGGTACAACCTCTACAGAGTGTAAAACTGGTATAATAGCCGAGCTCACGGTCATGAGCAGCTCAGGACTCTCCGATGATTAATTTATGGAACTTAAATTCAATTTGTCATTTGCATATGCATGGGATTATTTATTAATTTTGTTCTATTACTTTTATTTAAGGTTTGGTATTTACTTACACTTAGTAACTGCTAATAAAATTTTGACCAGCTTATAAAAGCAATGCTCAGCTTTAACCTTTATTGTTGATCAGCCTTACACACTTCATGAACTCCCACCTTTGGTGAGTTCATGCCACATTATTCCCCACAACTTGTTGAGCGATGAACATGTGTGAGCTCACCCTTGCTGTCTCACACCCCCACAGGTCAAGAACATGTATCACTGGATGAGGCGCATGGTGGTGTTGCGCTGTGTTCGTGTGATGTCTAGGTCGTCGTCTCCCAGTTGACTTTCTGGCGCCAAGGATGGATTTTAGTTTGATCCTTGTATATTTATCTTTTATTTTGTAAGACTTTCGCTATGTAATAAGTACTCTGATTATTATGACATTTATCTCTATACACTCTGTTATTATATATGTTATCTTCTTGACGCTTTTATGAGATACTCCTGACTTTGTTCTTTAAAGCCGGGTGTGACAGTGTGAGTGAGAGAGAGGTCAGGGTCAGCAATTGTGTGCCACGCGCGATTTTTTGGAATTCCGAGCAAAAGTCAAGCGAGTCAAGTTGCAGCCGGTTTGGAAGAAAATTCGTGTGTAAACAGTGTGGCGTGACTGCTGTGCGTCACTCACTGCTAGACGTACGCGCTAGCAGTACTCCACGCTACAAACGCACGTAAAGTATGGTTGATTAAGACCATGTTTCAATCTTGTGAGATAAACTTTAGCAGTTTTTTAGCTACTTTTAGCTATTTGTAATCTAAACAGGAGAGCTAATGGTGGTAATTAAAACTAAACTTCACCACTTCAATTCATATAGCTAAAGTTTAGCAGGAAGCTAAAGTTTATCCCGTGAGATTGAAACGAGGTCTAAGCCGATGATGTTGCAGCGACGTCACCATTAGCGAATAAAAGGGCCAGCGGGTTCTCAATCGATCAGAAGGAGAAATAATAATAACGATTAGTTTAATAACTCTATTTTTCTATGGGATTTCTGTTTTCACAATAGAATTCTATGAGAAAATGAGGTTCTCAAACTATCGCTAATAAGGGCTAGTTTGAAAACCTTAATTTTTTAATAGATTTATATTTTCTCACAGGAAAACGAACTAATTTTTTCTTGAGAAAATAGAAATTGAGAGAACTAATTTTCTCATACGAGAAATAATTTTCCAAATACTCCTTCCACACGTAACAACGGCCAAACGCCATCCCATCATGAACCACACGTACGCAAGCAAAGAGTTAGAGAGAGATTTGATAGCTGGCCGGCCGGCTGCCGCCGGCAAGCGTGATGCATCATTCCCATGGCGGGCGTTGGAGCTTGTGTTTGCCACCACCACCACTACTACTACTGATGACGTCATCAGGTCAGGTGACCATATCTCCGTCCAAGTAAGGGGGTGTTTGGTTGCCCCTGCTAAAGTTTAGCCCGGGTCACATCAAGCGTTTGACTTTTAAATAGGAGTATGAAATATAGACCCAACCAACTGGACTAGATTCGTCTCGTCTTTTAATCTTCGGCTGACAAATTAATTTTATAATCCGACTACATTTAATACCCGGAACGGAGGTTCAAACATTCGATGTGATAGGGGCTAAAGTTTAGTTTGGGGTAACCAAACACCCCCTAAGAGTAATTCCAAGTCTCCCGCTCGCCGTCGCCGGCCGGAAAAAAGGCCACAAAACGAAGACGGATTCCGCAGTGATGATGAGGCTGAATCCAAAGCACCAGGGGTGGCAGAGCGTGCCGCTCCGAATCCCCCGCCAAGAAACGCGAGAGCCACCACCACAGCTCTCTGCTGAGGTGTTTGATTGTCTGTTTGTTTTGTTGAATGAAACAAACAGACTGCTTTGTTGCTGTTGCTGTCGTTGAATCGACTAAGGGGGTGTTTGGTTGCCCCTGCTAAAGTTTAGCCCGGGTCACATCAAGCGTTTGACTTTCAAATAGGAGTATGAAATATAGACCCAACCAACTGGACTAGATTCGTCTCGTCTTTTAATCTTCGGCTGACAAATTTGTTTTATAATCCGACTACATTTAATACCCGAAACGGAGGTTCAAACATTCGATTGGACAGGGGCTAAACTTTAGTTTGGGGTAACCAAACGGGGCCTAATTCTGCCCTTGGTTGCACTGTCTCTGAGCTGCTGCAGCCTGCAGGCCTCTCAATCCTGCCCGTCGAAGCGACCGCGGCTTTAAATTTTAATTACTATATATAATACTACGGCATCTATCGGTCCCTCAAATCCTCCTCCTCCTCCTGCCGCAGAGAGGTGGAGTTGTCAACGTGCCGAGGACTGGAGCGCCCGCGTCCGGCGTCTCTCTATAAACGAGACGACGAGGCCGCCCGGTCGTCTCTCTGTCCCCTGCCTGCCTGCCTGCTTCCAGCTGCATCTCTCTCTCCTCGTCCTCGCTCGCTCGGCTTCCCTATCTCTCTCCGCCGAGACCGAGAGGAGGCAAGGGAGGCATCCCTGACGGAACGCCGGCGGCCATGGGGACGCAGGCGCCGGAGAACTACCCCGCCGAGAAGGTACCACCACCGTCTCCCTCCATCTGTCCACCTTGCTCTTGTACTCTTGTTGCTTTGCCGGCCCGGCCAGCCATGGCGCCCGGCTAGGTTTTCAACGACACCGACCTGTCGTTCTCGGAGTCGGAGGCCTGTCTGTGTTGTGGTTCACACGCCCGCCCCCTTGTTCCATTCGTTCTGAAGCAACAAGCAAGAGAGGCAGCAAAAACAAAAAGAAAAGAAATAATGATCCGGAGAGCTGTCGACGAGGGGGGCATGGGCATGCATGCCGGAGTCGCGGCACCGGTGGGGACACTGGCTGAGATCAGAATCAGATAGATGCAGATGCAGATACCTTCGCATCGCAACACCCCGATTCCCCCCAACATCACGGGAGGAGACAGGGCTTGGGACGCCTTTTTTTAAAAAAGCGATTTTTTTTGAACGCCTTTAAAAAGCGAAGCGCCCCCCCCCCCCCATCCCCTGGATTTTCTAGGAGGAGTAGTAGAAAGGAAAGAGGTGCCTGCACTGCAGGTTCTCAGCTCACAGGACCCGCGTGAATTCCGATGCTGTGCTTTCATTGCAGAATTTCACTGCTATTTATCATTTTGTTTGTTTGTTTGCGTGGCATAGATGAAACTCCCACTAGAAATTCTCTGCCAATCCTTTTCCGCGTTGCTATTTATTTGTTTCTTTTTGTTTATTTATTTCGTTCCCTACTTCCCTTTTATTTACCAAAAGAAAAGAAAAATTTACTCACGTATATACTTTTGGCTTACTACTACTACTGTACTGGAACACAAACTGAGCGATAGAATTTGAGGGCAAACGTCGCTGTCGCTTTCAAATCCTCGGCCGCTTGCGGGCGCAGGATTTCTCGGGGAAACCGCGTCCTGCGATTAAAAAAAAACATGTCGTAAATTAAACCATTTAAATTAAATTATAAATGTGTCCACCTCGTGATGCTCGGTCAAGCACCAAGACCGTGTCAGCTACTAGCTGTTACCTGTGCCTGATATATGGCCTGTAGTTATTGTTCCCTCTGTCGTCAATCCTCCCCGCGGTGCTATTTATTTATCCATTTATGTTTAATTATTACATGCCATGCTTCCCGGCTATTTGTAGTACTATACTCTTATTTACAAAAAAAAAGCACTATCTTTGTAGTTTATTACTCCGTTCTTTTTTAATTTGTCGTGGTTTAGTTGAAGCCACGTACAACTCTAGCAGACGAATAAATATTCCAGAATGAAGATAGTATAGTTATCAAGGCATGTACAACTCTAAACCCTTGAAACAGTTTTTTAAATATAAGAGATACTATGATTCTAAGTCTTTAGATAATAAATATAATCAAGATACAATAAATATAAGAGAGTCATATAGAGCTCATCTCTTGATTTTTTTTTACTTAACCTCTAGAGACCCTTTGAGAAACCCTTTATTTAATTTATCTTCGTTCTCGAATATTTATCATCGATTAGTTTATTTTTGCGGACAAATAAAAAAAAGGGAGTCCTGGTTTGAGTGCGTGCGAACATCGCTGTCACTCGGGAAACAGTCACGCGCATCTGGGGCGCAAGAATCTCTCGCGGAGACCGCGACGTCCTGCAATTAAAATATGCATATCCATGTGCCAAGACTGTGTTAGGGCATATACAACCTAGATACTGCTGCACGATACTCCAAGTTTAAGACACAACTAAAATACAATATAATACAGTGGTCATATCTAAAACATGTGTCTTACAATATTCATTGTACCAATTAGAGCATTCAATAAATTAAAGTGACCAATCAGCTAGTCTTCTGTCTCGAACATAGAGCCAAGATACTGTGTCTTCGTCAAGATACATGTCTTGAGTTTTTTTACATTCACCCCCTAGACACACTCTAAGACACAACTTAAGATACCCATTGCACATACCCTTAATGGTGGGAGGAAACAAAACTTGCAGGACGCGAGGAGCGCGCGGGAGAAGGCCATCGACGACTGGCTCCCGATCACCTCGTCGCGAAACGCCAAGTGGTGGTACTCCGCCTTCCACAATGTCACCGCCATGGTCGGCGCCGGCGTGCTCAGCCTGCCCTACGCCATGTCCGAGCTCGGCTGGTACGTACGTGTCCGAGCCATGGATGGATGCTGGAGAGAGCTGGCTACACTACATATATATATAGTCGTCTGACGACCCTACCCCATCCCCGTCATGTCATGTCGATCTGCACTGCAGGGGCCCTGGCATCGCGGTGCTGGTGGTGTCGTGGGTGATCACGCTGTACACGCTGTGGCAGATGGTGGAGATGCACGAGATGGTCCCCGGGAAGCGGTTCGACCGGTACCACGAGCTGGGGCAGCACGCGTTCGGGGACCGGCTGGGCCTGTGGATCGTGGTGCCGCAGCAGCTGGTCGTCGAGGTGGGCGTGAACATCGTGTACATGGTGACCGGCGGCAAGTCGCTGAAGAAGTTCCACGACGTGCTGGTGTGCGGCGACAACGGGGTGTGCGAGGGGAAGGACAACATCAAGACCACCTACTTCATCATGATCTTCGCGTCCGTCCACTTCGTCCTCTCGCAGCTCCCCAACTTCAACTCCATCTCCGGCGTCTCCCTCGCCGCCGCCGTCATGTCGCTCAGCTACTCCACCATCGCGTGGGGCGCGTCGGTGCACAAGGGGAGGATGTCGGGCGTGGACTACCACCTGCGCGCGACGACTACGCCGGGGAAGGTGTTCGGCTTCTTCGGCGCGCTGGGAGACGTGGCGTTCGCCTACGCCGGGCACAACGTGGTGCTGGAGATCCAGGCCACCATCCCGTCCACCCCCGACAAGCCGTCCAAGAAGCCCATGTGGAAGGGCGTGGTGGTCGCCTACGTCGTGGTGGCGCTCTGCTACTTCCCCGTCGCGCTCATCGGCTACTGGGCGTTCGGCAACACGGTCGAGGACAACATCCTCATCACGCTCAGCAAGCCCAAGTGGCTCATCGCGCTCGCCAACATGATGGTCGTCGTCCATGTCATCGGCAGCTACCAGGTACGCTTGGTCCCTCCCTCCCATGCTCGCTGCACATGCTGCTTTTCGTTGAGACGTACGGTTGTGTTTTTGGTGCAGATCTATGCCATGCCGGTGTTTGACATGATAGAGACGGTGCTGGTGAAGAAGCTGCGCTTCCCTCCCGGCCTCACGCTGCGTCTGATCGCTCGGACTCTCTATGTTGGTAATGCCCGTCAGTCTCATTGTCTCAACTGAACTGAACTGAGCTGAACTGAACTGAACTTTGAACTGATGTGATGCAATGCAATGCAATGCAATGCGACCTGTATTATGTTTGTGCAGCGTTCACCATGTTCATAGCCATCACCTTCCCCTTCTTCGGTGGGCTGCTCGGTTTCTTCGGCGGGTTCGCCTTCGCGCCGACCACCTATTTCGTATGCTTTTCTTCCCATTGATTGATCCATCTATCCTGTTTTTTCTTGCAATTACATCTCTGTTTCGAACAACCTGATCAATTCTTCTTCTTCTTTTTCTTCTACTTCTTCTTCTGATAGCTTCCCTGCATCATGTGGCTCGCAATCTACAAGCCCAAAAGGTTCAGCCTCTCCTGGCTGATCAACTGGGTAAGAACTGAACACCCATCTACCCTATTATCTTCTCTGTGTTCATTTCTCTGCTTATATATCAACAAAAGATGACCCTCTGTGTTCATCAGATTTGCATTATTCTTGGGGTGCTCCTGATGATTCTGTCGCCCATCGGAGGGCTCCGGCAAATAATAATGGAGGCCAAAACCTACCAGTTCTACTCGTGAGCTACCACCAGCCATGACTTGCAAGCACGATTGGAGAAATCTGTCAAAGACTCAAAGCCTCAACCACGAGTTTTTGTTTTTTTGTTTTGTCATGCCAAACACATACATATACGTACTGTTTCTTAATATTCAAAGGTGTTCTTCGTGGCTTGTGTGTGTACAGTATTATGTGTATGAGGGAGACATAAGTTTAATGATGCTGGCTGTCAAAGATAATGGCAGTTCAATTACACTTTCATCTCACTTGCTTCGTAGCTAGGACTTTGGAAGGGGCTACAGTACATCGATGTGTTTGGGATTATTTGAGCAGTGTGTTTTTTCATACCTGCCGTTCCTAAAGCGCAGGCTTCTTTCCTTTGAATATTACAAGGATGGCACACTGAAGCCACACACAATCAAGTTTGCCTGTAAATCTCTAATAGCACGCTTGCAAGACGCAAATTGGTCACCGGAAGGAACCTATGCGTGTGATTGGTAGGAATCCAGGTTCTTTTAGTGCCTGTGCTTGACAATTTAGGACTGAAATAGAGAAATTAAAATTAGTCACTAATAAAAACCAAACATCCCTTTAAGGCTTAATTTGGGTAAGGAGAGAGATTGAAGTGAGTTGAGGCGTATTGACCGGATTGAAAGAGAAATTAGTTTATATTACACTTCAATACACCCTGTTACGTGATTGTCGGGGACCATAATTAGGGGTACCCTCAAGGCTCCTAATTCTCAGCTGGTAACCCCCATCAGCACAAAGCTGCAAAGGCCTGATGGGTGCGATCAAGTCAGGGATCAGTCCGTTCGAGGGACTCGATCACGCCTCGCCCGAGCCTAGCCTCGGACAAGGGCAACCGACCCCGGAGGATCTCCGCCTCGCCCGAGGCCCCCCTCCAGCGGCGAACACGTTCCCGGCTCGCCCGAGGCCCTGTCTTCGCCGAGAAGCAACCCCGACCAAATCGCAGGAGCATTTAATGCAAAGGTGGTCTGACACCTTTATCCTGACGCGCGCCCCTCAGCTGACAGAGCCGAAGTGACCGCCGTCACTTCGCCGCTCCACTGACCGGTCTGTCAGAAAGACAGCGCCGCCTGCGCCCCTCCGACTGCGGTGCCACTTGACAGAGTGAGGCTGACAGGCAGTCAGGCCCGGCCGCGCACCATAGGAAACTCCGCTCCGCCCGACCCAGGGCTCGGACTCGGGCTAAGCCCCGGAAGACGGCGAACTCCGCTCCGTCCGACCCAGGGCTCGGACTCGGGCTAAGCCCCGGAAGGCGGCGAACTCTGCTCCGCCCGACCCAGGGCTCGGACTTGGGCAAAGCCCCGAAAGACGGCGAACTCCGTTCCGCCCGACCCAGGGCTCGGACTTGGGCTAAGCCCCGGAAGACGACGAACTCCGCCTCGCCCGACCTAGGGGCTCGGACTCGGCCTCGGCCACGGAAGACGGACTCGACCTCGACCTCGGAGGAGCCTCCACATCGCCCGACCTAGAGCGTGGACCGGCCACGTCAACAGAAGGCGACATCATTACCCTACTCCAAGCTGACTCAGGCTACGGGGGACAAGACCGGCGTCCCATCTGGCTCGCTCTGCCAGATAGGCGATGATGGCGCCCCGCACGCTCCCTGACGATGGCGGCTCTCGGCCCCCTTACGGAAGCAAGAGGACGTCAGCAAGGACTCGACGGCCCCGACAGCTGTCCCTCCGCCAGGCTCCAGTACTCCTCCGACGGCCACGACATCACACAAACCGGGTACCAAGATC
Source organism: Zea luxurians (assembly GCA_029449295.1). Taxonomy (NCBI): domain Eukaryota; kingdom Viridiplantae; phylum Streptophyta; class Magnoliopsida; order Poales; family Poaceae; genus Zea; species Zea luxurians. Next base: position 5,423,740 of record JAOPSE010000103.1, on the reverse strand, counting down.
TCTCCGGCCACCACGATGGCGTGTACTTAGGGCGCTAGCTCTCCTCCGCTAGACACGTAGCACTCTGCTACACCCCCCATTGTACACCTGGACCCTCTCCTTACGCCTATAAAAGGAAGGGCCAGGGCCCTCTTAGAGAGGGTTGGCCGCTCGGGGATGAGGACGAGACGGGCGCTCGCATAAGGCCGCTCGCTCCTTCCCCCGTGTGGACGCTTGTAACCCCCTACTGCAAGCGCACCCGACCTGGGCGCGGGACGAACACGAAGGCCGCGGGATTTCCACCTCTCTCTCGCCCATCTCCGACCTCCTCGCTTTCCCCCCTTCGCGCTCGGCCTCGCGTCGACCCATCTGGGCTGGGGCACGCAGCGACACTTCACTCGTCGGCTCAGGGACCCCCTGGTCTCGAAACGCCGACAGTTGGCGCGCCAGGTAGGGGCCTGCTGCGTGTTGACGAGCAGCTTCCCGTCAAGCTCCAGATGGGTAGTCTCCAGCAACCTCTCCGGCCCGGGACGGTGCTCCGTTTCGGGAGCCTTGAGTTCATGTCCCTCGACGGCAACTACGACATGATACTCTTTCCACCGCCGGGCGACAGCGACAATGGCGGCCGACAGTCCGCCCGTCGGCGGCGGGATCGACGACGTCTTCCCCGCGTGGTGGAAGAACAACCTTCGAGCTCGCCCCGTCTTCTTCCCCGTCGACGGAGGAGGAGGAGGAGGCGGGGCAACCAAGGCCAAGCAGGAGGCGGCGCCTCGTCGGCCGTCGAGCGAGTCGACAACGCCAGCACTCCAACGGGGCGCGCGCCGGGCATCGGCCTCGCGCTTGAGACGAAGACGAGCGCTGTCTCCCTGCGACATGTCAATCCCGAGCAAACGGACGACGCCAGCACGCTCGCGAAAGGCTTGCTGGGTGTCGCCCTCGTACCTGAGACGACGGTGCAGTCAGCCCCCGACATGACCTCATCACCGCCCGTCGACCAAGAGGTACCGACCGATTCCCATCCCACGCCTCTCGAATTTAGCCTCGACTCGCCTAGCGGCTCCGCTTTGGAGGACGCTCTCGTAGAGGCGAATCCGAACCCTCTAGGGTTTCGAATGCGGTCACCTTGGGACCAGCTGACGGACGTCTCGACCTACGGGCCCTCCGGGTCCGAGGAAGACGACGAGGCCAGCTTCCATTGGGATTTCTCCGGACTTGGCAACCCCGGTGCCATGTGGGACCTCATGACCACATGCGACTACTGCCTTTCCGACTGTTCCGACGGTAGCCGTAGCCTTGGCGACAAGGACTACGGCCCGAGCCGCGAATGTTTCCACGTCAATCTAGGGGGTCCCTCCGAAGGCAACCATCTCGGCATGCCGGAGGACGGTGATCTCCCTAGGCTGGTGCCTCGCGTTGACATCCCGCGGGAGCTAGCTGTGGTCCCCGTTCCGGCGGGGGGTCACGACCCACAACTCGAGCAAATCCGCGGGGTGCAGGCCAGGCTCGACGAGGGAGCAGGAGCGCTCGAGCCAATCCGCCGGGACGTCTGTCACACCCGGATTTCGGGGCACCAAGACCCGGGCGCGAACATAAACACCAGGTATGCTGGGACCAAGTCTTACACATATGATGTATAGTGGCACAGGATCGAATGTCACATATTTATAAATAACAGGAGTTCTATACAAGATAAATAATTACATTATAAGGAGACAATGGTCCAGCAACCCAAAGTTGACTGGGAGACGACGGCCTAGACCTCTCACGAACTTGCCACAACATCCTCCAAGCGCCTCATCCTGTGGTACCTGTTCTTGACCTGTGGGGGGGGGGTGTGAGACAGCAAGAGTGAGCTCACATACGTTCATCGCTCAACAAGTTGTGGGGAATAATGTGCATGAACTCGCCAAAGGTGGGAGCTCACGTGAAGTGTAAGGCTTACCAAAGAGGATGGTTAGAGCTGAGCATTGCTTTTAAAGTTGGTCAAAATTTTATTAGCAGTTACTAAGTATAAGTAAATACCAAACCCAATTAAGTAGTAGAACAAAAATAACAACATCACCTGCGATGCAATGCATATGACAAATTGAATTTAGTTCCATAGATTAATCATGTGAGGGTCCGAGCTGCTCATGACCGTGAGCACGGCTAGTATACTAGTTTTACACTCTGCAGAGGTTGCGCATCTTTACCCACAAGTCGTGTATCCCATGTCGCCAGGGTTTGCAAGGCCCTTAGACACTACCGAGGTGAATGGCTAGGGATCCACTACGAGGCCTTTACAAAGTTCCACTAGCTTCCGAAAACCCGCTACAATTTATAGGAAGTTCCAATGCAGGAATCCCTTGCAGGACCGCCATCGCAGCAAAATTCTCCCGAGGGCCTCCCTACACTGACCACTCCCCTACTGCCCTTGCCCCTTTCGGGTAAGGTAGTCTTCCACTAGCTTTCCTAATTAATCAGCCAAGGGGTCCCATTCCTCCCTTGTGGTAGCACTGTTTTCCCGGGTGGTCGCTCCATGTTCCAATTAACATAATGATCTTATCATGAACAGTAATAATAAACATATAATAAAAGTGGGATCATGAATAATATACCTTCATACCCAAAACCACATAAAGCACTAGCAAGTACTACCCAAAAAGTTCAGTGGTAAACAAGGTATAAAGATAGACAAACTAGGGTAACCTATTGGGTCCCATCAAAATTAACCTATGCAGATCATTATGATTAATTAGAACATGAGTGGGTAAAAAGAAGTGATCAAGGGCACAACTTGCCTGGGACTTGAGATTCCAGGTACCAGGATGATCTTCAAGTGACTCGTGACCTCACGCTAAACGTAGCAATACAGACAAACATGTGTAGGCAAAATTAACATCACACCAAACATAAGAATAAATTGCGTAATAATAATCTACGCGCTGCTACGAGATCGTAGGAACAAGAATCACTAAATTTGGAGTTATAGTTATTTAGTTATGAATTTCTGAAGTTATTAAGCACCTAGAACAGATTAATTCAAATGAACAATTTTGCTTCAAGTTTCATGGCTAAACAGTGTTACTAGTTGATATACAATATTAAAATAAAATTATTGCAACTGGAATGACTCAATTTGGAGTTAAAATGAATTAAATATGAATTATACAAGTTTTAAGATTTATTTTTATACTAAAAATCAATTTCTAATACTAATTATCTAGTTTCTCTGTTATCTGGACTGCGCGTCAATTACAGAAAACTGCAGGGGCTCTGGCGTAAAATTTCTGAGACACAGAGAATAGTGTATTCCGGATGGCGGGTTGATTACAGCTTTCCTCGGGGGCTCTTTAACAAAAGTCACGGCGAAGGGGTACGGGCCATCCTGGACCGCACGATCACGATCTGGTGGCCCAGCTTAGATCGGACTCGAGTACATAACCCGAGCCACACAACCAGAGATCGACGGCTGTGATCAAATAACTCGAAGGGGTACCTTGCTTCTATTTTCAGCCGTCCATTGCCGATCCGACGGTTGAGGTGAAACACCCCCAAATGAGACAGACGACGGTGGCGCCGCCACACGCCCACGGTGGTCCATGGCCGGCGTTCGGCCAATCCCAGGGTTAGGGCACTAATAGCTCAATTCCTACGGCCTACGCGATGCTCCTAGCGCAACTAACTGGATGGGCTACTCACCGAGGTTGGAGACGGCAGCAGCGACGCTACCCACGGCGAGAGGCGGATCCGTGGTGGATTTGGTTCGACGGCGAGCAATTCTGGAATCACAACCCCCAGCAAGAACCCGACGGAGCTCGGACGCAATCCTTGGCTCCCGACAATACTTCCAGGACCAACTGCAAAGCTCCGCCCGTCGTAGGGGACGGGTTCGATGCCAGCGGTGAAGTTCCCGTGATCCTGGCGCACGGTCGATTCCTCCCCAAGATGGCGGTGATCTCGGTGAGTTGGGGAGCGCGAGGACATGGAGTTTTATACCCCGACCGAGGCGATAACGAGCAATCACCCGCGAGGTTTACGGGGTCGGTTCATCGGCCGCGATGCTCGGATTTTCCGTTGCGCGCGCGCGATTCCGTGAAGACGAAGACCCAGCACGCGGGCCCACTGGCAGAGGCACAAGTACGTGCGGCCATCAGGCGAGCTGAGCCGCACATGTGCGCGGGAGCGTGGCTAGCGCGCGGGATTAGCGGCCACAGCAACGACCCGCCCGAGAAGCACGCGAAGCTCGCGGCGATTTCGTTCGGGTGCGAGGGAGAAGAAAGCGCTGACGAGTGGGCCCGCCCGGCAGTCGCAGAGAGGGAGGAGTGCGTGGTGTTTAGGTGGGCTGCGCAAGGAGGCAAAGGAAAGGTGGGCCGAGGCGCAGGGGAGAAGTCGGCCCAAGTTGTATTTTTACTCTTTTTCTTTTATCTTTTCTATTCTCTTTTCAAATACCATTCAATTTCAAACTCATGTTTCAAACCTCCAAATTTTCAGGTGTCAAAAATAATCTTAATATGAACATAATATCTATTGTTTATAATATTAATATTTATTATTTTCCCTATTACTTATTTATGGAAGAAATAAATGACCTCATTAAAATTCCCATTCCCCTTATCTCATGTTATGTCTTTATTTAAAATTGGAAGTTTAATTTATGTTATGGTGTTGATAAAGTGCCTCACACCAAATTATAAATAAGAGATTCATCCATCTTTGTTTGTTTACTGATTGCTCCACTATTTCAATATTATTGATAGATCATAATAAGGAAGGGTCCTAATTAAATTTTCAAAGGTTTCAGCAATTCCCAAATTACCATGATAAATATATTAGCTTATTTATTCTACTATTATTATTATTTCCAATTTTAGGCTTTACAAATCCTACCCCCCTTAAAAATAATCTCGTCCTCGAGATTAGTGATAAAAAGGGATGTATGCTCATATTGTTCTTGGAACTTATGCACAAACAAAGAAATCTTGGCATGATGCATAATTCTTTAACAAAACATAGGGTCAATAGACTTTATTATTATCACTAAAATAGTAAAATACTAACTAATAGCTAAACTAATATTTAGGTCTTACAAATAATGAAATATATATATGTGTCTATATTTATGTTTATCTCTATTCTTGTTGTTCGTTGACTTCTTCCCCGACTACTTCATCTTCAACTGGCTCTTCTTCTTGAATTTCAGGTAAACCGGGTTCAGCTTCTACTTCTGTATGATGGGCATATCCCCGGTTGATAGATAGGGGCTGACTCTTTCCTGCCGAGGCTTGACCTTGCTTCATTGGAGCTGGTGTAGTGTAGGCAGCTCTGTTGGGACAGTAGTTGGCGTAGTGTCCCGGTTGTCCACACTTGAAGCATGCCCTGTTGGCGGTTGTGTTAGGAGCAACGGATCCTACTGGAGTGCTTGCTTTTGGAGGAGCAGTTGGTGTCTGTTGAGTTTGTTGTCCGGAATTGCCACTAGCTGGTGTATTGGGAGTGGTAGTATAGCGAGGACGGGAACTACTTCCAGCCTGCCCTTGGTTGACAGCCTTTCTTTTCTCCCCAAATATACTCCTCTTGTTTTCTACAGCAATAGCTTTGTCAAGTAGCCTTTGGAAGGATGGGAATGTGTGCGATACCAGTTGATATTGCAAGGGTCCAATCAAACCGTCCAGAAAAAGCTCCTGCTTTTGCTCATCATCCTCTACATCTCTAGGAGCATATCGAGATAACTGGATGAATTTGTCTCTATATTCACTCACGGACATACTTCCTTGCTTGAGGGAGAGAAACTCCTTTCTCTTAATCTTCATGAGTCCATCGGGAATATGGTAATTCCTGAATTGTGTGGAGAATTCTGCCCAGGTAATTGTATCGACAGCAGCATGAGCAGCGCAGTACGCATCCCACCAATCCGCAGCGGGACCAGCAAGACGACCTGATGCATAGAGTACTTTCTCTCTATCCGAGCACTGAGCTATGTTGAGCATCTTCTCTATGGACTTTAACCAGTCATCTGCTTGCAGCGGATCTGCGGAGTTGGAGAAGGTTGGTGGTTTGTGGCTCATGAATTCCCGGTGCTTATCTCGGGGTGGAACTGGTGGTGGAGGTGGAGGCAATGGCACTTGTTGTTGTTGCTGCTGTTGTTGAAGTTGTTGTTGCAGCTGCTGTTGTTGCACCCTTCTCTCCTGGCGTATCTCTTCCCGCTCTTGGCGCATTTCCCGACGTGCATCCTCTCTTTCCTGGTGCATTTCCTGGCGTTCTTGCTGCATTTGGGTGCGCATATCTGCCATAGTGTCAGCCATTTGCTGCATCATCCTCATTTGAGCTGCAATTAGTGGATCAACTCCGCCTGGTGGAGGATTAGGAGGATTCATCTCTGCTGGCTGTGGTTGAGGTTGTCGATATATCCACCGAGTGTGTCGATTAGCAGGTAAATCAATTCCACCACCCCGCCTGGTATTGACCATCTAAGTTAGAAGCATATGGTAAGATAGTTTTGCAAGGGAATCATTTGGTAGGCAGAATGAATAAGCTAATAGTTGGTTATGTACTAAAACTTTCTTTGGCAGGGCCGGGCCAGATATTCTATGTCAAGACTAGGGTAATTAGTTGTACGAGGTGAATGTCCAAAGGTAAGATAGAATATGTCAAGATGAGATAGATACGAAATACTATATATATAATAATTTTTTTAAGGGGTTAATCTAGATTGACTAGTTATTTTTACAAATACTATCCTTTATGCCTAGATGTATATGTAGATGTAATTGTGGACATTGATCCACAACCCATCACACTCAATCAAAGATCCAAATCAGACAAGTATCATAAGAACAAACATTCAAGTTCATAGATATCCATATACAAAAAAAAATAGTTTTTGTTTTTGTTCCTAAGAATAGGTCTCCTATTCCTAAAGATCACTTTAGGCACAGGATTTCAAAGTGTGAAATCCACATTTGTTTTTAGAAGGAAAAGGTAAGAGTAATCAGAGTAAAGCGGAAATAGATGAGAAAAGATTAAGATAAGTTTAGAAATGATCAGAGTAGCAAAGGTAAGTAAATAATGGTTGTCCAGTTCTATCTAGGTTTCGTCCTACAGTCAACATTCCTCTGATACCACTTCTGTCACACCCGGATTTCGGGGCACCAAGACCCGGGCGCGAACATAAACACCAGGTATGCTGGGACCAAGTCTTACACATATGATGTATAGTGGCACAGGATCGAATGTCACATATTTATAAATAACAGGAGTTCTATACAAGATAAATAATTACATTATAAGGAGACAATGGTCCAGCAACCCAAAGTTGACTGGGAGACGACGGCCTAGACCTCTCACGAACTTGCCACAACATCCTCCAAGCGCCTCATCCTGTGGTACCTGTTCTTGACCTGTGGGGGGGGGTGTGAGATAGCAAGAGTGAGCTCACATACGTTCATCGCTCAACAAGTTGTGGGGAATAATGTGCATGAACTCGCCAAAGGTGGGAGCTCACGTGAAGTGTAAGGCTTACCAAAGAGGATGGTTAGAGCTGAGCATTGCTTTTAAAGTTGGTCAAAATTTTATTAGCAGTTACTAAGTATAAGTAAATACCAAACCCAATTAAGTAGTAGAACAAAAATAACAAAATCACCTGCGATGCAATGCATATGACAAATTGAATTTAGTTCCATAGATTAATCATGTGAGGGTCCGAGCTGCTCATGACCGTGAGCACGGCTAGTATACTAGTTTTACACTCTGCAGAGGTTGCGCATCTTTACCCACAAGTCGTGTATCCCATGTCGCCAGGGTTTGCAAGGCCCTTAGACACTACCGAGGTGAATGGCTAGGGATCCACTACGAGGCCTTTACAAAGTTCCACTAGCTTCCGAAAACCCGCTACAGTTTATAGGAAGTTCCAATGCAGGAATCCCTTGCAGGACCGCCATCGCAGCAAAATCCTCCCGAGGGCCTCCCTACACTGACCACTCCCCTACTGCCCTTGCCCCTTTCGGGTAAGGTAGTCTTCCACTAGCTTTCCTAATTAATCAGCCAAGGGGTCCCATTCCTCCCTTGTGGTAGCACTGTTTTCCCGGGTGGTCGCTCCATGTTCCAATTAACATAATGATCTTATCATGAACAGTAATAATAAACATATAATAAAAGTGTGATCATGAATAATATACCTTCATACCCAAAACCACATAAAGCACTAGCAAGTACTACCCAAAAAGTTCAGTGGTAAACAAGGTATAAAGATAGACAAACTAGGGTAACCTATTGGGTCCCATCAAAATTAACCTATGCAGATCATTATGATTAATTAGAACATGAGTGGGTAAAAAGAAGTGATCAAGGGCACAACTTGCCTGGGACTTGAGATTCCAGGTACCAGGATGATCTTCAAGTGACTCGTGACCTCACGCTAAACGTAGCAATACAGACAAACATGTGTAGGCAAAATTAACATCACACCAAACATAAGAACAAATTGCGTAATAATAATCTACGCGCTGCTACGAGATCGTAGGAACAAGAATCACTAAATTTGGAGTTATAGTTATTTAGTTATGAATTTCTGAAGTTATTAAGCACCTAGAACAGATTAATTCAAATGAACAATTTTGCTTCAAGTTTCATGGCTAAACAGTGTTACTAGTTGATATACAATATTAAAATAAAATTATTGCAACTGGAATGACTCAATTTGGAGTTAAAATGAATTAAATATGAATTATATAAGTTTTAAGATTTATTTTTATACTAAAAATCAATTTCTAATACTAATTATCTAGTTTCTCTGTTATCTGGACTGCGCGTCAATTACAGAAAACTGCAGGGGCTCTGGCGTAAAATTTCTGAGACACAGAGAATAGTGTATTCCGGATGGCGGGTTGATTACAGCTTTCCTCGGGGGCTCTTTAACAAAAGTCACGGCGAAGGGGTACGGGCCATCCTGGACCGCACGATCACGATCTGGTGGCCCAGCTTAGATCGGACTCGAGTACATAACCCGAGCCACACAACCAGAGATCGACGGCTGTGATCAAATAACTCGAAGGGGTACCTTGCTTCTATTTTCAGCCGTCCATTGCCGATCCGACGGTTGAGGTGAAACACCCCCAAATGAGACAGACGACGGTGGCGCCGCCACACGCCCACGGTGGTCCATGGCCGGCGTTCGGCCAATCCCAGGGTTAGGGCACTAATAGCTCAATTCCTACGGCCTACGCGATGCTCCTAGCGCAACTAACTGGATGGGCTACTCACCGAGGTTGGAGACGGCAGCAGCGACGCTACCCACGGCGAGACGCGGATCCGTGGTGGATTTGGTTCGACGGCGAGCAATTCTGGAATCACAACCCCCAGCAAGAACCCGACGGAGCTCGGACGCAATCCTTGGCTCCCGACAATACTTCCAGGACCAACCGCAAAGCTCCGCCTGTCGTAGGGGACGGGTTCGATGCCAGCGGTGAAGTTCCCGTGATCCTGGCGCACGGTCGATTCCTCCCCAAGATGGCGGTGATCTCGGTGAGTTGGGGAGCGCGAGGACATGGAGTTTTATACCCCGACCGAGGCGATAACGAGCAATCACCCGCGAGGTTTACGGGGTCGGTTCATCGGCCGCGATGCTCGGATTTTCCGTTGCGCGCGCGCGATTCCGTGAAGACGAAGACCCAGCACGCGGGCCCACTGGCAGAGGCACAAGTACGCGCGGCCATCAGGCGAGCTGAGCCGCACATGTGCGCGGGAGTGTGGCTGGCGCGCGGGATTAGCGGCCACAGCAACGACCCGCCCGAGAAGCACGCGAAGCTCGCGGCGATTTCGTTGGGTGCGAGGGAGAAGAAAGCGCTGACGAGTGGGCCCGCCCGGCAGTCGCAGAGAGGGAGGAGTGCGTGGTGTTTAGGTGGGCTGCGCAAGGAGGCAAAGGAAAGGTGGGCCGAGGCGCAGGGGAGAAGTCGGCCTAAGTTGTATTTTTACTCTTTTTCTTTTATCTTTTCTATTCTCTTTTCAAATACCATTCAATTTCAAACTCATGTTTCAAACCTCCAAATTTTCAGGTGTCAAAAATAATCTTAATATGAACATAATATCTATTGTTTATAATATTAATATTTATTATTTTCCCTATTACTTATTTATGGAAGAAATAAATGACCTCATTAAAATTCCCATTCCCCTTATCTCATGTTATGTCTTTATTTAAAATTGGAAGTTTAATTTATGTTATGGTGTTGATAAAGTGCCTCACACCAAATTATAAATAAGAGATTCATCCATCTTTGTTTGTTTACTGATTGCTCCACTATTTCAATATTATTGATAGATCATAATAAGGAAGGGTCCTAATTAAATTTTCAAAGGTTTCAACAATTCCCAAATTACCATGATAAATATATTAGCTTATTTATTCTACTATTATTATTATTTCCAATTTTAGGCTTTACAACGTCGGGCAGGCATGGGCGGGCCAACCTCCGGCCAGAGAAATGCGTCATCTACCCCAGGGCTTCCAGCACCGCATCGCCGACGATGTCAGGGTCAGGCCGCCACCCGCATCCAGTGGGGTCGGCCAGAACCTGGCTGCAGCAGCAATGCTCCTTCGCGCGATGCCGGAGCCATCAACCACCGAGGGGCGGCGAATCCAGGGAGAGCTCAAAGATCTCCTGGAAGGCGCCGCAGTCCGGCGGGCCGAGAGCTCCGCCTCCCGAAGGCAGGGGTACCCCTCGGAACATCATGCCGCGACTTCCCGATTCATGCGGGAAGCCTCGGTCTGCACCGGGCGCACGCGCAACACAGCGCCTGCGGCCCCGGGTCGCCTCGGCAACGAGCACCATCATCGCGATCGTCGGGCCCACCTCGACGAGAGGGTGCGCCGAGGCTACCACCCCAGGCGTGGGGGACGCTACGACAACAGGGAGGATCGGAGTCCCTCGCCCAAACCACCCGGTCCGCAGGCCTTCAGCCGGGCCATACGACGGGCGCCGTTCCCGACCCGGTTCCGACCCCCGACTACTATCACAAAGTACTCGGGGGAGACGAGACCGGAACTGTGGCTCGCGGACTACCGTCTGGCCTGCCAACTGGGTGGAACGGACGATGACAACCTCATCATCCGCAACCTCCCCCTGTTCCTCTCCGACACTGCTCGCGCCTGGTTGGAGCACCTGCCTCCGGGGCAGATCTCCAACTGGGACGACCTAGTACAAGCTTTCGCCGGCAATTTCCAGGGCACGTACGTGCGCCCCGGGAATTCCTGGGACCTCCGAAGCTGTCGACAGCAGCCGGGAGAGTCTCCGGGACTACATCCGGCGATTCTCGAAGCAGTGCACCGAGCTGCCCAACATCACCGACTCGGACGTCATCGGCGCGTTCCTCGCCGGCACCACCTGCCGCGACCTGGTGAGCAAGCTGGGTCGCAAGACCCCCACCAAGGCGAGCGAGCTGATGGACATCGCCACCAAGTTCGCCTCTGGCCAGGAGGCGGTCGAGGCTATCTTCCGGAAGGACAAGCAGCCCTAGGACCGCCCACCGGAGGATGCTCCCGAGGCGTCAACTCAGCGCGGCACCAAGAAGAAGGGCAAGAAGAAGTCGCAAGCGAAACGCGACGCCGCCGACGCGGACCTTGTCGCCGCCGCCGAGTACAAGAACCCTCGGAAACCTCCCGAAGGTCCCAACCTCTTCGACAAGATGCTCAAGGAGCCGTGCCCCTATCACCAGGGGCCCGTCAAGCACACCCTTGAGGAGTGCGTCATGCTTCGGCGCCACTTCCACAGGGCCGGGCCACCCGCGGAGGGTGGCAGGGCCCGCGACGACGATAAGAAGGAAGATCACCAGGCAGGAGAGTTCCCCGAGGTCCGCGACTGCTTCATGATCTACGACGGGCAAGCGGCGAACGCCTCGGCTCGGCATCGCAAGCAAGAGCGCCGGGAGGTCTGTTCGGTGAAGGTGGCGGCGCCAGTCTACCTAGACTGGTCCGACAAGCCCATCACCTTCGACCAGGCCGACCACCCCGACCATGTGCCGAGCCCGGGGAAATACCCGCTCGTCGTCGACCCTGTCATCGGTGACGTCAGGCTCACCAAGGTCCTCATGGACGGAGGCAGCAGCCTCAACATCATCTACGCCGAGACCCTCGGGCTTCTGCGTATCGATCTGTCCTCAGTCCGGGCGGGCGCTGCGCCTTTCCATGGAATCATTCCTGGGAAGCGCATCCAGCCCCTCGGACAACTCGATCTTCCTGTCTGCTTCGGAACGCCCTCCAACTTCCGAAGGGAGACCCTGACGTTCGAGGTGGTCGGGTTCCGAGGAACCTACCACGCGGTATTGGGGAGGCCCTGCTACGCGAAGTTCATGGCCGTCCCCAACTACACCTACCTCAAGCTCAAGATGCCGGGCCCCAACGGGGTCATCACCGTCGGCCCCACGTACAAACACGCGTTCGAATGCGACGTGGAGTGCATGGAGTATGCCGAGGCCCTCGCCGAGTCCGAGGCCCTCATCGCCGACCCGAAGAGCCTCTCCAAGGAGGCGCCAGACGTGAAGCGTCATGCCGGCAACTTCGAGCCAGCTGAGACGGTTAAGTCCGTCCCCCTCGACCCCAGCAGCGACGCCTCCAAGCAAGTCCGGATCGGCTCCGGGCTCGATCCCAAATAGGAAGCAGTGCTCGTCGACTTTCTCCGCGCGAACGCCGATGTCTTCGCGTGGAGTCCCTCGGACATGCCCAACATACCGAGGGATGTCGCCGAGCACTCGCTGGACATCCAAGCCAGAGCCCGACCCGTCAAGCAGCCTCTGCGCCGATTCGACGAGGAGAAGCGCAGAGCCATAGGCGAGGAGATCCGCAAGCTAATGGCGGCAGGGTTCATCAATGTAGTACTCAAATTTGTATACAAAGGATATAGTAGATCTCCTTATTTTATGTGCCACATTGCATCATAAAAAGAGCATCCAAGTAATTAAGAGTGATTAAATTACAAAATAAATAAAATAAAATGTATCATGTTGGAGTTTTATTGTTTGTGCATTTAATAAAATGATAATGTTGATAATAATAATAAAATAATAATTCTAAAGGTTGAATTGAATCCCTAAATTAAAATTTAGGGTTTTGAAAGTAAGAAGTGAAATGATATGAAAAAAAATAAATAATATAAATATATTCCTAAAAATTGTATTTTACATTCCATAATATGATTTGATAACAAATTTGCACAAGGTTGGAGAGTAAATTCAAATTCAAATTTAAACCTAGAAGAGAAGAAGAAAGAAAACAGAAAAAATAAAAGAAAAAGAATAAAAAAGCTTATCTGGGCTTCTTCCCTCATTTCGGCCCACCTCCTGGTGTACACCGCGCGGCCCAGCTTATAATACACGCGCGCGCCGCTGACTTACGTGCGGGGCCCAACCGTCAGCCTCCCGCGCGCCCCTGTACTCACTGCGCCGTGGACCCGTGTGGTCAGCTCCACCTCGCCAACGATGTTCCGCGCATGGCGGGCGCGCACCGAGTCCGCGGGATCCGTCGGGTTCGCGCTGGGGGGGGGTTGACTGGGGACGCAGGACCTTTCGCAGGCATAAAGGGCGAACCCACCCCCGCTAATCGGGACCCTATCTTCTCCCCCGTGACCATATCGTTGTAGCACCGTGCGGTGAGTTGAGAGAGATTCGGCGCCGCCGTGCCCTCCATCCATCCATCGTCGCCTGGGACTTTTGGTCGGGTCGTGGGTCTGCGCTGAGCCGCGGTGAAGCTATCTGCGGCGTTATTGGGCAAGGGCGAGGGCCTTTCCACCTCCAATTTCTCGTCGGGGCGCGGGCGCCGTCGCGAATCCGCACCGCGCCGTAGACTGGGCACCTGCGCGGCCGAATCCTTGGTAAGAACTCTCATACTAGCTTCGGGATACCTCCAATTTTGTTTTGCCCCAGTTGCGGGCTAGCTTCGCGCTCGGGAAGGTAGCTGGGCTGGTCGCGGCAATGGTGCCGGGGCGGGGCGAGCTCACCGCCGGTACGGATTTGGGGGGGGGCGATCTCGCGCACAGAGGTGACGTGTGGGCCGTTGATGCGTTGCGCGACGACCAAGATTAGAAGATCACGTACCCATTCGCGCGGTTGATCTGGCGCCGTTGATCCGCGATCCTGCGGATCATGTTAGAACTGGCTTCATTAAATCTGGGTCGTACGTTAAGAATCCGAGGGTGTCTGGTGAGAGTGGGAATTTAAAATGGTTTGATCTAATCGTGGTCGTTCGCAGTCGATCGGACGGCCAGAATTGACCTATACCCCCTTCGCGGGTACTTTTGTTAAAGAGCCCCCGGGGAATGCGGTAATCAACCCGCCGTCCTGTGGAACTGTGCTCTGTGTCTCGGTAAACTTGCGCAAAGACCCCTGCGTTTTCTGATAATCGAGGCCCAGTCCAGAGGATTAGAAAATCAGAGAAATTAATTTAGAAATAGATTTTTTAGTATTAAATTAATTGCAGAAATTTGTTTAATTCATAGAAAATGCATATGAGCTCCAAATTACTCCATTCCAGTTCCTAAAATTTTGTAACATTATTGTCTATCACTTAGAGTCTCTGTTTTGGCATAAAAACAGTAAGAACATTAATTTAACATCTAATCCTATTTTAATCACATTAAATCTTAGAAAATTCATAATTTGAATTCTATAACCCCAAATTTAGTGATTCCAATTCCTATGATCTCATTTTAATGTGTAGATTTTTACTGTATATTTTATTTTTATGTTTGATGTGATGTTAATTTGTGCTATACTATGTATGTATTGTGTTGATGCGAGTAGACGAGCAAGCCACTGTGGAAACTGAGGTTCAGCAAGTAGAAGTAGCTGAGCAGGAGCTCATTGAAGGCAAGTTGTGCCCTTGATCACTTACTTTTCCCAGCCATGTTCTTATTAATTTTAATGATCTGCATAGGTTAATTTTGATGGGAGCCTTTATGTTACCCCAGTTTTGATTACCTCTCTACCTTGTTCACCCCTGAAATACTTTTGGGTAGTACTTGCTATTGCTTTATGTGGATTGGGTATGGAGATACACTATTCATGATTATTCTGTTATTATCTTGTTATTATTATTGTTCATGTTAAGATCATTAAATTAATGGGAACATGGAGCGACCACCCGGGAAAACAGTGCTACCACAAGAGTTTAATGGGACGCCCTTGGCTGATTAACTAGGAAAGCTAGTGGAGGGCTACCTTACCCGAAAGGGGCAAGGGCAGTAGGGGAGTGGTCAGTGTAGGGAGGTCCTTGTTTGATTTTGCTGCGATGGCGGTCAGGCAAGAACCCTGCACTGGAGCTTCCTATAAACTGTAGCGGGTAGTCTGAAGCTAGTGGAACTTTGTAAAGGCCTCGTAGTGTTACCCTGCCTCGCTTCCTTGGTAGAGGTGTATGAGATTCATGACCCCTTGGCAGATGGGTAACACGGCTTGTGGGTAAAGATGCGCAACCTCTGCAGAGTGTAAAACTAGTATACTAGCCGTGCTCACGGTCATGAGCGGCTCGGACCCTCACATGATTAATTTATGGAACTTAAACTTAATCTGTCATTTCATTGCATTTGGGATTATTTTACTATTACTTTTATTTATTAATACTATGGATTGGTATTTACTTACACTTAGTAATTGCTAATAAAATTTTGACCAACTTATAAAAGCAATGCTCAGCCTCAGCCTTTATTTCATTGATCAGCCTTACACTTCATGAATTCTCACCTTTGGTGAGTTCATGCCACATTATTACCCACGACTTGTTGAGCTATGAACGTATGTGAGCTCACTCTTGCTGTCTCACACCCCCCCACAGGAGAAGAACAGGTGGTCGAAGAGGAGCTGCCTAACACTGAGGTATTCGACTTGATCTAGGTGGCGTTTCTCAGTTGACATTGGCGCCATCGATCCTTAGTTCGTTTTACATTTATTCCTTTATTTTGTAATAAGTCTTCCGCTATGTAATAATTACTCTGATGTTATGTGACCTTTATCTCTATACACTGTTATTATATATGTTGTCTTCTTGGCGCATGTATGAAATGCACCCGGCTTTGTCCTTTAAAACCGGGTGTTACAAAAGTGGTATCAGAGGAAATGTTGACTGTAGGACGAAACCTAGATAGAAATGGACAAAACCCTTACCTACTTACCTTATTCTGATTCATTCTATACTTACCTTACTCTGATTCTTTCTATATTTAACTTGATCATGTCTTACCTTCTACTGTTCTACTCTGATCATTCTTACCTTTTCTATTTTAAGACAAGATGGATTTCACACCTTGGAATCCCTACCCCCATGACATTTTTAAGAGATAGGAAGCCTAAGACAAAATTAAAACTATTTTCTCTATTAAAAATGTTGGTTGTTTGTTCTGATGATCAATGCCTGATTTGCTTCTTTGATTGATTGAAATATAATATATGGACATCTTAGTATGTGCCAGCATAAGGTAATAAATTAGCTATGGTAGGTAAAACATTAAACTGCTTAGCTAATAAAACCCCCAAAGTAACGTGATTCGTAGTTACTGCCTTGTCTACTATTTTCTTACCTTATGTATCTAACTCAGATGGTCAATACCAGGAGGGGTGGTGGAATTGATTTGCCTCCTAATCAACACATTCGAAGGATTTATAGACAACCTCAGCCACAGCCAGCAGGGATGAATCCTCCTAATCCTCCACCAGGTGGAGTTGATCCACTGGTTGCTGCTCAGATGGCGGTGATGCAGCAAATGGCGGACACTATGGCTGATATGCGTGCCCAGATGCAGCAAGAACGCCAAGAGATGCGTCAGGAAAGAGAAGATATACGCCAGGAGTTGCGCCAGGAGCGAGATGAGATACGCCAGGAAAGGAGGGCACAACAATAGCAGCTGCAACAACAAATGCAATAGCAACAACAGCAGCAACAGCAGCAACAAGTACCACTGCCTCCACCACCACCACCAGTCCCACCCCGAGACAAGCATAGAGAGTTCATGAGTCATAAGCCCCCTACATTTGCAAGTTCGCCAGATCCACTTGATGCAGACGATTGGTTGAAGTCAATTGAGAAGATGCTGAATATTGCACAATGCACTGACCGGGAGAAGGTTTTATATGCTTCTGGACGTCTGACTGGTCCTGCTGCTGACTGGTGGGATTCTTATACTGCCGCCCACGATGCTGCTGATACTATTACCTGGGCAGAGTTCAGTACACAATTCAGGAACTACCATATTCCAGCTGGTATGATAAAGATCAAGAAGAAGGAGTTTCTGTCATTAAAGCAAGGCAACATGTCGGTCAGCGAGTACAGGGACAAATTTATTCAGTTGTCGAGGTATGCTCCGGAGGAAGTTGCTGAGGATGAAAGAAAGCAGGAGCACTTTATTGAAGGACTTAATGGACCCTTGCAGTATGCACTGGTGGCACACACCTTTCCATCATTTCAGAGGCTACTGGATAAGGCTCTTGCTATTGAACACAAGCGTGTTCAACTGGGTGATTTGAAGAGGAAGGCTATCTCGCAGGGACAGGGTAGCAGCAGTGTTCGTCCCCGCTACGTTCCACCATAGGGTACACCGACTCGACCAGGAGGACTATGCCCAGTTCAGTATGCTCCACAGGGCTCTCCACGGACACCTACTCGTCAGGCTACCCCCACTGGCACCCCGACGAAGTTTTCAGGTGTAGAGCCCAAAAATTTGTATCAAAGAAAAATAAGGTTATAAAAAAATAAATATGTTTATAAGAGGGTATCTTGGGATTATGGAACCCTTGGAAGTTAATTGGTTTTCTCTTCTTTGTGCATATTTGATTAATGGAATTATATGGGTTAACATAACAAATAAATAAATAAATAAATAAAATGCCTCTCAAGATAAAGTTACTGTATTGTTGCACTTTGTATTCAAATTTGTGAAACAAGCTTAAGCTAAGAAAACTAGAATTTGAAAATGGAAATATAAAATAAAAGAGAAAAGAGAAGGAAGTAATTACTATGTGGATAAAAATAATTATAATATATATATATATATATATATTATTCTTGTACAGGTTTGAGTTTATACATTTGACTCAAAAGTGAATTTCTTAACAAGACTCAAATTCAAATTAGGAATTCAAATGAAAAGGAAAGTGAATCAAATAGGAAAAAGGAAAAATAAAAGAAAAAGACTAAGAACACCTTACCTGGGCCTCAGACCCGAATTCAGCCCACTTCCACTCCTATCTCGCGCGGCCCAAACACCAGAAGACCCGGCACCGACACACGGGCCCCTCCTGTCAGCCTGTCTCCACGCGCACTTGCCTCAGTCGATGACATACGGGTCCCACGCGGCCAGTCGCTGCTTGTACGCGCTTGAACGAACGCGCGATTCTTGGGTGCTTGACGCCAGCCGCTTACATGTGGGTCCTGCTCGCCAGGCTCTTCTTCAACCCGCCATCGTCGCATAACAAACCCGACACCGCAGAAACATCGGTCGCGTTCGTTCAGCGTGGTTGTTGGGTCAACCAGAATCCTCGGTGCGGACTCGACCCACCAGGGTATAAAACCCATGCTGCACCCCCCCCCCCTCTTGCCATGGCTTCTATCGACTTGCAGCAGCACCACCAGAGAAAGAGAGAAGAGCCGCCGCCGTCGACCCATCACCTCTCTATTGCCGTGGGCTCGAATTCGACTCTAGGGGCGTCCAGACATCACCTGAAGAGTAGCCAGGGCCGAGGTAGTGAAATCCGGCCATCGGGACAGCTTGGGATCGTTCGTCGTCAACCTCGGGCCGCCATCGGGGGTCACGGCAGTAGCTGGTCCCCGTCCTTGGGGTGTGACCTGGGTGTGTTCGCCAGCTCCCGGGGGTGTTGTCCGAGGCCGTGTCTGGCAAAGGAAACAACCGGTGGACCCGGAATTCTTCACCGGAATTGAAGCTTCGCGGTGGTGCCGCTCGTCGTCGTGGGCAGTGGCCTCTGCGCTCCCAACCCCGGTAAGAACATCACGCCCTGAATCGCCGTGTTGCGGGCATAGAGCAGTAGCTTCCAATTTGAGTTTGGCGCGGTGGCGCGCCGTGTTGGCCGTACGCCGGCGGTGCTCCGCCGTGTGGAGCTGTGCGCCACCGTCGCTCGTAGGGAGATTGGGGAAAACCACGTGGACCGTTGATCTGGCGACCAACGGTTGCGATTAGATCTGGTGTCGTCCCTGCGTCGAGTGATCTGAACCGGAGATCGGAAGATGGACGGTCGGCGTTAGTATCCAGTTATTTAAAATCTGGGCCATCGATCTCTCGTTGAACGGCCCACATTGCATACCGGTTCGCCAGGAACCTGATCTAATCTCAACCGCGGGTGTGTAATCGTGCGGTTGAAATCCTTCGGTACCCCTTCGCGATGGTCATTTTTCTAAAGAGCCCTCGGGGTTATGTAAAATCAACCCGCCGTCCATTTGGACTGTAGTATGAGTCTGTGGCGACTTACACCGAGCCCCCTGCGGTTTTCTGAAAATGAGGCCCAGTCCAGTGCAGTATTAAAATGATTAAATGAATTAGAAATTAGATTTTTAATACAAAAATAATTGCTAGAACTTAGATAATTCATAGAAAATTCATTTTAGCTCCAAATTGAGTCATTCCAATTCCTAAAATTTTGTAATAATATTCTCTATCATTTAAAATCACTGTTTTGACATGAACTCTGTTAAGAAATTAATTTATCATCTAACCCTATTTTAATCACATTGAACCTTAGGAAAATCATAACTTGAATTCTACAACTCCAAAATTAATAATTCTTTTTCCTGTGATCTTATTTTAATATATAGATTATTAATATGTATTTTGCATATGTGTTTGGTGTAATGTTAATTTTGCCTATACCATGTATGTTTGTATTGCTACGACTAGCAGTGAGGTCACGAGGATCTGAAGAATCATCCTGGTACCTGGATTCTCAAGGCCCAGGCAAGTTGTGCCCTTGATCACTTCTTTTTACCCAGCCATGTTCTGATTAATCATAATGATCTGCATAGGTTAATTTTGATGGGACCCAACAGGTTACCCTAGTTTGTCTATCTTTATACCTTGTTTACCACTGAACTTTCTGGGTAGTACTTGCTAGTGCTTTATGTGGTTTTGGGTATGGAGATACACTATTCATGATTACACTTTTGTTATCAGTTGTTATTTATTGCTCATGATAAGATCATTATGTTAATTGGAACATGGAGCGACCACCCGGGAAAACAGTGCTACCACAAGGGTGGTATGGGACGCCCTTGGCTGATTAATTAGGAAAGCTAGTGGAAGACTACCTTACCCGAAAGGGGCAAGGGCAGTAGGGGAGAGGTCAGTGTAGGGAGGCCCTCGGGAGGATTTTGCTGCGATGGCGGTCCTGCAAGGGATTCCTGCACTGGATCTTCCTATAAACTGTAGCGGGTTTTCGGAAGCTAGTGGAACTTTGTAAAGGCCTCGTAGTGTTACCCTGCCTCGCCTCCTCGGTAGAGGTGTATGGGAAGTCGCGATCCCTTGGCAGATGGGTAACATGACTTGTGGGTAAAGATGCGCAACCTCTGCAGAGTGTAAAACTGGTATACTAGCCGTGCTCACGGTCATGAGCAGCTCGGACCCTCACATGATTAAATTATGGAACTTAAATTCAATTTGTCATATGCATTGCATTGCAGGTGATGTTGATACTTTTGTTCTATTACTTAATTGGGTTTGGTATTTACTTATACTTAGTAACTGCTAATAAAATTTTGACCAACTTTAAAAGCAATGCTCAGCTTCAACCATCCTCTTTGGTAAGCCTTACACTCCACGTGAGCTCCCACCTTTGGCGAGTTCATGCACATTATTCCCCACAACTTGTTGAGCGATGAACGTATGTGAGCTCACTCTTGCTGTCTCACATACACCACAGGTCAAGAACAGGTACCGCAGGATGATGCTCATGGAGGATGCTGCGATGAGTTCGTGAGAGGTCTAGGTCGTCGTCTCCCAGTCAACTTTGGGTTGCTGGACTGTTGTCTCCTTATAATGTAAATATTTATTTTGTATAGAACTCCTGTTATATATAAAGATGTGACATTCGATCCTGTGCCACTATACATCATATGTATGAGACTTGGTCCCAGCATACCTGGTGTTTATGTTAACCCCGGGTTTTGGATCCCTAAAATCCGGGTGTTACAGAAGTGGTATCAGAGGAATGTTGACTGTAGGACGAAACCTAGATAGAACTGGACAACCATTCTTTACTTACCTTACTCTGATTCTTTTCTAAACTTATCTTAATCTTTTCTCATCTATTTCCGCTTACTCTGATTATTCTTATCTTTTTCCTTCTAAAGACAAACTTGGATTTCACACTTTGAAATCATATGCCTAAAGTGACCTTTAGGAATAGGAGACCTACTCTTAGGAACAAAACAAAACTATTTTTGGTATCTATATGCTTGAATGTTTGTTCTTATGAAACTTGTTTGATTTGGATCTTTGATTGAGTGTGATTAGTTGTGGAGTAATGTCCACAATTACATCTGCATATACGTATAGGCATAAATAGAATCCATAAGATAACTAAACAACTTAGATTATCCCCCACTAAAAGGTATCTATCTCGTAGAAGTTCTTCTTATCTTAAAAGACACTCTCTTATCTTAACAGCTCCATCTTATCTTAAAAGGATTCTCCCTTATCTTAATAGATCCATCTCATCTTAAAAGATACTCATCTTATCTTGAAAAGGTTTTATCCTTATCCTAATAGATCTAACTGACCTCAAAAGATTCATCTTATCCTAATAAGCATACTTATCCACCCTAGATTAAACAACCATGATCTAGTGCAACTTAATTAGATCTTATTTAGTCAAACTAGTCATACCAATCTAACCTAGATTCAATCTTGTGTAATAGATCCATCTTATCTTAAAGGATATTCTATTACCTTAATGGATTTATCTTACCTTAAAAAAAAAGATTTTATCTGGTCCTAATAAATCTAAAAATTCTAACATATCCTAATAATATTTAACCTACCCTAGTAGATCTATTTAACCTAAACTAGTCTAATCTAGTCATATTCAATCTAATCTAGCTCCTACTTAATCTAATATGATCTAATCTAGTGTGTGTTACTTAATGCTGGTGCAAAAGATATGGCCATGCTCCTAATTCACTTAAGTCTAAATTGATGACTTAGATCAGCTCAGCCATACCCAGGTTACATACCCTATCCAAACCATACAGAAGCAAAACAATCAAACCAGGCTCTGACTAATCTCATTTAACTCATAGCCATCTATTAAACTAATCTAATGTGGCCTACTTAATCAGACTAATGATACAGGTAAAAAGAGATTAGACCTTACTAGCCAAGTGTTAACTTAGCACATTAGACTAACTCAACCATGAGCAGAAGATCTAACTCGACCAATAGATTCATAATGGATTGCATGATCTGTTTATCCTCACCTAACAGCAAATAAACTTTTGACCTATATCATGTAGTCTATCTCAACCATACCTATATTAACCATATTCCCCAGCCAATAATATACACTAACTCCTAATCAATGAGATAAGACCAAAGAAGATGATCAACTTCATCAAGGAAGGATGAACACCAACTCAAGTCCTCAAGGATCAAGTAAGGTCACCAAGATGAGTCAAGATCCACAATCTTGGATGGAGTTTTTCTTATCCTACTCTTTCTTACCCAAACCTATATATGCCCTAAAGACATCTTCTATCCTACATAATAAAGTGGACATACATATAATACCCATGCTCTCCTATCACTTACTAATAATAAAAAGAGAGACCCTTGATTTAGAAATCTAAAAGCTAAATTGCAAACCAATCCTTTTGTATTCCCTTTTCTTACAAATCTCGAGGACGAGATTCTTTTTAAGGGGGGTAGGATTTGTAGAGCCCAAAAATTTGTATCAAAGAAAAATAAGGTTATAAAAAAATAAATATGTTTATAAGAGGGTATCTTGGGATTATGGAACCCTTGGAAGTTAATTGGTTTTCTCTTCTTTGTGCATATTTGATTAATGGAATTATATGGGTTAACATAACAAATAAATAAATAAATAAAATGCCTCTCAAGATAAAGTTACTGTATTGTTGCACTTTGTATTCAAATTTGTGAAACAAGCTTAAGCTAAGAAAACTAGAATTTGAAAATGGAAATATAAAATAAAAGAGAAAAGAGAAGGAAGTAATTACTATGTGGATAAAAATAATTATAATATATATATATATATTATTCTTGTACAGGTTTGAGTTTATACATTTGACTCAAAAGTGAATTTCTTAACAAGACTCAAATTCAAATTAGGAATTCAAATGAAAAGGAAAGTGAATCAAATAGGAAAAAGGAAAAATAAAAGAAAAAGACTAAGAACACCTTACCTGGGCCTCAGACCCGAATTCGGCCCACTTCCACTCCTATCTCGCGCGGCCCAAACACCAGAAGACCCGGCGCCGACACACGGGCCCCTCCTGTCAGCCTGTCTCCACGCGCACTTGCCTCAGTCGATGACATACGGGTCCCACGCGGCCAGTCGCTGCTTGTACGCGCTTGAACGAACGCGCGATTCTTGGGTGCTTGACGCCAGCCGCTTACATGTGGGTCCTGCTCGCCAGGCTCTTCTTCAACCCGCCATCGTCGCATAACAAACCCGACACCGCAGAAACATCGGTCGCGTTCGTTCAGCGTGGTTGTTGGGTCAACCAGAATCCTCGGTGCGGACTCGACCCACCAGGGTATAAAACCCATGCTGCACCCCCCCCCTCTTGCCATGGCTTCTATCGACTTGCAGCAGCACCACCAGAGAAAGAGAGAAGAGCCGCCGCCGTCGACCCATCACCTCTCTATTGCCGTGGGCTCGAATTCGACTCTAGGGGCGTCCAGACATCACCTGAAGAGTAGCCAGGGCCGAGGTAGTGAAATCCGGCCATCGGGACAGCTTGGGATCGTTCGTCGTCAACCTCGGGCCGCCATCGGGGGTCACGGCAGTAGCTGGTCCCCGTCCTTGGGGTGTGACCTGGGTGTGTTCGCCAGCTCCCGGGGGTGTTGTCCGAGGCCGTGTCTGGCAAAGGAAACAACCGGTGGACCCGGAATTCTTCACCGGAATTGAAGCTTCGCGGTGGTGCCGCTCGTCGTCGTGGGCAGTGGCCTCTGCGCTCCCAACCCCGGTAAGAACATCACGCCCTGAATCGCCGTGTTGCGGGCATAGAGCAGTAGCTTCCAATTTGAGTTTGGCGCGGTGGCGCGCCGTGTTGGCCGTACGCCGGCGGTGCTCCGCCGTGTGGAGCTGTGCGCCACCGTCGCTCGTAGGGAGATTGGGGAAAACCACGTGGACCGTTGATCTGGCGACCAACGGTTGCGATTAGATCTGGTGTCGTCCCTGCGTCGAGTGATCTGAACCGGAGATCGGAAGATGGACGGTCGGCGTTAGTATCCAGTTATTTAAAATCTGGGCCATCGATCTCTCGTTGAACGGCCCACATTGCATACCGGTTCGCCAGGAACCTGATCTAATCTCAACCGCGGGTGTGTAATCGTGCGGTTGAAATCCTTCGGTACCCCTTCGCGATGGTCATTTTTCTAAAGAGCCCTCGGGGTTATGTAAAATCAACCCGCCGTCCATTTGGACTGTAGTATGAGTCTGTGGCGACTTACACCGAGCCCCCTGCGGTTTTCTGAAAATGAGGCCCAGTCCAGTGCAGTATTAAAATGATTAAATGAATTAGAAATTAGATTTTTAATACAAAAATAATTGCTAGAACTTAGATAATTCATAGAAAATTCATTTTAGCTCCAAATTGAGTCATTCCAATTCCTAAAATTTTGTAATAATATTCTCTATCATTTAAAATCACTGTTTTGACATGAACTCTGTTAAGAAATTAATTTATCATCTAACCCTATTTTAATCACATTGAACCTTAGGAAAATCATAACTTGAATTCTACAACTCCAAAATTAATAATTCTTTTTCCTGTGATCTTATTTTAATATATAGATTATTAATATGTATTTTGCATATGTGTTTGGTGTAATGTTAATTTTGCCTATACCATGTATGTTTGTATTGCTACGACTAGCAGTGAGGTCACGAGGATCTGAAGAATCATCCTGGTACCTGGATTCTCAAGGCCCAGGCAAGTTGTGCCCTTGATCACTTCTTTTTACCCAGCCATGTTCTGATTAATCATAATGATCTGCATAGGTTAATTTTGATGGGACCCAACAGGTTACCCTAGTTTGTCTATCTTTATACCTTGTTTACCACTGAACTTTCTGGGTAGTACTTGCTAGTGCTTTATGTGGTTTTGGGTATGGAGATACACTATTCATGATTACACTTTTGTTATCAGTTGTTATTTATTGCTCATGATAAGATCATTATGTTAATTGGAACATGGAGCGACCACCCGGGAAAACAGTGCTACCACAAGGGTGGTATGGGACGCCCTTGGCTGATTAATTAGGAAAGCTAGTGGAAGACTACCTTACCCGAAAGGGGCAAGGGCAGTAGGGGAGAGGTCAGTGTAGGGAGGCCCTCGGGAGGATTTTGCTGCGATGGCGGTCCTGCAAGGGATTCCTGCACTGGATCTTCCTATAAACTGTAGCGGGTTTTCGGAAGCTAGTGGAACTTTGTAAAGGCCTCGTAGTGTTACCCTGCCTCGCCTCCTCGGTAGAGGTGTATGGGAAGTCGCGATCCCTTGGCAGATGGGTAACATGACTTGTGGGTAAAGATGCGCAACCTCTGCAGAGTGTAAAACTGGTATACTAGCCGTGCTCACGGTCATGAGCAGCTCGGACCCTCACATGATTAAATTATGGAACTTAAATTCAATTTGTCATATGCATTGCATTGCAGGTGATGTTGATACTTTTGTTCTATTACTTAATTGGGTTTGGTATTTACTTATACTTAGTAACTGCTAATAAAATTTTGACCAACTTTAAAAGCAATGCTCAGCTTCAACCATCCTCTTTGGTAAGCCTTACACTCCACGTGAGCTCCCACCTTTGGCGAGTTCATGCACATTATTCCCCACAACTTGTTGAGCGATGAACGTATGTGAGCTCACTCTTGCTGTCTCACATACACCACAGGTCAAGAACAGGTACCGCAGGATGATGCTCATGGAGGATGCTGCGATGAGTTCGTGAGAGGTCTAGGTCGTCGTCTCCCAGTCAACTTTGGGTTGCTGGACTGTTGTCTCCTTATAATGTAAATATTTATTTTGTATAGAACTCCTGTTATATATAAAGATGTGACATTCGATCCTGTGCCACTATACATCATATGTATGAGACTTGGTCCCAGCATACCTGGTGTTTATGTTAACCCCGGGTTTTGGATCCCTAAAATCCGGGTGTTACATCAGGACAGAGTCCAGGCACTAGTTGTTTCAAGTGTGGGAAGACTGGTCATTATGCAAATGTCTGCCCCAGAGGATTGCTACTACTCCAGTTCAGAACAAGCAACAGACCCCTGGCAAGGGATATTCTATAGCCAGGGTGAATCAAGTCAGCGTTGATGATACTCCTGATGGTGGTGACATCGTACTTGGTATGTTTTATGTTAATGCAATTCCTGCAACCATATTATTTGATTCTGGTGCTACAAATTCATTCATGTCTGCTAGATATGCCAACACAAATGAAATACCACTGCTAAATATGAGAAAACCCATGATAGTAATTACACCTAAAGGGCCTGTTGAGGTGAATCAAATGACACGTAGATTGATATTAACCATTATGGGTAGAGAATTTGGAGCCACTGCTATAATATTAGAGTCAAGCAGTATAGATCTGATCCTTGGTATGTCATGGCTAAGAAAGGCAAAGGCCGTTATAGCATGTGGTAGGGGTACCGTAGAGCTCACTACCACTAAAGGAGAAAGATTTCAAGTTAATATTGCAGTAACCTCCTCATCCATGCGTGCAATGTTCTTCATGCCTGAGGAGTTTGTTGGTGACAACATCCGGGTGGTTAGAGATTTTCCGGATGTCTTTCCAGAGGAGTTACCAGGGATGCCACCGGATAGAGAAATTGAGTTTGTTATTGATCTCTTACCTGGAACCGCCCCTATTTCTAAGCGACCATACAGGATGGCTGTAGAAGAACTGAAGGAGCTTAAGAAGCAGTTAACTGAGTTACAAGAAGCGGGGTATATTCGTCCGAGTTCCTCACCTTGGGGAGCACCGGTGTTATTTGTGCAGAAGAAGGATGGATCGCAACGGTTGTGTCTGGATTATAGATCTCTTAATGATGTTACGGTGAAGAACAAGTATCCGTTGCCCCGTATTGAGGATTTGTTTGATCAAATGAGAGGAGCCAGGGTGTTCTTGAAGATTGATCTCCGATCGGGATACCATCAGATGAGGATTAGACCGTCGGATATTCCCAAGACAGCATTCTCAACCCGATATGGATTATACGAGTTCACTGTCATGTCGTTTGGATTGACCAATGCACCAGCCTACTTCATGAATTTGATGAATAAGGTGTTTATGGAGTATTTGGACAGATTCGTCGTGGTGTTCATCGACGATATTCTTATCTATTCTAAGAATGAAAGTGATCATGAACAACATCTAAGGTTGGTGCTACAGAAGTTACGAGATAATCAACTCTACGCTAAGTTCAGCAAGTGCGAGTTTTGGATTGACAAGGTGCCATTCCTTGGTCATATTATTTCTAATGGAGGAATAGCAGTGGATCCTGCTAAAGTGAAGGAGATAATGGAGTGGAGAGTGCCCACTACAGTTACTGAGATTCGGAGTTTCTTGGGACTCGCAGGATATTATCGGAGATTTATTGAAGGGTTCTCTAAAATTGCTAAGCCTATGACATCGCTTTTGGAAAAAGGAAGAGAATTTAAGTGGGATGAGAAGTGCCAAGAAAGCTTTGATCAATTGAAGGAGAGATTGATGTCACCTCCAGTATTGATTATGCCAGATCTGCAGAAGGGATTTGACATTTACTGTGATGCATGTGGCCAAGGACTTGGATGTGTGCTTATGCAAGATGGTCATGTGATTGCCTATGCATCTCGTCAGTTGAGGAAGCATGAATTGAACTACCCCACCCATGACTTAGAGCTGGCTGCCGTTGTGCATGCACTTAAGATTTGGAGACACTACATTATGGGAACTAAGTGCCAAGTATACACGGATCATAAGAGTTTGAAGTACATATTCACTTAGAAGGATCTCAACCTTAGGCAACGACGTTGGTTGGAGCTCATTAAGGATTATGATTTGGAGATTCACTATCACCCAGGCAAGGCGAATTTGGTTGCAGATGCCTTGAGTCGTAAGGAGCATGTACACTCCGCTTTCGTTGTCCAGCTACCCGATGAATTAGCCAAAGATTTTGAGAGGCTCAACCTGGGAATCGTTACAAATACGGAAGGAGTTACTATTGAATTGGAACCTACCTTGGAGCAAGAAATCCGCAAAGGACAGGTTGGTGATGCTAAAATCCAAGAGATCAAGGATTTGATAACAGAGGGTAGAGGCCCGGAGTTCACAGAGGATGAGCAAGGCACGATATGGTTCAAGAATCGGATCTGTGTTCCCGACATTGATAGTCTTCGGGAAACCATATTGAAGGAGGCACATGACTCAGTTTATTCTATTCACCCTGGGAGTACTAAGATGTATCAAGATTTGAAGCAGAAATATTGGTGGTATGGATTGAAGAGAGATGTGGCTGCACAGGTGGCTATGTGCGATGTATGCCAAAGAGTTAAGGCTGAACACCAGAGGCCAGCCGGACTACTGCATCCACTGAAGATACCTGAGTGGAAATGGGAAGAGATTGACATGGACTTCATTGTTGGATTACCCCACACGTCTGCTGGGTATGATTCTATATGGGTAATTGTGGACAGGCTAATTAAAGTAGCCCACTTTATTCCAGTAAAGACCACGTATTCAGGAGCCAAGTTGGCAGAGTTGTACATGACACGGATTGTCTGCCTACATGGTGTGCCAAAGAAGATCGTGTCTGATCGAGGGTCACAGTTTACCTCTCGATATTGGAAGAAGTTGCACAAATCCTTGGATACAAGATTAAATTTTAGTTCGGCTTACCATCCACAGACTGATGGGTAGACTGAGAGGACCAACCAGGTGCTAGAGGATATGTTAAGAGCTTGTGCTCTTAAACATGGTGGTAGTTGGGATAAGAGTTTGCCGTATGCGGAGTTCTCTTACAATAATAGCTATCAGGCCAGTTTGAAGATGTCACCGTTTGAGGCTTTGTATGGCAGAAAGTGCAGGACTCCATTGTATTGGGATCAAACTGGTGAAAGGCAGTTGTTTGGGCCTGAGATTATACAGGAAGCAGAAGAACAAGTTCAGCAAATAAGGGAGAATTTGAGAACTGCACAATCCAGGCAAAAAAGCTATGCTGATACCCGGAGAAGACTGCTTGAGTTTAAGGAGGGAGATTATGTCTATTTGAAGGTGTCACCACTCCGGGGTATGAGAAGATTCAAAGTCAAAGGAAAGTTGTCCCCTCGCTTTATTAGACCCTTCTTAATCTTAAAGCAAGTGGGAGAGGTTGCATACCAATTGGGGTTACCGGATCATCTTGCGGATGTTCATGATGTATTTCATGTATCTCAGCTGAAGAAATGTCTCAGGGTACCTGAGGAACAGTTACCAATGGAGGACCTTAGTGTTCAAGAGGATTTGACTTATGCTGAGTACCCCATCAAGATTCTTGATACATTGACTCGGGTTACAAGGAATAAGGTTATAAAGATGTGCAAAGTGCAATGGAGCCACCACGGTGAAGATGAAGCAACTTGGGAAAGAGAAGAAGAGCTTCGTATAGATTTTCCCCACCTTTTCCCTAGATCTTCCTAAATCTCGAGGACGAGATTATTTTTAAGGGGGGTAGCATTTGTAATACTCAAATTTATATACAAAGGATATAGTAGATCTCCTTATTTTATGTGCCACATTGCATCATAAAAAGAGCATCCAAGTAATTAAGAGTGATTAAATTACAAAATAAATAAAATAAAATGTATCATGTTGGAGTTTATTGTTTGTGCATTTAATAAAATGATAATGTTGATAATAATAATAAAATAATAATTCTAAAGGTTGAATTGAATCCCTAAATTAAAATTTAGGGTTTTGAAAGTAAGAAGTGAAATGATATGAAAAAAAATAAATAATATAAATATATTCCTAAAAATTGTATTTTACATTCCATAATATGATTTGATAACAAATTTGCACAAGGTTGGAGAGTAAATTCAAATTCAAATTTAAACCTAGAAGAGAAGAAGAAAGAAAACAGAAAAAATAAAAGAAAAAGAATAAAAAAAGCTTATCTGGGCTTCTTCCCTCATTTCGGCCCACCTCCTGGTGTACACCGCGCGGCCCAGCTTATAATACACGCGCGCGCCGCTGACTTACGTGCGGGGCCCAACCGTCAGCCTCCCGCGCGCCCCTGTACTCACTGCGCCGTGGACCCGTGTGGTCAGCTCCACCTCGCCAACGATGTTCCGCGCATGGCGGGCGCGCACCGAGTCCGCGGGATCCGTTGGGTTCGCGCTGGGGGGGGGTTGACTGGGGACGCAGGACCTTTCGCAGGCATAAAGGGCGAACCCACCCCCGCTAATCGGGACCCTATCTTCTCCCCCGTGACCATATCGTTGTAGCACCGTGCGGTGAGTTGAGAGAGATTCGGCGCCGCCGTGCCCTCCATCCATCCATCGTCGCCTGGGACTTTTGGTCGGGTCGTGGGTCTGCGCTGAGCCGCGGTGAAGCTATCTGCGGCGTTATTGGGCAAGGGCGAGGGCCTTTCCGCCTCCAATTTCTCGTCGGGGCGCGGGCGCCGTCGCGAATCCGCACCGCGCCGTAGACTGGGCACCTGCGCGGCCGAATCCTTGGTAAGAACTCTCATACTAGCTTCGGGATACCTCCAATTTTGTTTTGCCCCAGTTGCGGGCTAGCTTCGCGCTCGGGAAGGTAGCTGGGCTGGTCGCGGCAATGGTGCTGGGGCGGGGCGAGCTCACCGCCGGTACGGATTTGGGGGGGGGGGCGATCTCGCGCACAGAGGTGACGTGTGGGCCGTTGATGCGTTGCGCGACGACCGAGATTAGAAGATCACGTACCCATTCGCGCGGTTGATCTGGCGCCGTTGATCCGCGATCCTGCGGATCATGTTAGAACTGGCTTCATTAAATCTGGGTCGTACGTTAAGAATCCGAGGGTGTCTGGTGAGAGTGGGAATTTAAAATGGTTTGATCTAATCGTGGTCGTTCGCAGTCGATCGGACGGCCAGAATTGACCTATACCCCCTTCGCGGGTACTTTTGTTAAAGAGCCCCCGGGGAATGCGGTAATCAACCCGCCGTCCTGTGGAACTGTGCTCTGTGTCTCGGTAAACTTGCGCAAAGACCCCTGCGTTTTCTGATAATCGAGGCCCAGTCCAGAGGATTAGAAAATCAGAGAAATTAATTTAGAAATAGATTTTTTAGTATTAAATTAATTGCAGAAATTTGTTTAATTCATAGAAAATGCATATGAGCTCCAAATTACTCCATTCCAGTTCCTAAAATTTTGTAACATTATTGTCTATCACTTAGAGTCTCTGTTTTGGCATAAAAACAGTAAGAACATTAATTTAACATCTAATCCTATTTTAATCACATTAAATCTTAGAAAATTCATAATTTGAATTCTATAACCCCAAATTTAGTGATTCCAATTCCTATGATCTCATTTTAATGTGTAGATTTTTACTGTATATTTTATTTTTATGTTTGATGTGATGTTAATTTGTGCTATACTATGTATGTATTGTGTTGATGCGAGTAGACGAGCAAGCCACTGTGGAAACTGAGGTTCAGCAAGTAGAAGTAGCTGAGCAGGAGCTCATTGAAGGCAAGTTGTGCCCTTGATCACTTACTTTTCCCAGCCATGTTCTTATTAATTTTAATGATCTACATAGGTTAATTTTGATGGGAGCCTTTATGTTACCCCAGTTTTGATTACCTCTATACCTTGTTCACCCCTGAAATACTTTTGGGTAGTACTTGCTATTGCTTTATGTGGATTGGGTATGGAGATACACTATTCATGATTATTTTGTTATTATCTTGTTATTATTACTGTTCATGTTAAGATCATTAAATTAATGGGAACATGGAGCGACCACCCGGGAAAACAGTGCTACCACAAGGGTTTAATGGGACGCCCTTGGCTGATTAACTAGGAAAGCTAGTGGAGGGCTACCTTACCCGAAAGGGGCAAGGGCAGTAGGGGAGTGGTCAGTGTAGGGAGGTCCTTGTTTGATTTTGCTGCGATGGCGGTCAGGCAAGAACCCTGCACTGGAGCTTCCTATAAACTGTAGCGGGTAGTCTGAAGCTAGTGGAACTTTGTAAAGGCCTCGTAGTGTTACCCTGCCTCGCTTCCTTGGTAGAGGTGTATGAGATTCATGACCCCTTGGCAGATGGGTAACACTGCTTGTGGGTAAAGATGCGCAACCTCTGCAGAGTGTAAAACTAGTATACTAGCCGTGCTCACGGTCATGAGCGGCTCGGACCCTCACATGATTAATTTATGGAACTTAAACTTAATCTGTCATTTCATTGCATTTGGGATTATTTTACTATTACTTTTATTTATTAATACTATGGATTGGTATTTACTTACACTTAGTAATTGCTAATAAAATTTTGACCAACTTATAAAAGCAATGCTCAGCCTCAGTCTTTATTTCATTGATCAGCCTTACACTTCATGAACTCTCACCTTTGGTGAGTTCATGCCACATTATTACCCACGACTTGTTGAGCTATGAATGTATGTGAGCTCACTCTTGCTGTCTCTCACCCCCCCACAGGAGAATAATAGGTGGTCGAAGAGGAGCTGCCTAACACTGAGGCATTCGACTTGATCTAGGTGGCGTTTCTCAGTTGACATTGGCGCCATCGATCCTTAGTTCGTTTTACATTTATTCCTTTATTTTGTAATAAGTCTTCCGCTATGTAATAATTACTCTGATGTTATGTGACCTTTATCTCTATACACTCTGTTATTATATATGTTGTCTTCTTGGCGCATGTATGAAATGCACCCGGCTTTGTCCTTTAAAACCGGGTGTTACAATCAAAGAGGTATCCCATCCCGAATGGCTTGCCAACCCTGTGCTTGTGAGAAAGAAGGGGGAAATGGCGGATGTGTGTAGACTACACTGGTCTGAACAAAGCATGTCCGAAGGTTCCGTACCCTCTGCCTCGCATCGAGCAGATCGTGGATTCCACTGCTGGGTGCGAAACCCTGTCTTTCCTCGATGCCTACTTAGGGTATCACCAAACCAGGATGAAAGAGTCCGACCAGCTCGCGACTTCTTTCATCACACCCTTCGGCATATACAGCTATGTCACCATGCCGTTCGGCTTGAGGAATGCGGGCGCGACGTACCAGCGGTGCATGAACCATGTGTTCGGCGAGCACATTGGCCGCACGGTCGAGGCCTACGTCGATGACATCGTAGTCAAGACGAGGAAAGCCTCCGGCCTCCTTTCCGACCTTGAAGTGACATTCCGATGTCTCAAGGCGAAGGGTGTCAAGCTCAATCCCGAAAAGCGTGTCTTCGGAGTGCCCCGAGGCACGCTCTTGGGGTTCATCGTCTCCGAAAGGGGCATCAAAGCCAACCCGGAGAAGATCGCAGCCGTCACCAGCATGGGGCCCATCGCGGACTTGAAAGGCGTACAGAGAGTTATGGGATGTCTTGCGGCCCTCAGCCTTTTCATCCCGCACCTCGGCAAAGGGGGCCTGCCTCTGCACCGCCTCGGGGCAAATAACGTTTCCCCCGGAAGCCTGCTCCTGAGACCTGCATCAACCCTCCATCAAAATCGACGACACGCCCGAGCCCGAGGCACCCTCGGCCCAGTCCAAGGCACCCTCGGCTCGGCCCGAGGCGACCTCGGCCCCCGAGGGCGAGACGCTGCGCGTCGAGGAGGAGCGAAGCGGGGTCACGCCTAATCAAAGCTGGCAGACCCTGTACCTGCAATATCTCCACCGAGGAGAGCTACCCCTCGACCGAGCCAGAGCTCGGCGGTTGGCGCGGTGCGCCAAGTCGTTCGTCTTGCTGGGGGATGGGAAGGAGCTCCACCACCGCACCCCGGGCCCTTGTCGGAGACACCCGGGGGCTACGCGCTCCCCTGGGAAGGGCCGCTTGTAATCGCCAAAGTTCTGAAGCCCGGAACATACAAGCTGGCCAACAGTCAAGGCGAGGTCTACAGCAACACTTCGAACATCTAACAGCTACGTCGCCTCTACCCTTAAGATGCTTTCAAGTTGTTCGCTCACCTTCCCCTCACGCAAGTTTTAGTCATCAAGGAAGGGTCAGCCTTGCCTCTTCAGAGCCCGACCCTCCCTCGGGGGCTAAAAAGGGGGAAACCCCTCTGCGTCAAATGTTTCAATCGAAAAGGCTTTGATGTTCCCTCGGCTATGTCGGAAGCAGGACCCCAAGGAGCGAATGCGGGTGCATGTAAGTGGCAAGGTTGACTGAGCCGAGGGACTCCTACGCCTCTGGGTTACGGACACCTCACTCGTCACCCACCATGAAAAGTGACCCCTACTTGGGGAAGCCACCCTGCTACTGACAGGCGGGGCCGGACACGCAAAGTGAAAGGGAAAGGAGCGCGACTTCATGCAACGATGATAAAGTGTTCAGGCCTCAGCGGCCGCAGAAAGACACACGTGCATCCAACAGAAACTGTTCCAACAGAATTAGGCGTCGCCACAGGAAGGAGCCGCGCCGTCGGCTTCGTCCCCACCCTCGGCAAAGTCCGTCCCGGCTTCGGACGACGGCGCAGGCGGAAGGATCTCTGCTTCGAAGGTGGTCGCCAGCACCGCGCTCGGACCCGCGGCGACCGCATCGAGCCTCCGGACTTATGCCAGGGCGGCTTCATCTTCGTCAGGAAGGCAATACCCCTCGCTGACCCGCTCCAGGTCCACGACGTAGTGGGAAGCGAGCACGGCGAAGGCCCGCCTGACGCCGTGGTGTAGCGCCTCGCGGAGTCTGCCGCGCACATGATCGCCCAAGGCCTGCATGCGACTTTCAGGGGAGCTTCCTGAGGGAACGTCACCGGAGCCAAGGACCCGGCAGAAGTCCGAGACAGCCTCGGACATGGCCACGAGGTCGGCCTCCCTCTGCTTGGCCGCCCCGGCCAGCGCCTCAGCAAGCGCCTTGGCGGACTCATCAAGGGCAGACTCGAGTTCTGCGAACGGCCAGAACGAAAGATCTCAAACACAAGCGAAGGAAACAAGCTGACACGAAAACTGAAAGTGGCCAAGGCGTACCTCCGGCTCGGGCACGCTGCTTCGAGGCTGCGACCTGGGCTACGGCTAGGTCGGCTGCAAGGGCTCTAACCCGGCTTTCGGCCTCGGCAGCCCGGCCCCGAGATTGGTCCCGCTCATCGACGATCCGGTTGAACTCCGACCGCTGTCGTTGCACTTCTGCGCGCGCCGCTGCCGCCTCCGCGCGTGCCGCTGCCGCCTCGGCTCTCAGATCGGTGCAGAGCAACCGAAGGTCCGCCGCCTCGGCGCCCTGTTGAGAGAGGCGCGCATTAGCCCCGGCGAGCGAGGTCCTCAGGGATCGCAGTGAGCCCCAGACGTCGACCTCGTGGCGGATGAACGACGACTTGGCGGCGCTTAGATCCGTCAGATCCTGAGGAAAGGAAGCAGGGCGTTACGAAAGACGCCTTGGCCACAAAAAAGAAAAGGTATGCCTGAAGCCGTTACCTGGAGGATTTTGGGGACGTCCCTGCAGAAAACCTCCAGCGACGACCGGAGCGACCCCACCGTTGCTTCGGCACACTCGCGGAGCTCGTCCCAGGACTGCTCCTCCCGCTCATCGTCGAGAACGAAGAAGGGATCCGAGGCCTCGCGGGTCCGGAACCGGAGCAACTGGCGCCGACCCTCGGAGCCCCGCCGCACAGCGACAAGGCTGCCGCCCGGCGGGACGGATCGCATCTCCACGCCCCCCTCCTCCGAGGCACCAAGCGCCGGCGCCTTGGCCATCTCACCGTCGGCAGCGACAGGTCGCTCCCCGACTGTGATGGCAGCGGCTTCAGTAGCAGCAGGTGCCGGCACCGCCGGCACGTCTGGCGGGGCCTGGGCCACGTCCGCGTCAGCCACCTCCCCTAGCACGATGGCCGCCTTGGCAGAAGAGCCAGCCTCGGGAACTCGTTCCACGGCGACTGGTGCCGCCTGAGCCCCCTGCTGTGGAGCGCCTTGCGAGAAGGTCAGCTGAACAGCGAGGCCCGGAGCGGCGCTGGTTGTGGAAACCAACGCCGTCTTAAGGGCTTTTCGGGGAGCCAGATCGGTCAGGCCATGGCTCCGCTTGCTGAGGAGAAAAGAAAAATCACGGTCGGGACATGCGAATGAGAAGCCGGGACGAAGACGCTCCAAGATACTTACCCGCTCCGGGCCATGATCAACCGTGCCTGATGGGAGGTCTCCCGGATCTCGACCCCCGAAGCCGCCGCCGAGGTTCGCTTCGCCGACTGCGTCGGCACCACCCTTGCTTTGGGCGCTTCAGATGCCCGGGAGGCGAGCTGCCTAGGCACCACCATGGCGACCTGAGGGTCGCTCTCCTGTGTTGCCGGTGTGGGCGACGGCTCTCGGGGAACAGACGCCTCGGCCTGGCTCCCCGGGGTCGCCTCAACTCCCCCAGCCGAGGGGTTAGGTACCCTCTCGGTCTGCCCCCGCTCCTCGGGCCGGGACCTCGACGTCCCAACTCTGGGGACTGACTGCATCAGCCCACTCGGGGGCTGGCCTGACGGCTCCTGGCCTAACCTCAAGCCAGGGCTGAAGCCGAGGCGGGCAGCCATGTCGTCTTCCTCGTCATCATCTTCATCATCGTCGTCGTCATCAGGCGTTTCCGGCGACGGCTCCCTCGGGAGCCCCTCCCTCTCCTGCCGACGACGGAGCTTTTCCAAGGCGTCCCGAGCCCGCATCCGCTCGCGGGCCCGGGTCTTCTCCGTGTCCTTCTTTTTCTTCTTCTCCTCCGCGGCAACCCGCCGCGCTGCTCGGTCCACCGCATCCTGCGGTACCCGTGGCAGGGAAGGCTTGTGCCGCCCCACCTCCTGAGGACGGATGGAAATCCCGACCGTAAGAACCAGGGACAACCCGATGCAAGAGGGAGGAAGGAGCGGACACTCACCAGAGTCACGCACCCTTGGTCAGGGCGCATCAAAGGCTGGGAGAAGGCGCTGAGGTCCGGTTTCCCCAACGCGACGGCCACCCGCCCGTGGAGAACATCGAAGGGAAGAGGGTCCGAGGACATCCGTGAGCCCTCCAAGTCAGCCTCTGGTGTCATCTCCCAGAGCGGCAACCGTCGCTCCGCCAAGGGAAGCACCCTCTGGCGGTGGATGGCGGCAATCACTCCCGCGGCGGTGAGTCCCCCTTTCCGCAACGCCTCCAAAGCCTTGAGAAGGGGTTCGAGGTTCTTCTGTCTTTCGTGCGGGGTCCCGTGGCGCCAAGCATCGGCGGCGACGGTGACTACCCGCTGGGAAAACGGCGGGAGCAACTCGCCGTCATTCCGGAGGTAGAACCACCGGCGCTGCCACCCTTTGTTCGAGGACGCAAGGGTGGCAGGAATGTACAGCGAGGCCCGCGACTGCCTCAGCTGAAGGATGCAGCCGCCGGCCCGCACTGCCGCGCGGACCTTTCTCTCCCCCGTTGGCGAAGCGAAAAGCTCCGCGAAAAAGAGATGAGTCCACAAGTCCCAGTGGGGGGCGATCCCCAAGTACCCCTCGCACACCGCTACGAAGATGGCAGCCTGCGAGATGGAGTTGGGGCTAAGGTTGTGCAACCCCACCCCGTAGTGGTGCAGGATCGCCCGCATAAAGCGGCTCGCCGGCACACCAAATCCCCGCTCGTGGAAGGAGACGAAGCTCACGATGTACCCCGGCGGTGGGGACGGAGCGGCTCCGCTCACGGGGGGAATCCATTCCGGCCGCCTCTCATCAGTGAGAGGGCGAAGCAAACCCTTAGCAACAAGATCCTCCAGATCGCCCGCCGTCACTGTGGAGAAAGGCCATGGGTCGCGCGGCGAGATGGTGGTCACCCGGTCGGCCATCACCGAGCAGAAGGGGTGGCGGCGCGAAGGACAGGGTGGGCGGTTTCCTTTTCTCTGGCTAAGTCTCTTGGGTTGCGAAAACCTAAGAGGGAAGTAGGAAGCGGAGCAAAGAACCATCGCCAGACCCTCCCTCGAGTATATAAAGGCCAAGACGAGACCGGTTCAACGTTCCGCCCGGACCGGCCGCGGGATTCAAAAACACGAAGCGAAACGGTCGTTCCTCGAACGGCTCGCGCACGCGCAACGGCTGCCCAGCGAACCACTCGCCCCGTCGCATTAACTCCGCGGCGGGACAGGCGGCGCCTCTGGCAGGAGAAACGAGCGACGCTTCGCCTTCGCCACAATAACCGCGTCAAAAAAGGTACGCCGCGTCGTTCGATTTCGTATCCTTTTCCTTTTTTCCTCTTTCTCTCTCTTGCAACAGGGACCGGGAAAGGGGGATACCCCGAAAGGGATCCTTCCCTGTGAAGGAACCAGGCTCCGAACCTCCCTACTGATCAGAGGTTCGAAGGCTGGCCCCTCGGAAGGGTTCAACAGCCGCCTCAGAGCACGTGGGCTCCACACCCACTACTGGTCAGGGGTTCAAAGGCCGGCCCCTCGGAAGGGTTCAAAGGCCGCCTCAGGCTACTCGGGCTCCGCGCCCACTACTGATCAGGGGTTCGAAGGCTGGCCCCCGAAGGGTTCACAACCGCCTCAGACACAGAGCGAGGGATGACCATGGGTACGTTCGATACATAACCAAGGCTCGGGCTACGCTCCCGAGGTACCCTAGGACATTTCCGAGACCAGCGGGAACGATCTTGTAATGGAATCCCATCAGAGGGAGGCATCGAGCCCTCGGACCCCGTCACCAGGGGACCGGGTCCGGCAGATCACCCGCAGGTACTTTTGGGCGTGCCTCTGGGCCCCTAGCCGACCCCTAACGAATGGGGCATGGACGTCCGCTCGGATCACCCGCCTGCAGCTCACCGGAGACACCATGTTCGGCGCCCACCGAGGGTAACATGGCGCTCTCCCCCCTCCTCCTTGCGGAAAGGCGACGCAGGGGCGAATGTAAAAAAAGTCGAGTCTGTCCCTGATCGCCCTCTCGCCCTGTGCAGAGGCTCGGGGGCTGCTCTCGTAAACCCGGCTCCGGCCAAACCGTTGACAGCGTCAACATACCAGCCCGAGAACTTGGGACCCGACCGTACACCCGGGCTACAGCCAGCTCGCATGAGGGAACGACCAGACCAGCCGAAGCATTGCGCGAGGCGTTAAGACCTCGGAGGAGTCAAACCACTCCTCCGAGGCCTCGGGGGCTACACCCGACGGGTGCGCTCGCGCGCACCCACCGGAACAAAACGCAACCGAGAAAGGCTGGTCCCCTTGCAAAAAAGTGCGACGAAAGCCTCCAAGCGAGTGCTAACACTCCCTTCGAGGCTCGGGGGCTACTGTCGGGGACCATAATTAGGGGTACCCTCAAGGCTCCTAATTCTCAGCTGGTAACCCCCATCAGCACAAAGCTGCAAAGGCCTGATGGGTGCGATCAAGTCAGGGATCAGTCCGTTCGAGGGACTCGATCACGCCTCGCCCGAGCCTAGCCTCGGACAAGGGCAGCCGACCCCGGAGGATCTCCGCCTCGCCCGAGGCCCCCCTCCAGCGGCGAACACGTTCCCGGCTCGCCCGAGGCCCTGTCTTCACCGAGAAGCAACCCCGACCAAATCGCAGGAGCATTTAATGCAAAGGTGGCCTGACACCTTTATCCTGACGCGCGCCCCTTAGCTGACAGAGCCGAAGTGACCGCCGTCACTTCGCCGCTCCACTGATCGGTCTGTCAGAAAGACAGCGCCGCCTGCGCCCCTCCGACTGCGGTGCCACTTGACAGAGTGAGGCTGACAGGCAGTCAGGCCCGGCCGCGCACCATAGGAAACTCCGCTCCGCCCGACCCAGGGCTCGGACTCGGGCTAAGCCCCGGAAGACGGCGAACTCCGCTCCGCCCGACCCAGGGCTCGGACTCGGGCAAAGCCCCAAAAGACGGCGAACTCCGCTCCGCCCGACCCAGGGCTCGGACTCGGGCTAAGCCCCGGAAGGCGGCGAACTCCGCTCCGCCCGACCCAGGGCTCGGACTCGGGCAAAGCCCCGGAAGACGGTGAACTCTGTTCCGCCCGACCCAGGGCTCAGACTTGGGCTAAGCCCCGGAAGACGACGAACTCCGCCTCGCCCGACCTAGGGGCTCGGACTCGGCCTCGGCCACGGAAGACGGACTCGACCTCGACCTCGGAGGAGCCTCCACATCGCCCGACCTAGGGCGCGGACCGGCCACGTCAACAGAAGGCGCCATCATTACCCTACTCCAAGCTGACTTAGGCTACGGGGGACAAGACCGACGTCCCATCTGGCTCGCTCTACCAGATAGGCGATGATGGCGCCCCGCACGCTCCCTAACGATGGCGGCTCTCGGCCCCCTTACGGAAGCAAGAGGACGTCAGCAAGGACTCGACGGCCCTGACAGCTGTCCCTCCGCCAGGCTCCAGCACTACTCCGACGGCCACAACATCACACAAACCGGGTGCCAAGATCTCTCCGGCCGCCACGATGGCGTGTACTTAGGGTGCTAGCTCTCCTCCGCTAGACACGTAGCACTCTGCTACACCCCCCATTGTACACCTGGACCCTCTCCTTACACCTATAAAAGGAAGGGCCAGGGCCCTCTTAGAGAGGGTTGGCCGCTCGGGGATGAGGACGAGACGGGCGCTCGCATAAGGCCGCTCGCTCCTTCCCCCGTGTGGACGCTTGTAACCCCCTACTGCAAGCGCACCCGACCTGGGTGCGGGACGAACACGAAGGCCGCGGGATTTCCACCTCTCTCTCGCCCATCTCCGACCACCTCGCTTTCCCCCCTTCGCGCTCGGCCTCGCGTCGACCCATCTGGGCTGGGGCACGCAGCGACACTTCACTCGTCGGCTCAGGGACCCCCCGGTCTTGAAACGCCGACAGTGATGTAAGCAGTTAGTACTGCACTAGTCATGTGGACCGAATGGTCATGGGACATGTCCCTTCGCACGTTCTCCACTTTCGCACGTCTTCGCATGTGCCTTTTCACTTGTATATATATGAGAATGCAATAAAGAAAGTGCTCTCGGTTCTCACTTTTACTTTCACCGGTTTTACTTTCTCACACGTTATCAGCACTTGCTTTTACAAAAGAGAGCAAAGGCCAAAACAAGAACAGCGAAGGCAAGAAGTTCTTCATCAAAAGGAAAAAATAGTCGGGTACGCAATGATCTACAAAGATCTTTCTGTTGCCCTTCTTACCTTCATCCTTCGGTTTTTGAACGGTGGCCATCGTCGCCGGCGAGGCGCTGACCTCGTCGCACGTCAACTTCTACGTGCTGCGCATCGACATGGTCGCCGCCATGCCAAGAAGCGCAACAAGAAGGACGCCCGGGCCACACTTGACCCTGAGCGCGTCCGCCGGACTGGTGGTGATCCTGGCGCTGGTCCTAGCAACGCCGCGGCACCTACTGCACCGCCGCAGCAACCGCCAGCGCCACGTCAAGACCGATGGGTGCGCCCTCCATCGCCTT
The DNA here is from genome assembly GCA_029449295.1 of Zea luxurians. Taxonomy (NCBI): domain Eukaryota; kingdom Viridiplantae; phylum Streptophyta; class Magnoliopsida; order Poales; family Poaceae; genus Zea; species Zea luxurians. The sequence goes on along the minus strand of JAOPSE010000103.1, from coordinate 5,382,084 downwards.
CGCCGGAACGTGTCGCAGAGCGGCTGCGCGAGTCCGAGACCCAGCAGCCTCTCCGTCCGATGCGGTACTGCCCCCTCCATGGATGGGGGCTGTGTCTTGCTCGCCAACCGCGGGCTCCTCCAGCGGATGCAGACACCTCCGCCCCCACTGTTCGATCGAGTGGTCTGCTCATCGAAGTCGCCTCTCCAGCGCGCCCTCGTGCCCGGACACGGCTGACTGCGCGGAAGTCAACCGGCCCTCGCGGTCGCCCCATCGGCCAGATCGCCTCCACGTCCACTGCGACCATTGCCATCGACGCCACATCTTCCTCCTCCGACGATGAGAGGATCGCCTTAGTCCTCGGCGACGGGGTGCAGCAGCGACTGCCTACTCCGACTCCCGACGACGGCACATCCGGAACGGTCTCACCGCCGACGCTCTTGAGCCCGAGCGGCAACAGGGTGGTTTGTCGGCTGGCGCACCACCTTTCTCCACGGCCACACGCGCCGGGGTCGTGGTCTGCGACAGCAAGACCGTTCGACGATGATGACGTCCGTGAGCGTTCGCGCTCACCGCCTCGTCGTCTTCTCTGAAGAGTGCACGAGCCCGGCCTCGGCAGGGCCCGCGGCTGCTCGCGGACTCCGCAGCCCACGGCGCGGCTACTCGCCCGCCCTGCGCGGCTGCTTGCAAGGCGCGGCCTCTGCTCGCTAGGAGCGGCGCGGGCTTGCCCCTGACGGCTCGCCCCCTGCAGAACCGCGGCGAGGCTGCTCGCCCACTCCGCGCGGCACGGGCTCGCCCGGCCTCGGGAGCGCACGGCACGGTGGCTCGCCTGCCCCGGCAGCACGCGGCCCCGGCGCGGCAACACGCGGCCACCGGTGCGGCGGCTCGCCCGGCGCCGCAGCACCCGGCTCGGCGTGGCGGCTCGCCCGGCCTCGGGAGCGCGCAGCGCGGTGGCTCGCCTGCCCCGGTAGCACGCGGCCCCAGCGCGGCAGCACCCGGCCCGGCGTGGCGGCTCGCCCGCCCCGCCTGCACGCGGCGCGGCGCGGCGGCTCGACGCCCCGGCTGCACGCGGCGCTGCGCGGCTGCTCGCCCGCCTCCGTCGACCGCGGCTGCGTGGATTCTCTGCGCCTGCGCCCGACGAGGACGGCGCGGCCCATGCCCCTGGCGGCTTGCACTGGCAGCGACGGCTTGCACGGGCAGTTAGGGTTTTGAAAACCCTAACTGCCATCCTTTAAAGAGGCCACACACCCCCATAGAAGGGCCGGTCTGCTTACCCATGTCGTAGGACCAGTTTGCCATTTTATTATTTTAGCTATTCTAGTTTCCTAAATTTTAGAAATTTTTAGATTGCTTCCGTTACAGATGTTTAGGAATTAAGACTCAGTTCTTAAACCTCTTATCAGCAGCTTGCGTTAGGAATTTTTCCAAAGTTTTAGTACTTGGAAATGGTGTCAATAAATATTTTTTTAAATGTGATATTTATTGCCATGTGTTCTATTCTGCATTCCTTAAAATGCAAACTCAAAAAAAATATATTCATCTAAATTTAACCAAAAAGGTTTAATACGAGCAGAATTAATTTTGATAGAACATATAGAATAATTAATATTCATCTCAATTAAGTTATTCAAAACTTAATACGAGCAAGAATATTTATTTATTAAATTCCATACACAAGTCATGCTACTCATATATTCATCTTATTAAGTTACTACAAGTACTTAATTTCATTTGAATATTTTATTTACTACATAATGAAATTTTCGATCTCTTGCATCGCTTTGCAATTGAGACCTTAAATTATCATTCATTTATGTAATATCGCATTATATTGCATATTTTTCATCTCAATTGTATTTTTCTATTAAATCCAATACGAGCAAGAATACATGTATGTTGTGAACAACACACATATTACAACACACCCATGATGATTTCTTAACGAAATTCTCTAGTTGCTTGTGTAGGATCATGGCCCGCAAGTTCGAAGAACTTGCTCTTGATGGTCACAACTATCCTACCTGGGCGTTGGATATCAAGATCAGCTTAGCCTCAAAGAATATTCTGAGTGCATTACTCCCTCCCAATGAGAGGGTTGACCCACTACATGATGCTTATAAGTACAATGCTTTGTACATTATAAGACATCACCTCCATCCAGATCTGAAAGCAGAATATATGATGGAAGAAGAGCCAAATGTATTATGGTTATCTCTTAAAAACAGATATGAGCAGCAAAAGGCTGTAATCTTACCAGAGGCGAATCATGAATGGACCCATATTCGTCTGCAAGACTATAAGTCTATTGGTGATTACAACCATGCTGTTCATAAGATCTGTGCTCGCTTGCGTTTCTGCGGCAAGGAACCATCAGATGCGGATAAGATTGAAAAAACACTTCAAACTATGATCCCATCTGATAGGGTCCTGCAGCATCAGTACCGTGCTCGCAATTATCAGACTTACTCTGAACTCATACATGATTTACTTCAGGCAGAAAATCATAAGCAACGTCGTGTTGGAGCTGCTCCTATGCCTGAAATACATCATGCTATGAAGAATGAAAAGAAAGGGGATGGCCCCAAAAGCCATCCCAAGAAGTCTGATAATTCAAAGAAGCGCAAACGCAACAAGCGTCCGGATAAACAAAATACAAAGGCTCCGAGGAAAGACACCCCCACTTCCAAGCAAGAGAAGTGTAAGAAGTGTGGATGCTTCAACCATCCTACTAAGAAGTGTCGCATTCCTCGTCATTTAGTGGAACTGTACCAGCAATCTCTTAAGGGCAAAAATGCTGAAGGACAGGGATATGAAGCTCACTTCACTACCCCACCTAACTTGAAGGATGGAGCTGGTTGCTCAAGCATGGCTACAATGGAACCAAGCACGACCAATCCTCCGCTTCTGACCGACACCGATTACATGGACTTGGACAATGCCATCATCGAATATGCCTCGAATGATGTGTATGGAGACCTCAACTAGGATCCTTATGCTCCAACAGATATCATCTATCTGTAGTCTATGAGTGTGTGCAACATATGTGTTGTAATAAGTACCTAGATATTGGTATTTGTGTGTATACTCCATACTCTACTGTATAATTATGTATGTACTTATATGTATAATTAATTGAGTTCTTGCAATTCTTGATTATATAGATTATGCGGAAGTCAATCCAATGGAGGAAGAATTATGCCTTGTAGACAGTGGTACCACCAACTCTATTCTTCGGGAAACAAAATATTTCCAAACTCTCACAAAGAGGTCAGGAAATGTTTTGACAATCGCTGGGCGTGATGCGAAAATAGTTGGCTCTGGAAGAGCGACTATTACGCTCCCTATGGGTACACAAGTCACTATCGAGGATGCTTTATTGTATCCCGATTCAACTCGTACCCTTTTGAGTTTTCGAGATATTCGGAAAAGTGGTTTACATATTTCTACTCATACAGAAAATAATGAGGAATTTCTCCTCATTTCCAAACCTTCTGAATATGGCGCTAACATTCTGGAAAGAATACCTTCACTTCCATCCGGATTGTACTACACATACATAAAACCATTACCTCATGTTACGTACAAAGTGATTTTTTAGAATGTAGATTCATTCAAGACCTGGCATGCACGTCTTGGTCACCCTGGAATAGGTATGATGCAGAAAATCATAGGTAATTGCATCGGTCATGATTTAAAGTCTGCCAAATTCCCTAAACCATCTGATTTTATATGTACATCATGTGCAACGGGAAAGCTAATCTTAAGACCATCTCCTCTTAAGATTCATGCTGAACCACTCAAGTTCCTTGAACGAATTCAAGGTGACATTTGTGGACCCATACAACCATTATCTGGACCGTTCAGATACTTCATGGTATTAATTGACGCATCTACACGATGGTCACACGTGTGCCTTCTCTCTACACGTAACCATGCTTTTGCTAAAATCATGACACAAGTCATTCGATTGAAAGCACATTATCCTGAACATCAAATCCAGAAAATCCGCCTAGATAATGCGACTGAATTCTCTTCTAGAGCATTCAATGATTATTGTATGGCCCAAGGAATACACATTGAACATTCTGTGCCTTGTGTACATACTCAAAATGATTTAGCTGAATCTCTTATTAAGAGGATCAAACTTATCGCAAGACCTTTACTTCATGAATGCAATTTACCTACATCCTGTTGGGGTCATGCAGTTTTACACGCTGCTGATCTTATTCAACTTCGTCCAACTGCATATCATACAACATCTCCGTTGCACCTGGTACGAGGAAATCCTCCAAATATATCCCACCTGCGGAAATTTGGATGTGTGGTCTACACCCCTGTATCACCGCCTCAGCGAACAGCTATGGGACCTCATAGGAAATTGGGCATCTATGTGGGATATCAATCCCCATCGATCATCAAATACCTAGAGCCCCTTACAGGGGATTTGTACACAGCTCGTTTCGCTGATTGCATCTTTAACGAGGACCATTTCCCAGCATTAGGGGGAGAATTCAAGTATCCTAATGAATGCCAGGAAATCAATTGGGATGACAAATCCATCCTGTCCTCAGATCCTCGAACCCAGGAATCTGAACTTCAAGTTCAGAAAATTATAGAATTGCAACACTTTGCTAATAATCTGCCTGATGCATTTACTGACTATAATGGTGTCACAAAATCCTTGAATCCTGCTGTCAATGCGCCCAGTCGAGTGGAGGTACCACGAAAAACCATTCAACCATCTTCTCAACCGAAGAGGGTGAGGGCTGCTAAGCAGGATAATGCTTCTACTAAGCGTCAAAGGAAAGAGAGGAACATTCGACCCTCCAAATCAGTAAACGAAAGTCAACCACCAGTTGATGGACACCAAGTGGATACTGTACATCCACAAACCAGCACTCATGTGCACAATTCAGATGTTGCTGGTACATCAGAACACCCCATATCTACTCTTCCTGTAAATCAAGAAGACTTTCATGGGGTACAAGAGATTTCCATTAATTATACTAGTTCTGGAGAATTGTATGATCGTAAAACTACGGTCATCAATTCATGTTTCTCATCAATCATAGCTGGTAACCTTCTATCTGACCCAGACCCTAAATCCATGGCAGAGTGTCAACAACGCTCGGACTGGATCAAATGGAAGGAAGCAATTAACTCTGAATTATCCTCACTAGCAAAAAGAAAGGTATTCACCTCTGTGATACCTACACCTCCCAGAATCCATCCTATTGGATTCAAATGGGTTTTCACCCGAAAACAGAATGAGAACAATGAGGTTGTGAGATATAAAGCGAGATTAGTTGCTCAAGGGTTTACCCAGAGACCAGGAATTGATTACAATGAGACATATTCTCCTGTTATGAATGGAATAACCTTCTAGTATTTAATTTCATTGGCAGTACAAAAATGTCTACTTCTACAGTTGATGGACGTCGTGACCGCATATCTTTATGGGTCACTAGATTCGGACATATACATGAAAGTTCCTGATGGAATACCTGTACCGAATAATGGAAAAAATCGTAACATGTTTTGTGTCAAACTCACCAAATCTCTATATGGCTTAAAACAGTCAGGGAGAATGTGGTACAACCGACTAAAGGAATTCCTTATGAATAAGGGTTATTCTAACAGTGATGATTGCCCATGTGTCTTTATAAAGAAATCTTCTACAGGTTTCTGCATCATATCAGTATATGTGGATGACTTGAACATCATCGTCCATAAACGTGATATTGATGAGGCACGCAATCTTTTAAAGACGGAATTTGAGATGAAGGATTTGGGTAAAACCAAATTTTGCTTGGGTTTGCAACTTGAGCACCTTCCCACGGGCATTGTCATTCATCAGTCTGCTTATGCGCAGAAAGTATTCAGTAAATTCAATATGGATAAAGCATATCCGTCTAAGACTCATATGATCGTCCGTACCCTAAAAGGGATAAGGATCCTTTTCGACCACAAGACGAAGGAGAAGAAACTTTGGGTCCTGAGTACCCATATCTTAGTGCAATTGGAGCACTCATGTATCTAGCAAACAATACAAGACCCGATATTGCTTTTGCGGTAAATTTACTTGCTAGATATAGTGCATCCCCTACCAAACGCCATTGGACTGGAATAAAAAATATTCTTTGATACCTCCATGGCACGACAGATCTCGGTCTATTCTACGGAAGAAATCAAGATCCTAGCCTCGTAGGGTACACAGATGCTGGTTATCTTTCAGACCCCCACAATGGAAGGTCTCAAACTGGGTTTGTATTTCTGAATGGTGGAACTGCTATTTCTTGGAAGTCATCCAAGCAAACTCTAGTAACAACATCCACTAATCATTCAGAGATTATTGCCTTGTATGAAGCCTCACGTGAATGTGTCTGGCTTCGAAGGGTGATTAATCACATTCAATCATCATGTGGGATTCATCCCATTGAATCACCCACCATTATCTATGAAGATAATGCAGCTTGTGTTGCTCAGATGCAACAAGGTTATATCAAGAGCAATGTTACCAAACATATCTCCCCCAAGTTATTCTATCCTCATCAACTTCAACAGAGTGGTGAGCTTAAGGTCATGCAAACTAAGTCTTGTGACAACCTCGCAGACTTATTCACTAAGTCGCTACCTTATTCCACATTTCGGATATGTGTTAAGGGTATTGGTATGCGTCGACTTAGAGATTTGCTTGCATCAGGGGGAGTATCTCTTTGATCAACCTAATACTAGCATCACATTGTACTCTTTTTCCTATATGAGTTTTACTATCATGTTTTCTCATGTTAGGTTTTTAATGAGGCAATGTCAACTCAAGCATATGTCAGTCTCTTGATTTTTCCCATCAGGGTTTTTCGATAGAGACACCAAAGACATATCATATACTGTTGATCTTTCTCCAAATTTTTCCCACTGGGTTTTTCTGGAGTTTACACAGTATACTATTGCAAACATTCTCTTTGCTTACAGGTTTTAAAGGGAGAATATACATGATGGACAACTGCTTAAGGGGGAGTGTTACGTGATGTAAGCAGTTAGTACTGCACTAGTCATGTGGACCGAATGGTCATGGGACATGTCCCTTCGCACGTTCTCCACTTTCACACGTCTTTGCATGTGCCTTTTCACTTGTATATATATGAGAATGCAATAAAGAAAGTGCTCTCAGTTCTCACTTTTACTTTCACCAGTTTTACTTTCTCACACACCCCATACCACTTAATCCACTCTAATCCGAGATTTACCCAAACAAATCCTAAGGCTTGTTCGATTACGCTAATACAGAAGCGCAACACTAGTTGAGCGAGGCATGAAGAGCACCAAGTGGTTTGGATGAATAAAGTGCTAGAACTAGGGTATGAGCACTTCACGTTGGAGTGGGATATATAGGATATGTTTGGTTGCCTGGCCCAGTGCACAGTCAGGTCCATTTGAAACAGGCACACAATGTTTGGGATCCTAGCCCAGCGCACGGGCCTGGCTGAGGCGAGCCACATCCGAATTCGTAGCCACGCCCAATTAAAACGCACGGATCCTCCTTCGCTCATCAGCCTGGTCCGTGCTCGGCTGCTCGCCCACTGCGCTAGGGTTTTCACTCCACTCGCCTCTCGCCTCTCGATCTCACTCGCAGGCTCGCAGCCGCCGTCGCCGCGCTTGCCTCTCTCTCGCCTCTCGCCTCTCTCGCTGCCGGTGGACGAACTCGCCCGGACCTGGCAAATGATTTGGACGATTGGTTTCTTTTTTTGCAAGGATCTTGTCTCTCTCAGCTCGATCAGCTCACCGCAGCAACAATCGCATCTTCATCTTCTCAGGTTTGTCCCACTCCCCCATCTAGATCTGTTGTTCTTTAACATTTTCTTGTATTTTTTGCTTTGATTATACTAACCTTCGATCTTGTTGCAAGGTCCATCTACCCCTAACCAAGATCTGCTGCCTGACCTAGATCTGTTGCGTGATCTAGATTTGCTAATACCTCATACACAGGCCAGTCTTTACCTCATACACATGCCAGTTTTTACCTCATACTCCTCTATTTCTTGACTTTTATATTGTGTAGTCTCTTCCTGTTGTGTTTAGTTGTTGGCCTGTTGTTTTATCTTGTTGCTCTGCACACTTGGCTACCATGCGCATTGGAATCACTTGTAGATGCCGATATCTAGCTCCATTTTTTTCCCATGCTATTTTGTCCCATGCTAGATCCAGTTAATTCCAGTTTTTAGTTTGCTCCATTTTGCCTAATCACTTATTGCTCTGTAGTCCATTTTCTGTTATTAAAAGGACAATGATGTGCTATTTTGTCCCATGCTAGATCCAGTTAATTCTAGTTTTTAGTTTGCTCCATTTTGCCTAATCTCTTGTTGCTCTGCAGTCCATTTTCTATTATTAAAAGGACAATGATGTGCTATTTTGTCCCATGCTAGATCCAGTTAATTCCAGTTTTCAGTTTGCTCCATTTTGCCTAATCAGTTGTTGCTCTGCACTAGGTCTGTTCTAGGTTATTGATTTGACTTGTAGACCTGTTCACCTGAGATGATGAGATAGTTCAATCCATGACATATTTGTACATGCTTTTATGGTTAGTTAAGTATAATTTTTATGGTTAGTTAAACTACACTTTAACGTGAAAATTGTATATGCTTTTATGGTTAGTTAAGTAAATGCTTATTTGTGATATAATGAAATTTATACGTGATTTTATGCTTGTTAAATATATATCTGCTTGTTAACTGCTTGTTAAGTAAATGCTTAACTGAACTGCTTGTTAACTGTTTTGCCATGTTTCTGCTTGTTTAATATAATGGATTATGCAACTAGCATAATCTACCTATTATATTAAGTAGCTAGTTGTTTCTCTTTAATTCTCCCCCTCTTACCTTCATCTGTTCCTGTTTTCCTCTTCCCTTACAACAATCTTACCTTTTGTTCCTCTTTTCTTCTCTCCCTCTTTAGCCTCTTGTCTTGTTTAATTTAATGGATTAATGCATTATATTATGCAGTTATCTCCATAACTATCTTCTTTTTATACTATGCAGGTAGTTAATGCATTATATTATGCTGCTGTCGGCGTTTCGACCCCGGGGGGTCCCTGGACCGACGAGTGAATTGTCGCCGCGTGTCCCAGCCCAGATGGGTCGGCGCGAGACGGAGCACGAAGGGGGGGGGGTAGAAGAGAGGGGGAAAGCCCGCGGCCTCCGTGTTTGTCCTGCGCCCTGGTCGGGTGCGCTTGTGTGGTGGAACCTCCCAAGTTATAGGACCCACATGCACCTGTCCTTATCTCAAAGACATCAAACAGCTATGCATGTGTGCCCGATAACTTAACAGGATCTGTCCGAGTATCCCAGGGACCTCGGATAAACCACTACCACCAAGATCGCAAGATTAAGTAAACACGAATCACACACATCAATATTTTTGCAGCGGAAATTTTATTACCAAATTTTACAAGTTACAAAATTTTACATTATTTTCATCGGAGTGATTATAAAAGTATAAGTTTGACATATATGCTAGCTCAAGAGACCATCCTCAATAAGAAGTATAGAAGGGTTACTCAGACTTATAAGAAGGCCGAGCCCACCGGCACTTAACATCACCATCGGCAGCACAAACTATAGCCTGAAAAACAACAGGGAATAAAACCCTGAGTACGGAATTACTCAGCAAGACTTACCCGACTAAAGAAAAGACTCTCAAGGGTATGCTGGCTTGTTGGGAATCAAGGTAAGGCTAAGCAATAATCAAGGACTCATTTTGCAGAAACGCTTACTAATAGTGGATCCTTAAGCCATCTTTTAATTATCAATTTACGTTCTTACCTGATTCTAGATTTTCCTGAACTAGAGCATTCACTTGTCCTATCTAGCTTTCTTTTAGCCAATTCGTGTTTCACTTATTAACTACGATGAGTGGTCGGAGGGTCAAGTCTCCATAACCGAGGAGCAACGATGATTCGAACCGATTATACCCAGCTGGGGATTCCTAACCACACGACATATGTAGCACTTAACCCTTGCATATGTCAACCGTTCCCACAGATCCTCCACAACGTGAACCGGTCCGCGCTACCCGGGAGCACAGTACTCCTCCGTCCAGCCTCTAGCCAGGAGGGTACACGCTACTCCCACCATCTCCCACGCCCAGTGCGCGGTTGTCTTTTCACGTATGGAATAGCCGGGTTCAGGCTTACCGAGGCATGTGGCTAGTTGCAAAGTCTCAACCACAACAGGCCTACATCGAACGGTCCTTAATCGACACAGGCGGAGCACTACACCGACTCATTTCACGATGCAAGCCACCCGCCCGGTCTCATATTAATTATCTAACTCAAGTTCATTCACACATAACAATAACCAGTAATCAAAATAAATTTCAAAATCCTATCACTTTAAGCAGGGCTAAGCGGCACTAGTTTTTCATAATATAGGTATCAAGGAATGATTATTCAAATTCTCAAGGATGGTAATGCATCAATTGTTTGATCACGCAACTCCTATCATCTAATGCAGCATATCAAGTGATAAAAGTTTTGTAAACAACAAGGAAAGTGGTGAATGCACCGGGGCTTGCCTTTATTGCAGAGAAGAGCCGAAGACTAAGGAAATAAAATATCACAAGTCTTCAGGATGATGAGTAGCCTCCAAGAAATTGCTTCACAATAATTGATCCACAAATAACGTGATCTACACGTAAGGTAAGATGCATGCCATGATCATGATGTGATGATGAAATGGACACATCTACATAGTAAAGAATCTAAAATGATAACACTTGAACTCAGGTCCCATACACGGCTCAATTCTATTTCGATTATTTAATCAAACTTTATCTATTTTGCTAACGGGTGAAGACAGACTCGAGGTAAAATAAAACACACGATAAGGATCAACTATAGAATTTTGGTTCATGGGCGTCATACAATCCCAAAAATCAGTGCAACAAACTAACTAATTTATTACTTTCATTAAGTTATATATTTTACTAAAGGAAAAAGTATTTTTAATTAAGCAAAAATTTATCAAAATCTACCACAAATCAAAGCAAGCTTTTCCTACGAGCTACTCTAAGGCTCAATAGTACCAAAAAAAATTCAAGATTTTTGGATCCATATATTTATTACAGGAAGTTAAATAAGCATTAATAACCTATCCTTAAATGAGAGCAGCACATAAAATTACTATTTTAACCTAATAAATATTTTCGTAAGAGAGTACTATTTTTGTGAACTCCACAAAAATGGTTTCACATTCTTAGCATTTTCCTAGAATTTATTATGACGTTTTCTAACACCCAGCAAAACTAGAAACTAAAAAGAAAATTCCATAATTCTTTTCTACAAAACCCCCTGGAATCCCCTTTCTTCTCGCATCAGCCCCCTTTCCCCAACCTTCAGCACGCACACACACCTTAACTACGAAGCTGGCATCAACCAAAGAAATACCATCGCCTGGATCCCATTCGGCACATGGCGAGCATCCCCATCCGCCCATGAACACGCTCCCCAATTCAATTTCAGACATCGGAGCTTCTACCTGCCTGACCACGTGAACTGGTGGATGCGGTGGCTGTTGAACTCGAGCGGAGTGATGGAGGAGCTAGGACACCGACGCACGAACAACTTTGGTGTAGGGGAACGAGCAGGGATGGCGAGGTCTGAGCATGCCAAGAGGAAGTCGACGCTCGACGGCAGAGCACGGATGAACAACATCGTCCATAAGCTGGAGCGTGACAGAAATTGGCATGAGGAAACAGGAAGCTGGGCGATGGGGAGAGAAGCTCCCTGGGAGCATGAAGATATTGTGATGGAGATAAGCACGTTGAAGTCTATCTGCAAGGAGCCGACGTGCACGAGATAAGACAAGTTGCCGAGCTAGGCTAAGCGGTGGGAATATGCTAGAAGGAGACAGGGAGATGACGTGGGAATAGAAGTGGCGTGAGAATTCTGCTTGTTCAAGATAAGAATGACAAGAACTCTCCAAAAAAAATCTGCTCATTCAGATTAAGAGAGGAAAAAGAAAAGCTATGACGTGAGGAGATAAAAGAGAGATAGAATACGATGGAGAAAAATTGAATTTTTCTTCTTCTTCTTTTATTATCATATTCTCCTCTCTAATTTGCATTTTTGCACAATAACGATTATTGGGTTCAACCTCAAGAATATGGCACGATATGATTAGAGTGTAGTCTACAAGAATTTTAAAAAATCTGTATCTTCCTCAATTTTAAATTCAAATTTTAATTAAATTCCCGTCATTCCGAAGTTGCGCGGCACGACCCGACACAACCGGACCCGTTTTATAAATTTTTTTAAAATTACTTAAATCACACCTCCCTGATTCCTTACGATTTAGAAATTGAAAGGCTTAGCCATAAAAACTAGTTTTGGTTCGTAAGTCTATTATTAGCCCACTTCGGCAATTGTTAGTGACTTGTCTCATACTACTCGGCTAAACGATTTATTTGGTACCAAAGTACCCATCTTGCACCAAAGAATTTAATAAGGTTTTCTATATTTTATTCACCTGAGAGCATAAAACAAAATCTCCCAAATTCGACTCCTAAATAGGACTTTTAATAAATCGTCACACACTTTTATCCCAACCATACATAAGCATACAAGTTTCATTATTTTAAGATGAATGCAGCACATGATTAACCTTTTTGGAATAATCACATGGGATGCTGATGCTCAAGATGATGTCATGCTTAAATTTTAGTGGCGCTTAACACCTAGGGTGTTACAGCTCAACCCCCCTAAAAAGAAATCTCGTCCCGAGATTTAAGAACAACTAAAGGCTTAGGTTAGGAGGAGAATAAGAAGATAGTATTCACAACCACTTCGAACTTCTTTACACACCAACCGGATGATGTACCAAGTTGCACTTGCTGGCTAGCGATTATATTACAATACTGTAGGTTTTTAAACCGAAGCAAGAAAATCTGGAAAATTCTCCACAAGAAAGTCTTCAGATTCCCAAGTCGCTTCGTCTTCGGAATGTTTGTTCCATTGCACCTTATAAAACTTGATTGTTCTCCTTCGAGTGATGCGATCCTTCTGATCTAATACTCGTATTGGATATTCTGAATAAGTCAGATCTGGCTCCAAATTGACCTATGAGACATCCATAACTTGCTCGGGCACTCGAAGACATTTCTTCAGTTGTGATACATGAAACACGTTATGAACAGCAGACATATGCTCTGGCAACTGAAGACGATAAGCTACAGGCCCACACTGTTGTATGATTCGGAAGGGACCAATATAGCGAGGTGCAAGTTTTCCTTTGACACCAAAGCGATTAACACCTTTCATTGGTGATACCTTTAGATAGACATAATCACCAACCTTGAACACCAAGGGCCGACGATTTCGATCAGCATAACTCTTCTGACGAGACTGTGCTATCTTCAGGTTGCGTTGGATAAGTTGAACCTTTTCCTCGGCTTCATTTACCAGGTCGGGTCCAAAGAAACATCTTTCTCTAGGTTCAGACCAGTTTAGAGGAGTTCTGCATCTTCTACCATACAGAGCTTCAAAGGGTGCCATCTTGATACTTTCCTGATAACTATTATTATAGGAGAATTCTGCTAAAGGTAAACATTCATCCCACTTAGCTGAATAAGCGAGAACACAGGACCTTAGCATGTCCTCCAAGATTTGGTTCACTCTTTCAGTCTGCCCTCCGGTTTGGGGATGATAAGCTGAACTACGAATAAGCTTAGTACCTAATGACTTATGCAAATGTTCCCAAAATTTGGAAACAAATTGAGAACCTCTATCAGACACGATAGTCTTGGTTACCCCACGGAGACTTAATACACGAGCAATATACAATTCAACATATGCCTTGGCAGGATACAAAGTTTTGACTGGTAAGAAATGCGCTAGCTTGGTGAGACGATCAATAATTACCCAAATAGAATCATACCCTTTTGAGGTCTTAGGTAACCCGACAATGAAATCCATACTGATGTCTTCCCACTTCCAAGCTGGAATAGGCAATGGTTGTAGTGGTCCGGCAGATTTTAAGTGCACAGCCTTCACCCTTTGACAAATATCACACTTGGCGACATAGCGAGCAATTTCAATCTTCATTTTGGTCCACCAAAATCTTTGTTTCAGATCATGATACATCTTGTTACTTCCCGGGTGAATGGAGTATCGGGACAAGTGAGCTTCATCAAGTATCTGTTGACGTAACTCAGGAACTTTTGGGACTACCAAACGGTTTTGGAACCAAAGGACACCATTTTCATCAATTCTAAAACACATAGCCCTTCCTGCTACAACTCGCTCCTTGATATGAGCTATTCCCTTGTTCACCTTTTGAGCATCAACAATTTGACTCTGGATAGTTGATTCAAGAATGAGATTAGCTATGCTTCCTTGATGAACTATTTCCAAATTCAACCTTTCCATTTCCTGGCACAAGGTAACAGTTAAAGGTTTTGCCGAAAGACAGTTACACTGAGACTTACGGCTAAGAGCATCTGCCACAACATTAGCCTTGCCAGGATGATAATGAACTTCAAGATCATAATCTTTAATCAACTCTAGCCACCTTCTCTGTCTCATGTTCAATTCGGACTGGGTAAAAATGTACTTCAGACTCTTATGGTCAGTGTAAATGTGACATGTATTACCTAGAAGATAATGGCGCCAAATCTTGAGCGCATGAACAACAGCAGCCAACTCAAGATCATGGGTTGGATAATTCTCTTCATGACGCTTGAGCTGTCGAGAAGCATAGGCAATCACGCGGCCTTCTTGCATCAGTACACATCCAATGCCAATGCCAGAAGCATCACAATACACATCAAATGGCTTTGCGATATCTGGTTGAGCTAGTACTGGTGCTGTAGTCAAGAGCTTCTTCAGCTTCTCAAAAGCTTTGTCACACTCAGGTGACCAAACAAACTTGACATGGTTTTTGAGCAGTTCGGTGATAGGCTTGTGTAACACCCAAAATTCTGAATTTGGGATTGATAGAAGAAATCTGAGCAAACTACCATTGATAAATAATTAAACTTTATAATTCACCTTTTTTAAAGGTAAATAATCATAATAAAATAAATAAAGAAACACTATGTAGTAATTGTGCATCATGTGGAAGTTTAACTTGTGCATAAATTTGAAATCTAGAATTTAAAACCTGGTTTGATTTGAATTGGAATTTGGGTTTTGAAAATAAGAAGAAAAGGAAAGTATATACAAAATAAAAAGTATAAATAAAAGTAAGACTAGAGTTTACAAGATATACTTTTAATCTGAGGAGAATTTACCCAAGAATTTGATTTTGAAATTTGAACTCAAATTGGATTTGAAAATGGAGAAAAGAAAATAGAAAATAAAATGGAAAAAGAGAAAAACCCTAACTGGGCTGCAACCACACATTTCGGCCCACTTAAACTTCAGCGCGCAGCCCAACCTGGAATTGGCGCCGACATTGGGGCCCCACCTGTCGGTCCCTCGCGCTCGCGCCTCCACTGATTACCGGGTCCCGCGTGTCAGCCGTGTTTTCCTCGCATCCGCGTCGCACGCGCGCACTGACGGGCGGGTCCCGCGCGTCATACACCTCGTCCCCGCTCCCTGCGCATGACCGTGTCTCTCTGCGCGTGGGACCCACTTGTCGGGTTCATCCTCTTCGATCGACCGAAACAACCTCCGCGTGATCGCTGGCGGACTCCGCGCTCGGGCGCGTAGTAATCGGCGCTTCTGTTGCGCCCTGGGCTATAAAAGAAGACCGCCGTGATCCCCCACCCTCATCTCATCCAATTGTACCCACATCCGAGCACCAACACCGTCGCCGCCGTGAGCTCGTAGGGCCGTAGTGACCCGTCGCCGTCGACTCCGCTCTATATCGCCGCCGGGCGGCCCGTGGGTGGCCGGTTGTGTTCGCCGGACCACGGGGAAACTATACGCGTGCTCGGACCGTGAAGATAGGCTTCCGGTCGGCGTGAATTGCTCACCGGACTTCGAATTCGCCGCGGATCCGCACTCCTTCGT
The DNA here is from genome assembly GCA_029449295.1 of Zea luxurians. Taxonomy (NCBI): domain Eukaryota; kingdom Viridiplantae; phylum Streptophyta; class Magnoliopsida; order Poales; family Poaceae; genus Zea; species Zea luxurians. Next base: position 5,366,099 of record JAOPSE010000103.1, on the reverse strand, counting down.
GGGCAGCTTCTCTCCGATCATCGCCGTGGGTAAGTCGCCTGCCCATTTAATCACCATGGTCCCAGCATTATTTTGCGCGCTTAGGATCGAAGTTTAGAACCCGGACGCGCGGGTCGGTCACCTCGCCGGTGATGGCGCCGCCGCGGAAGAGAAACGCCGCCGCGCGGCTCTGTTGGATTGGTGAAGACGCGTTCGCGGCCGTCGATCGGGGCGTGGACGGTTGAGATTAGATCGGGGCGTACCCCTTCGTGGCTTTGATCCGGGCCGTCGGATCCAATCGGACGGATCTGGGCGGATCCGGGGTATTTAAATCTACGCCGTTGATTTCCAATCCGACGCAAAGCAGCGCATACCGGTTCGATTAAAACACGATCTAATCTGGACCGTCTGAGTTAGATCGGGCGGTTGAGACTTCATGATACCCCTTCGGCCAGGGATTTTTGTTAAAGAGACCCTGGGGATTTCTGGAATCAACCCGCCATCCCCGTGTTACTGTTTCCTGAGTCTGGGAATTCTTGCGCCGAGCCCCCTGACCTTTCTTATAATTGAGGCCCAGTCCAGTGAATAGGAAAATCATAGAAAATGATTTAGAAAATGATTTTTAGTGTTAAAATAAATCCAGAAACTTAATTAATTCATAACTAATTCATTTTAACTCCAAATTGAGTCATTCCAATTCCTAAAATTTTGTAATAATATTCTCTACCATTTAGAATCACTGTTTTGACATGAACTCTGTCAGAAAATTTATTTATCATTTAATCATATTATAATCACCTTAAATCTTAGGAAATTCATAACTTGAATTCTACAACTCCAAAATTAATAATTCTTTTTCCTGTGATCTTATTTTAATATGTAGATTATTAATATGTATTTTGCATATATGTTTGGTGTAATGTTAATTTTGCCTATACCCTGTATGTTTGTATTGCTACGACTAGCAGTGAGGTCACGAGGATCTGAAGAATCATCCTGGTACCTGGAATCTCAAGGCCCAGGCAAGTTGTGCCCTTGATCACTTCTTTTTACCCCGCCATGTTCTGATTAATCATAATGATCTGCATAGGTTAATTTTGATGGGACCCAATAGGTTACCTAGTTTGATTATCTTTATACCTTGTTTACCACTGATCTTTCTGGGTAGTACTTGCTAGTGCTATATGTGGTTTTGGGTATGGAGATACACTATTCATGATTACACTTTTTGTTATCAGTTGTTATTTAATGTTCATGTTAAGATCATTATGTTAATTGGAACATGGAGCGACCACCCGGGAAAACAGTGCTACCACAAGGGTGGAATGGGACGCCCTTGGCTGATTAATTAGGAAAGCTAGTGGAAGACTACCTTACCCGAAAGGGGCAAGGGCAGTAGGGGAGAGGTCAGTGTAGGGAGGCCCTCGGGAGGATTTTGCTGCGATGGCGGTCCTGCAAGGGATTCCTGCACTGGATCTTCCTATAAACTGTAGCGGGTTTTCGGAAGCTAGTGGAACTTTGTAAAGGCCTCGTAGTGTTACCCTGCCTCGCTTCCTTGGTAGAGGTGTATGGGATTCATGACCCCTTGGCAGATGGGTAACACGGCTTGTGGGTAAAGATGCGCAACCTCTGCAGAGTGTAAAACTGGTATACTAGCCGTGCTCACGGTCATGAGCAGCTCGGACCCTCACATGATTAATTTATGGAATTAAACTCAATTTGTCATATGCATTGCATCGCAGGTGATGTTGTTACTTTTGTTCTACTACTTAATTGGGTTGGTATTTACTTATACTTAGTAACTGCTAATAAAATTTTGACCAACTTTAAAAGCAATACTCAGCTTCAACCATCCTCTTTGGTAAGCCTTACACTTCATATGAGCTTCCATCTTTGGCAAGTTCATACACATTATTCCCCACAACTTGTTGAGCGATGAACGTATGTGAGCTCACTCTTGCTGTCTCACATACACCACAGGTCAAGACCAGGTACTGCAGGATGATGCTCATGGAGGATGCTGTGATGAGTTCGTGAGTGGTCTAGGTCGTCGTCTCCCAGTCAACTTTTGGGTTGCTGGACCGTTGTCTCCTTATAAATGTAATTAATTATTTTGTATAGAACTCCTGTTTTATATAAAGTTGTGACATTCGATCCTGTGCCACTATACATCATATGTTTGAGACTTGGTCCCAGCATACCTGGTGTTTATGTTAACCCCGGGTTTTGGACCCCCTAAAATCCGGGTGTTACAGAAGTGGTATCAGAGGAATGTTGACTGTAGGACGAAACCTAGATAGAACTGGACAACCATTATCTATTTACCTTTACTACTCTGATCATTTCTAAACTTATCTTAATCTTTTCTCATCTATTTCCGCTTCACTCTGATTATTCTTACCTAGTTATTCTAAAGACAAATGTGGATTTCACACTTTGAAATCCTGTACCTGAAGTGACTTTTAGGAATAGGAGACCTATTCTTAGGAACAAAAACAAAACTATTTTTATAGATATCTATGGACTTGAATGTTTGTTCTTATGATACTTGTTTGATTTGGATCTTTGATTGAGTGTGATGGGTTGTGGAGTAATGTCCACAATTACATCTGCATATACATCTAGGTATAAAGGATAGCATTTGTAAGATAACTAGACAAACTAGATTATCCCCTTAGAAAATATATGTAGTATTCCGTATCTATCTCATCTTAACATATTCTATCTTACCTTCGGACATTCACCTCGTGCAAACTAATTACCCTAGTCTTGACATAGAATATCTGGCCCAGCCCTGCCAAAGAAAATTTCAGTACATAACCAACTATTAGCTTATTCATTCTGTCTACTAAATGATTCCCTTGCAAAGCTATCTTACCATATGCTTCTAACTTAGATGGTCAATACCAGGCGGGGAGGTGGAATTGATTTACCTGCTAACCAACAACCTCAACCACAGTCAGCAGGGATGAATCCTCCTAATCCTCCACAAGGCGGAGTTGATCCACTAGTCGCAGCTCAGATGAGAATGATGCAGCAAATGGCGGACACTATGGCAGATATGCGCACCCAAATGCGGCAAGAACGCCAAGAAATGCACCAGGAAAGAGAGGATGCACGTCGGGAAATGCGCCAAGAGCGGGAAGAAATACGCCAGGAGAGAAGGGTACAACAACAGCAGCTGCAACAACAACTTCAACAACAGCAGCAACAACAACAAGTGCCATTGCCTCCACCTCCACCACCAGTTCCACCCCGGGACAAGCACCAGGAGTTCATGAGCCACAAACCACCAACCTTCTCCAACTCCGCAGATCCATTGCAAGCAGATGACTGGTTAAAGTCCATAGAGAAGATGCTCAACATAGCCCAGTGCTCGGACCGAGAGAAAGTACTCTATGCATCGGGTCGTCTTGCTGGTCCCGCTGCAGATTGGTGGGATGCGTACTGTGCAGCTCATGCTGCTGCCGATACAATAACCTGGGAAGAATTCTCCACACAATTCAGGAATTACCATATTCCTGCTGGACTCATGAAGATTAAGAGGAAGGAGTTTCTATCTCTCAAGCAAGGAAGTATGTCCGTGAGTGAATATAGGGACAAATTCATTCAGTTATCTCGATATGCTCCCAGAGATGTTGAAGATGATGAGCAAAAGCAGGAGCTCTTTCTGGATGGTTTGATTGGACCCTTGCAATATCAGCTGGTATCGCACACCTTCCCATCCTTCCAAAGGCTACTTGACAAAGCTATTGCTGTAGAAAACAAGAGGAGTATATTTGGAGAGAAAAGAAAGGCTGTCAACCAAGGGCAGGCTGGAAGTAGTTCCCGTCCTCGCTATACTACCACTCCCAATGCACCAGCTAGTGGCAGTTCTGGACAACAAACTCAACAGACACCAACTGCTCCTCCAAAAGCAAGCACTCCAGGAGGAACCGTTGCTCCCAACACAACCGCCATCAGAACATGCTTCAAGTGTGGACAACCGGGACACTACGCCAACTACTGTCCCAACAAAGCTGCCTACACTACACCGGCTCCGATGAAACAAGGACAAGCCTCGGCAGGAAAGAGTCAGCCCCTATCTATCAACCGGGGATATGCCCATCATGCAGAAGTAGAAGCTGAACCCGGTGAACTTGAAATTCAAATTCAAGAAGAAGAGCTAGTTGGAGATGAAGTAGTCGGTGAAGAAGTCAACGAGCAACAAGAATAAAGAGATAAACATAGATATAGATACATATATATATATATATATTTTACTATTTGTAAGACCTAAATATTAGTTTAGCCAGTAGTAGTATTTTACTATTTTAGTAATAATAATAAGGTCCATTTGACCCTGTGTTTTGCTAATAAGATATGCATCATGCCGAGATTTTTGTTTATGCATATGTGTTGAATCAATATGAACATGCACCCTTTTTTTTCTTATAAATCTCGAGGACGAGATTATTTTTAAGGGGGGTAGGATTTGTAACACCCAAAATTCTGAATTTGGGATTGATAGAAGAAATCTGAGCAAACTACCATTGATAAATAATTAAACTTTATAATTCACCTTTTTTAAAGGTAAATAATCATAATAAAATAAATAAAGAAACACTATGTAGTAATTGTGCATCATGTGGAAGTTTAACTTGTGCATAAATTTGAAATCTAGAATTTAAAACCTGGTTTGATTTGAATTGGAATTTGGGTTTTGAAAATAAGAAGAAAAGGAAAGTATATACAAAATAAAAAGTATAAATAAAAGTAAGACTAGAGTTTACAAGATATACTTTTAATCTGAGGAGAATTTACCCAAGAATTTGATTTTGAAATTTGAACTCAAATTGGATTTGAAAATGGAGAAAAGAAAATAGAAAATAAAATGGAAAAAGAGAAAAACCCTAACTGGGCCGCAACCACACATTTCGGCCCACTTAAACTTCAGCGCGCAGCCCAACCTGGAATTGGCGCCGACATTGGGGCCCCACCTGTCGGTCCCTCGCGCTCGCGCCTCCACTGATTACCGGGTCCCGCGTGTCAGCCGTGTTTTCCTCGCATCCGCGTCGCACGCGCGCACTGACGGGCGGGTCCCGCGCGTCATACACCTCGTCCCCGCTCCCTGCGCATGACCGTGTCTCTCTGCGCGTGGGACCCACTTGTCGGGTTCGTCCTCTTCGATCGACCGAAACAACCTCCGCGTGATCGCTGGCGGACTCCGCGCTCGGGCGCGTAGTAATCGGCGCTTCTGTTGCGCCCTAGGCTATAAAAGAAGACCGCCGTGATCCCCCACCCTCATCTCATCCAATTGTACCCACATCCGAGCACCAACACCGTCGCCGCCGTGAGCTCGTAGGGCCGTAGTGACCCGTCGCCGTCGACTCCGCTCTATATCGCCGCCGGGCGGCCCGTGGGTGGCCGGTTGTGTTCGCCGGACCACGGGGAAACTATACGCGTGCTCGGACCGTGAAGATAGGCTTCCGGTCGGCGTGAATTGCTCGCCGGACTTCGAATTCGCCGCGGATCTGCACTCCTTCGTGGGCAGCTTCTCTCCGATCATCGCCGTGGGTAAGTCGCCTGCCCATTTAATCACCATGGTCCCAGCATTATTTTGCGCGCTTAGGATCGAAGTTTAGAACCCGGACGCGCGGGTCGGTCACCTCGCCGGTGATGGCGCCGCCGCGGAAGAGAAACGCCGCCGCGCGGCTCTGTTGGATTGGTGAAGACGCGTTCGCGGCCGTCGATCGGGGCGTGGACGGTTGAGATTAGATCGGGGCGTACCCCTTCGTGGCTTTGATCCGGGCCGTCGGATCCAATCGGACGGATCTGGGCGGATCCGGGGTATTTAAATCTACGCCGTTGATTTCCAATCCGACGCAAAGCAGCGCATACCGGTTCGATTAAAACACGATCTAATCTGGACCGTCTGAGTTAGATCGGGCGGTTGAGACTTCATGATACCCCTTCGGCCAGGGATTTTTGTTAAAGAGACCCTGGGGATTTCTGGAATCAACCCGCCATCCCCGTGTTACTGTTTCCTGAGTCTGGGAATTCTTGCGCCGAGCCCCCTGACCTTTCTTATAATTGAGGCCCAGTCCAGTGAATAGGAAAATCATAGAAAATGATTTAGAAAATGATTTTTAGTGTTAAAATAAATCCAGAAACTTAATTAATTCATAACTAATTCATTTTAACTCCAAATTGAGTCATTCCAATTCCTAAAATTTTGTAATAATATTCTCTACCATTTAGAATCACTGTTTTGACATGAACTCTGTCAGAAAATTTATTTATCATTTAATCATATTATAATCACCTTAAATCTTAGGAAATTCATAACTTGAATTCTACAACTCCAAAATTAATAATTCTTTTTCCTGTGATCTTATTTTAATATGTAGATTATTAATATGTATTTTGCATATATGTTTGGTGTAATGTTAATTTTGCCTATACCCTGTATGTTTGTATTGCTACGACTAGCAGTGAGGTCACGAGGATCTGAAGAATCATCCTGGTACCTGGAATCTCAAGGCCCAGGCAAGTTGTGCCCTTGATCACTTCTTTTTACCCCGCCATGTTCTGATTAATCATAATGATCTGCATAGGTTAATTTTGATGGGACCCAATAGGTTACCTAGTTTGATTATCTTTATACCTTGTTTACCACTGATCTTTCTGGGTAGTACTTGCTAGTGCTATATGTGGTTTTGGGTATGGAGATACACTATTCATGATTACACTTTTTGTTATCAGTTGTTATTTAATGTTCATGTTAAGATCATTATGTTAATTGGAACATGGAGCGACCACCCGGGAAAACAGTGCTACCACAAGGGTGGAATGGGACGCCCTTGGCTGATTAATTAGGAAAGCTAGTGGAAGACTACCTTACCCGAAAGGGGCAAGGGCAGTAGGGGAGAGGTCAGTGTAGGGAGGCCCTCGGGAGGATTTTGCTGCGATGGCGGTCCTGCAAGGGATTCCTGCACTGGATCTTCCTATAAACTGTAGCGGGTTTTCGGAAGCTAGTGGAACTTTGTAAAGGCCTCGTAGTGTTACCCTGCCTCGCTTCCTTGGTAGAGGTGTATGGGATTCATGACCCCTTGGCAGATGGGTAACACGGCTTGTGGGTAAAGATGCGCAACCTCTGCAGAGTGTAAAACTGGTATACTAGCCGTGCTCACGGTCATGAGCAGCTCGGACCCTCACATGATTAATTTATGGAATTAAACTCAATTTGTCATATGCATTGCATCGCAGGTGATGTTGTTACTTTTGTTCTACTACTTAATTGGGTTGGTATTTACTTATACTTAGTAACTGCTAATAAAATTTTGACCAACTTTAAAAGCAATACTCAGCTTCAACCATCCTCTTTGGTAAGCCTTACACTTCATATGAGCTTCCATCTTTGGCAAGTTCATACACATTATTCCCCACAACTTGTTGAGCGATGAACGTATGTGAGCTCACTCTTGCTGTCTCACATACACCACAGGTCAAGACCAGGTACTGCAGGATGATGCTCATGGAGGATGCTGTGATGAGTTCGTGAGTGGTCTAGGTCGTCGTCTCCCAGTCAACTTTTGGGTTGCTGGACCGTTGTCTCCTTATAAATGTAATTAATTATTTTGTATAGAACTCCTGTTTTATATAAAGTTGTGACATTCGATCCTGTGCCACTATACATCATATGTTTGAGACTTGGTCCCAGCATACCTGGTGTTTATGTTAACCCCGGGTTTTGGACCCCCTAAAATCCGGGTGTTACAGCTTGGCTATTCTAAAGAAATCTGGAATAAAGCGACGATAATAGCCCGCCATTCCAAGAAAACTTTTGACCTAATGCACAGTAGTGGGAGGTTTCCAATCGAGGATATCCTTGACCTTGCTCGGGTCAACAGCAACACCCTCGGCAGATAAGACATGGCCTAGAAACTGAACTTTATCCAACCAAAACTCACATTTGCTAAATTTAGCATATAGTTGGTGTTCTCTGAGCCGCGTCAGAACAATACGTAAGTGGTCTGCATGTTCCTCCTTGCTCTTGGAGTATATCAGGATATCATCAATGAACACAACCACAAACTTGTCAAGCTCTGGCATGAACACAGAGTTCATTAAATACATGAAGTGAGCTGGAGCATTAGTTAGACCAAAGGACATCACCAAATATTCATAAAGACCATATCGAGTAGTGAAAGCAGTCTTGGGAACATCTTCAGGACAGATTCTTATCTGGTGATAACCTGACCTAAGGTCAACCTTGGAGAACACTTTTGCTCCTGTGAGCTGGTCAAACAGCAGATCAATGCGAGGGAGAGGATATTTGTTTTTGATAGTCACCTCATTGAGCGGTCGGTAATCAACACATAACCTTAGTGTTTGATCTTTCTTCTTCACAAATAGGGCAGGACAACGCCAAGGTGATGAACTTGGTCGAATGAAACCTTTGTCAAGCAAGTCTTGCAACTGAGTCTTCAGCTCTGCTAACTCCTTAGGTGGCATTCTGTATGACCTTCTAGATATGGGTGCGGTACCTGGCTGCAATTCAATTACAAATTCCACATCTCTTTCTGGAGGTAAACCAGGCAAATCTTCGGGAAACACGTCCAGAAACTCTCTGACTACCGGTATATCCTTTATCTCTTTAATGGTGACAGCACATATTCTTTCTACTGCTCTCTTAGGAGTTGGCAACCGGATTAGCAATTTAGAACTATCATTGGGTGAATCCAACTGAACTGTCCGTTGCAACGTATCAATAATAGCTCCATGTTGACGTAACTAGTTCATGCCAAGGATCACATCTATATCCTGCTTCTGAAGGACAAGCAAGTTGGTAGGAAAAATGTGACCCTCCAGATTTATGGGCACCTTCTCCACCATTTCCTTAGTATAGATACGTCCTCCAGGAGATTGTATACAGAAAGTATCTTTCCCTTCTTCAATTGGTAATTGATACTTCACAACAAAGGCTCTATTGATGAAGGTATGAGATGCACCCGAATCAAACAGAGTCACTGCAGGATGGTTGGCGACATAAAACACACTCATCATAACAGGGGCACCTTCAGAAATTCCATGAGTATGAGTGAGATTGACCTGCCCCATCCTAGGAACAGTCTTGTCCTTCTTTCTAGTATTCTGTCGGCTACTCTGAGATGGAGTCGTTAGCGACTGTTGCTCAGCCACTGGCTTAGGAAAACAACAATCTTGGGTAGTGTGTCCCGACTTCCTGCAGTTATCACATGAGCTCGTGTTGAAAGGAGTGTTCTCGGGATGAATGCCTGGGGTATCCGGTTGATGTGGAACAAAATAAACAACAACCTGTCGGACACATGACTGTGGACTGGGTAACCGGGATGGAGGATCACAAGAACAAATGATAGGATGATAAACAATCCTCCGACGTTGGCTACTGCTAATTGAGGATTCTTCGGCAAATTTCTTTCTCTTAGACTCCTGATGAAGGCGAATCTTATCATCACCTAGAATGGCCTGACTGACTACATCATTATAACTTTCAGCCACATTGGGTGCCATCAAGCGTTGGAGCTTCATATTAAGGCCACGCATGAAAAAGAACTTCTTCATGGCTTCAGTATCGACATAATCTGCGACATACTGAGATAACTGATTAAACCTCTCTAAATACTCCATAACACTCTCCCCTTCACCTTGCTTTAGGTTAAAAAACTCATCAACTTTTATACTCATGATACCCTTCGAAATATAATGTGCCCGAAATGCCTCACAGAACTCAACCCAAGGAACTTGATATCCCTCTGGCTGGGTCGCACAATAATTTGCCCACTAGGCTCCAGCTTGACCCTGGAGTTGTTGAGCGGCAAACCGGGCTTTCTGAACGCCATCACAATGGATGAGTCCAAACTTCTGCTCAATAGTTCGAAGCCAATCCTCAGCTTCAAGAGGATCTTCAGCTCTAGTGAAAACTGGTGGTTGCGTGTCCAAAAATTCCTTGTAAGTACTGGCAGCATTTGGATCCCGCTGACCACGCTGAACCAACTCATGGAGAAGGTGAGTATGATCAATGCCTACACTAATGAGTTGTGCAACTGCATTCTCAAGCGCGGATGTTGACTGTGGATTAGATGTGTTAGCCATATTCTGGGAAGTGCCCTCAGCATGAACCAATCCAGAACGAGTCCTCATTCTGTCAATAAAAGAGAACTTAGCTCCCAATCTCACGGATTTGAAAAGACAAGACAGAAAAGCAAGGACGGGTAGCATGAATAGGGTGGATGAGTGTAACACCCGGATTTTAGGGGTCCAAAACCCGGGGTTAACGTAAACACCAGGTATGCTGGGACCAAGTCTCATACATATGATGTATAGTGGCACAGGATCGAATGTCACATCTTTATATATAACAGGAGTTCTATACAAAATAAATAATTACATTATAGGGAGACAACGGTCCAGCAACCCAAAGTTGACTGGGAGACGACGACCTAGACCTCTCACGAACTCATCACATCATCCTCCATGAGCATCATCCTGCAGTACCTGGTCTTGACCTGTGGTGTATGTGAGACAGCAAGAGTGAGCTCACATACGTTCATCGCTCAACAAGTTGTGGGGAATAATGTGCATGAACTCACCAAAGGTGGGAGCTCATAAAGTGTAAGGCTTACCAAAGAAGATGGTTAGAGCTGAGCATTGCTTTTAAAGTTGGTCAAAATTTTATTAGCAATTACTAAGTATAAGTAAATACCAAACCCAATTAAGTAATAGAACAGAAGTAACCACACCACCTGCAATGCAATGCATATGACAAATTGAATTTAGTTCCATAATTTAATCATGTGAGGGTCCGAGCTGCTCTTGACCGTGAGCACGGCTAGTATACCAGTTTTACACTCTGCAGAGGTTGCGCATCTTTACCCACAAGTCGTGTATCCCATGTCGCCAGGGTTTGCAAAGCCCTTAGACACTTCCGAGGTGAATGGCTAGGGATCCACTACGAGGCCTTTACAAAGTTCCACTAGCTTCCGAAAACCCGCTACAGTTTATAGGAAGATCCAGTGCAGGAATCCCTTGCAGGACCGCCATCGCAGCAAAATCCTCCCGAGGGCCTCCCTACACTGACCTCTCCCCTACTGCCCTTGCCCCTTTCGGGTAAGGTAGTCTTCCACTAGCTTTCCTAATTAATCAGCCAAGGGCATCCCATACTACCCTTGTGGTAGCACTGTTTTCCCGGGTGGTCGCTCCATGTTCCAATTAACATAATGATCTTAACATGAACATTAAATAACAACTGATAACAAAAAGTGTAATCATGAATAATGTATCTCCATACCCAAAACCACACATAGCACTAGCAAGTACTACCCAGAAAGATCAGTGGTAAACAAGGTATAAAGATAGACAAACTAGGGTAACCTATTGGGTCCCATCAAAATTAACCTATGCAGATCATTATGATTAATCAGAACATGGCTGGGTAAAAAGAAGTGATCAAGGGCACAACTTGCCTGGGCCTTGAGATTCCAGGTACCAGGATGATCTTCAGGTGATACGTGACCTCGCACTAGTCGTAGCAATACAAACAAACAGTGTATAGGCAAAATTAACATTACACCAAACATATATGCCAAAATACATATTAATGATCTACATATTAAAATAAGATCACAGGAAAAAGAATTATTAATTTTGGAGTTGTAGATTTTAAGTTATGAATTTTCAAAGTTTTTATGTGTTTGGTACAAGATTAATTAAGATAACAATTTTAATGTGACTTTTATGTAAAACCAGTGGCACTAATTGATAAACAATAATGTTACAAAATTATAGGAAGTGGAATGGATTAATTTGGAGTTCATATGCATTTTCTATGAATTATATAAATTCTAGGAATTATTTTTATATTAAAAACTCATTTTCTAATTCATTTTCCTGATTTTATAACTCTCTGGACTGGGCCTCAATTCCAGAGAAACCCAGGGGGCACGGTGTAAGTCGTCCCAGACACAGGGAACAGTGCCCGAGGGACGGCGGGTTTATTCCGTGAAAGCCGAGGGGCTTTTTAGCAAAAGATCCCGGCCGAAGGGGTATCGGCCGATCGTGGCCCTTAGATTAGAATCCTACGGCTAGGATTAGATCAAGCCGAGCTTGAACCGGTACGCTACGTGGGCACTTGGATCCGAGATCTACGGCCGGTATTTTAAAACTGTGAAATCAAATCCCCACTCTCCAACGAGGATCCAACGGTCCTGATTCAATAACGCGAACCGGTATCCCCACATCTAATCACCACCGTTCGTTTGCAATCCCATGGTCGCGAGCACTTTCCCCAATTTCCAGCATCCCGAGCGGCGGCGGTGGCGCTCCCACGGCGGAGCTTCGCCGGCGAGCGCGCAATCCGGTGCCAAACCACCCCGAACTAGAAATTAATCGGTGCAAAATCAAGAGGGGAAGATAGTGAATCTACAGAGAGGGGTCTCACCGGCGATTGAAGGGGTTGCAGACCCGCCCACGGAGAAGAGCGGATTCACGGTGGAGCTTGCTCGACGACGAGCAATTCCCGCCCCCGTGAAGGCCCCCAACGTCGACCAAAGCTTTGTATGGCTGCCCCGCAACGTCGCCGAGCCCACCCGGTCCCAATCGAAGGACTAAATCGCCGGTTGGACGCAAATTCCCGCACGGCGGACTTCTTCTTCGGTTGAGGGAGGTTGCAGTGGAGCGGTCGGCGATGGAGGAGGGGTCCCAGGTGCCCGGCTGGTTTTATAGCTAGAGGAGAGCGCGACAGAGGCGGGGATTCGACCACCGCGCGGATTCCGCGGCGAGCTGGGTAGTCAGCGGCCGGCGGAATCGCGTTTCTGTTGTCGGGAGGGAGAAAGGAACAGCTGACAGTGGGGACCCACAAGTCAGCGAGGCGCGCGCGGGCTGAGCGAAGGACACCGCGCGGTGAGAGGGAGACTGAGCAGCGGGCCCGGTTTGTCGGCGCCGGATGAAGCGCGAGCGCAAGCGCGTAGGGGAGGCTGAGCAGTGGGCCCCATATGTCAGCGACGCATGCAGGCGCGAGATTGTCGTCCTCGTCTGAGACGGCCAGGCGGGGTCCACCCGTCAGTCGCAGAGTGAGGGGACGCGGGAGGAGAATTGGGCCGTGCGCGCAGAGGAAAAGCTTAAGTGGGCCGAATGTGAGGTTGTTGGCCCAGTTAGGGTTTTTTTTTTCTCTTTTTCCTTTTTATTTTCTATTTCTTTTCTTCATTTTCAAATCCAATTTGAATTCAAACTCAAATTCAAATCCTTATGGCTTATCATTTCAATTTATTTTTGTAAAGTTAGGGATATTAATCCTGAATATACTTGTTTATATATTATTTATATTTTTGTTTTATATCCCTTCTCTTTCTCTTATTCTCTATTTTCTGTTCCAAATTCAAATTTATACTTCTATTTTAGTTTTTTCAGATTTTTCAAATGTATCAATTGAAATCCAAGGGTGAATATAAACCATATTATTTTAATATTACTAATTTAAGTTTTATTCTCCTTGTTATCTATTTCATGGGATGTATAAATGGTTTCCTTTAAAAGAAAAATCCCTTTTTCATCTTTTTCTTATTTCCTAGTTTCCAAAACATTATGATACTTTGTTCAAATTTCTTCTACCAATTCCAAATTCAGAATTTGGATCCCGCTGACCACGCTGAACCAACTCATGGAGAAGGTGAGTATGATCAATGCCTACACTAATGAGTTGTGCAACTGCATTCTCAAGCGCGGATGTTGACTGTGGATTAGATGTGTTAGCCATATTCTGGGAAGTGCCCTCAGCATGAACCAATCCAGAACGAGTCCTCATTCTGTCAATAAAAGAGAACTTAGCTCCCAATCTCACGGATTTGAAAAGACAAGACAGAAAAGCAAGGACGGGTAGCATGAATAGGGTGGATGAGACACTCTCAAATAGCTACATGGGGGTTGAATTTAAGGTTATATGTCATGATGCATGCTCGTCCTAAACGTTTCCCACGTTGTGGGTTAGTAATTTGATCTATGATAGTCCTTACTTTTAGGGCTTAATAGAGGATGTCGCTAGCATTATAGTTTTTTTTAAACCAAACAATATGTTTGGATGAAAATAGACTTTTTAAAATCAAAACTTTATTTTAGAAGTAAGTATGTGATCATATTATACTTAATCCAGCTCCGATACCATCTGTGGTGGAACCTCCCAAGTTATAGGACCCACATGCACCTGTCCTTATCTCAAAGACATCAAACAGCTATGCATGTGTGCCCGATAACTTAACAGGATCTGTCCGAGTATCCCAGGGGACCTCGGATAAACCACTACCACCAAGATCACAAGATTAAGTAAACACGAATCACACACATCAATATTTTTGCAGCGGAAATTTTATTACCAAATTTTACAAGTTACAAAATTTTACATTATTTTCATCGGAGTGATTATAAAAGTATAAGTTTGACATATATGCTAGCTCAAGAGACCATCCTCAATAAGAAGTATAGAAGGGTTACTCAGACTTATAAGAAGGCCGAGCCCACCGGCACTTAACATCACCATCGGCAGCACAAACTATAGCCTGAAAAACAACAGGGAATAAAACCCTGAGTACGGAATTACTTAGCAAGACTTACCCGACTAAAGAAAAGACTCTCAAGGGTATGCTGGCTTGTTGGGAATCAAGGTAAGGCTAAGCAATAATCAAGGACTCATTTTGCAGAAACGCTTACTAATAGTGGATCCTTAAGCCATCTTTTAATTATCAATTTACGTTCTTACCTGATTCTAGATTTTCCTGAACTAGAGCATTCACTTGTCCTATCTAGCTTTCTTTTAGCCAATTCGTGTTTCACTTATTAACTACGATGAGTGGTCGGAGGGTGTAGGATCTAGGACACCGGCTAGAGGGGGGGTGAATAAACGGTTTTGACTTAAAATCAAAAAATACTAAATAAATTTAATCAATACAACAAAAGGAATAACTTCTCTAGTGACAATAAGTAAACAATGTATGAAAAACAACTACGGAGATTGAATACTTGAGGAACAATAAGCAAATCACTAATCAATTGTAAGGCAATAAGTAATGCGAGAAGGTATAGACACCGAAATTTATCCCGTGGTATCGGTGATTTGCCGATCACCCCTAATCCACGTTGAGGTGGACTTCAAGCTCTCACTTGCTCCTCTATCAAGACACGACTTGATCTTTGAGCCAAGTGGACAAGAAATCACTCAATACCTCGGTTCCACTAATGTCACCTTTGCCGCTCCGGCGAGGTAGGCGCGAACCCCTCACAATCAACACCGCGGCTTCTCCACAATCTTCTTAGAGAGCTCGACGGAGACAATCACCCGAGCCGTCTAGGAGGCGGCAACCTCCAAGAGTAACAAGCCAAAGACGTTTGCTCGGTGTACCACCTAGTGCCTCAAGAATCACCAAATGATGCAAATGCACTAGGAACCCTCAATCTCTCACTAGAATGCAATCTCAAGCAAAGAGTGTGAGAGAGTGAGTTGGAGGATCACAAATGAGCTCAATGTGTGCAAGGAATGGCCAAGAGAGATCTCTCACATGAGCTACCCTTCTATTTATAGTCCGCCATCAAAATCCAACCGTTATGTGCAAAAGGTAGCAGTTCTGCGCACACGCGGACCGTCCGCGCCCTAGGGCCGGACGGTCCGCCGTACATATAACGGCTATAAAGACCGTTTGAAAACATGTCAGAGCTGACTCAAAAGGTGGGTCCGGACAGTCCGCCCTTCAAGGTCGGACCGTCCGCGACCTGGCAGCTTGAAACACCCGAGCCTCGGATCAAGAGAGGTTAACACACGCGGACCGTCCGGCTATAAATCCCGGACGGTCCGAGACCTGAGACAGTACTGTCCGGACTGGTCCCCCGGACAGTCCGTAGTACAAATCTACAAAAGCACACAGTCCCTGTCCAAAAATGAGTTTGACACTTGCGGACCATCCGCCTATCACAGCCGGACCGTCCGCCTATAATTCAGGGACTGGCCCGAAGCCACCCGTCTCTGGTCATGACTGCGGACGGTCCGGCCCTAAGGCCCGGACGGTCCGCAGTGCAAAAGAACAAAGTATCCGCACAAATGGTCAGACTTCGGACCCCTCTGGAGGATCGCGGACAGTCCGCCCCTAAGGCCCGGACAGTCCGCGCGTCCATGACTTCGCAATTTTCAAACATGCTTTTGAAAGAACTTTTGACTCGCGAAATGTGAAGCGCTGTTAGTCCTCATGCAAATGTAACTACTTGATGCTCTACGAGGCACTAAGTTTTACACAGATCTAAGTCATTGACCCCTCTTAATAGTACGGCTATCTAGCCTACTAATCCGGTCAGGTATCTTCTCTAAACTCCTTAAGACCGGCAAAAAATGAAACCTATATTATACCTTTCCCTTCATCTGATCCACAACCAATGTGTATGATTCTTCAACATTTCCTGTTCTATGTGGTCCAACCCTGCATTCTTATTTCTCGAAGAATCGTTAGTCCACAAGCAGTTGTCATTAATTACCAAAACATTACCAAAGGGGCCTAGATGATTCACAGAGGGTCAAGTCTCCATAACCGAGGAGCAACGACGATTCGAACCGATTATACCCAGCTGGGGATTCCTAACCACACGACATATGTAGCACTTAACCCTTGCATATGTCAACCGTTTCCACAGATCCTCCACAACGTGAACCGGTCCGCGCTACCCGGGAGCACAGTACTCCTCCGTCCAGCCTCTAGCCAGGAGGGTACACGCTACTCCCACCATCTCCCACGCCCAGTGCGCGGTTGTCTTTTCACGTATGGAATAGCCGGGTTCAGGCTTACCGAGGCATGTGGCTAGTTGCAAAGTCTCAACCACAACAGGCCTACATCGAACGGTCCTTAATCGACACAGGCGGAGCACTACACCGACTCATTTCACGATGCAAGCCACCCGCCCGGTCTCATATTAATTATCTAACTCAAGTTCATTCACACATAACAATAACTAGTAATCAAAATAAATTTCAAAATCCTATCACTTTAAGCAGGGCTAAGCGGCACTAGTTTTTCATAATATAGGTATCAAGGAATGATTATTCAAATTCTCAAGGATGGTAATGCATCAATTGTTTGATCACGCAACTCCTATCATCTAATGCAGCATATCAAGTGATAAAAGTTTTGTAAACAACAAGGAAAGTGGTGAATGCACCGGGGCTTGCCTTTATTGCAGAGAAGAGCCGAAGACTAAGGAAATAAAATATCACAAGTCTTCAGGATGATGAGTAGCCTCCAGGAAATTGCTTCACAATAATTGATCCACAAATAACGTGATCTACACGTAAGGTAAGATGCATGCCATGATCATGATGTGATGATGAAATGGACACATCTACATAGTAAAGAATCTAAAATGATAACACTTGAACTCAGGTCCCATACACGGCTCAATTCTATTTCGATTATTTAATCAAACTCTATCTATTT
This sequence comes from Zea luxurians, assembly GCA_029449295.1. Taxonomy (NCBI): domain Eukaryota; kingdom Viridiplantae; phylum Streptophyta; class Magnoliopsida; order Poales; family Poaceae; genus Zea; species Zea luxurians. The sequence goes on along the minus strand of JAOPSE010000103.1, from coordinate 5,348,637 downwards.
TGCTAACGGGTGAAGACAGACTCGAGGTAAAATAAAACACACGATAAGGATCAACTATAGAATTTTGGTTCATGGGCGTCATACAATCCCAAAAATCAGTGCAACAAACTAACTAATTTATTACTTTCATTAAGTTATATATTTTACTAAAGGAAAAAGTATTTTTAATTAAGCAAAAATTTATCAAAATCTACCACAAATCAAAGCAAGCTTTTCCTACGAGCTACTCTAAGCCTCAATAGTACCAAAAAAATTCAAGATTTTTGGATCCATATATTTATTACAGGAAGTTAAATAAGCATTAATAACCTATCCTTAAATGAGAGCAGCACATAAAATTACTATTTTAACCTAATAAATATTTTCGTAAGAGAGTACTATTTTTGTGAACTCCACAAAAATAGTTTCACATTCTTAGCATTTTCCTAGAATTTATTATGACGTTTTCTAACACCCAGCAAAACTAGAAACTAAAAAGAAAATTCCATAATTCTTTTCTACAAAACCCCCTGGAATCCCCTTTCTTCTCGCATCAGCCCCCTTTCCCCAACCTTCAGCACGCACACACACCTTAACTACGAAGCTGGCATCAACCAAAGAAATACCATCGCCTGGATCCCATTCGGCACATGGCGAGCATCCCCATCCGCCCATGAACACGCTCCCTAATTCAATTTCAGACATTGGAGCTTCTACCTGCCTGACCACGTGAACTGGTGGATGCGGTGGCTGTTGAACTCGAGTGGAGTGATGGAGGAGCTAGGACACCGACGCACGAACAACTTTGGTGTAGGGGAACGAGCAGGGATGGCGAGGTCTGAGCATGCCAAGAGGAAGTCGACGCTCGACGGCAGAGCACGGATGAACAACATCGTCCATAAGCTAGAGCGTGACAGAAATTGGCATGAGGAAACAGGAAGCTGGGCGATGGGGAGAAAAGCTCCCTGGGAGCCTGAAGATATTGTGATGGAGATAAGCACGTTGAAGTCTATCTGCAAGGAGCCGACGTGCACGAGATAAGACAAGTTGCCGAGCTAGGCTAAGCGGTGGGAATATGCTAGAATGAGACAGGGAGATGACGTGGGAATAGAAGTGGCGTGAGAATTCTGCTTGTTCAAGATAAGAATGACAAGAACTCTCCAAAAAAAATCTGCTCATTCAGATTAAGAGAGGAAAAAGAAAAGCTGGGCTCGGGTGTGGCGATTCGGTCAGTCGGTGTGGCGATCTGGCCAAGGTTGCTTCTTGGCGAAGACTGGGCCTCGGGCGAGCCGAAGGTGTGTACGTCGCTTGAGGGGGTCCTCGGGCGAGACGTGAATCTTCCGGGGTCGGCTGCCTTTGCCCGAGGCTGGGCTCGGGCGAGGCGAGGTCGTGTCCCTTGAGTGGACCGAGCCTTGGCTTAATCACACCCATCAGGCCTTTTCAGCTTAGTGCTGATGGGGGTTACCAGCTGAGATTAGGAGTCTTGGGGGTACCCCTAATTATGGTCCCTGACAGTAGCCCCTGAGCCTCGAAGGGAGTGTTGATACTCGCTTGGAGGCTTTTGTCGCACTTTTTTGCAAGGGGACCGACCTTCCTCGGTTGTCTTTTGTTCCGGTGGGTGCGTGCGAGCGCACCCGCCGGGTGTAGCCCCCGAGGCCTCGGAGGAGTAGTTTGACTCCTTCGAGGTCTTAGTACGTTTCGTAATGTTTTGGCCGGTCTAGCTGCTCCCTCATGCGAACTGGCTGTAGCCCGGGTGAACAGTCGGGTCCCAAGTTCTCGGGCTGGTATGTTGACGCTGTCAACGGTTTGGCCGGAGCCAGGTTTGCGAGAGTAGCCCCCGAGCCTTCGCACAGAGCGAGAGGACGGTCAGGGACAGACTCGACTTTTTACATATGCCCCTGCGTCGCCTTTCCGCAAGGAGGAGGGGGGAAAGCGCCATGTTGCCCTCGGAGGACACCGAACATGGTGTCTCCAGTGAGTTGCTAACGGGTGATCCGAGTGGACGCCCGTGCCCCATTTGTTAGGGGTCGGCTAGTGGCCCGGAGGCGCGCTCCAAAAGTACCTGAGGGTGACTTGCCGGACCCGGTCCCCTTTTGACGGGGTCTGAGGGCTCGATGCCTCCCTCTGGTGGGATTCCATTACAAAATCATTCCTGTTGGTCTCGAAAATGTCCTAGGGTACCTCAGGAGCGCAGCCCGAGCCTTGGTTATGTATCGAACGTACCCAGGGTCATCCCTCGCTCTGCGTCTGAGGCGGCTGTCGAACCCTTTGGGGGCCAGCCTTCGAACCCCTGATCAGTAGTGGGCGCGGAGCCCGAGTGGCCTGAGGCGGCCGTTGAACCCTTTCGAGGGGCTGGCCTTTGAACCTCTGACCAGTAGTGGGTGCGGAGCCCGAGCGCTCTGAGGCGGCTGTTGAACCCTTCCGAGGGGCCAGCCTTTGAACCTCTGATCAGTAGGGGGCTCGAGGCCCGCTTCCTTCGTGGAGAAGGATCCCTTTCGGAGTATCCCCTTTTCTGACCCCTGAGGCAAGAGAGAGAAAGAGGAAGTGAAAAGGATACGAAATCGAATGACGTGGTGCACCTTTTTTGACGCGGTCATTATGGCGGAGGTGAAGCGTCGCCTGCTTCGCCTGCCAAAGGTGCCGCCTGTCCTGTCGCAGAGTTAATGCGACGGGACGAGTGGTTCACGGGGCGACCGTTGCGCGCGCGCGAGCCGTTCGAGGGACGGGCGTCTCTTCGAGTTTTGAACCTTGCGGCGGGTTCGGGCGAAGTGTTGAATGGGCCTCGCCTGGGCCTTTATATATTCGGGAGAGGGGCTGGTGACGGTTCTTTACTCAGCGGCTTGCCTCCCACTTAGGTTTTCGCAACCCGAGGGAATAGCCAGAGAAAGGAAACCGCGCACCCAGTTCCTCCGCCGCCACCTCTTCCACTTGGGGATGGCCGACCGGGTGACCATTGTCCCGCCGCGCGACCCGTGGCCTTTCTCCACCGTCACGGCGGATGACTTGGAGGCCCTTGTTGCTGAGGGTTTGCTTCGCCCTCTCTCCGGTGACTCGTAGCCAGAGTGGATGGCCCCTCCGAGCGGAGCCGCCCCGTCCCCGCCGCCGGGGTATGTCGTGAGCTTTGTCTCCTTTCACGAGCGGGGGTTCGGAGTGCCGGCAAGCCGTTTTATGCGGGCGATTCTGCATGTCTACGGGGTGGAGCTGCACAACCTCAGTCCCAACTCCATCTCACAAGCTGCCATCTTTGCGGCGGTTTGTGAAGGATACTTGGGGATTGACCCTCACTGGGACTTGTGGACCCATCTCTTCTCTGCGGAGCTTTTTGCCTCGTCGACGGGGGAAAGGAGGGTCCGCATGGCGGTGCGGGCCAGTGGCTGCATCCTCCAGCTGAGGCAGGCGCGAGCGCTGCAGTACATCCCCGCCGTCCTGGCGTCTTCGAACAAAGGGTGGCAGCGCCGGTGGTTCTATCTCCGAAATGACGACGGGAGGCTCCTGTCGTTTTCTCAGTGAGTGGTGACCGCCGCCGCTGATAACTGGCGCTACGGGACCCCGCGCGACAGGAAGAAGAATCTCCAGCCCCTTCTGAAGGCCTTGGAGGAGCTGCGGAAAGGAGGGCTCACCGCTACGGGGGTGGTTGCCGCCATTCACCGCCGGAGGGTGCTTCCTTTGACGGGGCGGCGGCTGCCGCTTTGGGAGATGACGCCAGGGGTCGACTTGTGTGGCAGAACCTCCAAGTTATTGGGCCCACATGCACCTGTCCTTGTCCTAAAGACCTCAGACGGCTATGCATGTGCACCAGATAACTTAACAGGATCTGTCCGATTGCCCCAAGGACATCGGATAAACCACTTACAACCAAGATCGCGGGATTAAGTAATACAAATCACACACACCAATATTATTGCAGCGGAAATCTTACTACCAAATTTTACAAGTTACAAAAATTTTATATTAGTTTATCGGAGTGATTACAAAAGTATAAGTTTGAAATATATGCTAGCTCAAGGGATCATCCTCAATAAGAAGTATAGAAGGGTTACTTAGACTTATAAGAAGGCCGAGCCCACCGGCACTTAACACCATCAACAACAGCACAAAGTTAGAACCTGAAAAACAACAGGGAATAAAACCCTGAGTATGGAATTACTCAGCAAGTCTTACCCGACTAAAGAAAAGACTCTCAAGGGTATGCTGGTTATATGGGAGTCAAGGTAAGGCTTTTCAATAATCAAAGACTCTGTTTTGCAGAAATGCTTACTAAAGTGGATCCTTAAAAATCCAATTTTATTTGTCAAGTTAAGTAAAATTACCTGCAACTAGAGTTCTTTCTACCCTAGTTCAATCACTGGTCCTGCACTAGCCAATTTCTTAACAAAAACCCATCATCTTTAGTGGAATGCTACGTGTAGGGCAGTGACCAAGTCTTCATAACCGCGAAGGTACGGCGATCCGAATCGATTATACTCAGCTGAGGATCTCCAATCACACGACATATGTAGCACTTAACCCTTGCATATGTCAACCCGCCACCGGGGTTCTTAAGACCGGATCAGGTTCACGCAAACCGAGAGCACAGATACACCACCGTCCAGCCTCTTTCCACGGAGGGTACACGCTACTCTCGCCACCGCTCCACGCCCATTTCGTGTTATCTTATTCCGGCCTTAGTCTGCCCGAGGCAAGGCTTACCCATGACGAGGCATGTGACCAGCTAAAGGGTCCTCGATCATCAAGCCTACATCGAGACGGTCCTTAATCGACTCAGACGGAGACACTACACCGAGACTCTCTTTCTCGTGCAAGTCACCCGCCCGGTCTCAGCTTAAGCATTTTATCCCAAAAACTTGGTACCTGGCAGAGGTACATCTTTTCCGATGTTGAATCCATCAAGGCCTTTGACAGATTCACCATCAAGTTTTATTTTTGAAAACATCCCACCCACTTTTGCCACATCATATTTTGTAAAAACAAAACATTTTGTTTTTCTAAAGCAAGACTAAGCATCAAAAATCTTTTATAAAACGGGTGATCAAGGAAGGTAATCAAGTTCAAGGAAGGTAATGCAGGAATTGTTTTGGCAATCAACTCCTATCACCTAATGCAGCAATCAAGTGAGAAAGATTTTAAAAACATCAAGGAAGGTGGCAAATGCACCGGGGCTTGCCTGAGTAACACTAGGTTAGTGTTTGTTAGACGACGTCCCCTTGACGACCATCCTTTGGCTTGGCACTCGTTCAGATTATCCATCTTCCGGTTCGTCCATCAGCATCACCTTGCGAATCAGTCCGCGCTTGATGTCAACTTGGCTCGTCTTCCGCATCGCGTGATTAATTAACGTACCTGAATGAAATGCATTATGCACATGAATGCATATCGACAAGAATTTCACACACCTAAATAGTGCTACGTGATAGCGGAACACCTAGCGGTGAGGCGTTGCACAAGTTCATACGAAAATACTAGTTATCGATATACGACTACGCGTAATAATTACGCTTCTCTAAATTAAACGAACCTAACCCAAACATCACAAACAACAAATTATACACATTAATCACGATTAGCCTAAACACACTTATCAGTTAATTAATTAAATTCTGAACTAATCTCTTGCTTTATAAATTACACTACATCTTTATAAGTGATTAAAATATTTTATCAACACACATGCCTACTAAAATTCTACTCGGTATACTAATTCAACTAATTGACCAGAATAGCGAAATAACTCGCTATAACTGAACCTAGCTCGATAATCGCAAGAACTGCGAAGTCGACGAGAGTTTCGTGACTTACGCAATTTATCGAGTACCCTAATGAGCATCGCATTAGCACATTAATTTATTTAACGATCGAACTATTCTGAATAATTCCTCAGCTTACCGCGACTAAGCTGATCTCGGATTTCGCAAGGACCATGACTACCACCAGTTTATTCTTTTCACCGGCCGATGTACTGGAGCTTCCTTTTTCTCAAAATCCTGGGGCTCGACCCGAACACAAAACGCGCACGACGCGCAGGAGCTGACGCAGTTGTAGCCGAGAAACAACGAGGAAAATTGGCGAGGATGAGGATAGCGAACGATGAAAGTGCAGCACACACGCCATGGCGTGCTGCAGCGATTGAGTGTCGAGGCGAGGTCAGAAAAGCGACGGCGGCATCCGGCGAGGCCTGAGCTGGAAACCGGGCGAGGGAGAAGGAGCTCGCAGGGACACCAAGGCGAGGGAGCAGCACGCCGGGGAGGCCGAGCAGGGAGCATGTACGGCGGCGTCCGGCGAGCGCGCAGGGGAACGGTACCCTGGCCAAGCAGCGCTGAATATTATCACCAGGGAGTCGTACACGAGTGAAGTTTCCAGGGAGATTAGGATGCATGGGCGTGTGCACGGAGGAGCAGGACGGACGTGTGGGCATGGTGGAGCTTGGACGATGGGGAAACAGCGTCAAAGGTCTAGCACGCTAGTTGGAGGGGCTCAGCTAACAAGCCTGACTGCCGGCAAGGTGAGCTGAGGAGATGAGAAAGCTGAGCAGCAAGGCAGACGGCCGAAGATTTATAGGGAAATGGCTGGGTAAGGGCATGGAGAAATATCCCAGGTTGCCATATGTGAGAAGTGTACGTGGGAAGATAATCACCAGTTAAGCTGATGTGGAGATAAGCTTGAGGAAAAAGATCAGAAAGCCCACGTCAACTGGACGTCGTGCATGAATATCTCAAGGATGAGATCGTTTCCTGGATAAGAGCTGGACAAAAAAAAATCGGCTAAGGATATTCTAGAAAAGATTTTTGTTTTTATTTCACCAAACAGAATTACAAATATAATCTTAGATTCTGGACTTAAGGTTTGCGCGATAAATAATGGATTGGACCTAAAATTTATCGGCTACAATATTTAGATATGCTTAATTTGGTGAAAATTACGGAGTCATATGAATTTTAATTAGTTATTTATATCTGAAGTTGTAGATCTGAGCGAGAAGCAACAGACCAAATTAAAACAATAGTTCGGCTACATATATTATTTTCGTAGACTTTGAAATAGGACACCGAATCAGCTAACAACTGTTCTAGTTTATTTAAACAGTCTGCCCCTAGTAGCGTATTTACCGAATTTATAGAGATTGCTCGAACCGAGCAAAATACTTAAGTGACAATTTTAGTTCGTCTTGTTTAATTTTAAATTGACACTAGGCTCGACACTTTTAGAATTAAATAAATTTTAAATTGTGCGAGCCGAATGCGACATCGCTATCGGAATTCCTCTGGGGACGACGTTAGTATCGTCACGGGAGCGAGATGTAGACGGATTAAACCAGACGAGATCCGATTCGATATTTAAGACAACACTGGTTTGGGTCCAACTCAGATAAAAATTTATCCGTCACCAAAACACAGCTGAACTGATTATCCTACAGTGTGGGCTAAAGAACAAATGGGATCAGATGAATTCGCACCTGTAATTTATATCCAAAGTTTTGGATCGGGCAAGAAACGACAGACCGAAATAAACTGGTTTCAGCACTGATAATTTGTTCGGCGTGATTCGACCAAAATTAGCCGAAACACAATCTGCGAACGTATACACGATTTTTGTCGTCGAAACTGCGTCCTGAAGAATTAATTGGATTATAACCTCGCGCACGATTTTTCTCAGACAACGCGCGGTACAAATTATTTTGCCCCGAATAATTTTAGTCGTCGAGCACAAATTAATTTGCCCGGGATAAAAATTATCCGAGTGAGTCGGACTTCTGAATTCGTATTCGCGCGAGCGATTAATTTTAAATAATCACCGGACGCACCGATTTTCGGAACAACTATGTTCCGAACATCACGAAAATTTAGGAAGAGCCCAGATAATTAAAAAAATGATGTCGCATCGCGACAGACGAAACAGATGCGATATTAAAATCGCAATAGGCAAAGATGTTTAAAATTTAACATCCGTTTTATCCACTGATCACGTGCTTAAATTCATACTCGTTGTCGAGCGGAATATAAACACCTGGGGTGTTACAGCCCTCCCCCCTTAAAAGAATCTCGTCCCGAGATTCAGAGCGAAAGACTTTCAAGAGTAGAGAAGCATGTAACCACGTCCATATCAGCGATAATCATAAGGCAGTCTTGGGCGAAGGCAAGTGCTTCAGAATATTGTTTCTCTAGTGGACATAGCATGTATCGCCTTAAGCTAATTTAGAGATGTCCATCAGTAGAGACAATGTCTACCAGAAGAACACATAAGGTTCCATGTGTGCAGTTTGCTTTCTTTGATGACACTGTACTATCTGAGTCTGTTGAGCGAGCGGTGAATACGCGATTTTGCCCAAACAGAACCAGATGCACCATCTTGGGTAAAACACACAGAAAGAGGTTTACCAACAAGTGGTCACAGTGAGTTCGTAGCACACGAGACGAGTGGATGTCGAATACTGTTGCGGTTAACATGTGGTTAACCTGAGAATTCAAGTCCACAAAAGATGGTATAGATTCGAGAAAATCACCCGTGAAGGGATCTATAGATGCGGACTTTGCAACTAGTCCATTTTATCGGGCACTAGACATGGTTTGACCCAATCACTCATGCTAGAAAAGCATACGTGAGGCAATCGAGGCACGACTAGAGCGATGGTGAGGTGGTTACTGGCCGATTTAATCTCGATTCTTATAAGCACTTCCTTTAGATGAGTTGAACCAAAGTGAGTTTAGATAACTCGATAAAACGATCTCTAAACTCAAACTTTGTTCACAATGCTGTTACAAGTTAGTGACACCAACTTGTTGAACTACTTTTAGCATTGAACAGGTCCTCTCAGTACCATCGGTAAGCCAATGGTCGAGAGTTCACTCTGGTTAGCTGATTGTGCATTTGGGTAGAAATCCATTTGGTCAGGTTGTTCATCCGTTTCTTCCATGCGGGAGGAACTGGCTTGTTTTGGAAATATATGGGTTAAATAAGAGAGCGAATGAACAAACTCCTGCATCTCAACAGCAGGAGGAAGTCAATCTCCAATTTGAGAGCTAATCAGTTGTCTCTCGACACTAAAAAGCTCCAAGGCTTCACCTTTACACAAAGGACGTAAAGGGAACGGGTATGAGTAGTCACTACCAAGATCAAAAGAAATAAGACCACACATGAGAGTGGTATACCCTTTCGATCCAACGAAGATGACAGATGTTGCTTGATCACTTCAATAAACAACATAGGAATTGTTTCAAGGGAAGGTCCACGGAAGATAACACATCAGTGTAATTCCATAACGGATCATGACTAGAGACTTCGATACCGGCATGCGCCAAGCAGCAAAATCCTGTGTGCGCATTCACAGGAGGCTCTCAGTTTCGCCGCGGTACCATAAGTCCTTAACCATGACACCATTACAAAACTGGCACCAATAATGAATCTCACGTGGTAAGAACAATTTGTGTAGAGATAACTTATTAATATAATCTTATAATGGATTATGACTACTAACTGTGATACTAGCGTGTACCGAGCAGCACAACCATGTGTATGCATCCATAGGAGGCCCTCGGTTTTATCGCAGTGCCATCGGTTTTAGTCAGAACACCATTACTAGATGTAACCAATAAGAAATCTCGCGTGACACCAATGGATTGAACAAAGGTGACAATATACAAAGAAATACTCCACCTGTAAAAATGGTTACAAGTAGAGGCTAAATAGATCATGGCCCGATGAAATGAACAAGGTATGGCCATAACCTAACTTGGATGAAAGAAATACGATGGGAGACTGTTAATTCAGCCCCAAGCATATTTCTATGCCCATCGTAGAGATCACAAGGTCAAGGATTAAGTTGGTATGCCTTCGATAGGTATGGGGAAACCAAAGGCATCAATTTCAAGAAATTGGTCGGACATGTCTTTCCTAGGTTAGGTTGATAAAGTAACATGGCGGTCCTTAAAAACAAGCAATCTGGATAAGGTACATCAGCTTGCACCAACCGAACAAGGACATGGTTTAGGATGGAGACATGACTTGAGATCCTTGTTTTAAGTTTAGGTGCATTTTATGTCCAATAAGGAAATTGTCTACGCATCTATTTGTATGGGCTTTGTCATGGAGTAATAATGGACAATTCAAATTTGGGCATGGTTCACTAAATAAGAATATGGTCTAGTTTAGGGTTTAGACAAATAGGTCACAAACATTCTATCTGCACTTCAAGCACAAAAGCAAACACATTTGCACTAATGGTCAAATTATGAAAAGCTAAAAGTAATCTAAACCTGTATCCCTAAGACACCACATCATTTATAATCACCAAGTTTTGGAATAAAGGTGAGAGAAGCATTTTGGGTCTATAGGTGACAAACATGATGCAACAATCAGGATGCATGCTCGTCTTATTCGTCCTCACTGAGTTTTTGCCAACATAATGTGGCAATAACGTTCTATCTCGGTGGCATACTTTCTCTCACGGTATTTCTTTCTAGTCGTGAGCTACACATACGTTTTCAGGGTTAGTGTACCTGCAGAAAATTCCATTACAGCCCATTTTCCCATGATGCAATTCACACATGACAGTTTATCACAGTTTATACTCCATATATGGCTATATGGAGGCCAGCTCATCATTAAGCGCCGAGCCACGCATAGGCGCCGTTGCCACACTTTAACCATAGGGCAACTCATTATGGTAACTTACCTTCTTACCTGAGTGTAGGTGTGTCGTTACAGGTACATTACAATTCTCAGTATTCCCATGTCTGTATACCCATACATCCATGGGGTACTGAATTCCCGGAAAAGTAATTACTCCACATCGCAGCCTTCATATATACATATGTAAAACATGTATATAATCAAGCGCCACAAGTAAGCACTTCCCTAGACCGACGTTTGTTCGGTCATGCTCTCACATCTCACCTTACCTTGAGCGTCGATCCATTCAAAACTGAATGGCCTTAAAAATAACAATACACATGTATGCAATACCCCCAGTTGTGGGTTATGGTTTTCATCTAAGCCACCTGATAGTCCTTAGTTTAGGGCTTAACAGAGGATGTCGCTAGCATTATAGTTTTTTTAAACTGTTTTTCAAAACCAAACAATGTGTTTAGTTGAAACTAGGTTTTCTAAAACCAAAACTTTGTTTTAAAAATAAGTATGTGACCGTATATACTTAATCCTGCTCCGATACCAGCTGTGGCAGAACCTCCAAGTTATTGGGCCCACATGCACCTGTCCTTGTCCCAAAGACCTCAGACGGCTATGCATGTGCACCAGATAACTTAACAGGATCTGTCCAATTGCCCCAAGGACATCGGATAAACCACTTACAACCAAGATCGCGGGACTAAGTAATACAAATCACACACACCAATATTATTGCAGCGGAAATCTTACTACCAAATTTTACAAGTTACAAAAATTTTATATTAGTTTATCGGAGTGATTACAAAAGTATAAGTTTGAAATATATGCTAGCTCAAGGGATCATCCTCAATAAGAAGTATAGAAGGGTTACTTAGACTTATAAGAAGGCCGAGCCCACCGGCACTTAACACCATCAACAACAGCACAAAGTTAGAACCTGAAAAACAACAGGGAATAAAACCCTAAGTATGGAATTACTCAGCAAGTCTTACCCGACTAAAGAAAAGACTCTCAAGGGTATGCTGGTTATATGGGAGTCATCCCGAAGGACATCGGATAAACCACTTACAACCAAGATCGCGGGATTAAGTAAACACAAATCACACACCAACAATTTTGCAGCGGAGATCTTACTACCAAATTTTACAAGTTACAAAAATTTTACTTTATTTTATCGGAGTGGTTACAAAAGTATAAGTTTGAAATATATGCTAGCTCAAGGGATCATCCTCAATAAGAAGTATAGAAGGGTTACTTAGACTTATAAGAAGGCCGAGCCCACCGGCACTTAACACCATCAACAACAGCACAAAGTTAGAACCTGAAAAACAACAGGGAATAAAACCCTGAGTATGGAATTACTCAGCAAGTCTTACCCGACTAAAGAAAAGACTCTCAAGGGTATGCTGGTTATATGGGAGTCAAGGTAAGGCTTTTCAATAATCAAAGACTCTGTTTTGCAGAAATGCTTACTAAAGTGGATCCTTAAAAATCCAATTTTATTTGTCAAGTTAAGTAAAATTACCTGCAACTAGAGTTCTTTCTACCCTAGTTCAATCACTGGTACTGCACTAGCCAATTTCTTAACAAAAACCCATCATCTTTAGTGGAATGCTACATGTAGGGCAGTGACCAAGTCTTCATAACCGCGAAGGTACGGCGATCCGAATCGATTATACTCAGCTGAGGATCTCCAATCACACGACATACGTAGCACTTAACCCTTGCATATGTCAACCCGCCACCGAGGTTCTTAAGACCGGATCAGGTTCACGCAACCCGAGAGCACAGATACACCACCGTCCAGCCTCTTGCCACGGAGGGTACACGCTACTCTCGCCACCGCTCCACGCCCATTTCGTGTTATCTTATTCCGGCCTTAGTCTTCCTGAGGCAAGGCTTACCCATGACGAGGCATGTGACCAGCTAAAGGGTCCTCGATCATCAAGCCTACATCGAGACGGTCCTTAATCGACTCAGACGGAGACACTACACCGAGACTCTCTTTCTCGTACAAGTCACCCGCCTGGTCTCAGCTTAAGCATTTTATCCCAAAAACTTGGTACCTGGCAGAGGTACATCTTTTCCGATGTTGAATCCATCAAGGCCTTTGACAGATTCACCATCAAGTTTTATTTTTGAAAACATCCCACCCACTTTTGCCACATCATATTTTGTAAAAACAAAACATTTTGTTTTTCTAAAGCAAGACTAAGCATCAAAAATCTTTTATAAAACGGGTGATCAAGGAAGGTAATCAAGTTCAAGGAAGGTAATGCAGGAATTGTTTTGGCAATCAACTCCTATCACCTAATGCAGCAATCAAGTGAGAAAGATTTTAAAAACATCAAGGAAGGTGGCAAATGCACCGGGGCTTGCCTGAGTAACACTAGGTTAGTGTTTGTTAGACGACGTCCCCTTGACGACCATCCTTTGGCTTGGCACTCGTTCAGATTATCCATCTTCCGGTTCGTCCATCAGCATCACCTTGCGAATCAGTCCGCGCTTGAGGTCAACTTGGCTCGTCTTCCGCATCGCGTGATTAATTAACGTACCTGAATGCAATGCATTATGCACATGAATGCATATCGACAGGAATTTCACACACCTAAATAGTGCTACGTGATAGCGGAACACCTAGCGGTGAGGCGTTGCACAAGTTCATACGAAAATACTAGTTATCGATATACGACTACGCGTAATAATTACGCTTCTCTAAATTAAACGAACCTAACCCAAACATCACAAACAACAGATTATACACATTAATCACGATTAGCCTAAACACACTTATCAGTTAATTAATTAAATTCTGAACTAATCTCTTGCTTTATAAATTACACTACATCTTTATAAGTGATTAAAATATTTTATCAACACACATGCCTACTAAAATTCTACTCGGTACACTAATTCAACTAATTGACCGGAATAGCGAAATAACTCGCTATAACTGAACCTGGCTCGATAATCGCAAGAACTGCGAAGTCAACGAGAGTTTCGTGACTTACGCAATTTATCGAGTACCCTAATGAGCATCGCATTAGCACATTAATTTATTTAACGATCGAACTATTCTGAATAATTCCTCAGCTTACCGCGACTAAGCTGATCTCGGATTTCGCAAGGACCATGACTACCACCAGTTTATTCTTTTCACCGGCCGATGTACTGGAGCTTCCTTTTCCTCAAAATCCTGGGGCTCGACCCGAACACAAAACGCGCACGACGCGCAGGAGCTGACGCAGTTGTAGCCGAGAAACAACGAGGAAAATTGGCGAGGATGAGGATAGTGAACGATGACAGTGCAGCACACACGCCATGGCGTGCTGCAGCGATTGAGTGTCGAGGCGAGGTCAGAAAAGCGACGACGGCATCCGGCGAGGCCTGAGCTGGAAACCGGGCGAGGGAGAAGGAGCTCGCAGGGACACCAAGGCGAGGGAGCAGCACGCCGGGGAGGCCGAGCAGGGAGCATGTACGGCGGCGTCCGGCGAGCGCGCAGGGGAACGGTACCCTGGCCAAGCAGCGCTGAATATTATCACCAGGGAGTCGTACACGAGTGAAGTTTCCAGGGAGATTAGGATGTATGGGCGTGTGCACGGAGGAGCAGGACGGACGTGTGGGCATGGTGGAGCTTGGACGATGGGGAAACAGCGTCAAAGGTCTAGCACGCTAGTTGGAGGGGCTCAGCTAACAAGCCTGACTGCCGGCAAGGTGAGCTGTGGAGATGAGAAAGCTGAGCAGCAAGGCAGACGGCCGAAGATTTATAGGGAAATGGCTGGGTAAGGGCATGGAGAAATATCCCAGGTTGCCATATGTGAGAAGTGTACGTGGGAAGATAATCACCAGTTAAGCTGATGTGGAGATAAGCTTGAGGAAAAAGATCAGAAAGCCCACGTCAACTGGACGTCGTGCATGAATATCTCAAGGATTGGACCTAAAATTTATCGGCTACAATATTTAGATATGCTTAATTTGGTGAAAATTACGGAGTCATATGAATTTTAATTAGTTATTTATATCTGAAGTTGTAGATCTGAGCGAGAAGCAACAGACCAAATTAAAACAATAGTTCGGCTACATATATTATTTTCGTAGACTTTGAAATAGGACACCGAATCAGCTAACAACTGTTCTAGTTTATTTAAACAGTCTGCCCCTAGTAGCGTATTTACCGAATTTACAGAGATTGCTCGAACCGAGCAAAATACTTAAGTGACAATTTTAGTTCGTCTTGTTTAATTTTAAATTGACACTAGGCTCGACACTTTTAGAATTAAATAAATTTTAAACTGTGCGAGCCGAATGCGACATCGCTATCGGAATTCCTCTGGGGACGACGTTAGTATCGTCACGGGAGCGAGATGTAGATGGATTAAACCAGACGAGATCCGATTCGATATTTAAGACAACACTGGTTTGGGTCCAACTCAGATAAAAATTTATCCGTCACCAAAACACAGCTGAACTGATTATCCTACAGTGTGGGCTAAAGAACAAATGGGATCAGATGAATTCGCACCTGTAATTTATATCCAAAGTTTTGGATCGGGCAAGAAACGACAGACCGAAATAAACTGATTTCAGCACTGATAATTTGTTCGGCGTGATTCGATCAAAATTAGCCGAAACACAATCTGCGAACGTATACGCGATTTTTGTCGTCGAAACTGCGTCCTGAAGAATTAATTAGATTATAACCTCGCGCACGATTTTTCTCAGACAACGCGCGGTACAAATTATTTTGCCCCGAATAATTTTAGTCGTCGAGCACAAATTAATTTGCCCGGGATAAAAATTATCCGAGTGAGTCGGACTTCCGAATTCGTATTCGCGCGAGCGATTAATTTTAAATAATCACCGGACGCACCGATTTTCAGAACAACTATGTTCCGAACATCACGAAAATTTAGGAAGAGCCCAGATAATTAAAAAAATGATGTCGCATCGCGACAGACGAAACAGATGCGATATTAAAATCGCAATAGGCAAAGATGTTTAAAATTTAACATCCGTTTTATCCACTGATCACGTGCTTAAATTCGTACTCGTTGTCGAGCGGAATATAAACACCTAGGGTGTTACAACTTGGAGGGTTCGCGGATGTCCTCGGATCCCCTTCCCATCGAAGACCTCCACAGGAGGGTAGCGGGCACGTTGGGGAAGCCGGACACCGGCGCCCTTTCCCAGCTCTCGATGCGTCCCGATCGCGGGTGTGTGTCCCTGGTGAGTGTCCGCGCCTTCTTCCTTCT
The DNA here is from genome assembly GCA_029449295.1 of Zea luxurians. Lineage (NCBI taxonomy): Eukaryota > Viridiplantae > Streptophyta > Magnoliopsida > Poales > Poaceae > Zea > Zea luxurians. The sequence goes on along the minus strand of JAOPSE010000103.1, from coordinate 5,332,789 downwards.
TGTGTCGGATTGCCCTTGGTTCTCACAGCCGAGACCTTTCGTCCGTCTCCAGGAGGTGGGGTTTCACAAGTCTTCCCTGCCACCGGTCCCAGAGGACGCGGTGGACTGGGCTGCGTGGAGGGTCGCCGCGGAGAAGAGGAAGGAGAAGAAGGACGCGGAGAAGGCTCGGGCCCGCGAGCGGATGCGGGCTCGGGACGCCTTGGAAAGGCTTCGTCGTCGGCAGGAGAGGGATGGGCTCCCGAGGGAGCCATCGCCGGAGACGCCTGATGATGATGACGACGATGATGAAGACAATGATGAAGACGACGACATGGCGCCCGCCTCGGCCTCAGCCCAGATCTGAGGCTGGGCCAGGGGTCGTCGAGCCAGCCCCCGAGCGGGCTGGCACCGTCGGTATCCGGGGCCGGGACGTCGGGGTCTCGGTCCGAAGAACGGGGGCAGGCCGAGGGGGTACTTGACCCCTTGGCCGAGGTAGTTGAGGTGACCCCGGGGTCTCAGGCCGAGCTGCCTGTTTCCGAAGATCCGTTGCCCGTGCCGACTGTGCAGGAGGGTGACCCTTGGGTCACCGTGGCTGTGCCTGGGCAGTCCGTCCCTCTGGTGCCTCGGGCGCCCGAGGCAAGGATGAAGCCGGCAGCGGGGCTGACCTCGGTGGTACCTTCGGAGATCGAGGCTCGAGAGACCTCCCCACAGGCACGATTGATCGTGGCCCGGAGTGGGTAAGTATCTTAGGATATCTTTGTCCTGGCTCCTCCTTCGTGTGTTCTGATCCTGCTCTTCTTTTTCCTCCCAGCAAACGGAGGCATGGTTCGACCGGTCTGGCTCCCCGGAAGGCCCTCAAAACGGCGCCGGCTTCTGCAGCCAGTGCCGCACCGGGCCTCGCCGGCCAGCTAGCCTTCTCACAAGATGCCCCAAAGCGGGGGCCCTGGCGGCACGAGTCATTGTGGGGTGAGCTCCCGAGGCTGACTCTTCTGCCGAGGCGGCCATCGTGCCGAGGGAGACTGCTGGCGCGGCTGCGGCCTCGAGCCCACCAGACGTGTTGCCGGCGCTATCACCAGCTCCTGCCGAGGCCGCTGCCGCTCTGGCCGTGGAGCCACCCGTCGCCACCGACGCTGAGATGGCCGAGGCGTCGCTACTTGATGCCTCGGAAGAGGGGGGCGCAGAACCGCGACCCGCCCCGCCGAGCGGCAGGCTTGTCCCCGCGCGACACAATTCCGAGGGGCGGCGCCAGTTGCTTCGGTTCCGGACCCGTGGGGCCTCGGATCCCCTCTTCGTTCTCGACGATGAACGGGAGGAGCAGTCTTGGGACAGGCTTCGTGAGTGTGTCGAGGCAACAGTGGGATCGCTTCGGTCGACCTTGGAGGTCCTTTGCAGGGACGTTCCCAAGATCCTCCAGGTAATGACTTCAAGCATACCTTTCTCGTGATTAAGGCGCTCTTTGTGACGCCCCGCTTCTTCCCTCAGGATCTGACGGATCTGAGCGCCGCCAAGTCGTCGTTCATCCGCCGCGAGGTTGATGTCTGGGGTTCGCTGCGGTCCCTGAGGACCACGCTTGCCAGTGCTACCGCGCGCCTCTCCCAACAGAGCGCCGAGGTGGTGGACCTTCGGTTGCTCTGTGCCGATCTGGGAGCGGAGGCGGCGGCGGCACGCGCAGAGGCGCAGCGGCGGCTGTTGGAGCTTGACCAGGCCACCGGCGAGCGGGACCATTCTCGGGGCCGGGCCGAAGAGGCCAAAAGCCGGGCTGAGGCTCTTGGAGTCCAGCTAGCCGAGGCGTCTGCTCGGGCTGGAGCCCTTGCAGCGGACCTCGCTGTGGCCCAAGCCGCATCCTCGAAGTAGCTTGCCCGAGCCGAAGGTATGTCTCGGCTGTTTGAAGATTTTGTTTCAGCTTGGTTCTTCAACTCGTGTTTGAGGTCTTCCGCTTTGGCTGTTCGCAGAGCTCGAGTCCGCCCTCGATAAGTCCACCAGGGCACTTGCTCAGGCGGCCGAGCAGAGGGAAGCCGACCGCGCGGCCATGTCCGAGGCCATCTCGGCCTTCTGCCGGGTCTTCGGCTTCGACGACGTCCCCTCGGGAAGCTCCCCTCAAAGTCGCCTGCAAGCCTTGGGTGACCATGTGCGTGGCAGACTTCACGAGGCATTGCATCACGGCGTCAGGCGGGCCTTCGCCGTGCTCGCTTCCCACTATGACGTGGATCTAGAGCGGGTCAGCGAGGGGTATTGCCTCCCCGAAGAAGATGAAGCCGCCCTGGCCGAAGTCCAGAGGCTTGACGCGGCCGCCGCGGGCCCAAGCGCGGTGCTGGCAACCACCTTCGAGGCAGAGATCCTCCCGCTTGTGCCGTCATCCAAGGCCGGGGCGGATCTTGCCGAGGGTGGAGACGAAGCCGAGGGCACGGCTCCTTCTCCGGGCGACGCCTGATTCTGCCGGAGCAGTTTTCTTTGAATGCATACATGTCTTTTGCGGCCGCCGAGGCCCGAACACTTTATTATCGTAATATAAGATTGTGTTTCTTTTCCCTTCATTTTATCCGGACCCGTTCGTCAGTAGCAGGGTAGCTTGCCCAAGTAAGAGTCATTTTTTGTGGTAGGCGACGAGTGAGGTATCCGTATCCCAGAGGCGTAGGAGTCCCTCGGCTCGGTCGGCCTTGCCACTTACATGCACCCTTATTCATTTCTTGGGGTCCTATTACTGACATAGCCAGGGGACGCGAAAGCTTTTTGATGGAAGTCTTTTTTCGAGGAAAATTTTGACGCAGAGGGGGTTCCCCCCTTCTAGCCCCCGAGGGAGGGTCGGGTTTTGCCGAGGCAAGGCCGACCCTTCCTTGATGGTTAGACTTTGAACGTGAACGAGGTGTACGAACGACTTGAAAGCATCTTAAGGGTAGAAGCAACGTAGCTGTCGGATGTTCCAAGCGTTGCCATAGACCTCGCCTTGGCTGTTGGCCAGCTTGTATGTCCCGGGCTTCAGAACCTTGGCGATGACGAACGGCCCTTCCCAGGGAGGCGTGAGCTTGTGCTGCCCTCGGGTGTCTTGTCGCAGCCGAAGCACCAGGTCGCCTGCTTGGAGGTCTCGGGACCGAACCCCTCGGGCGTGGTAGCGTCGCAGGGACTGCTGGTACCGCGCCGAGTGTAGTAAGGCCATGTCCCGAGCCTCTTCGAGCTGGTCTAGTGAGTCTTCTCGGTCGGTCTGGTTTCTTTGGTCGTCGTAAGCCCTCGTCCTCGGGGAACCGTATTCTAAGTCTGTGGGCAAGACGGCCTCGGCACCATAGACTAGAAAGAACGGTGTGAAGCCCGTGGCTCGGCTCGGCGTTGTCCTCAGGCTCCAGACCACCGAGGGGAGTTCCTTTATCCACCGCCTTCCGAACTTCTGGAGGTCGCTGTAGATCCTCGGTTTGAGTCCTTGCAGAATCATGCCGTTGGCACGTTTCACTTGCCCATTCGTCATGGGGTGAGCCACGACAGCCTAGTCCACCCGGATATGGTGATCCTCACAGAAGTCCAGGAACTTTCGGCTGGTGAACTGGGTGCCGTTGTCGGTGATGATGGAGTTCGGGACCCCAAAGCGATGGATGATGTTGGTGAAGAATGCCACTGCCTGTTCGGACCTGATGCTGTTTAGGGGTCGGACCTCGATCCAGTTGGAGAATTTGTCGATGGCGACTAGCAGGTGCGTGTAGCCCCCGGGTGCCTTCTGCAAGGGACCGACGAGGTCCAGTCCCCACACAGCAAACGGCCAGGTGATGGGTATTGTCTGCAGATCCTGAGCGGGCAGGTGGGTCTGCCTTGCGTAGAACTGACATCCTTGGCAGGCGTGGACAATTCTAGTGGCGTTGGCCATCGCGGTCGGCCAGTAGAAACCTTGTCGGAAGGCATTTCCAACAAGGGCTCGGGGCGCTGCGTGATGACCGCAAGCCCCCGAGTGTATTTCTCGTAAGAGCTCCTGGCCTTCGGCGATGGATATTGTCGGGGACCATAATTAGGGGTACCCTCAAGGCTCCTAATTCTCAGCTGGTAACCCCCATCAGCACAAAGCTGCAAAGGCCTGATCGGTGCGATCAAGTCAGGGATCAGTCCATTCGAGGGACTCGATCACGCCTCGCCCGAGCCCAGCCTCAGACAAGGGCAGCCGACCCCGGAGGATCTCCGCCTCGCCCGAGGCCCCCCTCCAGCGGCGAACACGTTCCCGGCTCGCCCGAGGCCCTGTCTTCGCCAAGAAGAAACTCTGACCAAATCGAAGGAGCATTTAATGCAAAGGTGGCCTGACACCTTTATCCTGACGCGCGCCCCTCAGCTGACAGAGCCGAAATGTCCGCCGTCACTTCGCCGCTCCACTGACCGGTCTGACAGAAAGACAGTGGCCGCCTGCGCCGCTCCGACTGCGGTGCCACTTGACAGAGTGAGGCTGACAGGCGGTCAGGCCCGGCCGCACACACCATAGGAAACTCCGCTCCACCCGACCCAGGGCTCGGACTCGGGCAAAGCCCCGGAAGACGGCGAACTCCGCTCCGCCCGACCCAGGGCTCGGACTCGGGCTAAGCCCCGGAAGACGGCGAACTCCGCTCTGCCCGACCTAGGGCTCGGACTTGGGCTCAGCCCCGGAAGACGGCGAACTCCGCTCCGCCTGACCCAGGGCTCGGACTCGGGCTAAGCCCCGGAAGACGGCGAACTCCGCACCGCCCGACCCAGGGCTTGGACTTGGGCTCAGCCCCAGAAGACGACGAACTCCGCTTCGCCCGACCCCGGGACCCAAATTCCGCCCTGGCCTCAGCCAACGGCCTCCGCCTCGCCCGACCCAGAGGCTCGGACTCGGCCTCGGCCACGGAAGACGGACTCGACCTCGACCTCAGAGGAGCCTCCACGTCGCCCAACCTAGGGCGAGGACCGACCACGTCGACAGGAGGCGCCATCATTACCCTACTCCAAGCTACCTCAGGCTATGGGGAACAAGACCGGCGTCCCATCTGGCTCGCTCCGCCAGATAGGCGATGATGGCGCCCCACACGCTCCCTGACGATGGCGGCTCTCGGCCCCCTTACGAAAGCAAGAGGACGTCAGCAAGGACTCGACGGCCCCGACAGCTGTCTCTCCGCCAGGCTCCAGCACTCCTCCGACGGCCACGACATCACACAAACCGGGTGCCAAGATCTCTCCGGCCGCCACGATGGCGTGTACTTAGGGCGCTAGCTCTCCTCCGCTAGACACGTAGCACTCTGCTACACCCCCCATTGTACACCTGGACCCTCTCCTTACGCCTATAAAAGGAAGGGCCAGGGCCCTCTTAGAGAGGGTTGGCCGCTCGGGGACGAGGACGAGACGGGCGCTCGCATAAGGCCGCTCGCTCCTTCCCCCATGTGGACGCTTGTAACCCCCTACTGCAAGCGCACCCGACCTGGGCGCGGGACGAACACGAAGGCCGCGGGATTTCCACCTCTCTCTCGCCCATCTCTGACCTCCTCGCTTCCCCCCTTCGCGCTCGGCCTCGCGTCGACCCATCTGGGCTGGGGCACGCGGCGACACTTCACTCGTCGGCTCAGGGACCCCCCGGTCTCGAAACGACGACAGTTGGCGCGCCAGGTAGGGGCCTGCTGCGTGTTGACGATCAGCTTCCCGTCAAGCTCCAGATGGGTAGTCTCCAGCAACCTCTCCGGCCCGGGACGGTGCTCTGTTTCGGGAGCCTTGAGTTCGTGTCCCTCGACGGCAGCTACGACATGATACTCTTTCCACCGCCGGGCGACAGCGACAATGGTGGCCGACAGTCCGCCCGCCGGCGGCGGGATCGACGACGTCTTCCCCGCGTGGTGGAAGAACAACCTTCGAGCTCGCCCCGTCTTCTTCCCCGTCGACGGAGGAGGAGGAGGCAGGGCAACCAAGGCCAAGCAGGAGGCGGCGCCTCGTCGGCCGTCGAGCGAGTCGACAACGCCAGCACTCCAACGGGGGGCGCGCCGGGCATCGGCCTCGCGCTTGAGACGAAGACGAGCGCTGTCTCCCCGCGACACGTCAATCCCGAGCAAACGGACGACGCCAGCACGCTCGCGAAAGGCTTGCTGGGTGTCGCCCTCGTACCTGAGACGACGGTGCAGTCAGCCCCCGGCGTGACCTCATCACTGTTCGTCGACCAAGAGGTACCGACCGATTCCCATCCCACGCCTTTCAGATTTAGCCTCGACCTGCCTAGCGGCTCCGCTTTGGCGGACGCTCTCATAGAGGCAAAACCGAACCCTCTGGGGTTTCGAATGCGGTCACCTTGGGACCGGCTGACGGACGTCTCGACCTACGGGCCCTCTGGGTCCGAGGAAGACGACGAGCCCAGCGTCTGTTGGGATTTCTCCGGACTTGGCAACCCTAGTGCCATGCGGGGCTTCATGACCGCATGCGACTACTGCCTTTCCAACTGTTCCGACGGTAGCCGTAGCCTTGGCGATGAGGACTGCGGCCCGAGCCGCGAATGTTTCCACGTCGATCTAGGGGTCCCTCCAAAGGCAACCATCTCGGCATGCCGGAGGACGGTGATCTCCCTAGGTCGGTGCCTCGCGTTGACATCCCGCGGGAGCTAGCTGTGGTCCCCGTTCCGGCGGGGGGTCACGACCCACAACTCGAGCAAATCCGTGGGGTGCAGGCCAGGCTCGACGAGGGAGCAGGAGCGCTCGAGCCAATCCGCCGGGACGTCGGGCAAGCATGGGCAGGCCAACCTCCGGCCGGAGAAATGCATCATCTATCCCAGGGCTTCCAGCACCGCATCGCCGACGATGTCAGGGTCAGGCTGCCACCCGCATCTAGTGGGGTCGGCCAGAACCTGGCTACAGCAGCAATGCTCCTCCGCGCGATGCCGGAGCCATCAACCACCGAGGGGTGGCGAATCCACGGAGAGCTTAAAGATCTCCTGGAGGGCGCCGCGGTCCGGCGAGCCGAGAACTCCGCCTCCCGAAGGCAGGGGTACCCCTCGGAACATCATGCCGCGACTTCCCGATTCATGCGGGAAGCCTCGGTCTGCACCGGGCGCACACGCAACACAGCGCTTGTGGCCCCGGGTCGCCTCGGCAACGAGCACCATCACCGCGATCGTCGGGCCCACCTCAACGAGAGGGTGCGCCGAGGCTACCACCCCAGGTGTGGGGGACGCTACGACAGCAGGGAGGATCGGAGTCCCTCGCCCGAACCACCCGGTCCGCAGGCCTTCAGCCGGGCCATACGACGGGCGCCGTTCCCGACCCGGTTCCGACCCCCGACTACTATCACAAAGTACTCGGGGGAGACGAGACCGAAACTGTGGCTCGCGGACTACCGTCTGGCCTGCCAACTGGGTGGAACGGACGATGACAACCTCATCATCCGCAACCTCCCCCTGTTCCTCTCCGACACCGCTCGCGCCTGGTTGGAGCACCTGCCCCCGGGGCAGATCTCCAACTGGGACGACCTAGTCCAAGCTTTCACCGGTAATTTCCAGGGCACGTACGTGCGCCCCGGGAATTCCTGGGACCTCCGAAGCTGCCGACAGCAGCCGGGAGAGTCTCTCCGGGACTACATCCGGCGATTCTCGAAGCAGCGCACCGAGCTGCCCAACATCACCGACTCGGACGTCATCGGCGCGTTCCTCGCCGGCACCACCTGCCGCGACCTGGTGAGCAAGCTGGGTCGCAAGACCCCCACCAGGGCGAGCGAGCTGATGGACATCGCCACCAAGTTCGCCTCTGGCCAGGAGGCGGTCGAGGCTATCTTCCGGAAGGACAAGCAGCCCCAGGGCCGCCCACCGGAGGATGCTCCCGAGGTGTCAACTCAGCGCGGCGCCAAGAAGAAGGGCAAGAAGAAGTCGCAAGCGAAACGCGACGCCGCCGACGCGGACCTTGTCGCCGCCGCCGAGTACAAGAACCCTCGGAAACCCCCCGGAGGTCCCAACCTTTTCGACAAGATGCTCAAGGAGCCGTGCCCCTATCATCAGGGGCCCGTCAAGCACACCCTTGAGGAGTGCGTCATGCTTCGGCGCCACTTCCACAGGGCCGGGCCACCCGCGGAGGGTGGCAGGGCCTGCGACGACGACAAGAAGGAAGATCGCCAGGCAGAAGAGTTCCTCGAGGTCTGCGACTGCTTCATGATCTACGGTGGGCAAGCGGCGAATGCCTCGGCTCGGCACCGCAAGCAAGAGCGCCGGGAGGTCTGTTCGGTGAAGGTGGCGGCGCCAGTCTACCTAGACTGGTCCGACAAGCCCATCACCTTCGACCAGGCCGACCACCCCGACCATGTGCCGAGCCCGGGGAAATACCCGCTCGTCGTCGACCCCATCATCGGCGACGTCAGGCTCACCAAGGTCCTCATGGACGGAGGCAGCAGCCTCAACATCATCTACGCTGAGACCCTCGGGCTTCTGCGTATTGATCTGTCCTCGGTCCGGGCGGGCGCTGCGCCTTTCCATGGGATCATTCCTGGGAAGCGCGTCCAGCCCCTCGGACAACTCGATCTTCCCGTCTGCTTCGGAACACCCTCCAACTTCCGAAAGGAGACCCTGACGGTCGAGGTGGTCGGGTTCTGAGGAACCTACCATGCGGTATAGGGAGGCCCTGCTACGCGAAGTTCATGGCCGTCCCCAACTACACCTACCTCAAGCTCAAGATGTCGGGCCCCAACGGGGTCATCACCGTCGGCCCCACGTACAAACACGCGTTCGAATGCGACGTGGAGTGCGTGGAGTACGCCGAGGCTCTCGCCGAGTCCGAGGCCCTCATCGCCGACCTGGAGAGCCTTTCCAAGGAGGTGCCAGACGTGAAGCGTCATGCCGTCCCCCTCGACCCCAGCAGCGACGCCTCCAAGCAAGTCTGGATCGGCTCCGGACTCGATTCCAAATAGGAAGCGGTGCTCGTCGACTTTCTCCGCGCGAACTCCGACGTCTTCGTGTGGAGTCCCTCGAACATGCCCGACATACCGAGGGATGTCGCCGAGCACTCGCTGGACATCCGGGCCGGAGCCCGACCCGTCAAGCAACCTCTGCGCCGATTCGACGAGGAGAAGCGCAGAGCCGTAGGCGGGGAGATCCACAAGCTAATGGCGGCAGGGTTCATCAAAGAGGTATTCCATCCCGAATGGCTCGCCAACCCTATGCCTGTGAGAAAGAAAGGGGGGAAATGGCGGATGTGTGTAGACTACACTGGTCTGAACAAAGCATGTCCGAAGGTTCCCTACCCTCTGCCTCGCATCGATCAGATCGTGGATTCCACTGCTGGGTGCGAAACCCTGTCTTTCCTCGATGCCTACTCAGGGTATCACCAAATCAGGATGAAAGAGTCCGACTAGCTCGCGACTTCTTTCATCACGCCCTTCGGCATGTACTGCTATGTCACCATGCCGTTCGGCTTGAGGAATGCGGGCGCGACGTACCAGCGGTGCATGAACCATGTGTTCGGCGAACACATCGGCCGCACGGTCGAGGCCTACGTCGATGACATCGTAGTCAAGACGAGGAAAGCCTCTGACCTCCTTTCCGACCTTGAAGTGACATTCCGATGTCTCAAGGCGAAAGGCATCAAGCTCAATCCCGAAAAGTGTGTCTTCGGGGTGCCCCGAGGCATGCTCTTGGGGTTCATCGTCTCCGAGCGGGGCATCGAAGCCAACCCGGAGAAGATCGCAGCCATCACCAGCATGGGGCCCATCCAGGACTTGAAAGGCGTACAGAGGGTCATGGGATGTCTCGCGGCTCTGAGCCGCTTCATCTCACGCCTCGGCGAAAGAGGTCTACCCCTGTACCGCCTCTTAAGGAAGGCCGAGCGCTTCACTTGGACCCCTGAGGCTGAGGAAGCCCTTGGGAACCTGAAGGCGCTCCTCACGAAGGTGCCTATCTTGGTGCCCCCAGCTGCCGGAGAAGCCCTCTTGGTCTACGTCGCCGCGACCACTCAGGTGGTTAACGCCGCGATTGTGGTCGAGAGGCAAGAAGAGGGGCATGCATTGCCCGTTCAGAGACCAGTCTACTTCGTCAGCGAGGTACTGTCCGAAACCAAAATCCGCTACCCACAAGTTCAGAAGCTGCTGTACGCGGTGATCCTGACACGGCGGAAGTTGCGACACTACTTCGAGTCTCATCCGGTAACTGTGGTGTCATCCTTCCCCCTGGGGGAGATCATCCATTGCTGAGAGGCCTCGGGTAGGATTGCAAAGTGGGCGGTGGAAATCATGGGCGAAACAATCTCGTTCGCCCCTCGGAAGACCATCAAATCTCAGGTCTTGGCGGACTTCGTGGCTGAATGGGTCGACACCCAGCTACCAACAGCTCTGATCCAACCGGAGCTCTGGACCATGTTCTTCGATGGGTCGCTGATGAAGACAGGAGCCGGTGCAGGCCTACTCTTCATCTCGCCCCTCGGGAAGCACCTACGCTACGTGCTACGCCTCCACTTCCCGGCGTCCAACAATGTAGCTGAGTACGAGGCTCTGGTCAACGGGTTGCGGATTGCCGTCGAGCTAGGGGTCCGACGCCTCGACGCTCGCGGTGACTCGCAGCTCGTCATCGACCAAGTCATGAAGAACTCCCACTGCTGCGACCCGAAGATGGAGGCCTACTGCGATGAGGTTCGGCGCCTGGAAGACAAGTTCTACGGGCTCGAGCTCAACCACATCGCTCGGCGCTACAACGAGACTAAGGACAAGCTGGCTAAAATAGCCTCGGGGCGAACAACGGTTCCCCCGGACGTCTTCTCCCGAGATCTGCATCAACTCTCCGTCAAGATCGACGATGCGCCCGAGCCTGAGGCACCCTCGGCACAGCCCGAGGCACCCTCAGTTCGGCCCGAGGCACCCTCGGTTTGGCCCGAGGTACCCTCGGCCCCCGAGGGCGAGACGCTGCACGTCGAGGGGGAGCAAAGCGGGGTCACGCCTGATCAAAACTGGCAGACCCCGTACCTGCAATATCTCCACCGAGGAGAGCTACCCCTTGACCAAGCCGAAGCTCGACGGTTGGCGCGGCGCGCCAAGTCGTTCGTCTTGCTGGGAGAAGGGAAGGAGCTCTACCACCGCAGCCCTTCAGGCATCCTCCAGCGATGCATCTCCACCTCCGAAGGTCAGGAACTCCTCCGAGAAATACACTTGGGGGCTTGCGGCCACCACGCAGCACCTCGAGCCCTTGTCGGAAATGCTTTCCGACAAGGTTTCTAATGGCCAACGGCTGTGGCTGACGCCACCAGAATTGTCCGCGCCTGCGAAGGGTGTCAGTTCTATGCAAGGCAAACCCACCTGCCCGCTCAGGCTCTGCAGACGATACCCATCACATGGCCTTTTGCTGTGTGGGGTCTGGACCTTGTCAGCCCCTTGCAGAAGGCACCCGGGGGCTACATGCACCTGTTGGTCGCCATCGACAAATTTTCCATGTGGATCGAGGTCCGACCCCTGAACAGCATCAGGTCCGAGCAGGCGGTGGCGTTCTTCACCAACATCATCCATCGTTTCGGGGTCCCGAACTCCATCATCACCGACAACGGCACCCAGTTCACCGGTAGAAAGTTCATGGACTTCTGCGAGGATCACCACATCCGGGTGAGCTGGGCCGCCGTGGCTCATCCCATGACGAATGGGCAAGTAGAGCGTGCCAACGGCATGATTCTACAAGGACTCAAGCCTCGGATTTACAACGACCTCAACAAGTTCGGCAAGCGATGGATGAAGGAACTCCCCTCGGTGGTCTGGAGCCTGAGAACAACACCGAGCCGAGCCACGGGCTTCACGCCATTCTTTCTGGTCTATGGGGCCGATGCCATCTTGCCCACAGACCTGGAATACGGTTCCCCGAGGACGAGGGCCTATGCAGACCAAAGCAACCAAGCTAGTCGAGAAGACTCGCTGGACCAGCTGGAAGAGGCTCGGGACAAGGCCTTACTGCATTCGGCGCGGTACCAGCAGTCCATGCGACGCTACCACGCCCGAGGGGTCCGGTCCCGAGACCTCCAGGTGGGCGACCTGGTGCTTTGGCTGCGACAAGACGCCCGAGGTCGACACAAGCTCACGCCCCCCTGGGAGGGGCCGTTCGTCATCGCCAAAGTTCTGAAGCCCGGAACATACAAGCTGGCCAACAGTCAAGGCGAGGTCTACAGCAACGCTTGGAACATCCAACAGCTACGTCGCTTCTACCCTTAAGATGTTTTCAAGTTGTTCATACACCTCTCTCTCATGCAAAGTTTAGTCATCAAGGAATGGTCAGCCTTGCCTCGGCAAAGCCCGACCCTCCCTCGGGGGCTAAAAGGGGGGAACCCCCTCTGCGTCGAAATTTTCCTCGAAAAAAGATCTTTTCTGCCGGAATATCTTTCGTGCTTTTCGACTACTTCGAAAGTGGATCCTGAAAACGACGGAGTACACGTAAGCAGCCAAGGCTGACCGAGCCAAGGGACTCCTACGCCTCCGGGATACGGATACCTCACTCATCACCTTCTGCCATAAGTAACTCACGTTTGGATAAGTGATTCCGCGGACCGAACAAGTCTTCACGTTCGGAAGCTCTTCTGCCGGAGCGATTCTTTGAGCCTTCTCGACTGCGTCGGTGACAGAACCCCATGGACGGGTAAGAGTGTGCGTAAGCGGCAAGGCCGACCGAGCCGAGGGACTCCTACGCCTCCGGGATACGGATACCTCACTCATCACCTTCCGTGAGAAGCAACTCTCGCTCGCACAAACAGTTCTGTTACCGACAAAAAAGTCCAGATACTCGAAACAAGAGGAAAGGAGACGCGGCTTTACAATACGGCGAGGGTGTGTTTCGGCCTCGGTGGCCGCAGAAAACACATGCTACAAGATAATCCGACCCTGCAGGCTTGGATCTTGACAGCTAAAGGGAGCAGCAGCACCCTCGACGTCGACAACACCCCTGGCGAGGTCCGACCTAGCCTCGAACGGCGACGCAGTCCAAGGGTCTCCGCTCTGAAGGACAACGTCATCACCAAGCCCGGGCCATCGCCGCCAGGGTCTCCTCCAAGAATCCGGCCCGAGCAGGCGGCTCGGCCGGTCACCCCGGGGCCTCGGCTAGCTGTCCCCCAAGGACATCAGCCCGGCCCGAGGCCTCGGCAGGTCAATTCCGGCGTCGGTCCCGCTAACGGACGACCCGACCAGGCTCCGGCCGACCCGGTCTTCTTTTCGAGCCAACTCTGCATCTGTTCGCGTTGGCGCCGCTACCCTTGGCCTCGGCTCATCGAAGAGCGACCGAGGGTTTCTTCTAACTAAGCAAGGGAAGCCTCGGACAACAAGGCTGACCGAGCCGAGGGACTCCTACGCCTCCGGGATACGGATACCTCACTCGTCGCCTTTACACGGGGCGACTCACGCTTGGTGAAGCGGTTCAGACAACCAACAGGTACGAACAACCCCACTTGATGGGGGAGGGGCCTACGGAGCAGCAGAAGACCGACGGGTGGCTCGCCGTCGTCCGCTCCACCAGCAACGACAACGACCCCCGCTCCGGGTGGCCGAACTGCAGCAGCGAGGGCCTCAGGGCGGATGCTGCTGCGATCTTGCCCTCGCCCACACCAACGCTCGAGGGGCGAGGACAAGTACAAAGAGCCGGAGGCCCGAAGCGCGGATGGTGGCGGTGATCCCGTCGGCAGCGGGGACTTCTCGAGCCGCCTCCACCTCGGCACCGACGACAGGGGCCGTCAGCCCTCCGGCAGATCCCCACTCAGATCCTCCCGGGCGAGTGAGGCACCGACCTCCACGTGGAGGCACCGTACCGGTGCAAAGGGAGAACCACCCCAGAACACGAACGCCGCCCTGGCAGCACGCGATATCTTGGGCGGTCCTCCCGTGTACACGGCGCGGCAGCCGCCTTCCGGCAGGAGGGGGCACCAGGAGCCAAGCCGACGAGCCCGACACGCTGGGGCTGACGACACCCGCCGTCGACCAGCCCCGCGTTGTCGAAGTCTGACCCACCCGCAGGGCCAGTGAGTGCCCTCTCCCTCGAACGCCGAAGGAGAGGCCGACCCACGAACCCGCGCGAGAGGTAGAGCTCCAGCTCAACCCGGCCTCCACCCCAGCGGGGATGATGAACATCCTTGAAGCTGAGGGTGGGACCAAGATCACAGCCCGGCTTGCCTCTCCCCATCCAGGGGCTGGAGGTCACCGTCTTGGGTGACCGCCGGCGGAGGGGTGCAGCCGGGCCGCATGATGAAAATCCTTGAAGCCGAACGACGGCTGAAAGGTACCAACTCCCGCAGAGTTGCGTTCCTCCAACGACGAAGCGGAAAGACGGCGGATATCCCCCATCTGGGGGCTTGGAAGATGGAAAGACACGATGCATAAGGGAGCGCGAAGACACAGTCGCCTTCCAAGAGGGTCACCCTCCTTTTAAAGGCGACTCTCCCTACTTGCGTCCCCAGCCGTCGTGGGCTGAGTCTTCTCCAACACGCTCCAAGGTCATCCCCCTACGGCGCGGGGGCTGGGTCCCACACGTCATGCAAGCCGGCCCAGAGTAGAAGAAGCCAAACCGCCGCGCGTGGTGCGTGCAACCGCCCAGCGGTTACAAGCGGCTCTCCGCTTTTGCCCAGACCAGCGGGTGAAAGGGCGGGCAGCCATGCAGGCAGCATGCAACCGCGCCAAGTGGGCGCACCTCTCCGACTTCCAACGTGCCCAGCTTGGAGGACCAGGCCCACGCGTCATGCAACCGGTGCGCCGGTTGTTACGTGTGAGTAACTGCACCGCCACCTGCGCCACCACCGCACCTCCTCGACTGCGGAACCAATACCGCGACTCGAGGCGACCCAACGCACGACCCAGCGGCTCCAGCCCGGCGCGACGGTCAATGCGGCCGAAGACGGGCCGGCAGTAATGGCGGTGGCAGGCGGGCAGGAGCAGCGGTCACATCGTCAGCTAAGCTTACGTCCCATCCGGGGGCAGCGAGAGAACCCTCTCTCACGGCGTGAAGAGAACGCACCCGTGTTCCGTTCCTCGAACGGCTCGCGCACGCGCAATGGCTGCCTTGCGAACCACTCGCCCTGTCGCATTAACTCCACGGCGGGACAGGTGGCGCCTCTGGCAGGAGAAGCGAGCGACGCTTCGCCTTCGCCATAATGACCGCGTCAAAAAAGGTACGCCGCGTCGTTCGATTTCGTATCCTTTTCCTTTTTTCCTCTTTCTCTCTCTTGCAACAGGGACCGGGAAAGGGGGATACCCCAAAAAGGATCCTTCCCCGTGAAGGGACCAGGCTCCGAGCCTCCCTACTGATCAGAGGTTCGAAGGCTGGCCCCTCGGAAGGGTTCAACAGCCGTGTCGGCGTTTCGAGACCGGGGGGTCCCTAATCCGACGAGTGAGTGTGCCGCGTGCCCCAGCCCAGATGGGTCGAGCGCGTGGGCGAGCGCGAAGGGGGGAAAGCGAGGTGGCCGGAGCCGAGTCATGAGGGAGGTGGAGATCCCGCGGCCTTCGTGTTCGTCCCGCGCCTAGGTCGGGTGCGCTTGCAGTAGGGGGTTACAAGCGTCCACGCGGGTGAGGGAAGCGAGCAGCCCCAAGAGAGCGCCTGCCCCGTCCTCGTTCTCGCGTGGCCAACATTCTCTAAGAAGGCCCTGGTCCTTCCTTTTATAGGCTTAAGGAGAGGATCCAGGTGTACAATGGGGGTGCAGCAGAGTGCTACGTGTCTAGCGGGGGAGAGCTAGCGCCCTAAGTACATGCCAAGGTGGCAGCCGGAGAGATCTTGGCACCCAGCTGGTGTGGTGTCGTGGCTGTCGGTGGAGCAACGGAGCCTGGCGGAGGGACAGCTGTCGGAGCTGTTGGGTCCTTGCTGACGTCCCCCTGCTTCCGTAAGGGAGCTGAGAGCCGCCGCCGTCATAGGGCTAGCGGGGCGCCATCATTGCCTATCTGGCGGAGCTAGCCAGATGGGACGTCGGTCTTGTTCTCTGCGGCCCGAGTCGGCTCGGGGTAGGGTGATGATGGCGCTTTCTGTTGACGTGGTGGACTTGTGCCCTAGGTCGGGCGACGTGGAGGCTCCTCCAAGGCCGAGGTCGAGTCTGTCTTTCATGGCCGAGGCCGAGCCCGAGCTCCTGGGTCGGGTGAGGCGGAGGTCGCTCGGCAGAGGCCGAGGCGAAGTCCGACCCCTGGGGTCGGGCGAAGCGGAGTTCGTCGTCTTCTGGGGCCTTAGCCCGAGTCCGAGCCCTGGGTCGGGCGGAGCGGAGTTCGCCGTCTTCTGGGGCCTTAGCCCGAGTCCGAGCCCTAGGTCGGGCGTAGCGGAGTTCGCCGTCTTCTGGGGCCTTAGCCCGAGTCCGAGCCCTGGGTCGGGCGGAGCGGAGTTCGCCGTCTTCCGGGGCCTTAGCCCGAGTCCGAGCCCTGGGTCGGGCGGAGCGGAGTTCGCCGTCTTCCGGGGCCTTAGCCCGAGTTCGAGCCCTGGGTCCGGCGGAGCGGAGTTCGCCGTCTTCCGGGGCCTTAGCCCGAGTCCGAGCCCTGGGTCGGGCGGAGCGGAGTTCACCGTCTTCCGGGGCCTTAGCCCGAGTCCGAGCCCTGGGTCGGGCGGAGCTTCCTATGGCGTCTTTGGCAAGGCCTGACTGCCTGTCACTCTCACTCTGTCAAGTGGCACTGCAGTCGGGATGGCGCAGGCGGCGCTGCCCTTCTGTCAGACCGGTCAGTGAAGCGGCGAAGTGACGGCGGTCACTTCGGCTCTGCCGGGGGGCGCGCGTCAGGATAAAGGTGTTAGGCTACCTTTGCGTTAAATGCCCCTGCGACTCGGTCGGTTGGTGCGGCGATTTAGTCAGGGTTGCTTCTTAGCGAAGGCAAGGCCTCGGGCGAGCCGGAGATGCGTCTGCCGTTAAAAGGGGGCCTCGAGCGAGACGGAAACACCTCGGGGTCGGCTGCCCTTGCCCGAGGCTAGGCTCTGGCGAGGCGTGATCGAGTCGCTCGTATGGACTGATCCCTGACTTAATCGCACCCATCAGGCCTCTGCAGCTTTATGCTGATGGGGGTTACCAGCTGAGAATTAGGCGTCTTGAGGGTACCCCTAATTATGGTCCCCGACAGTAGCCCCCGAGCCTCGAAGGGAGTGTTAGCACTCGCTTGGAGGCTTTCGTCGCACTTTTTTGCAAGGGGACCAGCCTTTCTCGGTTGCATTTTGTTCCGGTGGGTGCGAGCGAGCGCACCCGCCGGGTGTAGCCCCCGAGGCCTCGGAGGAGTGGTTTCACTCCTTCGAGGTCTTAATGCCTTGCGTAATGCTTCGGCTAGTCTGGTGGTTCCCTCATGCGAACTGGCCGTAGCCTGGGTGTACGGTTGGGGCCCAAGTTCTCGGGCTGGTATGTTGACGCTGTCAACGGTTTGGCCGGAGCCGGGTTTGCGAGAGCAGCCCCCGAACCTCCGCACAGGGTGAGAGGGCGATCAGGGACAGACTCGGCTTTTTTATATACGCCCCTACGTCGCCTTTCCGCAAGGAAGAGGGGGGGGGGAGAGCGCCATGTTACCCTCGATGGGCACCGAACATGGTGTCTTCGGTGAGCTACAAGCGGGTAATCCGAGTGGACGTCCGTGCCCCGTTCGTTGGGGGTCGGCTAGGGGCCCAGAGGCACGCCCAAAAGTACCTTCGGGTGATCTGCCGGACTCGGTCCCCTGGCGACGGGGTCCGAGGGCTCGATGCCTCCCTCCGATGGGATTCCGTCACAGGATCGCTCCCGCTGGTCTCGAAAATGTCCTAGGGTACCTCGGGAGCGCAGCCCGAGCCTCGGTTATGTATCGAACGTACCCCTGGTCATCCCTCGCTCGGTGTCTGAGGTGACTGTGAACCCTTCAGGGGGCCAGCCTTCGAACCCCTGATCAGTAATGGGCGCAGAGCCCGAGTAGCCTGAGGCGGCCGTGGAACCCTTCGGGGGGCCGGCCTTCGAACCTCTGACCAGTAGTGGGTGTAGGGCCCACGCGATCTGAGGCGGCTGTTGAACCCTTCGGGGGGCCAGCCTTCGAACCCCTGATCAGTAAGGAGGCTCGGAGCCTAGTTCCTTCATGGGGAAGGATCCCTTTCGGGGTATTCCCCTTTCCCGGTCCCTGTTGCAAGAGATAGAGAAAGAGGAAAAAAAGAAAAAAGGATACGAAACCGAACGACGCGGCGTACCTTTTTTGGTGCGGCCGTTTTGGCGAAGGCGAAGCATCGCCCGCTGCTCCTGCCAGAAATGCCGCCTGTCCAGCCGCAGAGTTAATGCGACGGGGCGAGTAGTTTGCGGGGCTGCCGTTGCGCGTGCGCGAGCCGTTCGAGGAACGGCCGTTTCGCTTTGCGTTTTTTGAACCCCGCGTCCGGTCCGGGCGGAACGTTGGAACCGTCTTCGCCTTGGTCTTTATATAACCCGGAGAGGGTCCGGTGACGGTTCTTTACTCCGCTTCCTGTTTCCCTCTTAGGTTTTTTGCAGCCTGAGAGATTTAGCCAGGGAAAAGGAAACCGCCCTCCCTGTCCTTTGCGCCGCCACCCCTTCCGCTCGGCGATGGCTGACCGGGTGACCATCATCTCGCCGCGCGACCCATGGCCCTTCTCCACGGTGACGGCGAGTGATCTGGAGGATCTCGTCGGCGAGGGTTTGCTCCGCCCTCTCACCGATGAGCAGCGGCCGGAATGGATTCCTCCCATGGGCGGAGTCGCTCCATCCCCACCGCCGGGGTACGTCGTGAGCTTCGTCTCCTTCCACGAGCGGGGATTCGGTGTGCCGACGAGTCGCTTTATGCGGGCTATCCTATTCCACTATTGGGTGGAGTTGCATAACCTCACCCCCAACTCCATCTCGCAGGCCGCTATCTTCGTAGCGGTGTGCGAAGGGTATTTGGGGATCGCCCCCCATTGGGATTTGTGGACTCATCTCTTCTTCGCCGAGCTTTTTGCCTTGCCGACGGGGGAGAGGAAGGTCCGTGCAGCGGTGCGGGCCGGCGGCTGCACCCTCCTATTGAGGCAGTCGCGGGCGTCGCAGTACATCCCTGCCGTCCTTGCGTCCTCGAACAAGGGGTGGCAGCGCTGGTGGTTCTACCTCCGGAATGACGAAGAGTTGCTCCCGCCGTTCTCTCAGCGGGTTGTCACCGCCGCCACCGACGCCTGGCGCCACGGGACTCCACACGAGAGACAGAAGAACCTCGAACCCCTTCTCCAGGCCCTGAAGGCGTTGCGGGAGGGAGGACTCACTGCTGCGGGAGTGGTTGCCGCCATCCACCGTCGGAGAGTGCTCCCCTTGGCGGAGCGGCGGCTGCCGCTTTGGGAGATGACCCTGGAGGCCGACTGGGAGGGGTCACGAATGTCCCCTGATTCTCTTCCCTTCGACGCCCTCCAATGGCGGGTGTCGGCCGCAATGGGGAAGCCGGACCCCCACGCCTTCTCCCAGCCTCGGATGCGCCCCGACCAGGGGTGCGTGACTCTGGTGAGTGTTCGCTCCTTCCTTCTTCATACACCGGGTTGCTTCTGGTTCTTACGACTGGGTTTCTTTCCCCCCTTCTTTATGAGGTGGGGTGGCACAAGCCCTCCCTGCCGCGGGTCCCGGAGGACGCGGTGGATCGGGCAGCGCGGCGGGTCGCCGCGGAGGAGGAGAAGAAGAAGAAGGATGCGGAGAAGGCCCGGGCCCGCGAGCGGAGGCGGGCTCGGGACGCCTTGGAGAAGCGCTGTCGCCAACAGGAGAGGGAAGGACTCCCAAGGGAGCCGTCGCCGGAGACATCCGATGACGATGATGACGACGGTGATGAGGAGGAGGACGACATGGCCGCCCGTCTCGGCCTTAGCCCCAGCTTGGGGTGTGGCCAGGAGCCGTCGAGCCAGCCCCCGAGCGGGCTGATGCCGTCAGTTCCCGGAGCCGGGACGCCGGGTCTCCGACCCGAGGGGCGGGGGCAACCCGAGAGGGTACTTGACCCCTCGGCTGGAGGAGCTGAGGCGACCCCAGGGAGCCAGGCCGAGGCATCCATTCCTCGAGAGCCGCCACCCGCGCCGGCAGCGCGGGGGAGCGACCCTCAGGTCGTCGTGGCGGCGCCTGGGCAGTCCGCCTCCCGGGCATCCGGGGCGCCCAAAGCGAGGGTGGTGCCGAAGCCGTCGGCGAAGCAGACCTCGGCGGCGGTTCCGGGGAGCGGGACCCAAGAGACCTCCCCCCAGGCGCGGTTGATCATGGCCCGGAGCGGGTAAGTATCTTGGAATGTCTTCGTCCTGGCGCTTCGTTCACATGTCCCGGCCGTGATTTTCCCTTTCTTTTTTTTTCTTTATCCAGCAAGCGAAGCCATGGCCAGACCGACCTGGCGCCCCAGAAGGCCCTTAAGACGGCGTCGGTCCGGGCGGCCAGCGCCGCCCCGGGCCCTGTCGTTCAGCCGACCCTTTCGCAGGGCGTTTCACCGCAGGGGGCTCAGGTGTCGCATGTCTCTGGGGAGCAGGTTCCCGAGGCGGGCTCTTCTGCCGAGGCGGCCATTGTGATAGGGGAGGCGGCCGGCGCCGACGTGGTCCCGAGCCCGCCTGTCGTGCCGGCCATGCCGGCGCCTGCCGCCACCGAAGTTGCCGCCGTCCCAGTCGGAGAGCGACTAGTTGCTGCCAGCGTCGGGATGGCTGCTACGTCGGTGCCCAGGGCCTCGGAAGAGGTGGGCGTGGACGCGCAGTTCATCCAGGCGCGCGACAGCCTCGTCGCTGTGCGGCGAAGCCCCGAGGCCCGGCGCCAGTTGCTCCGATTCCGGACCCGCGAGGCCTCGGACCATGTCTTCGTTCTTGACGATGAACAGGAGGACCAGTCCTGGGACGAGCTCCGCGAGCGTGCTGAAGCAACGGTGGGGTCGCTCCGGTCGTCGCTGGAGGTTCTCTGCAGGGACGTCCCCAAAATCCTCCAGGTAACGGTTTCAGGCATACCTTTTCCTTTCTGTGAGCGAGGCGTTCGTCGTGACGCCTTGTTTCCCTTCCCCAGGATCTGACGGATCGGAGCGCCGCCAAGTCGTCGTTCATCCGCCGCGAGGCCGATGTCTGGGGCTCGCTGCGATCCCTGAGGACCTCGCTCGCCGGGGCTACCGCGCGCCTTTCTCAGCAGGACGCTAAGATAGCGGACCTCCAGTTGCTCTGCACTGACCTGAGAGCCGAGGCAGCGGCAGCGCGCGCGGAGGTGCAACAGCAGCGGTCAGAGTTCGTCCAGGTCGCCGAGGAGCGGGACCAATCTCGGGGCCGGGCTGCCGAGGCCGAAAGCCGGGCTGAGACCCTTGCGGCCGACCTAGCCGCAGCCCAAGTCGCGGCCTCAGAGCAGCGTGTCCAAGCCGGAGGTATGCCTTGGCCGTCCCCGGTTCTTGTTCTTGTCTGTTTCTTCTGCTTGTGCTTGAGGTCTTTCTTCTGGTTGTTCGCAGAGCTCGAGTCCGCCCTTGACGAGTCTGCCAAGGCGCTCGCCGAGGCGCTTGTTGGAGCTGCCGAGCAGAGGGAGGCCGACCTCGCGGCCATGTCCGAGGCCGTCTCGGACGTTTATCGGATCCTTGGCCCCGGCGACGTCCCTTCAGGAAGCTCCCCTCAAAGCCGTCTTCAAGCCTTGGGTGATTACGCGCGCGGTAAAGTCCGCGAGGCGCTACACCACGGCGTCAGGCGGGCCTTCGCCGTGCTCGCTTCCCATTACGTTGTGGACCTGGAACGGGTCAATGAGGGGTATTGTCTTCCTGACGAAGACGAAGCCGCCCTGGCAGAAGTTCAGCGGCTCGACGCGGTCGCCGCGGGTCCGAGCGCGGCGCTGGCGACCACCTTTGAGGCGGAGATCCTTCCTCCTGCGCCGCCGCTGGAAGCGGAGGTGGACCTTACCGACGGCGGGGACAGAACTGAGGGCGCGGCTCCTTCCCAAGGCGGCGCCTGACTTTTTTTGGAACATTTTCTGTTGGATGTGCGCTTTACCGCGGCCGCCGAGGCCTGAACACTTTGCTTTTCTTACATGAAGTCGTACTCTCTTTTCTTTCAATTTGCGCGTCTGGCCTGGCTCGTCAACAATAGGGTGATTTCCCGAGTTGGGTCATTTTTCGTGGCAGGTGATGAGTGAGGTGTCCCTAACCCGGAGGCATAGGGGTTCCTCGGCTCAGTCGGCCTCGCCACTTATTTGTACCCACGTTCGCTCCTCGGGACCCTACTTCTGACATAGCCGGGAGAACGCAAAAGCCCCTTCTTGATCGAAAATTTTTGATGCGAAAAAGTGCACCCAATCTCGACGCGGAGGGGTTCCCCCTTTTTAGCCCCCAAGGGAGGGTCGGGCTCCGCCAAGGCGAGGCCGACCCTTCCTTGACGACTGATACTCGTGTATGAGCGGGGGGGGGGGGGCGTAGCCCCCGGGCGTCATCCGTGCAGAGGCCATTTGACGGGTCGGGCTCCTGCCCGAATATCCGGCGAGTGCTCGGCGACATCCCTTGGTATGCCGGGCATGTCCGAGGGTCCCCACGCAAAGATGTCGGCGTTTGCGCGGAGAAAGTCGACGAGCACTGCTTCCTATTTGGGGTCGAGCCCGGGACCGGTCGGGATCTGCTTGGAGGTGTCGCCACTGGGGTCGAGAGGAACGGCCTTAACCGTCTCCGCTGGCTCGAAGTTGCCGGCGTGTCGCTTCACGTCTGGCACCTCTCGGGAGAGGTTCTCCAGGTCGGCGATGAGGGCCTCGGCGTACTCCACGCACTCCACGTCGCATTCGAGCGCGTGTTTGTACGTGGGGCCGACGGTGATGACCCCGTTGGGGCCCGGCATCTTGAGCTTCAGGTAGGTGTAGTTGGGGATGGCCATGAACTTCGCGTAGCATGGCCTCCCCAATACCGCGTGGTAGGTTCCTCGGAACCCGACCACCTCGAACGTCAAAGTCTCCCTTCGAAAGTTGGAGGGTGTTCCGAAGCAGACAGGAAGGTCGAGCCGTCCGAGGGGCTGGACGCGCTTCCCAGGAATGATCCCGTGGAAGGGCGTAGCGCCTGCTCGGACGGAGGACAGATCGACGCGCAGAAGCCTGAGGATCTCGACGTAGATGATGTTGAGGCAGCTGCCCCCATCCATCAGGACCTTGGTGAGCCTAACGTCGCCGATGATGGGGTTGACGACGAGCGGGTACTTCCCCGGGCTCGGCACATGGTCGGGGTGGTCAGCTTGGTCGAAGGTGATGGGCTTGTCGAACCAGTCTAGGTAGACTGGCGCCGCCTCCTTCACCGAGCAGACCTCCCGACGCTCTCGCTTGCGATGCAGAGCCGAGGTATTCGCCGCATGCCCTCCGTAGATCATGAAGCAGTCGCGGACCTCAGGGAACTCTCCTGCTCGGTGATCTTCCTTTTTGTCGTCGTCGTGGGCCCTGCCACCCTCTGCGGGTGGCCCGGCCTTGTGGAAGTGGCGCCGAAGCATAACGCACTCCTCGAGGGTGTGCTTGACGGGCCCCTGGTGGTAAGGGCA
The DNA here is from genome assembly GCA_029449295.1 of Zea luxurians. Classification (NCBI taxonomy): domain Eukaryota; kingdom Viridiplantae; phylum Streptophyta; class Magnoliopsida; order Poales; family Poaceae; genus Zea; species Zea luxurians. The sequence continues at coordinate 5,309,508 of JAOPSE010000103.1, read as the reverse complement.
CGGCTCCTTGAGCATCTTGTCGAAAAGGTTAGCACCTCCGGGGGGCTTCCGAGGGTTCTTGTACTCGGCGGCGGCGACAAGGTCCGCGTCGGCGGCGTCGCGTTTCGCTTGCGACTTCTTCCTGCTTTTCTTCTTGGCGTCGCACGGAGTAGACGCCTCGGGAGCCTCTTCCGATGGGCGGCCCCGGGGCTGCTTGTCCTTTCGGAAGATGGCCTCGACCGCCTCCTGGCCAGAGGCGAACTTGGTGGCGATGTCCATCAGCTCGCTCGCCCTGGTGGGGGTCTTGCGACCCAACTTGCTCACCAGGTCACGGCAAGTGGTGCCGGCAAGGAACGCGCCGATGACATCTGAGTCGGTGATGTTGGGCAGCTCGGTGCGGTGCTTCGAGAATCACCGGATGTAGTTCCGAAGAGACTCTCCCGGCTGTTGTCGGCAGCTTCGGAGGTCCCAGGAATTCCCGGGGCGCACGTACGTGCCCTGGAAGTTGCCGGCGAAGGCTTGGACCAAATCCTCCCATTTGGAGATCTGCCCCAGAGGCAGGTGCTCCAACCAGGCGCGAGCAGTGTCGGAGAGGAACAGGGGGAGGTTGCAGATGATGAGGTTGTCATCGTCCGCTCCACCCAGTTGACAGGCCAGGCGGTAGTCCGCGAGCCACAATTCCGGTCTCGTTTCCCCCGAGTACTTTGTGATAGTAGTCGGGGGTCGGAATCGGGCCGGAAACGGCGCCCGCCGGATGGCCCGGCTGAAGGCCTGCGGACCGGGTGGTTCGGGCGAGGGACTCCGATCCTCCCCGCTGTCGTAGCGTCCCCCACGCCTGGGGTGATAGCCTCGGCGCACCCTTTCGTCGAGGCGGGCCCGACGGTCGCGACGATGGTGCTCGTCGCTGAGGTGGCCCGGGGCCGCAGGCGCGGTGTTGCGCGTGCGCCCGGTGTAGACCGAGGCTTCCCGCATGAATCGGGAAGTCGCGGCATGAGGTTCCGAGGGGTACCCCTGCCTTCGGGAGGCAGAGCTCTCGGCCCGCCGGGCCGCAGCGCCTTCCAGGAGATTCTTGAGCTCTCCCTGGATTCGCCGACCCTCGGTGGTTGATGGCTCCGGCATCGCGCGGAGGAGCATCGCTGCGGCTGCCAGGTTCTGACCGATCCCGCTGGATGCAGGTGGCGGCCTGTCCCTGGCATCGTTGGCGACGCGGTGCTGGAAACCCTGGGGCAGGTGACGTATTTCTCCGGCCGAGGGCTGGCCCGCCCATACCTGCCCGACGTCCCGGCGGATCGACTCGAGCGCTCCTGCTCCCTCGTCGAGCCTGGCCTGCGCCCCGCGGACTTGCTCGAGCTGTGGGTCGTGACCCCCCGCCGGAATGGGGACCACAGCTAGCTCCCGCGGGATGTCGGCGCGAGGCACTGGCCTAGGGAGATCGCCATCCTCCGGCATGCCAAGACGGTTGCCTTCGGATGGATCCCCTAGCTCGACGTGGAAACATTCACGGCTCGGGCCGCAGTCCTTGTCGTCAAGGCTGCGGCTGCCGTCGGAACAGTCGGAGAGGCAGTAGTCACATGCGGTCATGAAGTCCCGCATGGCACTAGGGTTGCCAGATCCAGAGAAATCCCAGCTGATGCTGGGATCGTCATCTTCCTCGGACCCAGAGGGCCCGTAGGTCGAGACGTCCGTCAATCGGTCCCAAGGCGACCGCACACGAAACCCCAGAGGGGTTGCACTCGCCTCAATGTGAGCGCTCGCCAAAGCGAGGTCGCTAGGCGGGTTGAGGTCGAGTCGAAGGGACATAGGATGGGAATCAGTCGGTACCTTTTGGTCGACGAGGAGCGACGTAGTCACATCGGGGACTGATTGCGCCGTCGTCTTGGGTACGAGGGCGACGTCCTGCAGGCCCTCCGCGAGCGTGCTCGCGTCGTCCACTTGCTCGGGATTGGCGTGTCGCGGGGGGACGGCGCCCGCCTTCGTCTCAAACGCGAGGTCGACGCCCGACGCGTCCTCCGTTGGGGCGCTGGGGATGTCGATTTGCTCGACAGCCGACGGAGCGCAGCCTCCCGCCTGGCCTTGGTTGCCCCGCCTCCTCCTCCGATGGCGAGGGAGAGGACGGGGTGAGCTCGAATGTTGTTCTTCCACCACGCGGGGAAGACGTCATCGATTCCGCCGCCGGCGGGCGGGCTGTCGGCCACCATTGTCGTCGTCGCGCGGCGGTGGAAGGAGTATCATGTCGTAGCTGCCGTCGAGAGACATGAACTCGAGACTCCCGAAACGGAGCACCGTCCCAGGTTGGAGAGGTCGTTGGAGACTGCCCATCTGGAGCTTGACGGGAAACTGCTCGTCAACACGCAGCAGGCCCCTACCTGGCGCGCCAACTGTCGGCGTTTCGAGACCGGGGGGTCCCTAAGCCGACGAGTGAGTGTGCCGCGTGCCCCAGCCCAGATGGGTCGAGCGCGTGGGCGAGCGCGAAGGGGGGAAAGCGAGGTGGCCGGAGCCGAGTCGTGAGGGAGGTGGAGATCCCGCGGCCTTCGTGTTCGTCCCGCGCCCAGGTCGGGTGCGCTTGCAGTAGGGGGTTACAAGCGTCCACGTGGGTGAGGGAAGCGAGCGGCCCCAAGAGAGCGCCTGCCCCGTCCTCGTTCCCGCGCGGCCAACCTTCTCTAAGAAGGCCCTGGTCCTTCCTTTTATAGGCGTAAGGAGAGGATCCAGGTGTACAATGGGGGTGCAGCAGAGTGCTACGTGTCTAGCGGGGGAGAGCTAGCGCCCTAAGTACATGCCAAGGTGGCAGCCGGAGAGATCTTGGCACCCAGCTGGTGTGGTGTCGTGGCTGTCGGTGGAGCAACGGAGCCTGGCGGAGGGACAGCTGTCGGAGCTGTTGGGTCCTTGCTGACGTCCCCCTGCTTCCGTAAGGGAGCTGAGAGCCGCCGCCGTCACAGGGCTAGCGGGGCGCCATCATTGCCTATCTGGCAGAGCTAGCCAGATGGGACGTCGGTCTTGTTCTCTGCGGCCCGAGTCGGCTCGGGGTAGGGTGATGATGGCGCTTTCTGTTGACGTGGCAGACTTGTGCCCTAGGTCGGGCGACGTGGAGGCTCCTCCGAGGCCGAGGTCGAGTCTGTCTTCCATGGCCGAGGCCGAGCCCGAGCTCCTGGGTCGGGCGAGGCGGAGGTCGCTCGGCAGAGGCCGGGGCGGAGTCCGACCCCTGGGGTTGGGCAAAGCGGAGTTCGTCGTCTTCTGGGGCCTTAGCCCGAGTCCAAGCCCTGGGTCGGGCGGAGCGGAGTTCGCCGTCTTCCGGGGCCTTAGCCCGAGTCCGAGCCCTGGGTCGGGCGGAGCGGAGTTCGCCGTCTTCTGAGGCCTTAGCCCGAGTCCGAGCCCTGGGTCGGGCGGAGCGGAGTTCGCCGTCTTCCGGGGCCTTAGCCCGAGTCCGAGCCCTGGGTCGGGCGGAGCGGAGTTCGCCGTCTTCCGGGGCCTTAGCCCGAGTCCGAGCCCTAGGTCGGGCGGAGCGGAGTTCGCCGTCTTCCGGGGCCTTAGCCCGAGTCCGAGCCCTGGGTCGGGCGGAGCTTCCTATGGCGTCTTTGGCAAGGCCTGACTGCCTGTCAGTCTCACTCTGTCAAGTGGCACTGCAGTCGGGATGGCGCAGGCGGTGCTGCCCTTCTGTCAGACCGGTCAGTGAAGCGGCGAAGTGACGGCGGTCACTTCGGCTCTGCCGGGGGGCGCGCGTCAGGATAAAGGTGTCAGGCTACCTTTGCGTTAAATGCCCCTGCGACTCGGTCGGTTGGTGCGGCGATTTAGTCAGGGTTGCTTCTTAGCGAAGGCAAGGCCTCGGGCGAGCCGGAGATGCGTCTGCCGTTAAAAGGGGGCCTCGGGCGAGACGGAAACACCTCGGGGTCGGCTGCCCTTGCCCGAGGCTAGGCTCGGGCGAGGCGTGATCGAGTCGCTCGTATGGACTGATCCCTGACTTAATCGCACCCATCAGGCCTCTGCAGCTTTATGCTGATGGGGGTTACCAGCTGAGAATTAGGCGTCTTGAGGGTACCCCTAATTATGGTCCCCGACAAGCCGCCTCAGAGCACGTGGGCTCCACACCCACTACTGGTCAGAGGTTCAAAGGCCGGCCCCTCGGAAGGGTTCAACGGCCGCCTCAGGCTACTCGGGCTCCGCGCCCACTACTGATCAGGGGTTCGAAGGCTGGCCCCCAAAGGGTTCACAGCCGCCTCAGACACAGAGCGAGGGATGACCATGGGTATGTTCGATACATAACCAAGGCTCGGGCTGCGCTCCCGAGGTACCCTAGGACATTTCCGAGACCAGCGGGAACGATCTTGTAACAGAATCCCATCAGAGGGAGGCATCGAGCCCTTGGACCCCGTCACTAGGGGACCGGGTCTGGCAGATCACCCGTAGGTACTTTTGGGCACGCCTCTGGGCCCCTAGCCGACCCCTAACGAATGGGGCACGGACGTCCACTCGGATCACCCGCCTGCAGCTCACCGGAGACACCATGTTCGGCGCCCATCGAGGGCAACATGGCGCTCTCCCCCCCTCCTCCTTGCGGAAAGGCGACGCAGGGGCGTATGTAAAAAAGTCGAGTCTGTCCCTGATCGCCCTCTCGCCCTGTGCAGAGGCTCGGGGGCTGCTCTCGCAAACCCGGCTCCGGCCAAACCGTTGACAGCGTCAACATACTAGCCCGAGAACTTGGGACCCGACCGTACACCCGGGCTACGGCCAGCTCGCATGAGGGAACGGCTAGACCAGCCGAAGCATTGCGCGAGGCGTTAAGACCTCGGAGGAGTCAAACCACTCTTCCGAGGCCTCGAAGGCTACACCCGGCGGGTGCGCTCGCGCGCACCCACCGGAACAAAACACAACCGAGAAAGGCTGGTCCCCTTGCAAAAAAGTGCGACGAAAGCCTCCAAGCGAGTGCTAACACTCCCTTCGAGGCTCGGGGGCTACTGTCAGGGACCATAATTAGGGGTACCCTCAAGGCTCCTAATTCTCAGCTGGTAACCCCCATCAGCACAAAGCTGCAAAGGCCTGATGGGTGCGATCAAGTCAGGGATCAGTCCATTCGAGGGACTCGATCACGCCTCGCCCGAGCCCAGCCTCGGACAAGGGCAGCCGACCTCGGAGGATCTCCGCCTCGCCCGAGGCCCCCCTCCAGCGGCGAACACGTTCTCGGCTCGCCCGAGGCCCTGTCTTCGCCAAGAAGCAACCCCGACCAAATCGCAGGAGCATTTAATGCAAAGGTGGCCTGACACCTTTATCCTGACGCGCGCCCCTCAGCTGACAGAGCCGAAATGACCGCCGTCACTTTGCCGCTCCACTGACCAGTCTGACAGAAAGACAGCGCCGCCTGCACCGCTCCGACTGCGGTGCCACTTGACAGAGTGAGGCTGACAGGCGGTCAGGCCCGGCCGCACGCACCATAGGAAACTCCGCTCCGCCCGACCTAGGGCTTGGACTAGGGCAAAGCCCCGGAAGACGGCGAACTCCGCTCCGCCCGACCCAGGGCTCGGACTCGGGCTAAGCCCCGGAAGACGGTGAACTCCGCTCCGCCCGACCCAGCGCTCGGACTTGGGCTCAGCCTCGGAAGACGGCGAACTCTGCTCCGCCCGACCCAGGGCTCGGACTCGGGCTAAGCCCCGGAAGACGGTGAACTCCGCACCGCCCGACCTAGGGCTCGGACTTGGGCTCAGCCCTAGAAGACGACGAACTCCGCTTCGCCCGACCCCGGGACCCAAATTCCGCCCTGGCCTCAGCCAACGGCCTCCGCCTCGCCCGACCCAGAGGCTCGGACTCGGCCTCGGCCACGGAAGACGGACTCGACCTCGACCTCAGAGGAGCCTCCACGTTGCCCAACCTAGGGCGCGGACCGGCCACGTCGACAGGAGGCACCATCATTACCCTACTCCAAGCTGACTCAGGCTACGGGGAACAAGACCGGCGTCCCATCTGGCTCGCTCTGCCAGATAGGCGATGATGGCGCCCCGCACGCTCCCTGACGATGGCGGCTCTCGGCCCCCTTACAAAAGCAAGAAGACGTCAGCAAGGACTTGACGGCCCTGACAGCTGTCTCTCCGCCAGGCTCCAGCACTCCTCCGACGGCCACGACATCACACAAACCGGGTGCCAAGATCTCTCCGGCCGCCACGATGGCGTGTACTTAGGGCGCTGGCTCTCCTCCGCTAGACACGTAGCACTCTGCTACACCCCCATTGTACACTTGGACCCTCTCCTTATGCCTATAAAAGGAAGGGCCAGGGCCCTCTTAGAGAGGGTTGGCCGCTCGGGGACGAGGACGAGACGGGCGCTCGCATAAGGCCGCTCGCTCCTTCCCCCGTGTGGACGCTTGTAACCCCCTACTGCAAGCGCACCCGACCTGGGCGCGGGACAAACACGAAGGCCGCGGGATTTCCACCTCTCTCTCGCCCATCTCCGACATCCTCGCTTTCCCCCCTTCGCGCTCGGCCTCGCGTCGACCCATCTGGGCTGGGGCACGCGGCGACACTTCACTCGTCGGCTCAGGGACCCCCCCGGTCTCGAAACGTCGACAGATATGCACCGCTGGAGGATGCCAGATGGGCTGCGGTGGTAAAGCTCCTTTCCGTCACCTAGTAAGACGAACGACTTGGCATGCCGCGCCAGTCGCCGAGCCTCGGCTCGGTCGAGGGGCAGCTCTCCTTGGTGGAGATATTGCAGGTACGGGGTCTGCCAGTTTCGATTAGGCTGGACCCCACTCCGCTCTTCCTCGACGTGCAGTGCCTCACCCTCAGGGGCCGAGGGTGCCTCAGGCCGAGCCGAGGGCGCCTCGGGCTATGCCGAGGATGCCTCGAGCTAGGCCGAGGCCTTCTCGGGCTCGGGCGTGTCGTCGGTCTTGACTGAGGGTTGATGTAGGTCTCGGGAGAAGACGTCCGGGGGGACCGCTGTGGAATCCACGATTTGATCGATGCGAGGCGAAGGATAGGGAACTTTTGGGCATGCTTTGTTTAGACCAGTGTAATCTACACACATTCGCCGTTTCCCTCCTTTCTTTCCCACAAGAACGGGGTTGGCAAGCCATTCGGGATGGAATACCTCTTTGATGAACCCTGCGGCCATCAGCTTGTGGATCTCCTCGCCTATGGCTCTGTGCTTTTCTTCGTCGAATCGGTGCAGAGGTTGCTTCACGGGACGGGCTCCAGCTTGGATATTCAGCGAGTGCTCGGCGACATCCCTCGGTATGCCAGGCATGTCCGAGGGACTCCACGCGAAAACTTCAGCGTTTGCGCGGAGAAAGTCGACGAGCACTGCTTCCTATTTGGGGTCAAGCTCGGAGCCGATCCAGGTCTGCTTGGAGGCGTCGTTGCTGGGGTCGAGTGGGACGGACTTAACCGTCTCCGCTGGCTCAAAGTTGCTGGCATGGCGCTTCACGTCCGGCGCCTCCTTGGAGAGGCTCTCCAGGTCGACGATGAGGGCCTCGGCGTACTCCACGCACTCTACGTCGCATTTGTACGCGTGTCGGTACGTGGGGCCGACGGTGATGACCCTGTTGGGGCCCGACATCTTGAGCTTGAGGTAGGTGTAGTTAGGGACGGCCATGAACTTGGCGTAGCATGGCCTCCCTAGTACCGCGTGGTAGGTTCCTCGGAACCCGACCACCTCGAACGTGAAGGTTTCCCTTCTGAAGTTGGAGGGAGTCCCAAAGCAGACGGGCAGATCGAGTCGTCCGAGGGGTTGGACGCGTTTCCCGGGGATGATCCCGTGGAAAGGCGCCGCACCGGCCCGGACCGAGGACAGATCGATCTGCAGGAGCTCGAGGGTCTTGGCATAGATGATGTTGAGGCTGCTGCCTCCGTCCATGAGGACCTTGGTGAGCCTGACGTTGCCGATGATGGGGTCGACAACGAGCGGGTATTTCCCTAGGCTCGGCACGCGGTCGGGGTGATCGCCCTGGTCGAAGGTGATGGGCTTATTGGACCAGTCTAGGTAGACTGGCGCCGCCACCTTTACCGAGCAGACCTCCCGACGCTCTTGCTTGCGGTGCCGAGCCGAGGCGTTCGCCACTGGCCCACCGTAGATCATGAAGCAGTCGCGGACCTCGGGTGTCACACCCGGTTTTTAGAAGGTAAACCGAATGCGAACCATGTACGTGCCAGGATCAGTTATTCACGTACACAGTAGTTACATAACATGGACATCATCACACAGTGCTCAAATAGTATTAAAAGGGGAAATAATAGTCGATTACATTATACGTCTGAGACGTCCATATAGTCCTTACAATAAATCAAAGTGCGGAAAAGAAACGTAGATAACCGCGGCCTTCACAGGCAGCCGACTGGGGGTTGCCGCTAACCCACACCTAGAACTCGTCGTAGTCTTGGAACTCCTGGAAGTCTCCTTCCATAGCTTCATCTTCTCCTGAGCAGTGGTTGCAATGCTGACAACCTGGGGGGGTTTGGTGTGTAGAGCAAGAGTGAGTACACATCAACATACTCAGCAAGTATCCTGTTTGGCTGTAGTGGACTAGCTTTATGTGGGGATAAGTCAAGCAGTTGCTTTTAGTTGGTCAGTTTGTTATTTACTAGTAGAAAGCCAGGTTTTAGCATTAACCCAAGTTATTAACCCAAAGTACCCTTTCCAAACGGAAAGAATACCACTTACCATTACCATAAGCATAATCATAACCATCCTCATTGTCATCTGTAAACCAAAATGTCTCTGATCAAGTACCACTAATCACTGGAGCTCCCTTGGCCGCTCATAACTGCGAGCACGGCTGATATATCAGTTTTCAAACACTCTGCAGAGGTTGTGCACTTTACCCACAAGCCGTGATTCCCTTTCTGCCCAGAGATCATGACTCTCCATTGATCACTACCAAGGTGACCCAGCAGGGCATCACTATGTAGCCTTTACAAAGATTCCCCGGGACTGTAGTCGCCCGTTAGGTTTCCTAAATGTACTGCACTCCTCCCTAAGAGACGAATCAACCTTGGCAGAGCGAGCCACATACACCGAGCCCCATTGACGGCACGACGGCTAAGCGAACTACACCCCGGTTCCTCTAATTATTCAGCTAAGGGCGTCCCATTCCACCCTCATGGTTGCACTGTTTTCCTGGGCGGTCATCCATAGAACAGGTCCTTACGGAGAGGCACTCGAGAAACCGCTCGAGCCCCCTTGAAAACCACAAGTATAACATCATAATAAGAGAGGGGAAAACAGCGTATCATATATAATCTCATCATGTTCATTGATTAGAGTTTGAGCAATAGCATGAAGCTAAACAATAATAAACCGACCCAAATAGGTAAACAAGGACATGGATAACAAAAGCTAGTCAATCCTTAGGTATAAATGTGTAATGCGGGAGGTGAATTAAAGAATGAATAGGACAGAGATAGGTCAAAGGACACTTGCCTCCACCAACCGACTGCTGCTCAGGGGCTTCTCCTGCGAGTTCTTCGGGCTCTTCGACCGGATCGTTCTCTATGCGAGCGCAAACATACATACATCCACATATTTAATACAAGAGAACAGTACACCATACAATAGAATGCAGTAAGTAAACAGATGTTCCACGCGGGCTCGCAACTACGGTTAAGAGAGAAAGAGAAAATACAGTCGAGAAACGATCACGTTACATGATTATAAATTAACCACTTGCTTAATGGAAGGAAATTTAACGTAGACACTATGTTTAGCGTAAAGTAAAGTCATGTTTCATGTCTAATCGTTATAAGCAGGTAGAGATAAATAAAAAGGATGGTCGCGCGGCGAGACGCGCGACATAGCACTCTAAAACAAATTAAGAAGTTAACGACTCGTCGCGTGACCGAGCACGCAACGAGACACTTCGCCTTAGTTATGAGGAGACGTTAAGCGTCGCGCGACGAAACGCACGATGGCATACGTCGACTAAACTGAGTCCAAAGTGGAACGTCGCGTGAATACACACGCAGCGTTACACCTTAAACAACCTGAAATTAAAATGAATCGTCGCGCGACGAAGCACACGACGCAACACACAGATAGAATCTGAAATTAGACAAATCCGTCGCGTGGTGAAGCGCGCGACGCAGCACGCTAACTAACGGAGTTTGATGTTAACTACCAACCAAAAATAATCGCAGCGAGCGCGGGCGAGCGGGGACACGGTCGGGCGAGGTCGGGACAGGGCGGGGCGACCGGGCCGGGGCCGGGGCGGTTGAACCGGCCAGGGGGGCGGTTGAACCGGCCTGGGGCGGCCGGGTCGGCCGGGACGGCCAGGGAGCCTGGCCGAGCGGGCGAGGCGGCCGAGCCGAGCGACGGGGGCGGGGCGGAGCGGGCTCGCCGGGTGTGACACCCCAGGTGTCAGTTTCGCATTATGTCGGGAGATTAATCCTAATCTCGGATGCTCAGTAAAAATTTCTATTTCTCGATCGTGCCTATCTCTGTTTATCAGGCTTTCTCTCGGAAGTTCACCGAATTCAGAGTTAATCGATCGCGAGAAACAGCCAATTTCGGAGCGTGTTAAAACTTTTAATTCTCGGAACTCATGCAGACTCGAAGATCATTCTCGAATTTTAAATCTCACCTGAAGCTCTCTAAATCAAACTCTCGACGACTATTATCTGGTCTGAGCCCGCATCTAATTCCTGAACTTCGATCGATGTCCGACTATTTTAATCCGACTCCGTACTCTCAAACGGAATACTCAATATATCGTCCTCTAATTAATCCTTACTCGACTCGGCCAAATATCTCATGTACGAACCGAATTCAAAACCCCGTATCGACCGCAATTTTAAATATCACGATCCGCCTTCTCCGACTAAAAATCCAAAACCGATCAAATCTTAGGGCGATTTATTTCCGAATTATGCGTAGTGAATTATTTTCGAGCGAATTCAAAACAGACTCTCGACCGAGTTAATCGTGCAACCTTCCTTTCGTCCGAACTCTTTTCACTATGTTTCTTAGTAGCGACGAATTCCGCAGTAACATTTTTAGTCCGAAAAATATTTAGCGCGACCCAATTTAGTGTTTTGGGCCAAATCCAGTCCAGCCCATTTGGCCCATAAGAAACCCTACCCTAATTTCTCCTCTATAAATATGGGCTTCCCTCCCTTGCATTCTGAAAATTTTCATTCCCACCCCTAGCCGCCACTTCTTTTTTTCCCTGTTCCTTTCTTCCCCACAGCGGCTAGCAGGGAGACCGGCCAGCCATGGCGTCCTCCCCTTCTTCCCCAGCGCAGGGAGCACGACTCCTTCCCTCCCATGGCCGCGACGCCCCCAACCGGCCGCCATCTTCCCCAAGTGCTGGCGCAGGGGAGCCGTGTTCCCTCTGTCCAGAAAATGTAGAGCTCGAGCACACCCCTTTTGCTCCTGCGATGGACACCGGGGCGCCCTCCTCTAGCCCATGGCCGCCAGGATCCACCGAGCAGAGCAGCACCTCTGCTCCTGCTGCCTTCCTCCAATGTCGACCGACGCCATGGAGCTGAACCCGAGCCCCCCCTCTCTAATCCAGCGCTCAAGGCTCCTCTCCCCCTCTCCCATCCATGGCGCCACACTCAGCAGCAGCTTCTTCCCCCAGCGCTCGCTCCCTGCAGGTGAGCAGCTCGACCCCTTCCTCCCTGCGCAGCAGCTCTGCCCACTCCACCTTGGTCAGCGCAGGGCCCCTCTGATCCGAGCTCGAGCAGTGAGCTCACCGTCGCTCATGGAGCCCCCACTCCCTGCTACACTTTCTCCCGGCCTCCTCTGCCCAGCAGCAACATCTCCTTCCCCCAAACTGCTCTTGCCATGGCCGGCGCCCTGCGCAGCGCCTCTGCTCAGCTACCTCTCCCGCAGCCCCACAACGTTGGCGCTTCGCGGGTGTTCGATGAAATGCTCGGGTGAAGCGGTATGTCGTGGACAGCATGCCATGAGGCCCGTTGGATGCTTATTGTGCTGCGCAGTCCCGTTCGCGGCATCGTCGACCCTCGGTGAGACGTCCCGCTATCCTTTCTGTTTTTGTGACCATGGTGTCGACGATATGCCAAGTCCCTAAACTCGTGTGTTATCGCAGCCACCGTCAAAGTCGCGCTCGCGCCTTGCTCGTTCGACGAAATATCGAGCCATGTGGACAGCCATGCGTCTAGTCACGACTCGTTCAGGTTGATTGATTAATAGTTCATAATACATATGCTTTGGTTGAGGTTGGGCAATGCATGTATTTATGTGGATGTGTGTAATCTATTTCGGCTATACACGTTAGTAGGATTGCATTTGCGGTTAAAGAACAAGCGGTTGTTGATGTGTGCGATTTGTAGTTTGTATAATTATATTTTGGTCGATGCGGTGTACATTGGTGTTGGGATGTGTGTGGGTATAAAAATGTTTTGGTAATATGCCGTAGCAAGGTTGCCTTAACGTTTAGGTAAGCAAACGTGTTGTGTTGTTTAATATGATGAGTAAATTGGAAATACATGGAATGCGAGGATTTAATTAGTACACGTATGTGCGTGTGTGCCGTGGTGTATTATAGGAATGGTGGCGTAAGATATTGATTGAGGCGTGCGGGTATATGCCGTGATATGGTTATACTCGCAACGGGGGAAGATGTATGTATTGTGACATGACGCTTAGGTCGCTATTATATAATCGTGTGAAGGGTGCTCGAAGACTGTATTTGTCGAATATGGTTAACTAGATGCTATGCACATAATAATTGGTAACGATGATTTGGTGTAGAACGTTAGGGAGATGATCGCCTCTATGGTTGAAATGTTTGGTGGTAGGTCGTAATCGGTTGTGTTAGCCACGTGGAATTATGGTAAGCATCGTCAGTGTCCATGATGTATTAGATTAAGCGTTGTTATGCGATAAAACTAAAAACGTGAATGTCATATGTTGTGTTCCAATTGAGTTAGCCCGTAGATTTAATATGTGTCGTTCGCAATGAATTATTAGTAGGGCCTAAATGGTGAGTTATGTGTGAACTGTGTTAGAGCCTTCCGAGATAAATAGATTTAACCTATGCTATGTTGTCATGCAAATAGCCTAGAAAGGTGGTATATGTTAATAATTGGAAGGACAGTCGTTCAAATTGGTCAGTCCAATTAAGAATGATTTTGCGTGTGAGGTGAGGTGGTGACATGCCAAAGTAGTCATCGCTTCCCTATGTTTATAAGTGAGTCAATACCCATTAGGCGTTCATTAAATTTCACGTCGCACATAGTGTATGGTTGTATTCATGACAAGGAGGTGTAGGTTTTACTCAATTAGAAGTTTGGTTGATGTGGCTAGGAAATTTGTTTCGGTTTGGGTAATGAAGTGGTGACGTGACCGAGTAGTTTCCCCCGGTTATGAGTCGAGTCTAGATGTGTTATGCCTTCGCCGTGATACCCATCGCATATGCTAATTGGATGTATAAAAAAAATGAATTAGGCGCATCATATGATTTAGTGGTACTGGGATTGTGATCTAAGTGCATTATATATGTGTGATGAGTGTTGGGCTTGAGGATTGTCGTTCGGGCGAAGAAGGTGTAATATACTTATATGCGTAGTATGATTAAGCTAGTAATACGAAATGACATGGATAAGAAATTAGTAAGTCTACTTGTTAGTCCTCATTTGATTAATTTAACTCTAACAAAGGGTAAAGTGTTAGAATAATTCAAGTCTCTAGAACGCGACAATTCTTGAATTGTATAGGAGCTGAAATTTATTAATCGCTGTTTTGGACTGCACGCGCTGTTTTAGTCGTGCTGTATGTTTGATAAACTAAATGGTGTTTTCTGTAGATGTGTGCTATAGAAAAGTGGTAGATAACTTTATTACCTTGCTGGTGTTAAAATTTGACAGTCATAGGTCTGACGGTTTAGGAGTTGTGCTTTTTACAAATTCAGTGACTGAATCTGTCCAAATTCTGTACAGATTTCAGAAGCTGCATTGTTTGCTTAAGTTAATATTAGAATCAGTCCATGTCAATTATAAAAAAGTTGTAGAGGCTTTTCTTATCTTGTTTGTGTTAAATTTCATAACTATAGGCCTGACGGTTTAAGAGTTATGAATTTTACAACTTGGTTGCTGTGTTCTGTCCACTGACAGAACAGATTTCGAAAACTGAATTGTTTGATTCAGTTCGACATAGAATCAATTCTTGGTGATTATACAAGTTGTGTAGTACTTTTCCTAAGCTTTCCAAAAAGTCTTAGATCACTCTTTTTGGTGGTCTGAAGATTAAGTTACATGTGTTTAAAGTGGGAAGACTGAATCTGTCCAGTTTTGGACAGCACAGCCTTCATAGTATATTTTACCCTTGATACATGTTAAACCAGCCAGTGATGTTTATAAATAAATTGTAGACAATTTTATTACCTTTCCAGAAAGTCTAAAATCACTTTGTTTGGATGTCTGAATCTTCAGATGCGAATTTTTGAAGTCGCAAGTCTGAATCTGTCCAAATATGGACAGAGCTGCTGTGGTTGCACTTTTGACCTTGCTAAGTGTGGAATCATGTTGTGATAAAAATACCAAAGTTGTAGAGCACTTTCTAAACTTTCCAGAAAGTTCTAGTTTGCTATTTTTGGGTTCATATTTGAAAAGTTATGATTAAAACAAGTGACTGCTGTACTGCTGTCCAAGAAAATTCTGCAAGTGCGCATTTAATTGTTTAGTTCACCCTATTTGCTAAAAATGATTGGTTGACACTTAAGTAATGTAGACTTGCCATGACTAAGCTTAATAATGCACGTGTGTCATGTTTTGTATGTTTCTTGCTCTAGTTGATTATGATATAGGAGTCCCATAGTTTGTGATGCCTATGTCGTATTCAAGCTTATGTTGTCTTGGTTGGACTTGTGTGGTCGGTGATGCTTTTGCGTGATTAATAGGAGAATTAATAAAAAGCCGTATCCAAATAAATAAAATGTGCGTGTACTTGTCATATCGTATTTGTGTTGCGTAAATAAATAAAATATGGTCATCTTGTTAATAGTGTTAATGATGAACGCCGATAACATACGAATAGCTAGCGCTTGCGTATAGTCGTTGCGGTGTCTTACAATTAAATGTTAGTTTGCTACCATGTATTTATATAGCTTGTGATATTTTTCATTGTATTCATACATATGCATCCTGCATCTCATTTAGGACCGAGAGATGATCGTGCAAGTGATGTGGTGCCACCCACAAGATGCAGTCGGTGGATGATCCAAGGAAGGATGGACTTAACCAGTGGATGCTCGCCAAGCGAGTGCCCACCCCAGCAAACACTGTCTGAGTGTTATATTAAAGGCAAGCCCCGGTTTTATGCATAACCTGTTCTATATGATATTTTACTACACTTAATGTTTGTAGGCTTCTATTGTGCACTTAAGTGTAGGAGTTGACTGAAACCCTAGTTGCATGATCTCAGGAATCCCATTGAGATGAACACTAGTATGCTAAGTCGAGTAGCTGCTTTATTAATTAGGATCTCGGTAGAAGTCGAGTGATTTTTCTAGCACTCGCGCGAGGTCAGGAATTGGCTGTATCCACTTTCTTATCATATTGATGTTGGTTTGTGGGCAACAATCCATGGGGATTGGTTGTCTACAGGATAAAAATTGGAATAAGGATTAAGGTGTGGTACCGTGAGTCAAGCGTTTGAACGTACTAAACACATACCGAGAAATATGGTAAATCGGTAAGCCTAGTACCTGAGTGAACCTGGCAGTGGACATACCCCCTCACGCAACCTGAGACGTAGTCTCCCATTCCGGTTATGGTGGGTACAAGTGCGGTCACTGCACGACGGCCAGTCGGGGTCAGTGAGGCATTGTACGCCAAGGCGGTGAGACCTGATCTGCTGACGGGGAATCGATGGGGACGGTTGATGTGTGTGGGGACGGAGTGCCCCTACATGTCGTGTGTTTAGGTTTACCTTGCAAGGATGAAAACTCGATTCGAATCGTCTGCTTCTCGCAGCTAATGAGACTGCTTGATCCATGCTGCTACATTGAGTAACAAGTGGAACTGTGTTGAGATGATACAAGCTGTTGATTGCTAAAAATGCTTGCTACTATGTATGAGTAGATAGTACACTTTTAGCCTTAAGAGAGTCACACTTAATTTTGACAAAGTTAAAATCTTGAATTAGAAACTCAGCTAGTGCTTTTGGCAACCAAACCCCACAGCCAAACAGCTGCATGTCTAGAGGTAGAGGAGTAGACTCCTCACACCGGGTAAGTCTAGCTGAGTATTAGTATACTCAGCCTTGCTTGTGGCACAATTTTTTGCAGGTATTCCTTAGGTTGATTTGGTTGATGGTGTGACTTGGCCTCCATCCCTACCACCGGGATAGACGGTCGAGTGGGTTACTGCTTCCGCGGGAGAGGACCAGGAGGAGTAGCGTGGCCAGGCTTCGTCATGTTACTCGGTTTTCTCCGTTAGTTATTTCCGCTGCATTAAAATTTAAGATTATTATTTCTGAAACTCCGATAATGTAATCACTATTGATACTTAATAAATTTGTGGTATTATGTTTTATTGTATTTCTCTGTACCTCACCTTCGAGTGAGCTAGTGGTATTTGATCCTGGATGAGTGGCCTCGTCGGACTAGATCCGAGGGACTGACGGGTTATTCCTATTTAAGTGTGGTCCAGCCTTTAAGGCGCGACTTAGGCACTTAAGTTGGAATAATTCGGGCGGTTCCGCCACACCGGGGGGCGAGGGGGAGAGGCCGAGCGCCGCCGGGGAGGGAGGGGGAGGGGCCGAGCGCCGCCGGGGAGGGAGGGGGAGGGGCCGAGCGGGGGGCCGAGCGCCGCCGCGCGCAGGGGGAAGGGCGGGGGCGCGCGCGGGCAGGGGGAGAGGGAGGGCGCGCGCGGAGGGAAGAAGAGGAGGGAGAGGGGGAGGGAGAAGGGAAGGGGAGGGGAGCTCACCTCGGGGTCCAAAATCCGGTGATCGCCGTCTCCAAATCCTAGGGCACCACGGGGAGAGAGAGGTGGAAGAAGGAGAGGAGAGGTTGTTGCGCGGGAGATCCAAATGAGAGAGAGAGGGAGAAGGGGGGCGCATGGGGGGGGGGGGTTTGGCCGCCAGGGGCGCGCAGGACCGGGCCGGACCGGGCCGGGCTGGGCTAGGCTGGGCCGGGCCACTTCGCGGATCGAAAACCCACGACGAGCGCGGACCATTAAATGGAATTAAATCGCGAATCGAAATCCGGAACGGAACGAGACGAACACTCAACATCAGACAAAGAAATGTGCTTCGGCATGATGCAACACCCAAAATAAAGTATTTTAAGGTTTTGCTTTACACGGGGTCTAAAGCCAAAACCCGCTATAACTTTGAAAAAGATCAAGGTTTAGCGAGGGAACAAGAAAAAAGAAAAAGGGTAACGCCTGAATTTGGTGAGAGAAAAGAAGAAAAAATTATACCCCCAAATTCAGGGCGTTACAAACCTATCCCCCTTAAAAGAATCTCGCCCTCGAGATTCAGGGTTGGCTAGCAAAGAGCTCAGGGTATTTAGCCATCAGATCATCTTCACGCTCCCAGGTTGCTTCTTCCTCAGAGTGGTGATTCCATGTAACTTTGCACATCCTGATGGTCTTCCTTCGGGTGACTCTATCTGCAACCTCAAGGATTTGCGCTGGCTTCTTTGTGTAGGTCAAGTCCTCTTGGACTTCAAGACCTTCCACTGGCAACTGCTCTTCTGGCACACGCAAGCACTTCTTCAACTGAGACACATGAAAGACATCATGCACAGCTGACAAATTCTCTGGCAGACTGAGCTGATAGGCCACTTCTCCACGCTTTGAGAGGATCTGGTACGGACCAATGTAGCGGGGTGCTAGCTTGCCTTTCACTCCGAATCTTCTGACCCCTCTGATCGGTGACACTTTCAGATAGACAAAGTCTCCGACTTCGAAACTCAGCTCTCTTCTTCTTGTGTCCGCATAGCTTCGCTGCCTTGATTGCGCTATCTTCAGATTCTCTCGGACCATCTTGATGTTCTCTTCGGCTTCAAGCAGAATGTCTGGCCCAAACACCTGCTTTTCTCCAGGCTGATCCCATTGCAACGGGGTTCTGCAACTCCTTCCGTAGAGCGCCTGAAACGGTGACATCTTCAAACTGGCCTGGTAACTGTTGTTATAGGAAAACTCTGCATAAGGCAATCTCTTATCCCATCCAGACTGATCTTGCAACGCACATGCTCTCAACATATCTTCAAGAATTTGATTGGTTCTTTCAGTCTGACCATCTGTCTGCGGATGATAAGCTGAACTGAAATTCAGATGTGTGCCCAAGGCTTCATGCAACTGCTGCCAGAAATGAGAGGTGAACTGCGTTCCTCTGTCTGACACTATCTTCTTTGGCACACCATGAAGACAAACGATCCGAGACATATACAACTCTGCCAATACGGCACTGCTGTAGTTGGTCTTGACTGGTATGAAGTGGGCTGACTTGGTCAAACGGTCCACTACTACCCAAATGGAATCGTAGCCGGCTCGAGTGCGAGGCAATCCGACTATGAAATCCATACCGATTTCATCCCATTTCCACTGAGGGATCTGCAACGGTTGCAACAATCCAGCTGGTCTCTGGTGCTCTGCCTTAATTCTTCGGCAACTATCGCACATAGCCACATGCTCTGCGATTTCCCTCTTCATTCCGTACCACCAGAATTTCTTCTTCAGATCCTGATACATCTTCTCACTGCCAGGGTGAATCGAATAGGCTGTCTCATGAGCTTCCTTGAGAATCAACTCCCGAATGGACTGGACATTGGGAACACACAAGCGGTCTTTGAACCATACCACGCCTTCTGCATCTTCTCGAAAATCTTTGCCTCTGCCATCTAGAATTAGTCGCCGAATCTCACTGATCTTTTCATCACACAAGGTAGGTTCCAACTCAACTGTGACTCCTCGCGAATTGTTCAGAAACCCGAGACTCAACCTATCAAACTCCTTGGCCAACTCATAAGGCATCGGACGAGCGACCATCAGATTGACTTGACTCTTTCTGCTCAAAGCATCTGCCACTATGTTTGCTTTGCCTGGATGGTAATGAATCTCCAACTCATAATCTTTGATCAACTCTAACCATCTTCGTTGCCTCATGTTCAATTCTGACTGAGTGAATATGTACTTCAGACTCTTGTGATCTGTGTAAACATCGCATTTCTGTCCATACAGATAGTGTCTCCATGTCTTCAGTGCGTGAACCACTGCTGCCAACTCTAGGTCATGGATTGGGTAATTCTTCTCATGAACCTTCAGCTGTCGGGACGAGTAAGCCACAACTCTTCCCTCCTGCATCAACACGCATCCCAAACCTGTGTAACAAGCATCACAATACACCGAGAAGGGCCTGTGCACATCAGGCAAGACTAAGACAGGCGCTGTTGTCAACTTCCCTTTCAGCGCTTCGAAGGCCTCTTGACATTTCTGGGTCCACTTGAACTCAACCTTGTTGCCTAGCAACGCTGTCATTGGTTTCGCAATCTTCGAAAACCCTTCAATGAATCGCCGATAATATCCGGCCATTCCAATGAAGCTCTTGATTCCTCGAGCATCCGTTGGCGCTTTCCAGTTCAGAATGTCTGCCACTTTCTTCGGATCCATAGCCAATCCTTCTTTGTTGATTATGTGACCCAAGAACAGGACTTCACTGATCCAGAACTCACACTTGCTCAACTTTGCATACAACTGGTGCTCTCGCAATCTCTGCAATACCATCCTCAAATGATCTGCATGTTCTTCTTTGCTTTGAGAATAAACCAGAATGTCATCAATAAATACCACCACAAACTTATCGAGATAATCCATGAATACACTGTTCATCAAGTTCATGAAGAACGCTGGTGCATTGGTCAAACCAAAAGACATCACTGTGAACTCATATAACCCATACTTGGTAATGAATGCCGTCTTCGGAATGTCCGAAGGTCGGATCCTGAGCTGATGATAACCTGACCTCAGATCAATCTTGGAGAACACACTGGCTCCTCTCAACTGGTCGAACAGATCTTCTATTCTGGGCAAAGGGTACTTGTTCTTGATCGTGACTTCATTCAAAGCTCGATAATCGATACACATCCTCTTGGTGCCATCTTTCTTTTCCACAAACAAGATAGGGGCGGCCCAAGGCGAGGTGCTTGGCCGGATGTAACCTTTCTCTGACAGCTCATCAATCTGCTTCTTAAGCTCAACCAACTCTGGTCCGGATATTCTGTAAGCTCTCTTAAAGATGGGGGCGGTTCCAGGAAGAAGCTCTATGGCAAACTCAACTTTCCGCTCTGGTGGCATACCCGGTAAGTCCTTTGGAAACACATCTGGGAATTCAGACACCACCTTGATACTCTCAATTGGGTCTGCTTCACTGCTATCGACAGCCATCTGATAACAACTTCCTCTCTTCGGCTCAGGCGGGACTAACTCGGTCACCACTTCCTCTCCTAGTGGGGACACCAACTTGATTGTCCTTTTATCACAACTGATAACTGCCTGATACTTATCTAGCCAATTCATCCCTAGGATGACATCTATTCCCTGAGTACCCATTACTATAAGGTTAGCGGGAAACGCTATCCCCCTTATTTCCACGCTTACATTCAAACAGATGCTATCAGCTCGAATTCTACCACCGGCTGAGTCAATTTGAATGGGGGTTGACATGGTAGTAATTGGAAGATTATGTGCTTCTACCCATGATGCAGTAATGAAAGAATGCGTTGCTCCAGTATCAAATAACACTTCTGCAATATGGGAGTCGACTGGGAACATACCTACTATCATGCCGGGAGTCTCCTGAACTGCTTCAGCCTCCAAGTGGTTCAGTCTCCCATGATTATAGCGCGGTTGAGAGCGGTTGCCTGCTCCAGGTTGAAACACATTCTGCTTTGCTGGGGCATTGGGGCCTGACTGCTGCTGGGCTGCCTTCTTCAGACATTGCATCACCCAGTGGCCTTGCTCTCCGCAGTGGAAACATGCTCTGTTTCCAACCTGAGCTGGTGCTGCCTGACTGTTCTGCTGGCTTGCTGGGGCAGGAAGACGAGGTGTCTGCTGATTCTGCCTCTAAAACTGACCTCCTGACTGATTGCTCTGACGGTTCTGGTACTGATGCTGAGGATACTGCCTTTGGAACTGCTGATGCTGCTGAGGTGGACGCTGGTTCTGCCTGAACTGCTGAGGTTGATTGCCTGAGAAACGAGGGCGGCTGTTGCTTCCAGGCTGGGGTCCACTGATCTTGCGCTTACGATCCTCCATCTCCTTACGCTTCCTTTCTATCATGATTGCTCTGTCAATCAGGTGCTGGAATGTCGGGAAGGTATGATTCATCAGTTGGTACTGAAGAGGGTCAACCAAGCCTCTCAAGAAACGGTATTGTCGCTTGGCGTCGGTGTTGACATCTTCAGGAGCATAGCGAGACAGCTGCAGAAACCTGTCCCGGTACTCACTGACAGATGATGACCCTTGCTTAAGGGCCAGGAACTCCTCCTTCTTCACTGTCATCAGACCTGCAGGCACATGGTACTGACGAAAGCTACCTCTGAACTCTTCCCAGGTGATGGCATCGGGGTTGGCATGGGTGGCGAGGTAAGACTCCCACCATGATTGGGCTGCTCCTCTCAACAGACGGGGACCATACAAGACTTTCTCCCTGTCGTCACACTGAGCGGTATGCAACTCCCGCTCCACAGTGCGCAGCCAATCTTCAGCATCCATGGGGTCAGAAGTGTGAGCGAACGTTGGGGGATGACCTCTCATGAATTCAGCACGCTTGTCTCTGGGCATCTGAGGCTGGGGTGGTGCTTGCTGCTGTTGTTGCTGCTGCTGAATGGCGGCCAGAGTCTGACCGATGGCCTGAACTGCCTGAGTCTGCATCAGAAACATCTGCTCGATCGACATCGGGGGCGGGGGTGGCAGGTGCTGCTGCTGAGGCACCTCATCCTGCGGAGCGGCTCGCTCCTGCTGAGCACGCCTTCCTCCTCTGCGCCTGTTCTCTGACATCTACAGAATGCAACCACACATCAGAACTGATCTGGCAAATCTTGCAACATAAGAAAAGAGTATAGAATTCTTCAACAGCACTGAACAGATGAGCATCTCCACTGATCTCCATCGCAGACCACACAGCTTCTCAGATAAAGAGGAAAGTAGAATAAAGGGTTTCCCAACTATATAACTAACTCCATTAACATAATAGGTAAGCCAAAATGCAGGGGATACCCACACTCTGGTGACAATCATTACAAAGATCCAAACCAAACATAGTTCATCATGACAAACATAAATGCACATGATATAGCAAACTACCCTGTCTAACTAAGACTAACTAAGACCGAGATTAACGCTAAGACTGAAGCTTCTATGTATATATATTTCGTATTAATTACAAGATCCAACTCTAACGAGCTATGGTTCTAGATTTATCTTGGTCTTACAGTCGGGATTGCCATAAGACTGGTGTCCACGCCGAGGTGAGCGGTACGGGTGCTGAGTCCCAACGGGAGCGGGGGAACCATCATCCAAGTGACGACGTTCCGCGCGCTCAGCCCGCAGCAGGGCGATCTCAGCACGAGCCGTACTCAGCTCGTCTAATGCATGGTCCAGCTCCGTGTTTAGCACGGCGGCTAGGTTGACTGTGCTGCTCAACCTAGGATTGTCCTCACCAGCAGGTGAAACAATCACGCCTCCTGTGCTGCCAGATGGACGGCGAGGGTAATACTTCAGGTCGAGACCGTCAGCTACCCCACCGAGAACCGAGCAGTAGTGCGAAAGCGCACGCCGTGCAGCATCCTGCATGGCTGCCTCAGCTGAGTCCCGCTCAGAGATAGAATAGTGCTCTGAGCAAGCCTCCGCGCCCTGGAGACTGTTCTCCGGACGGCGCACCAAACAGGTCGCCTCCCAGCGGTCTGGGTAGACCCCGCGACTATGCTGGTAGACCACACAGCGATACTCGATGGACCAAGTACGCCGGTCAAGTGCCCGACGTAGCAGGGTGTCGAGCGCGTCGTGGAAGTGACACCCGCGAGCAGTGTCGCGAGTGATGGGTCGAGCAACCCATCCTTCCGGCTCATGGTCAGCAGGGAAGTCAGTGTCGTGGCTCGGGCTGTCGTCGCCATCTCCGTCGTCTGGGTCTCCTCCAGCAGCTACTCCAGAGGCTGGGGCGCCCAGTGGTGGTGCAGGGGGCGCCTCCAGGGGAAGCACAGGAGAGCAGCTCCTCACAGACTCTATCTCCTGCTGGAGCGAGAAAGAAGAGCCCTGCTGCTCCTGTCGTCGACGTTCCTGCTCCTCATGCAGGCGGTGGTGCATCTCTCCAAGTGGCTGGACTGTCCGGCCACGGGACGGCGAAGCGGACGCTCAGCAAGGCGGGAGGGTAAGAAGGGGATGACGGACTTTCGTGCAGTGTGTCTAAGTCGAGCCATCTACAAAAGACATCGCAAGCAAAAGGGTGAGAACAGAATTAATATGACCAGCAAGTAATGAATCATAAATAAATGAAGGATCAGAATAAAACATAATTTTCAGCAAGGTATAATATATAGTAGAACATAGGTTTGGTCGGTATGACCAACTTTTGAAGGGATATCAAAGTCAAGGCAGTGACAGAGGTCTATAATCCTTAGAACGACCATTCTACTCTAGGTTAGCGGTCCTACAGTCAGCACGGCTTTGATACCACTTATGTCACACCCGGTTTTTAGAAGGTAAACCGAATGCGAACCATGTACGTGCCAGGATCAGTTATTCACGTACACAACAGTTACATAACATGGACATCATCACACAGTGCTCAAATAGTATTAAAAGGGGAAATAATGGTCGATTACATCATACGTCTGAGACGTCCATATAGTCCTTACAATAAATCAAAGTGCGGAAAAGAAACGTAGATAACCGCGGCCTTCACAGGCAGCCGACTGGGGGTTGCCGCTAACCCACACCTAGAACTCGTCGTAGTCTTGGAACTCCTGGAAGTCTCCTTCCACAGCTTCATCTTCTCCTGAGCAGTGGTTGCAATGCTGACAACCTGGGGGGGGTTTGGTGTGTAGAGCAAGAGTGAGTACACATCAACATACTCAGCAAGTATCCTGTTTGGCTGTAGTAGACTAGCTTTATGTGGGGATAAGTCAAGCAGTTGCTTTTAGTTGGTCAGTTTGTTATTTACTAGTAGAAAGCCAGGTTTTAGCATTAACCCAAGTTATTAACCCAAAGTACCCTTTCCAAACGGAAAGAATACCACTTACCATTACCATAAGCATAATCATAACCATCCTCATTGTCATCTGTAAACCAAAATGTCTCTGATCAAGTACCACTAATCACTGGAGCTCCCTTGGCCGCTCATAACCACGAGCACGGCTGATATATCAGTTTTCAAACACTCTGCAGAGGTTGTGCACTTTACCCACAAGCCGTGATTCCCTTTCTGCCCGGAGATCATGACTCTCCATTGATCACTACCAAGGTGACCCAGCAGGGCATCACTACGTAGCCTTTACAAAGATTCCCCGGGACTGTAGTCGCCCGTTAGGTTTCCTAAATGTACCGCACTCCTCCCCAAGGGACGAATCAACCTTGGCAGAGCGAGCCGCATACACCGAGCCCCATTGACGGCACGACGGCTAAGCGAACTACACCCCGGTTCCTCTAATTATTCAGCTAAGGGCGTCCCATTCCACCCTCATGGTTGCACTGTTTTCCCGGGCGGTCATCCATAGAACAGGTCCTTACGGAGAGGCACTCGAGAAACCGCTCGAGCCCCCTTGAAAACCACAAGTATAACATCATAATAAGAGAGGGGAAAACAGCGTATCATATATAATCTCATCATGTTCATTGATTAGAGTTTGAGCAATAGCATGAAGCTAAACAATAATAAACCGACCCAAATAGGTAAACAAGGACATGGATAACAAAAGCTAGTCAATCCTTAGGTATAAATGTGTAATGCGGGAGGTGAATTAAAGAATGAATAGGATAGAGATAGGTCAAAGGACACTTGCCTCCACCAACCGACTGCTGCTCAGGGGCTTCTCCTGCGAGTTCTTCGGGCTCTTCGACCGGATCGTTCTCTATGCGAGCGCAAACATACATACATCCACATATTTAATACAAGAGAACAGTACACCATACAATAGAATGCAGTAAGTAAACAGACGTTCCACGCGGGCTCGCAACTACGGTTAAGAGAGAAAGAGAAAAAGACAGTCGAGAAACGATCACGTTACATGATTATAAATTAACCACTTGCTTAATGGAAGGAAATTTAACGTAGACACTATGTTTAGCGTAAAGTAAAGTCATGTTTCATGTCTAATCGTTATAAGCAGGTAGAGATAAATAAAAAGGATGGTCGCGCGGCGAGACGCGCGACATAGCACTCTAAAAGAAATTAAGAAGTTAACGACTCGTCGCGCGACCGAGCACGCAACGAGACACTTCGCCTTAGTTATGAGGAGACGTTAAGCGTCGCGCGACGAAATGCACGACGGCATACGTCGACTAAACTGAGTCCAAAGTGGAACGTCGTGTGAATAGACACGCGGCGTTACACCTTAAACAACCTGAAATTTAAATGAATCGTCGCGCGACGAAGCGCACGACGCAACATACAGATAGAATCTGAAATTAGACAAATCCGTCGCGCGGCGAAGCGCGCGACGTAGCACGCTAACTAACGGAGTTTGATGTTAACTACCAACCAAAAATAATCGCAGCGAGCGCGGGCGAGCGGGGACACGGTCGGGCGAGGCCGGGACAGGGCGGGGCGACCGGGCCGGGGCCGGGGCGGTTGAACCGGCCAGGGGCGGCCAGGACGGCCAGGGAGCCGGGCCGAGCGGGCGAGGCGGCCGAGCCGGGGCCGGGCGCGGCGAGGGCCAGCCGAGGCCGGGCGGCCGAGCCGAGCGACGGGGGCGGGGCGGAGCAGGCTCGCCGTGGGGCGAGGGGGAGGGGCCGAGCGCCGCCGGGGAGGGAGGGGGAGGGGCCGAGAGCCGCCGGGGAGGGAGGGGGAGGGGCCGAGCGCCGCCGGGGAGGGAGGGGGAGGGGCCGAGAGGGGGGCCGAGCGGGGGGCCGAGCGCCGCCGCGCGCAGGGGGAACGGCGGGGGCGCGCGCGGGCAGGGGGAGAGGGAGGGCGCGCGCGGAGGGAAGAAGAGGAGGGAGAGGGGGAGGGAGAAGGGAAGGGGAGGGGAGCTCACCTCGGGGTCCAAAATCCGGTGATCGCCGTCTCCAAATCCTAGGGCACCACGGGGAGAGAGAGGTGGAAGAAGGAGAGGAGAGGTTGTTGCGCGGGAGATCCAAATGAGAGAGAGAGAGGGAGAAGGGGGGCGCATGGGGGGGGGGGGGTTTGGCCGCCAGGGGCGCGCAGGACCGGGCCGGACCGGGCCGGGCTGGGCTAGGTTGGGCTGGGCTAGGCTGGGCCGGGCCACTTCGCGGATCGAAAACCCACGACGAGCGCGGACCATTAAATGGAATTAAATTGCGAATCGAAATCTGGAACGGAACGAGACGAACACTCAACATCAGACAAAGAAATGTGCTTCGGCATGATGCAACACCCAAAATAAAGTATTTTAAGGTTTTGCTTTACACGGGGTCTAAAGCCAAAACCCGCTATAACTTTGGAAAAGATCAAGGTTTAGCGAGGGAACGAGAAAAAAGAAAAAGGGTAACGCCTGAATTTGGTGAGAGAAAAGAAGAAAAAATTCTACCCCCAAATTCAGGGCGTTACATTGGGGAACTCCTCTGCCTGGTGATCCTCCTTCTTGTCGTCGTGGGGGGCTCTGCCACCCTCCGCAGGTGGCCTGGCCCTGTGAAAGTGACGCCGAAGCATGGCACATTCCTCAAGGGTGTGCTTGACGCGTCCCTGATGATAGGGGCACGGCTCCTTGAGCATCTTGTCGAATAGATTGGCGCCTTCAGGAGGTTTCCGAGGGTTCTTGTACTTCAGCGGCGGCGACAAGGTCTGCATCGGCCGCGTCGCGTTTCACTTGCGACTTCTTCTTGCCTTTCTTCTTGGTGCCGCGCTGAGCGGACGCCTCGGGAACATCTTCCGGTTGGCGGCCCTGGGGCTGCTTGTCCTTCCGGAAGATGGCCTCAACCGCCTCCTGGCCAGAGGCGAACTTGGTGGCGATGTCCATCAGCTCACTCGCCCTGGTGGGGGTCTTGCGACCCAGCTTGCTCACCAGGTCGCGGTAGGTGGTGCCGGCGAGGAACGCGCCGATGACATCCGAGTCGGTGACGTTGGGCAGCTCGGTGCGCTGCTTTGAGAATCGCCGGATGTAGTCCCGGAGAGACTCTCCCGGCTGCTGGCGGCAGCTTTGGAGATCCCAGGAGTTCCTAGGGCGCACGTATGTGCCCTGGAAATTACCGGCGAAGGCTTGGACCAGGTCGTCCCAGTTGGAGATCTGCCCCGGAGGCAGATGCTCCAGCCAGGCCCGAGCGGAGTCGGAGAGGAACAGGGGGAGGTTGCGGATGACGAGGTTGTCATCGTCCGTTCCACCCAGTTGGCAGGCCAGCCGGTAGTCCGCGAGCCACAGTTCCGGTCTTGTCTCTCCCGAGTACTTTGTGATGGTAGTCGGGGTTCGGAACCGGGTCGGGAACGGCGCCCGTCGTATGGCTCGGCTGAAAGCCTACGGGCCGGGCGGTTCGGGTGAGGGGCTCCGATCCTCCCCGCTATCGTAGCGTCCCCCACACCTGGGGTGGTAGCCTCGGCGCACCCTCTCGTCGAGGCGGGCTCGATGGTTGCGGTGGTGGTGCTCGTTGCCGAGGCGTCCCGGGGCTGCAGGCGCTGTGTTGCGTGTGCGCCCGGTGTGGACCGAGGCTTCCCGCACGAATCGGGAAGTCGCGGCGCGGTGCTCCGAGGGGTATCCCTGCCTTCGGGAGGCAGAGCTCTCGGCCCGTCGGACCGCGGCATCCTCCAGGAGATTCTTGAGCTCTCCTCGGATCCGCCGCCCTTCGGTGGTTGATGGTTCCGACATTGCGCGGAGAAGTATCACTGCTGTAGCCAGGTTCTGTCCGACCCCACTTGAAGCCGGTGGCAGCCTTGTCCTGACGTCGTCGGTGATGCGGAACTGGACGCCCTGGGGTAGATAACGCGCTTCTCCGGCCGGAGCTTGGTCTACCCATTCCTGCCCAATGTTCCGGCGGAGCGGCTCAAGTGTTCCTGCCCGCTCGTCGAGCCTGGACTGCATCTCGCGGATTTGCTCGAGCTGTGCGTCCTGACCCCCCGCAGGGACTAGGACCACAGCTAGCTCCCGAAGGATGTCAACGCGAGGCGTAGGCCTAGGGGGATCACCATTTTCTGGTATACCAAGATGGTTGCCTTCGTCGGGACCCCCTAGATTGACGTGGAAACATTCACGACTTGGGCCGCTGTCTCCGTCGCCGAAGCTGTGGCTACCGTCGGAACAATCGGAAAGGCAGTAGTCGCATGCGGTCATAAAGTCCCGCATGGCGCTGGGTTACTGAGCCTGGAGAAATCCCAACCAAAGTCGGGCTCGTCATCTTCCTCGGAACCCAAGGGTCCGTAGGTCGAGACGGCCGTCAGCCGGTCCCAGGGTGACTGCATATGATACTCCGGAGGGCTGGTGCATGCCTCTATGAAGGCTTCCACCAAAGCGGGGTCACTTGGTGGGTCGAGGCTGAATCCAAAAGGCATGAGACGGGAGTCGGTCGGTACCTCTTGGTCGACAGGTGGTGACGTTGTTACGTCAAGGGCGGACTGCACCATTGTCTCAGGTATGAGGGTGACGCCCAGCAAGTCCTTCGCGAGCGTGCTGGCGTCGTTCATCCGCTTGGAGTTGGCGTGTTGCAGGGAAACGGCGCTCGTCTTTGTCTCAGACGCGAGGTCGACGCCCGACGTGTCCCCCGTCGGGGCGCCGGCGCCGTCGACTCGCTCGACTGCCGATGAGGTGCCGCCTCCTGCTTGGCCATGGTTGCCCCGCCTCCTCCTCCTCCGGCGGGGGAGGTGACGGGACAAACTCGGACGTCGTTCTACCGCCTCGTGGGGAAGACGTCGTCGATTCCACCGCCGGCGGGCGGGTTGTCGGCCGCCATTGTCGCCGTCGCGCGGCGGAGGAAGGAGTATCATGTCGTAGCTACCGTCGAGGGACATGAACTCAAGACTCCCGAAACGGAGTACCGTCCCGGGTTGGAAAGTTTGCTGGAGACTACCCATCTGGAGCTTGACGGGGAGCTGTTCGTCAACACACAGCAGGCCCCTACCTGGCGCGCCAACTGTCGGCGTTTCGACCCCGGGGGGTCCCTGGACCGACGAGTGAATTGTCGCCGCGTGTCCCAGCCCAGATGGGTCGGCGCGAGACGGAGCACGAAGGGGGGGTAGAAGAGAGGGGGAAAGCCCGCGACCTCCGTGTTTGTCCTGCGCCCTGGTCGGGTGCGCTTGCAGTAGGCGGTTACAAACGTCCGCGCGGGGGGAGGGGGGGGAGAGCGAGGGACTCTACGCGTCGCCCCGTCCTCCCGCGCGGCCAACCTTCTCGTAAGAGAGCCCTAGACCTTCCTTTTATAGGCGTAAGGAGAGGGTCCAGGTGTACAATGGGGGGTGTAGCAATGCGCTATCGTGTCTAGCAGAGAGGAGCTAGTGCCCTAAGTACATGCCTTCGTGGCAGCCAGAGAGGTTTTGGCACCCTGTTCATACGATGTCGTGGCCGTCGGAGGAGCGTTGGAGTCTTGCGGAAGGACAGTTGTCGGGGCTGTCGAGTCCTTGCTGACGTCTCCTTGCTTCCGTAAGGGTTTGAGAGTCGCCGTCGTCATGGAGCACGCGGGGCGCCATCATTATCTGTTTTCCGGGGCGAGCCAGACGGGACGCCGGACCCGTTACCCGTAGCCTGAGCTAGCTAGGGATAGGGTAATGATGGGCCCCCCTGTGACGTGGTTGGTCCTAGCCCAGGGTTGGGCGAGGCGAAAGCTCCTCCGAGGTCGGGGTCGAGTCGGTCTTTCGAGGTCGAGGTCGTGTCCGAGCCCCGGGTCGGACGAGGCGGAGTTCGTCATCTTCCGGGGCCGAGCCCGAGTCCGAGCCCTGGGTCGGGCGAGGCAGAGTTCGTCGTCTTCCAGGGCCGAGCCAGAGTCCGAGCCCTGGGTCGGGCGAGGCGGAGTTCGTCGTCTTCCGGGGCCGAGCCCGAGTCCGAGCCCTGGGTCGGGCGAGGCGAAGTTTCCTATGGCGCCCGAAGCCAGACTTGGCTGCTGTCAGTGTAACACCCTGAATTTGGGGGTATAAAATTTCTTTGCTCATATTCACAAATTCAGGTGTTACTTCCCTTTTCTCATCCTTCCCCAATCTTCTCTTTCTCATTTCTATAGGAGAAAAGTGGTTATTTGATTTGTAATTATAGTCTATTAGCTCAAACTCCAAGGGAGTATGAATTGTTGCATCATGTTGAACCCTAGATTTCACTTTTGTTTGGTGCATAATTCTTAGAAAGTCTAATTTGAATTTGTGGCTTATTTGAATTTGAATGAAATAGAGAAAATAAAAAGAAAAGGGAAAACAAATACCAGAATAAAAGAAAAGGGAAAGAAGCCCAACCCTGCCCGCCCCCTCGGCCTTTCGGCCCACTAGGCCCATTCCGCGCGCGCGCCTCTTCCCCCCCCGCTCTCTCTGCCCTGGCGGGCCCGTCCGTCAGCGCGGCCGCCTTCCCCGCGCCCGCACCCGCTTTCCCCTCTCTCTCTGCTCGCGGGCCCGGCCTGTCAGCCCCGTCTTCCCCGCGTAACCGCCGCCCGAGCTGCGCGCTGCCGCGGACTCCGTGCCCACGTCGCGCGTGGAGCTCGCAACCGCCCCGCCCCCGGCCACTTGAGCCCAGAACCCCACTCGCCCTCTCTCCCTCCCTCATTTGCGCACCAACAGACCCCTCTCTCACATCCCCCTCGCTGCGTGCACGCCAGAGCGCCGCCGCCACGAACCATCGCCGCCCGAGCCCGTTTCCCCGTCGCCGTTGGAGCTCCGCCGTGCTCTCTTCCACTGTGAGCTTCGCCTCGACGTCCGCAATCCGGGACGCGCTCCAATTTCCCCTCCCCCTCCCTATTTCCCTCTGCCCGCGCTCACCCGCCGTCCTCCGTGCAGCCGCGGAGGTCCGCCACCGCCGACCCGGGCCGTCGTCGCGCCATTGCCGCCACCGAGGAGTCCCCGAAGTCCGCCTTGAGGTAAGGAACCTCCCCTGCCCTCTCCCTTCCTCTCTATTGCTCTCTGCTGCGCTTAATTCCTCGTCGGAGTTGATTAACGCCGCCGCCGAGTCGCTTCACCGTGAACCGCCCCCCTCCGGTGCCCCTGCCCCGACCCAGTCCCCACCGGACGATTCCCCGCGCCCTCCCCAACCTTCCCGGCCGCTCAGGTCGCCCCAAAGACCCGCAGAGCGCCCGCGCCCCTCATCTCCGGCGAGTTCTCCGCCGCGGAGACGAGCGCCGCCGCCTCTGCTAGCCGTAGGAAAGGCCAAGGCCGGCCACCCGACCCCCGCCGTTCATCCCAGATCGGGCGGCCCTGATTCAATTAGCCCGGGCCCAATCCTGGCTGTCCGCCGGAGATCCAACGGCCCAGGGCCGCTTCCCTCACACCCCGCGCCCGCTCTGCCCGCTGGCCCCGCCTGTCAGCCCGCCCGCGCCCGCTCTGCCCGCTGGCCCCGCCTGTCAGCCCGCCCGCGCCCGCTCTGCTCGCTGGCCCCGCCTGTCAGCCGCTCAGGCTGCCGCGCGCTCGCGCGCCCGCCCGCGGATCTAATCCTGCGCGTTAATCTGAGATCTGACGGCCGTAGGAGCCCGATACCCCTTCGCCCGCGCGTTTTCTTAAAGAGACCCCCGGTTTTCTGAAATTTAACCCGCCGTCCCTGGATTCTCACAGTTAGGTCCTCGGACCTTTTATTTAATTCAAAATAAGTGTTTAGGGTATATTTTTAACCCCTAAACTTGTAAAATTCATAACTTTGTCATATGAACTCCAAATTAGGTGTTTCAAATTGCAAAATGCTCATAGTATTTTTGTCTATCTATTTAAACAATGTTTCCCTGCTGTTTCCATGTCCCAATTAATAGTTGATCATTAGGATAGGATTAAGGTTATTGGAACCCTATTTGAGATAAATAGAAGATGGTAGACTTTAATAAAAGTTAGAGCACCTAAGTCTATGGACTTAAGCACCTAAGTTTAGGAACTTAAAACCATGTAATGATTTAACCCCACCACTGACTTAAACCTGATTAGTGGATAATGAATCACTTTGTATAGTCCTCTACCCTAGACCTAGGGAATACTAGAGTACCAATCCTTTTCTATTGTGAACTTGTGATCTCTCTGCTGCATATGTTTGGTATATGGCTTTTGTTTGTTATTTCCCAAGTGCATAGTGTGAATGATTACTTTACGTAGACAACGAGCAGTCTATGTTTCCCGAGGAAGTTGCAGAGGAAGTTCCTGATCAACAGTTTGGTGAAGGCAAGTGTCCTCTGACCCATTATGTCCTATTCACTTATAACTTACTATCCCGCATTACTTACTTGAAACCTAAGGATTGACTAGCTTTACACTTTACTTTATCCTTGATGACCTTATGGTTAGCATTCTGCTATTGCCTTAACTTAAGCAATGAACATGATGTGACTATTTATGATACTGTTACCCTGATGATGTTGATGATCTTGTGATACTCTAGGGGGCTCAGGCTGTTTCCTGAGTACCTCTCCGTAGGGACCTGTTCGTTGAGAGACCACCCGGGATAACAGTGCAGCCATGAGGGTGAAATGGGATGCCCTTAGCTAATTAATTAGAGGAACTAGAGGTGTAGTTGCTTAGCCGTCGTGCCGTCAATGGGGTCCAGACACAGTGCTTGCTCTGCCGAGGCTGAGTGCCGAGGTTCTTTCGTTTTGCTTTTTGTTAGTCACTCTCCTGCGGGGAGGGGTACTGTGTTTATCAAACTGGAGAAACCTAACGGGCAGCTATGATCTCCAGGGAATCTTTGTAAAAGCTACGTAGTGATGCCCTACCGGACCACCTAGGTAGTGGTCAATGGGGATTAGCTCTCCCCGGGTAGAAAGGGAATCAT
The DNA here is from genome assembly GCA_029449295.1 of Zea luxurians. NCBI lineage: Eukaryota > Viridiplantae > Streptophyta > Magnoliopsida > Poales > Poaceae > Zea > Zea luxurians. The sequence goes on along the minus strand of JAOPSE010000103.1, from coordinate 5,276,552 downwards.
GACTCATGGGTAAAGTGTGCGGCCTCTGCAGAGGGTAAGGAAACTGATATATCAGCCGTGCTCACGGTTATGAGCGGCCTTGGGATCCTCTTTGATTAGAGATACAGATGGTTCGAGATACAAGGATTATGTTATGGTTTTGGTTCGAATATGATGATGTTGTTCCTCGATGAGGAAATGGTTCATGGGTTGGTTAATGCTAAAATCTGGCTTCTACTAATGATAAATACCTGACCAACTAAAAGCAACTGCTTGAGCCTAACCCCACATAAAGCTAGTCCACTTCAGCCAAACGGGACATTTGCTGAGTACGTTGATGTGTACTCATCCTTGCTTTACCACAAAACACCAGGTTGTCCGCATTGTAACCACTGCTCAGGAGAAGGTGAAGCCGTGGGAGGAGACTTCTAGGAGTTCCAAGACTACGACAAATTCTAGGTGTGGGTTGGCGGCAACCCCCAGTCAGCTGCCTGTGAAGGCCTTATCTTTACTGCGTTTCGCTAGCACTTTGATTTACCTGTTAAGACGATGACTATGTGGATGTCTATGGCTCTGTGATGTAATAAGTTAATACTCTTTTAAGTTATTATTCGAGCAATGTGCATTGATGTTCATTTATGTAATCGCTGTGTACGTGAGTTCTGATCCTGGCACGTACATAGTTCGCACTTGGTTTGCCTTCCAAAACCTGGTGTGACATAAGTGGTATCAAAGCCGTGCTGACTGTAGGACCGCTGACCTAGAGTAGCACTGGTCGTACTAAGGACTATTGACCTTCCCCCTCACCTTGACCTCTGATGTTACTTCAAAAGTCGGTCACCTCGACCAACCCTATGTTTTACTACATATATATACTATATTATACCTTGTTAAAATTTTTATCTTATTCTGTCTATGGTTTATGCACTTGTCATATTAGTTCTGTTCTTACTCTTGTGCTTACAGTGTCTTTTGTAGATGGCTCGTCTTAGACACACAGCACGTAAGTCGGTGATTCCTTTCCTACCGTCTCGACTTGCGGAGCATCCTCTGCACCGCACCGTGTCCGGTCAGTCGAGTCACCTGGAGAGACTGCACCACCGCCTGCGTGAGGAGCAGGAGCGCCGGCGCCAGCATAGAGAGCAGCAGGGCTCTTCCTCCCCACCCTAGCAAGACGTGGAGTCCGTGAGGCCCCGTTCCTCTGTTGCCCAGCTAGAGGCGCCCCCTGCACCACCGCGGGACGCCCCGGCTGTTGGAGGAGCTACTGGAGGAGGTCCTGGAGGAGACCTCGACGACGACGACTCAGACCACAGCACAGAGTCCTCTGAGCCGCAGGAGGCGGAAGGATGGGTCGCCCGACCCATCACCCGTGACGCCGCCCGCGGTTGTCACTTCCACGACGCACTCGATATCTTGCTGCGCCAGGCTTTCGATCGACACACCTGGTCGATCGAGTATCATTGTGTAGTCTACCAGCACAGTCGCGGGAGGTACCCGGACCGCTGGGAGGCTACCTGCCTAGTTCGCCGTCCGGAGGATGACCTCCGGGGTGAGGAGGCCGTTTCGGAGCACTATTCCATCTCTGAGAGGGACACTGCAGAGGCAGCTATGCAGGATGCAGCACGACGTGCACTCTCTCAGTACTGTTCTTTGTTCGGTGGCGTGGCCGACGGTCTTAACCTTCGGTACTACCCCCGCCGCCCTACTGGCAGCACAGAGAGTGTGGTTGTCTCACCTGTTGGTGAGGCTAACCCTAGGTTGAGCAGCACAGTCAACCTAGTCACAGTGCTTAACACTGAGCTGGACCACTCTCTGGACGAGCTGAGCAGGGCTTGAACGGAGATTGCTGTGTTGCGTGCTGAGCTAGCAGAGCGCCGCCACCAGGAGGGTGGTTCTCCCGCTCCTGTTGGGACTCAGCATCCTTACCGCTCGCCGCCACGTGGTCACCACACTTATGGTTCCCCTGCCTGTAAGACCAGGATAGATCTGGATCCTTAGATCGTTAGCGTCAGAGTTTGTAATAATTCTTAAGTCAGATGTCTCAGTCTTAGATAGATAGTTTAGTTTGCTTATCAGTTGCTTCCATTCAGTTTAGTTTGCTCATCAGTTGCTTACATGCTTGTTATGGTGAACTTGTGCTGGATTTGAATCTTTGTAATGACTGTAGCCAACATGTGGGTTTCCCCTGCCATTGGCTTAGCTAGTGATATTAATGAAGTCAGTTATTTAGTTGGGAAACCATTTACTTCTACTTTCCTTTTTATCTGATGAGCTGTATTGGATCATAGTGAAGATCAGTGAAGTTCTTTGTTCACTCAGTGTCATGAAGAATTCTGTTTTCCCTCTTCTTATGCTGAAGGATTGTAAGATCAATGCTGATGTGTGAATGTCTTCCACAGATGTCTGACAACAGGCGCCGATGCAACAGGCGTGCTCAGCAAGAGCAGCATGACCAGCAGGAGGAACAACAGAGGCAGCCTCCCCCACCACCCCCGATGTCAGTGGAGCAGATGTTCTTGATGCAGACTCAGGCAGTGCAGGCCATTGGGCAGACTCTGGCAGCCATGCAGCAGGCTCAACAGCAACCTCAACCCCAATTGCAAGTGCAGATGCCCCAGATGCCACGAGATAAGTGTGGCGAGTTCATGAGAGGGCACCCTCCTACCTTTGCCCATTCTGCCGACCCCATGGATGCAGAAGACTGGCTGCGCGCAGTGGAAAGAGAACTGCGCACCGCCCAATGTAACGATAGGGAGAAGGTTCTGTATGGTCCTCGTCAGCTAAGGGGAGCAGCCCAGTCCTGGTGGGAGTCCTACCTCGCCACACATGCTGACCCCGAAGCCATCACCTGGGAAGAATTCAGCGAGAATTTCCGTCGGTACCATGTTCCCGAGGGACTGATGATCGTGAAGAAGGAGGAGTTTCTGGCTCTGAAGCAGGGACCCCTGTCTGTTAGTGAATACAGAGACAAGTTTCTGCAGCTATCTCGTTATGCACCTGAGGATGTCAACACTGATGCTAAAAGGCAGTACAGGTTCATGAGGGGTTTGGTGGATCCCCTGCATTACCAGCTGATGAACCACACCTTCCCCACCTTCCAGCACCTGATCGATAGGGCGATCATGACCGAGAGAAAGCGCAAGGATATGGAAGATCGGAAGCGCAAGATGAGTGGACCACAGTCCGGGAGCATCAGCCGTCCCCGCTTCTCAGGCAGTTCATCTCAGCAAGGCAGGCCCGGTCACCCACAGGGATATCAGAATCAGAATCAGCGTCCGCATCAGCAGCAGTTTCAGAGGCAGTATCAACAGCAGCAGCAGCAGTATCGTCAGCACAGCCAGTAGGGAGGTAACCAGTATCAGAAGCAGAACAACCAGGCACCTCGCCTTCCTGCCCCAGCAGCAAATCAGAGCAACCAAGCAGCCCCAGCACAAGGAGGAGGCAGAGGATGTTTCCACTGTGGAGATCAAGGCCACTGGGCGATGCAGTGCCCGAAGAAGATGGCGCAGCAGCAGACCAACCCCAATGCTCCAACAAGGCAAGGTGTACTGCAGCCGGCAGCAGGCAATCATAGCCAAGCGTACAATCGTGGAAAGGTGAACCACTTGGAGGCCGAAGCAATCCAGGATGCACCAGATGTGGCAGTAGGTATGTTCTCAGTCGAATCTCATCCCGCAAAAGTGCTATTTGATACTGGTGCAACTCATTCATTTGTCACTGCAACATGGGTAGAAATGCATAACATCTCAGTAGAGGCAATGATGCCACCCATGAGGATTAATTCGGTTGGTGGCAAGGTGCAAACAGATAATATATGCTCAAATATAAGGGTGGAAATAAGGGGGATAGGGTTCTCCAGTGACCTAATAGTAATAGACAACCCTGGGGTAGATGTCATCCTAGGGATGAATTGGTTAATGAAATATGAAGCGAATGTCAGCTGTGACAAGAGGACTGTAACATTGAAGTCCCCATCCGGAGAGGAGGTAGTGGCTGAGCTAAAGATGCCTAAATCAGGGGAGGGAGTTTGTCACCAGATTTCAGTTGATAGTAAGGAGACCAACCCGCTCGAGGCTATCAAGGTTGTGTCGGACTTTCCGGATGTGTTTCCCGAGGAGCTAACGGGCATGCCACCCGAGAGAAAAGTCGAATTTGCCATAGAGCTTATCCCTGGTACCGCCCCCATATCCAAAAGAGCCTATCGAGTGTCTGGACCAGAATTGGTGGAACTCAAGAAGCAGATAGATGAGATGTTAGAGAAGGGTTACATCAGACCAAGTACCTCGCCTTGGGCCGCTCCGGTGTTGTTTGTAGAGAAGAAAGATGGTACCAAAAGGATGTGCATAGATTACAGAGCCTTGAATGAAGTCACTGTCAAGAACAAGTACCCCCTGCCAAGGATAGAAGATTTGTTCGACCAGCTCAGAGGTGCCAGCGTATTCTCGAAGATAGATCTAAGGTCAGGCTACCATCAACTCAGAATCCGACCCTCGGACATACCGAAGACAACATTCATCACCAAGTACGGGTTATATGAATTCACAGTTATGTCCTTTGGTTTGACAAATGCGCCAGCCTTCTTTATGTACCTGATGAACAGTGTGTTCATGGATTATCTGGACAAGTTTGTGGTAGTGTTTATCGATGATATTCTCATATACTCTCAAAGTGAGGAAGATCATGTAGAGCATTTGAAAATGGTATTGCAAAGACTTCGAGAGCATCAGTTGTATGCCAAGCTGGGCAAATGCGAGTTCTGGATTCATGAAGTCTTATTTCTGGGTCACATCATAAACCAAGATGGGTTGGCAGTGGATCCAAAGAAAGTAGCAGATATCCTGAACTGGAAAGCACCAAAGGATGTTCGTGGGATCAAGAGCTTCATCGGAATGGCCGGATACTATAGACGTTTCATTGAAGGCTTCTCAAAGATTGCTAGACCAATGACAGCGTTACTAGCGAAGAAAGTTGAGTTTAAGTGGACCCAAAAGTGTCAGGAAGCATTTGAAGAACTGAAAAATAGATTGACTACAGCTCCTGTGCTAGTCCTGCCTGATGTTCACAAGTCATTCTCAGTGTATTGCGACGCTTCTTACACCGGATTGGGGTGTGTGCTAATGCAAGAAGGAAGAGTTATAGCATACTCATCTCGACAGTTGAAGATCCATGAGAAAAATTATCCCACACACGACCTGGAGTTGGCAGCAGTGGTTCATGCTTTAAAGACCTGGAGGCATTACCTGTATGGGCAGAAGTGCGACATTTACACAGATCATAAAAGTCTGAAGTACATATTCACCCAGTCAGAGTTAAACATGAGGCAGCGAAGGTGGTTGGAATTGATCAAAGACTACGAGTTGGAGATACATTACCATCCAGGCAAAGCCAATGTTGTTGCAGATGCTCTGAGCAGGAAGAGTCAAGTCAATATGATGGCCACGTACCCGATGCCGTATGAGTTAGCCAAGGAGTTCGACAGGCTGAGCCTCGGTTTCCTGAATAATACGCAAGGAGTAACAGTGGAGTTAGAGCCCACCCTAGAGCGGGAGATCAAAGAAGGGCAGAAGGATGATGAAAGCATCAATAAGATCCGGCAACTGATCTTAGAAGGAAGAGGCAAAGACTTTCGAGAGGATGAAGAGGGAGTAATATGGTTCAAGGACCGATTGTGTGTTCCCGACATCAAACCTATTCGGGAGCTGATCCTCAAAGAAGCTCATGAGACAGCCTACTCCATACACCCGGGAAGTGAAAAGATGTACCAGGATTTAAAAAGGAGGTTTTGGTGGTATGGCTTGAAAAGAGAAATCGCAGAATATGTCGCCATCTGTGATAGCTGTCAAAGAACCAAAGTAGAGCATCAAAGGCCCGCCGGATTGTTGCAGCCATTGCGGATTCCTCAGTGGAAGTGGGATGAGATCGGGATGGATTTTATAGTTGGCCTACCTCGTACCCGGGCCGGCTATGATTCCATCTGGGTGGTTGTGGACCGCTTAACAAAGGTGGCCCATTTCATACCTGTGAAGACAACATACACCGGAGCAACGTTAGCTGAGTTATACATGTCACGGATAGTCTGCCTTCATGGTGTGCCGAAGAAGATAGTGTCAGATCGAGGAACGCAGTTCACCTCTCATTTTTGGCAGCAGCTACAAGAAGCTTTGGGCACCCATTTGAACTTCAGCTCGGCTTATCACCCATAGACAGACGGTCAGACTGAAAGAACTAACCAGATCCTAGAAGATATGCTGAGAGCCTGTGTGTTGCAAGCCAAGTCAGGATGGGACAAAAGGTTACCTTATGCAGAATTCTCCTACAACAATAGCTATCAGGCTAGCTTGAAGATGTCGCCGTTTCAGGCACTCTATGGGCGGAGTTGTAGGACTCCGCTACATTGGGACCAGCCTGGAGAGAGACAGGTGTTTGGCCCTGACATTTTGCTTGAAGCCGAAGAGAATATCAAAATGGTTCGGGAGAATCTGAAGATAGCACAATCAAGGCAGCGAAGCTACGCGGACAGAAGGAGAAGAGAACTGAGTTTTGAAGTGGGAGATTACGTCTATCTGAAGGTGTCACCTATCAAGGGAGTCAGAAGGTTCGGAGTTAAAGGCAAGTTAGCACCCCGGTACGTTGGACCATATCAGATTCAAGCAAAGCGTGGAGAAGTGGCTTACCAACTCAACCTACCAGAAAGTTTGTCGGCAGTACACAACGTGTTCCACGTGTCGCAATTGAAGAAGTGTCTGCGAGTACCAGAAGAACAGTTGCCAGTGGAGGGTTTGGAAGTCCAGGAGGATCTGACATACATAGAGAAGCCAACGCAGATTCTGGAGTTTGCAGACAGAGTCACCCGGAGGAACACCATCAGAATGTGCAAAGTCAGATGGGGTCACCACTCGGAGGAAGAAGCAACCTGGGAACGAGAAGATGATCTGAAGGCCAAATACCCTGAACTATTTGCTGACCAACCCTGAATCTCGGGGCGAGATTCTTTTAAGGGGGATAGGTTTGTAACACCCTGAATTTGGGGGTATAAAATTTCTTTGCTCATATTCACAAATTCAGGTGTTACTTCCCTTTTCTCATCCTTCCCCAATCTTCTCTTTCTCATTTCTATAGGAGAAAAGTGGTTATTTTATTTGTAATTATAGTCTATTAGCTCAAACTCCAAGGGAGTATGAATTGTTGCATCATGTTGAACCCTAGATTTCACTTTTGTTTGGTGCATAATTCTTAGAAAGTCTAATTTGAATTTGTGGCTTATTTGAATTTGAATCAAATAGAGAAAATAAAAAGAAAAGGGAAAACAAATACCAGAATAAAAGAAAAGGGAAAGAAGCCCAACCCTGCCCACCCCCTCGGCCTTTCGGCCCACTAGGCCCATTCCGCGCGCGCGCCTCTTCCCCCCCGCTCTCTCTGCCCTGGCGGGCCCGCCCGTCAGCGCGGCCGCCTTCCCCGCGCCCGCACCCGCTTTCCCCTCTCTCTCTGCTCGCGGGCCCGGCCTGTCAGCCCCGTCTTCCCCGCGTAACCGCCGCCCGAGCTGCGCGCTGCCGCGGACTCCGCGCCCACGTCGCGCGTGGAGCTCGCAACCGCCCCGCCCCCGGCCACTTGAGCCCAGAACCCCACTTGCCCTCTCTCCCTCCCTCATTTGCGCACCAACAGACCCCTCTCTCACATCCCCCTCGCTGCGCACACGCCAGAGCGCCGCCGCCACGAACCATCGCCGCCCGAGCCCGTTTCCCCGTCGCCGTTGGAGCTCCGCTGTGCTCTCTGCCACGGTGAGCTTCGCCTCGACGTCCGCAACCCGGGACGCGCTCCAATTTCCCCTCCCCCTCCCTATTTCCCTCTGCCCGCGCTCACCCGCCGTCCTCCGTGCAGCCGCGGAGGTCCGCCACCGCCGACCCGGGCCGTTGTCGCGCCATTGCCGCCACCGAGGAGTCCCCGGAGTCCGCCTTGAGGTAAGGAACCTCCCCTGCCCTCTCCCTTCCTCTCTATTGCTCTCTGGTGCGCTTAATTCCTCGTCGGAGTTGATTAACGCCGCCGCCGAGTCGCTTCGCCGTGAACCGCCCCCCTCCGATGCCCCTGCCCCGACCCAGTCCCCACCGGACGATTCCCCGCGCCCTCCCCAACCTTCCCGGCCGCTCAGGTCGCCCCAAAGACCCGCAGAGCGCCCGTGCCCCTCGTCTTCGGCGAGTTCTCCGCCGCGGAGACGAGCGCCGCCACCTCTGCTAGCCGTAGGAAAGGCCAAGGCCGGCCACCCGACCCCCGCCGTTGATCCCAGATCGGGCGGCCCTGATTCAATTAGCTCGGGCCCAATCCTGGCTGTCCGCCGGAGATCCAACGGCCCAGGGCCGCTTCCCTCACACCCCGCGCCCGCTCTGCCCGCTGGCCCCGCCTGTCAGCCCGCCCGCGCCCGCTCTGCCCGCTGGCCCCGCCTGTCAGCCCGCCCGCGCCCGCTCTACTCGCTGGCCCCGCCTGTCAGCCGCTCAGGCTGCCGCGCGCTCGCGCGCCCGCCCGCGGATCTAATCCTTCGCGTTAATCTGAGATCCGACGGCCGTAGGAGCCCGATACCCCTTCGCCCGCGCGTTTTCTTAAAGAGACCCCCGTTTTTCTGAAATTTAACCCGCCGTCCCTGGATTCTCACAGTTAGGTCCTCGGACCTTTTATTTAATTCAAAATAAGTGTTTAGGGTATATTTTTAACCCCTAAACTTGTAAAATTCATAACTTTGTCATATGAACTCCAAATTAGGTGTTTCAAATTGCAAAATGCTCATAGTATTTTTGTCTATCTATTTAAACAATGTTTCCCTGCTGTTTCCATGTCCCAATTAATAGTTGATCATTAGGATAGGATTAAGGTTATTGGAACCCTATTTGAGATAAATAGAAGATGGTAGACTTTAATAAAAGTTAGAGCACCTAAGTCTATGGACTTAAGCACCTAAGTTTAGGAACTTAAAACCATGTAATGATTTAACCCCACCACTGACTTAAACCTGATTAGTGGATAATGAATCACTTTGTATAGTCCTCTACCCTAGACCTAGGGAATACTAGAGTACCAATCCTTTTCTATTGTGAACTTGTGATCTCTCTGCTGCATATGTTTGGTATATGGCTTTTGTTTGTTATTTCCCAAGTGCATAGTGTGAATGATTACTTTACGTAGACAACGAGCAGTCTGTGTTTCCCGAGGAAGTTGCAGAGGAAGTTCCTGATCAACAGTTTGGTGAAGGCAAGTGTCCTCTGACCCATTATGTCCTATTCACTTATAACTTACTATCCCGCATTACTTACTTGAAACCTAAGGATTGACTAGCTTTACACTTTACTTTATCCTTGATGACCTTATGGTTAGCATTCTGCTATTGCCTTAACTTAATCAATGAACATGATGTGACTATTTATGATACTGTTACCCTGATGATGTTGATGATCTTGTGATACTCTAGGGGGCTCAGGCTGTTTCCTGAGTACCTCTCCGTAAGGACCTGTTCGTTGAGAGACCACCCAGGATAACAGTGCAGCCATGAGGGTGAAATGGGATGCCCTTAGCTAATTAATTAGAGGAACTAGAGGTGTAGTTGCTTAGCCGTCGTGCCGTCAATGGGGTCCAGGCACAGTGCTTGCTCTGCCGAGGCTGAGTGCCGAGGTTCTTTCGTTTTGCTTTTTGTTAGTCACTCTCCTGCGGGGAGGGGTACTGTGTTTATCAAACTGGAGAAACCTAACGGGCAGCTATGATCTCTAGGGAATCTTTGTAAAAGCTACGTAGTGATGCCCTGCCGGACCACCTAGGTAGTGGTCAATGGGGATTAGCTCTCCCCGGGTAGAAAGGGAATCATGACTCATGGGTAAAGTGTGCGGCCTCTATAGAGGGTAAGGAAACTGATATATCAGCCGTGCTCACGGTTATGAGCGGCCTTGGGATCCTCTTTGATTAGAGATACAGATGGTTCGAGATACAAGGATTATGTTATGGTTTTGGTTCGAATATGATGATGTTGTTCCTCGATGAGGAAATGGTTCATGGGTTGGTTAATGCTAAAATCTGGCTTCTACTAATGATAAATACCTGACCAACTAAAAGCAACTGCTTGAGCCTAACCCCACATAAAGCTAGTCCACTTCAGCCAAACAGGACATTTGCTGAGTACGTTGATGTGTACTCATCCTTGCTTTACCACAAAACACCAGGTTGTCCGCATTGTAACCACTGCTCAGGAGAAGGTGAAGCCGTGGGAGGAGACTTCCAGGAGTTCCAAGACTACGACGAATTCTAGGTGTGGGTTGGCGGCAACCCCCAGTCAGCTGCCTGTGAAGGCCTTATCTTTACTGCGTTTCGCTAGCACTTTGATTTACCTGTTAAGACGATGACTATGTGGATGTCTATGGCTCTGTGATGTAATAAGTTAATACTCTTTTAAGTTATTATTCGAGCAATGTGCATTGATGTTCATTTATGTAATCGCTGTGTACGTGAGTTCTGATCCTGGCACGTACATAGTTCGCACTTGGTTTGCCTTCCAAAACCTGGTGTGACAGTCAGCCTCACTCTGTCGAGTGGCACAGCAGTCGGAGCAACGCAGGCGGCACTGTCTTCTTGTCAGGTCGGTCAGTGGAGCGGCGAAGTGACTGCGGTCACTTTCGGCTCTGTCAACTGAAGGGCGCATGACAGGATAGGATGTCAGGCCATCCTTGCATTAAATGCTCCTGCGATTCGGTCGGTCGGTGTGGCGATCTGGCCAAGGTTGCTTCTTGGCGAAGACTGGGCCTCGGACGAGCTGAAGGTGTGTACGTCGCTTGAGGGGGTCCTCGGGCGAGACGTGAATCTTCCGTGGTCGGCTGCCTTTGGCCGAGGCTGGGCTCGGGCGAGGCAAGGTCGTGTCCCTTGAGTGGACCGAGCCTTGGCTTAATCGCACCCATCAGGCCTTTTCAGCTTAGTGCTGATGGGGGTTACCAGCTGAGATTAGGAGTCTTGGGGGTACCCCTAATTATGGTCCCCGACAGCTGCTACCTCCATAACTCTCTTCTTTTTATTCTGATCATTTTTAAGTGATGAAATTATGTAAAGTCTGAGCTTAGGACCAGTTTTCAGTGATGTTTTTTCAATCTGAGCAGACCACAATTTTTCAGTGATGTTTTTTGGTTCTATCTGAGCAGATCTCAATTTCTCAGTGATGTTTTTTGGTTAAATCTGAGCAGATCTCAATTTCTCAGTGATGTTTTTTGGTTCAATCTGAGCGGAGTACCATTTTTCTGTGATGTTACCAAGCCAGTTTGGAGGAACATTGTAACGCCCTGAATTTTTTTAGTTGAATTTTTTTCTTTCTCTTTTACTCACCAAACTCGGGTGTTACCTCTCTTTTCCCATATCTTTTCGCTAAACCTTACCCATTTCCAAAACTTTATGTAGTGTGTAACACCCTGGGCTTTAAGGGACAAAGCCGGGTGCATCTCATACATGCGCCAAAGAAGACAACATATATAATAACAGAGTGTATAAAGATTAATGTCACAATAATCAGAGTACTTATTACATAGCGGAAGTCTTAAAAAATAAAAGATAAATATAGCAGGATCTAAAATCCATCATTGGCGATAGAAAGTCAACTGGGAGACGCCACCTAGATCGAATCGAACTCCTCGATGCATGGCTCCTCTTGAACCACCTGTTCTCCTCCTGTGGGGGGGTGTGAGACAGCAAGGGTGAGCTCACACATGTTCATCGCTCAACAAGTTGTGGGGAATAATGTGGCATGAACTCACCAAAGGTGGGAGTTCATGTGATGTGTAAAGCTGATCAACAATAGGGGTTAAAGCTGAGCATTGCTTTTAATAAGTTGGTCAAATTTTATTAGCAGTTACTAAGTGTAAGTAAATACCAAACCATAATAAATAATAGAACAAAATTAATAAATAATCCCATGCAAATGCATATGACAAATTGAGTTTAGGTTCCATAAATTAATCATGTGAGGGTCCGAGCCGCTCATGACTGTGAGCACGGCTAGTATACCAGTTTTACACTCTGCAGAGGTTGCACATCTTTACCCACAAGCCGTGTTACCCATCTGCCAAGGGGTCATGAATCTCATACACCTCTACCAAGGAAGCGAGGCAGGATAACACTACGAGGCCTTTACAAAGTTCCACTAGCTTCAGAAAACCCGCTACAGTTTATAGGAAGCTCTAGTGCAGGAATCCCTCGCCTGATCGCCATCGCAGCAAATCAATCCAAGGACCTCCCTACACTGACCACTCCCCTACTGCCCTTACCCCTTTCGGGTAAGGTAGTCATCCACTAGCTTTCCTAGTTAATCGGCCAAGGGCGTCCCATTAAACCCTTGTGGTAGCACTATTTTCCCGGGTGGTCGCTCCATGTTCCAATTAACATAATGATCTTATCATGAATATAAATAACATAACAGAATAAATGGAACATGGATATAATTAAATATTAACCCGAAACCACATAATGCAATAGCATAACTACCCAAGTGAATCAGGGGTAAACAAGGTAAACAGGATAAATAGACTAGAGTGACCTATTGGGTCCCATCAAAATTAAACCTATACATTGAATAAGTGATAATTAAGAACATTATTGGGTAAATGAAAGTGATCAAGGGCACAACTTGCCTGGCACTTGAGATTCCAGTTACCAGGGTGATTCTTCGGATCCTCATGACCGCACTGCTAGTCGTAGCAATACAAACATACATGGTATAGACAAAATTAACATCACACCAAACATAGGACATATTGCATAATAATAATCTACGCGTTTCTACGAGATCGCGGGATCCAGAACCACTAAGATCGGAGTTACCATTAAGGAGTTATGATTTTATAAAGGGAAATTTGGATCCATACCATTAAAAGATCACCACTTTGGATCCATACCATTACTATCTCACTTACATGTGGGTCCACATGAGTCAATGACATGTGGGGTCCATGGTATATATCTAAAGTTTGGATCTTTTAATGGTATAGATCCAATTGTTCCTTTTATAAAAGATCTGTGTGATTAAAATATTAAACTATATTATAAATTGGTTAATATAAATCATATAAGAGGTTATTCTATAAATAATTATTTCAACTTTAATCTAAGTTATAAATTGACCATAGATCATATTCTTGTAGTTTATAATGATAGGCAGTTTAACCAGACTAACCAACATCAGTTAAATACTGATCTAATTATAAAATAACAAGACATGGTATAATAAATATTGTTATTGCATAGTAAATATTTGTACGAGACTAACGCAACTTGAATGGATCCAATCGGAGTTATACATTTTAAGTTATGAATTTCTAAAGATTCTATGTGTTTAGTAAAAGATTAAATAGAACATAAATTTTAATGTGACTTTCATGTCAAAACAGAGGTACTATGCGGTAAACAATAATATTATAGAATTATAGAAATTGGAATGGAATAATTTGGACTAAGTATGCATTTTCTATGAATTAAACAAATCCTAGCATTTCTTATTGCATTTAAAATCATTTTCTAATTCCTTTTTCTGGATTTTATAATATTCTGGACTGGGCGTCAATTACAGAGAAGTCCAGGGTCTTTCTCGAAAGAATCCCCAGACCCAGACAACAGTACTCAGGACGGCGGGTTTATATCTAATTTCTGTGGGGTCTCTTTTGTAAAACGTGTGGCCGAAAGGGTATGATCAAACCTGAGCCGATAGATCCCCCATCTAGGGTCCAGATTAGATCAGGTTCCGTCGACATTGGAATGCCGACCCTGCCCTCGGATCAAAAATCAACGATCGGGATTTTAAACGATGGAATTAACTCTATCGCATACGATTCCTATCCAACGGCGCGCGGTACGCTCACGAACCGGTACCTCACACTTCTAATCTGAGCCGTTAGCTCCTCGATCGACGGCGCTAGCGATCCCAATCAACCCTCGCGCACGCAGGCGCCAGTCCGAGGCGGTGCTGCCCTCCCATACGGCGGTGAGCCCACCGGAATGCAGCCCCCCGGCGTCGCGGAAGCAAAATCCCTACTTCGACTAGCGCAACACGAAGGAGACAACACGGTGAACCGTGTGGATGGCGGCTTACCAAAGTGGGGCGCGCGAGCACAGGAGCCCCGGTTGAGGCGGATCCGCGGCGGTCCGAAGGTCCGGTGAGCAATCCCGATTCACCCGACCCTTCACCCGCCTTGAGGACGCCACCAGCGAGTACCGAATGCTCAGGCGGGCCACCCAGGCTAGTGCCTAAGGGCTTGACGACGACTCCCGCGCTACGAGGGTGGCAGCGACTCACTTCTCTCCCCTCGTCCTCTCTGCTTGCCGCCATGGCTCACGGTGTAGGTGCTCCACCCGTGACAAACCGCGAAGGAGTTGGCCAGCGGCGGTCCTGGTTTTATTGCACGGTGGTCGGTCTGGTTCCGAGTCTAGTGCCGATTTGGAGGGGATTCGATTGCAGGAGCGCGGGGTACGCGCGTATCTGTTGTGAGGATAGCGGCGGGCGTGCTTTGGCGAGGAGGATGATCCTGACGGTGCGGGGCCCGCACGGAAGTGGTTAGAGCGAGCCAAGCAGCGGCTGGCCGCGTGGGCCCTCTTAGCCGGTGACCCAGAGCGCGCACAACCTGGGAGGCAGAGCAATGGGGGTGAGAGGATGACGTGCGGGTCCCACGCCACAGCGACTCGCCATTCAGTGCTGGTGTGCGGTAGGGACGCTGGTGACCCGGACCCAAGCGTCAGCGATTCTGTCATGATGTGCAGCGCGGTGGGGAGATGGGCTTACCGGGTGAGGAAAGAAAGGTGGGCCAGAATTTGGTCCTGCGGCCCAATATAGAGGTTTTCCTTTTTTTTCTTTTTCATTTCTTTTCTAATTCTAAATTTACAGATTCAAACTGAATTTTAAATTCCTGTTTGAATTTTCTGATTTTCAAATATTAAATACCGTTCAATTGTGAATATACTACTCACTATTTCCAATATTTTTATTTATTATTTTCCTTGTCCTCTATTTATGGGAGGAATAAATGAGTCCATAAACATTTTCCTTTCTCATCTCAAATTATAGAATTTCCTTTAGAATTCAAATTCCAATTTGGGTACCAACATATTTCTTTTTACATTATTTTTATATTGTCACAAATGCACACAAAGCAAAACCTCATCATGATGCATATTCCATTTTAGTATCTTCTATTTTAACTAAGCACCCTTAATTATAGGTATGCTCTTGTTATGATGAATATATGGCACACAACATAAGGAGATTTACTATATCCTCATCGTATACATTTTTGGGTATTACAAATCCTACCCCCTTAACAAGAATCTCGTCCTCGAGATTTGTAAGATAAGGGACACAACAAGTTTAGCTTGTAGTCTAGATTTTAGTTCCTAATTAGTTCTCATACCAAAAGATTTTTTTAGTCCATATCAAACTATCAGGTGATTAGGATGGCATATATATGGCTACCACATTATGTAGGATAAAAGATGTCCTAGAAGTATGAATAGGTTTGGATAAGAAAGAGTAGGGTAACGAAAGACTCCATCCTGGATCTTGATCCCTTTGGAGGTATGGCTTGACTCTTGTCATTCCTCAACGAGTTTGATATCCTTCTTCTCAAGTTTTGGTGTCTTCATCCGGATTAGGGACAAGAGGTTAAGATAGGTCTGTAGGTAACCCATTAGTAGGTTGAGTAGCTATAAGTTGAACGAGATTAGTCAGAATATAGTTTGGTTGTTTGCTTCTAGATTGGTTGGATAAGTTATGATATTTGAAAATCTTGGGTGCTTATATTTTTTTGTGTTGGTCTATACAGATTTTGCAACCCACGCATAAGTCAAATACTTGTATATGGCTGAGCTGGTATAGGGAACCAGTTTAGGTTAATCATGTTTATAGGAGTAGGGTCTAATTTATGCCACCAGCATTATCCAACTTGCCTAAGCAACTCACATTAGATTCTATAATCCCATTAAAAAAATATTTAATTGAGCATATCAAGCTGACTTTATCTTTATGAAATTCTAGTATATATATTTTTTTTCTAAGTGGAACTTTCGATTGGTATTTTTTTTAACACCTAAAATTATTCATGCCATTAGCAGGTGAGGCTTAGAAAACAGGGGTACAACAAGCTTTAGCTATTTGGTGAGTGTAGAGAAGATTTGGGGTAAACGAAAGTTAGGTAAGGCAGACTTTTTATTACGTGTGGTGGATCTTGATTCATCTGAAGAAGATTTTTTTTCTTGTATTCCTTCATTTTCAAGGTTAACCTTCTTCTTGGGCCTGATTTAGTAGAAACAGATCTTCAGATGAGGTAGGGTATAGGTTAGATTGGATATAACTGGATTAAACTTAGTTTAAGTTAGATAGATCTACCAGGATAGAATATTATTAATGTGTTAGAATCCTATGAGATAGGAGGAATTATATGGGTAGGTAGATCAGAAGTTCTGTTTAAATTAAAACAGAGGGATTATGCAACCACGAATGGTTAAGGTAGTTACATATGGCCAGGTTGTTGTATACTTGTATGTGGTCTAGTCTAAATTGGAATCTCAGTCCAACTTGGATTAAAACATATTTATAAGAGTAGGATCCAACCTTATTTTACTAGTATTATCTAACATGTTCGTCCATTAGGTTAGGTCTGATCAAATTAGATGGGATCAGAATTAAATTGGTGTAATCAGATTAGAATAGATAAGATCTACTTAATTTATTTTGGAATAGATTAGGTTTGTTACAAGGTTATGAGATAAGCTAAGTGGTGGGGATAAGTATGCTTATTGGGACAAGATAAGTCTAAAAAACAAGATAGAATCTTTTGAGATTAGTTAGATCTATTGGGATAAGATGAAAAACCTTTTCGAGATGAGATGAATTCATTAAGGTAAGGAACTATCTTTTAAGTTAAGATGAATCTATTAAAATAAGAGAGAGTCTTTTAAGATAAGAGAGAATTTAATGAAGGATAATCTAAGTTGTTTAGTTATCTTATGAATTTTATTTATTTATATCTATACGTATATGTAGATATAATTGTGGACATTACTCCACGACTAAGCACACTCAATCAAAGATCCAAATCAAACAAGTATCATAAGAACAAGCACTCAAGCCTGTAGATACCTATAAAAAATAGTTTTGTTTTTTTATACCTAAGAGTAGGTCTCCTATTCCTAAAGGTCACTTTAAGCACAGGATTTCAAAAGTGTGAAATCCACCTTTGTCTTTAGAAAGAAAAGGTAAGGATAATCAGAGTAAAGCGAAAATAGATGAGAAAATATTAAGACAAGTTTAGAAAAGAATCAGAGTAGCAAAGGTAAGGTTAATCAGAGTAGAACAGTAGAAGGTGAAACAGGAAAAGATAAGTATAGAAAGAATCAGTGTAAGATAAGTAGGTATTGGTTTTGTCCAGTTCTATCTAGGTTTCGTCCTATAGTCAACATTTCCTCTGATACCACTTCTGTAACACCCCGGGCTTTAAGGGACAAAGCCGGGTGCATCTCATACATGCGCCAAAGAAGACAACATATATAATAACAGAGTGTATAGAGATAAAGGTCATAATAATCAGAGTACTTATTACATAGCGGATGTCTTACAAAATAAAAGATAAATATAGCAGGATCTAAAATCCATCATTGGCGCTAGAAAGTCAACTGGGAGGCGCCACCTAGATCGAATCGAACTCCTCGATGCGTGGCTGTAACACCCTAGGTGTTACTCAGGGTGTCCACCCCAGGGTTACCCCCTTTTAACCCATAATTACCTAAAGATTTATGGGCAAAGTACTTCAATCTTGGAAATTCAAGGTCCTAATCAAGTGCAAACTATCTTGGATATCATGCCCTAGCTTGTCATGCACATCTAAGTAGGGCTCTCCCAAAACCTTAGAGCAAAACCTCCATAGGCAATAAGAACCCTAATTGAAGCCATGATCAAAAGATCATGTAAACATCATGATCATGGTTTGGGCCAAATATAAAAGTTGTAATATACTTAATAACCTACAATTAATAGTAAGGAAGTACCCCCAAAAAGTTTTCAGAAAAGTCCTAAAAAGATCACCAAAGGTTGAACACAAGGGAGAAATTCAGGATTTGCCTAAGTCAAAAACCAACCCTTGAGCAAAGATCCCATATGTTCACCTTGATCCCCTTTTCAAAACCTGTCGACCCAATTGACAAAATGGCGCCAAATTAACCCTAGAATGCCCTGAAAAAGTTTGAACCCGAGCCAAAACCATTTGACACGAGTTGGCACTGGTTTTGTCTCGGATTGAACAGTGCAGACAGACAAGACTTGGCGCCACCATATCTCCTCAACCAGACCACATCTACTCTTGGAACTCACATGAACTAGGTAGCTCTAGGTGCAGGGAAGAGATCTCCCACAGGCGGTAGGGCAAGATTCGTATGCCTGGCCGCTCAGCAGAGCGAAGAACACGGGCAGAAGCAACGCGCCACGTGTTCGACGCGCTCTGAGCTCGCCAGAGCACGCCCACGCGCGCCCCGCGTGCCCGCGTCGCGCCAAACGGTCGAGCTGGCGCCCCGGCCGCGCCTGCGCCTATAAAACCCACCCCAGTGCTCGGCTGCCTTCCCCATTGCCTCCTCCGTACCTCGCCTGACTTGCCCGAGCCAGCCATTGCCTCCGGCGACCTCCCCGCGACCCGCCAGTGCCGCCCAAGAGCAACCAC
The DNA here is from genome assembly GCA_029449295.1 of Zea luxurians. Lineage (NCBI taxonomy): Eukaryota > Viridiplantae > Streptophyta > Magnoliopsida > Poales > Poaceae > Zea > Zea luxurians. The sequence continues at coordinate 5,257,869 of JAOPSE010000103.1, read as the reverse complement.
CGTGGCCAACCCCTCTCCCGTCCTCCTCCGTTCGATCCAAGCCCCCAGATAGCTTCCTGGTGAGGCCGTGAGACTTGCTCAAGCTTGACCCGAGGACCCGCGTCACCGGAGTAGCCAAATCGTGCTCACCGGAGTTCAAGAACCCGCCGGCGCACGTGGACCGGGTAAGCCCCTGCACCGTTTTCCAATTCGATGCGCGCATGGCCTCTGTGTCACCCTGTGAAGCTCCTCGTGCACCCTAATTGAACTATACCGCCGTGGTTTGGCCGGAGCAGGCGCCGCCGACGATCCCCACCGCCTGTGTTCGTGGCCAGGGTAACTCCGACCACCTCCGGCGACGACCCGCACATCGACGTGACCGTCGCGACCTCCCGAACGTCACTGACCACCTTGCCGGACCTCCCTCGCCGCCGGTAAGCCGCGCCATCCTTTTCTCTCCCGCGGCTACTGTTTCAGTTGGGGGAAGGACTGCGGGTGAGAGGGAGAGAAAGCCAGGGGGTTAAGTGAAATGTCAGAGACTCAGGGGAATAGTGGCGCGAGGGTAGATCTGCGAGGTTTGATTTGGTTTTAACCCAGGGACCTCGGCGCAAACTGCTTTTTCAGAAACACTTTATTAAAACCTGATTTAAATTCAAACAGAAACTTTAAAAACCCATAACTTCTGTTTAGTTTATCCAAATTTGGTCAAACTAATTTTGCCAGACTCTAAATAATGTAACCTATCTAAGAAAAATATAAAACCCCATAAGTACTAGAGAAAAATATAAGGTTCTGATTTAATTTTAGTTTTGACCAAAAGCTTAATAATAGCAAGAAAAATGGTTGTACTATTTAACTAGGGTTAGAAAAATTTGGAGAAGTTTATATCTACCTACTGACCTAGTTAAAAATGTTAAACCCCTCTGTCCACTACATTAAGTTAGTTTTTACCCCTTATTCCATAATATGCTTAAGGTTAAGAAAAATAGAAAAAGTGACATAAATAATGAACCAGAGAGCACCCTTATTTTTGTTAAGGTACTTAGTCAAGGTAGTTCACTGGAAAAATATATCATACCCTGTTGTAGTGTAAAAGTAAGAAGGATACCTTTTAAATTAATAAAATAAGGATAACTTAGAAAAACCCTACAAAAATAACCCTAAGGTGAAACCTCCCCAAACCTTAGGATAACTAATGTTTTGATAATAAGAACTTAAGAAAAATCTGAAATCTGTTGTTTGATATTTTTCAAATGACAAGTTAGTTCTAAGCACCCTTTTTGCACCAAACTTTAAAAATCCACCATTAAATAACCATCATGTGGCTCTCTGTCATTTTTGGTACAAGAGCTTATTGTCACTGTTAGAGGCCAACAAAAATAACCCTTAGGTCAGGACCCACTCTAATGAAGGACTTGTAGTGCAAAGTGGCTTAATGGCACCACTTTTTGTTATTTTTGTAGACAGCCTAGCCTTTTCATTTTGAATCCCATATTCCTAAGACAGGCCATATTGACCAAGGGCAAGCCACTGTAATTTTTGTGGAATTATTGAAAATAGTTAATTCACCTTCGTAGTTCAAACCCCACTAGAATTCATAAATAAACACTAAAGAGAGAAAAATGAACAATGGAAATTAGTATCCTCCTAAGACTCTTGTAAATTGTTCCCTGGAATGGATATATACAAATGCAATACCAATTCTCCTTGCTTACCCCAAAAAAATTTTAAAATAAAAGTGATAAGTATAAACCACTAAAACCCCGCATGTCCGAGAAACCCTAAGTTATTTCTTGACTTAGTTTCTTTTGGTATAATATTAATAACCCTGCATAATCATGACATACATGTTCATTGCATTCGATAGATTGTAATCTTGCTGACGGAGAGTACATCCTCGTGCCGGAGCAAGGAGCTGCCCAGGAGGTTGCCCCAGACCCAGCACCAGAGCCTGCACCAGAGGACCTGCCTGCCACTGCTTTGGAAGGCAAGCCCCAGTTTTATGCATACCCTGTTCTATATGATATTTTACTACACTTAATGTTTGTAGGCTTGTATTGTGCACTTAAGTGTAGGAGTTGATTTAAACCCTAGTTGCATGATCTCAGGAATCCTATTGAGATGAATACTAGTATGCTAGGTCGAGTAGCTGCTTTATTAATTAGGATCTCGGTAGAAGTCGAGTGATTTTTCCAGCACTCGCGCGAGGTCAGGAATTGGCTGTATCCACTTTCTTATCATATTGATGTTGGTTTGTGGGCAACAATCCATGGGGATTGGTTGTTCACGGGATAAAAATTTGAATAAGGATTAAGGTGTGGTACCGTGAGTCAAGCGTTTGAACGTACTAAGCACATGCCGAGAAATATGGTAAATCGGTAAGCCTAGTACCTGAGTGAACCTGCCCGCAGACATATCCCCTCACGCGACCTGAGACGTAGTCTCCCATTCCGGTTATGGTGGGTACAAGTGCGGTCACTGCACGACGGCCAGTCGGGGTCAGTGAGGCATTGTACGCCAAGGCGGTGAGCCCTGATCTGTTGCCAGGGAATCGATGGGGACGGTTGATGTGTGTGGGGACGGAGTGCCTCGCCACGTCGTGTGTTTAGGTTTACCTTGCAAGGTTTAAAAACTCGATTCGAATCGTCTGCTTCTCGCAGCTAATGAGACTGCTTGATCCATGCTGCTACATTGAGTAACAAGTGGAACTGTGTTGAGATGATACAAGCTGTTGATTGCTAAAAATGCTTGCTACTATGTATGAGTAGATAGTACACTTTTAGCCTTAAGAGAGTCACACTTAATCTTGACAAAGTTAAAATCTTGATTTAGAAACTCAGCTAGTGCTTTTGGCAACCAAACCCCACAGCCAAACAGCTGCATGTCTAGAGGTAGAGGAGTATAGACTCCTCACACCGGGTAATTCTAGCTGAGTATTAGTATACTCAGCCTTGCTTGTGGCATAATTTTTTACAGGTTCTCTGGAGGAAATGGCTGCTGGAGTGACTTGGCCATCCACCCTGCCACCGGGTTGGACTGTCGAGTGGGACCCCGCCTCGGCTGAGGAGGAGCATGAGGAGTGATGGGACAGGCTTCCCCATCTCTCCGTTTAATTATCGTTAGTTTTATTCCGCTGCACTTCGAACAATGATGACTACTTTTGGCAAAACTCCCATGATGATGATGTAACAATTTAACACTCTTCCATGCATGGTTTTATGCTTTATTGTATTTGCTCTGTGACTCACCATCGAGTGAGACTGTGGTACTTGATCCTGTCAGTGGCCGTGTCGGACTAGATCCGAGGGATTGACGGGTTATTCCCATTTAAGTGTGGTCTAGCCTCTAAGGCAGGGCTTAGGCACTTAAGTTGGAATAATTCGGGCAGTTCCGCCACAGCTGGTATCGGAGCTTGTACCACCACAGAGGAATCAATAAACCATAAATGCCATCTCATTTCTAAAGTAAAATTTGATAGAAACAATGTTGGATAGATCGTAGGACGAGCAGGATAGACCTAGGACGTGAAGCCTTAGGATAATAGAAGGGTAGCTAGGTGGCTAAGTGACTAGGCCCTACAGGCCACTTCTAAAGGATGGGAGTTCTTCCCTATCCCTTTTTATCTTCTGGAGAGGTCGTTCAGGACGTGCATGCATGCATTCTTAATTAAGCAAATGGATAACTAAGTAAAAGGACTTAAAAATGAGGTAACAGCCAACTAGGACCCCAATGCCTTTTTCTTTTTAGCTAGAGGCAGGCTGAGTTTTATTTTCCTTGTTCTTTTTGTAATTCTTTTTCTTTTCCTTACGCTTAACCGTGCACAGATGACTTCCCACGGATCCTCCGATGACGGAAATGCACTGACCCACACTGACAGACTTGCACGGGAGGGTTTTCCCCGCATCTTGTGGGAGGTACTTCAGGGGGCAGGATACTTGACACCCCCTCAGTACGCGGTGCAGCAGTTCGAGAAGCACCGGGTGCCTCGCTGTAGGGTGAGGATGACTTTGGAGCCTCATCCCCTGCAGCCAGGCTGGCGCTCCTTGGACTCTGAGTCTTTCGGGTACCGAGCGGAGGACACAATCGAGGCAATCGCTCTGCATGGACTGACTACTTTCTGCGGATTCCATCCCTTGGAGCTGGCTACCCACCCCATTGGGTTGTTCCCTGCGGAAAAGGAGGACGACCCGATGTGGAAGGATCGGGTGGAGCATGCCAAGGACATCTGGGCTCTCTACCCAGGCCACACCGCTCACTTGTCAGTACGATGCATGAACGCTCTGTATCGTCTGCAAGTAATGCGTGGGGAGGCAATGTCTCACCTGATGGCATTGCTGGAGGCCACCAAGATCACCCTGGATAACAGGGAGGAGCTCGTGGTGGACTTGTCCCAGGAGCTGGTGGAAAAAGATTTGCAAGTGGAGCAGCTGTCTGATGAGATTCATGAGTTGGAGGAGCTAGTGGGCACCAGGGAGAACACCATCGAGGTTCTCGAAGATCAGCTCCTCAACACTCAGCAGTAGCTAGCAGAGGCAAATGAGCACCTGGACATGCATCACCAAGAGATCCATGATGAGGGGGCTGACGAGGACGTTGACATCGAGGGAGGGGAGGAGCCTGCTTCCAGTGTAGACACCGCTGGCTCAGAGAGACCCCCTTCCCCCGAGTCCAGCGTTGCCTCGTTCGCTCACTAGATGCCAGGCTAATCCTAGAGGTTGATGATAGTTGGACTCCTCGCCACTAGCTTAGCTTTTGCACCCTTAGGGTACTAGGCTAGGTAGAGTTGAGTCTTTTGGATCATTGATGTAACCGTGTTAAACTCTTTTGGAGGTTCAGGGATGATTAATGGCAGTTTAAATTTGAACGGAAAGTTTATGCTTTTGGTTTATGTCGGGATCTATCAAATTGCTTTAACTCCCCTACCGTGTTTAAACCTTAAACTTGGAAGATGTGTTATTAAGCAACCATGTGATTTTTCAGATGGCTGGGAGAGCGCGCCGTGGTCAGAATGAGCACGTTCCTCCACCGCCACCGCCTCCCACTCTGCAGGAGCTCATGGCTCAGCAGAATGAGATCTTGAGGCAGCTGGCTCAGCGTCAGCCACCACCACAGCACTATGGTGGTGGAGACCATCAGCGTCACCCCGCGGCGGCTACCTATCAAGAGTTCCTCAGCACCCAGCCTCCACTGTTCACAAGGGCCGAGGACCCACTTGATGCAGATGTCTAGTTGCGGGTGGTGGAATCCAAATTCCCACTGCTCCATGGAGCTTGCTCAGAAGTCACCAAAGTCAGGTTTGCCACCCAGCAGCTTCGCGGACCCGCAAGGACTTGGTGGGACCATTTTCTTGCCATGCAGCCAGAAGGTAGAGAGGTGGAATGGAGGGAGTTCAAGGCCGCTTTCAGAGGACACCATATCCCCGCTGGCATCATGGACTGGAAGCTCAATGAGTTTCTGGCACTCACCCAGGGCAACAGGACAGTGTTGCAGTATGCCCAGGCCTTTAATGATTTGTGCCAGTATGCTGGATACCATGCAGACACGGATGAGAAGAAGTGAGACAGGTTCAGACGGGGGCTCAGCACTAAGCTCCGTGATCGTCTCAACACCGTCAGGGCCAACAGCTACAATGAGTTGGTCAACATGGCTATCTCCCAGGAGGACTGCATTTTAGCTCGACAGGCGGAGAAGAAGAGAAAGACCCCTGTGGCAGGACCCTCAGCTCAGCCACAGCGCTTCAGGATTGTGTCTGACTCACAGAGCAGGGGACCTCAGCAGCAGCAAGGGAGGTGGGTGATCAGACCACCGCAGCAGCAGCAGGCACCCAACCGCACCCAATTTCCCGCTCAGAGAAGCAACCAGCAGCAGCAGTATCGTCAGGCCAATGACAACAGGTGCTTCACTTGTGGCAGCACTGGGCATTATGCCAAGAATTGCCCCAGAAACCAGCAGAGGCAGGGGCAAAATGTCAATCAGAGCCAAGGCAAGAGACAGAAGGTGCAAGTGAGGCAGGGCAAGCTGAACTTCACTACCATGGCTGACATTCCAGAGGGAGCACCCGTCATGACTGGTATCTTTACAGTTTTGAATTTTCCCGCTATTATTCTTTTTGATTCCGGTGCTTCACATAGTTTTATCAGTGCCAAGTTTAGTGCCAAATGCCAGTTGCCCTTTCACCATACCGATGGGGGCATTACAATTTCAACACCCGGAGGCAGAGTTGCCACTTATCAAATCAACAAGAATGTGCCTCTAAAGTTTGGTAGTTTGATAATTAAAACCAACCTTCTTATCTTGGGACTGGATAGTGTGGATATCATACTGGGAACTGATTGGTTGACCAAACATCAGGTAGTGATTGACATTGCAGCTAGGGCCATCGAAGTGCACTCACCAACCTGTGGTGAAACCACATTATATTTGCCCGATCAAGGTTGTACCCGATCTTGTGCCTTTGTTATGATGGAATCCCCAGTGGAAAAGATCCCAGTGGTCTGTGACTATCCGGATGTTTTTCCGGATGAATTGCCAGGGATGCCACCTGACCGAGACATTGAGTTCGCCATCGCGTTGCAACCCAGGATTGCTCCTATCTCCAAGAGACCCTATAGGATGCCTCCCGCGGAATTGGCGGAGCTGAAAAAGCAATTGCAAGAGTTGTTGGACAAGGGGTTCATTCGCCCAAGTACTTCGCCATGGGGATGTCCGGCATTATTTGTGAAGAAAAAGGATGAAAGCTTGAGGATGTGTGTTGACTACCGCCCTCTCAATGCGGTGACTATCAAGAACAAATACCCATTACCCCGCATTGATGTTCTGTTCGATCAGTTGGTGGGAGCTAAGGTATTCTCCAAGATAGACCTTCGCTCAGGCTACCATCAAATTAAGATCCGTGCCAGTGACATTCCCAAGACGACTTTCTCTACCAGATATGGGCTCTATGAGTTTTTGGTGATGTCTTTTGGGCTGACCAATGCCCCGGCTTATTTTATGTACTTGATGAACTCAGTGTTCATGCCAGAGCTAGACAAGTTCGTGATCGTTTTCATTGATGACATCTTGGTTTATTCCAAGAATGAAGCCGAGCACACTAAACATCTGCATACTGTACTTCAGAGACTCCGTGACCATCAGTTGTATGCTAAGCTGTCTAAGTGTGAGTTCTGGCTGAAGGAGATTAAATTCTTGGGTCACAAAATTTCTCAGAATGGGATATCAGTTGACCCTGAGAAAGTGCAAGAAGTGATGGATTGGAAACCCCCGACTACAGTGAGGCAGATTCGGAGTTTTCTGGGATTGGCAGGGTATTACCAACGATTTATTCCGGATTTCTCCAGAATTGCCAAGCCAATGACTGAATTGCTGAAGAAGGGAGTCAAGTATGATTGGAGCCAGAAGTGCGAGGATGCCTTTCACACCTTGAGGCAGCATTTGACAACAGCTCCAGTGCTAGCTCAGCCAGATAATACCAAGCCATTTGAAGTTTATTGTGATGCTTCTGGTACAGGATTGGGTTGTGTCTTGATGCAAGATAACCGAGTTATTGCTTATGCTTCCCGAGCCCTCAGACCCCATGAGCAGAACTACCCGACACAAGATCTGGAGCTGGCAGCAGTAGTTCATGCCCTCAAGATATGGAGACACTACTTGATGGGAGCTCACTGTAACATTTACACTGATCACAAGAGCCTCAAGTACATTTTCACTCAAGCAGATTTGAACATGAGGCAGAGAAGATGGTTGGAATTGATCAAGGACTATGATTTGGAGGTGCATTACCATCCTGGCAAAGCCAATGTTGTGGCAGATGCCTTGAGCAGAAAGGCCCAGTGCAATTGTTTGAACTTGGATGTGGGAATTACCACCTTGTGTGATGAATTGTGCAAGCTAAACCTAGAAGTGGTTCCTTCCGGTGAGTTGAGTTATATTTCAGTAGAGCCCACATTGCAAGAGCAAATAGTCAGGGCACAGATTGGGGACAAGGGAGTCCAGGTTATTAAGGAAATGATCAAGCAGAAGGCAGAAAAATACAAGTGTTTCCGTCAGGACAGCAAGGGGATTTTATGGTTTGGAGATCGATTGGTTGTTCCCAAGGACCCTGAGCTCAGAAAGAAGATATTGGATGAAGCTCACCTTTCCAAGTTCTCCATGCACCCTGGTAGCAACAAGATGTACCATGACCTCAGATCGTTATATTGGTGGACCAGATTGAAGAGGGAAATTGCCAAGTATATCTCCGAGTGTGACACTTGCCAGAGGATAAAAGCCAGCCACTTGAAGGCAGCAGGCCCTTTGCAACCCCTTCCCATACCATCTTGGAAATGGGAGGACATTTGCATGCACTTCATAGTAGGATTACCCAATACCTCCAGGCACCATGATTCGATATGGGTTATTGTGGACAGATTGACCAAGACGGCTCATTTCTTGCCAGTGCACACCACCCACCGGGCGGAGAAGTATGCAGAGATCTACATCGACCAGATAGTTCGTCTGCATGGGATACCAAGGACTATCGTCTCAGACCGAGGAGCACCTTTTGTAGCACGATTTTGGGAGCAATTACAGGAATCACTTGGAACCCAGGTCATACGAAGCTCAGCATACCACCCCCAAACAGAAGGTCAGACAGAAAGGGTAAATCAGATTTTGGAAGACATGTTGCGAGCATGTGCACTACACTATGGAAGGGATTGGGACAAGTGTCTTTCCTTGGCAGAGTTTTCTTACAATAACAGCTATCAGTCCAGTCTGAAGATGGCACCTTTTGAGGCATTATATGGGAGAAGGTGTAGGACCCCACTAAACTGGTCTCAAGCAGGAGAAAGGGAAATTTTTGGGCCAGATTTAGTACTTGAAGCAGAGGCAAAGGTTAGAATTATCAAGAAGAACCTAGAAGCTGCTCAGGCCAGGCAAAAGAGTTATCATGACAAGAGGCGGAAGCCTCTACAGTTTGAGGTAGGAGATCATGTCTATCTTAAGATATCACCAACCAAGGGTGTCCAGAGATTCGGGATCAAGGGCAAATTAGCCCCTCGTTACATTGGACCCTATAAGATCAAGGCAAGTTGTGGACCCGTAGCTTACCAATTGGAATTGCCACCCTGTATGTCAGCAGTTCACAATGTGTTCCATGTATCTCAACTGCGGAAATGTGTTCGTCTACCCACTAAAGTGCTACCGGAACCGGACATTGAGATAGAACCAGACTTGTCCTACCAAGAGTACCCCATCAAGGTATTGGATCAAAAAGAGAGATCAACTCGGGCAAGATCAATCAAAATGTATAAGGTGCAGTGGAGTCATCATTCAGCAGAAGAAGCTACATGGGAGACGGAGGATTTTCTACGCTCTCGCTTCCCCGACTTTCTGCCCAAAGGAGTCGGTATGTAACCCCAAAACCCCACCCCCACCTGCCCTTTGAAGTCAATTATAAGAAAAACTTAGATAACAAGGGTAGTCTAAGTTGTGGATTTAACTTAAGAAGGGCTTCCTTCTGAAGTTGCAAAGAGGATGACATTCGAAGAACAGTTAAGAAAGTGAAACTTGAGTATAACGGGAGAGTAGCACCAACACACCTTCAAGCATCCCTCTCAGGGACTCTACCTGAAATCTCGGGACGAGATTCCTTTAAGGGGGGAGGGCTGTAACACCCTAGGTGTTACTCAGGGTGTCCACCCCAGGGTTACCCCCTTTTAACCCATAATTACCTAAAGATTTATGGGCAAAGTACTTCAATCTTGGAAATTCAAGGTCCTAATCAAGTGCAAACTATCTTGGATATCATGCCCTAGCTTGTCATGCACATCTAAGTAGGGCTCTCCCAAAACCTTAGAGCAAAACCTCCATAGGCAATAAGAACCCTAATTGAAGCCATGATCAAAAGATCATGTAAACATCATGATCATGGTTTGGGCCAAATATAAAAGTTGTAATATACTTAATAACCTACAATTAATAGTAAGGAAGTACCCCCAAAAAGTTTTCAGAAAAGTCCTAAAAAGATCACCAAAGGTTGAACACAAGGGAGAAATTCAGGATTTGCCTAAGTCAAAAACCAACCCTTGAGCAAAGATCCCACATGTTCACCTTGATCCCCTTTTCAAAACCTGTCGACCCAATTGACAAAATGGCGCCAAATTAACCCTAGAATTCCTTGGAAAAGTTTGAACCCGAGCCAAAACCATTTGACACGAGTTGGCACTGGTTTTGTCTCGGATTGAACAGTGCAGACAGACAAGACTTGGCGCCACCATATCTCCTCAACCAGACCACATCTTGATGCGTCACGATGCCCGATCTTCACGACGTAGGATCAATCTTCAGATAACTAGCTTCAAAGAAGCCAAGATAACTTGCTGCAAGCAGCGATAACTAGTGCAACCTGACAAATAAAACTCGAAGCCAACCACCGTCTTTAACCGGCAGCCTGAATCGAGGATTCGCCCAACCACACTCTCAAAGAACCAACCAACATAGCCTACAATCAATCGAGGAGACCTCGAAGGGAGTAGGAGCACCAATTGGGAGCGGATGAAGCCGCCGCTTCTGCAATCCCGCGAAGGAATTCACAAGAGCAAAGGGGTAGAGATCACTCTCAATATTTGTTAGCACACAGCTGAACAAAGGGGTTCTGTTTTAGATTATCATAAGCTGCCTTACATCATAGACATAGGGGGGTATTTATACTAGTAACAATCAGCCTTAGCAAGGTATAAACACAAAACAAAAGTATTTTCACGAGCTAATGTGAAGGAGCCTCTTCGGGAGATCTGCAGAGCTGATTTCCGTGTGGCTGTTTGACTTCTGCGCAACCTTCAGTATTTTGACAATAACTTCTTCTAGGAATCTTCAAATGACGTGGGGCTGGATGCGTTGGAAAGCTGACTTGATAAGCTTTCTCACCATATTTAGCATGCTTAATGAAACTTCGTAGAATGATGCAGTTTAATACGAAAACTTGGTCATCATGCTGACTGTTGACCTTCTGACCAGTCGGCACTAAAGTAGGTCGGCTGCCTCTCTGGTAGATGTGGTTAAGTCGGCTTTAGAAGCATTGGAAACTAGACTTCAAGAGCTTTCCAAAAAGTACTTATGGGCCTTCATAGCTTTTGGGGATCAAAAGATATGACTGTTTCTTCTGGACGGTTCTGTTGCGCTGGACTGACTCGGATTTTCTGACCAGTTGGCACTAAAGTAGGTCGGCTGCCTTTCTGGTAGATGTGGTTAAGTCGGCTTTAGAAACATTGGAAACTAGACTTCAAGAGCTTTCCAAAAAGTACTTATGGGCCTTCATAGCTTTTGGGAATCAAAAGATATGACTGTTTCTTCTGGACGGTTCTGTAGTGCTGGACTCACTCGGACATAACTCTTCTTGCTGATTTGCCCTTGATATGTTTTGTCCTTCCTCTTTGGTGAACCTAAGTAATATCAACATACACGACTTAGGTAGCATAAAGTTCTCATTAGTATTTAATTGAAATTCATAAAGTAGCGCGTGCACCTCTTGCTGTAGCTTCTTAGCTCGGCTACGTGTAATTGGTCCATCAAAGACTTGGGTTGGTGATGATGTTGGTTGTACTTGAGTTGATGTAGTTTGACTTGGGGGTTGTAACATGTTGCTTAATGGCGTGGTCATATCATCCTCCTCCCCTTGAAAAGGAGTCGTCCTCGACTCTGAAATGTCTTCGCTTGTATATGGTAAGAGGTCAGCAACATTGAACGTGTTGCTCACGCCATAGCTTGGTGGAAGATCTATTTTGTATGCATTATCATTGATCTTGGCAAGAACACGAAATGGACCATCCCCTCGTGGCATCAATTTGGATTTGCGCTGATCAGGAAAACGCTCCTTGCGCAAGTGAATCCAAACCAAGTCCCCCGACTCAAATAACACTTTCTTCCTATGCTTGTTCACACTTGCAGCCTTGCGCACTGCTTTGAGCTCAATTGCTTCCTTGGTCTTCTCATGTATCTTTTTTATATATGCAGCACGCTTGGAAGCTTCCATATTGGTTCTTTCCTGCAATGGAAGGAGCAACAAATCTATGGGAGCAATAGGTTTAAACCCATATACAATTTTGAAGGGGCATAAATTAGTTGTAGAATGTACTGCCCTATTATAAGCAAACTCCACGTGTGGCAAACATTCCTCCCAATCCTTCAAGTTCTTCTTTACCATTGTTCGCAGCAGCATTGACAATGTACGATTCACCACTTCAGTTTGGCCATCAGTTTGGGGGTGGCATGTGGTGGAGAACAAAAGTTTAGTTCCAAGCTTTGCCCACAATGTTTTCCAAAAATAGCTCACAAACTTCACATCACGGTCAGATACGATGGTCTTGGGCACTCCATGTAGTCTCACGATTTCTCTGAAAAACAAATTAGCAACATGTGAAGCATCGTCGCTTTTGTTGCATGGAATAAAATGAGCCATTTTTGAAAATCTATCAACCACAACAAAAATAGAATCTCTCTTTTTTCGAGTCATCGGCAGTCCTAAAACAAAATCCATGCTTATGTCTTCCCAAGGAATTTTAGGAGCGGGTAAAGGAGTATATAAACCATGAGGGTTCAATTTTGACTTAGCTTTGTGACAGGTGACACAACGCTCCACAAATCTGATGACGTCTCTCCTCATCTTGGGCCAATAGAAATGATCACTGAGCATTTCATAAGTCTTCCTTTGTCCAAAATGACCTGTTAGACCGCCTCCATGTGACTCCTGCAATAAAAGCAATCTAACCGAAGAATTTGGTACACAAAGTTTGTTAGCTCTAAACAAAAATCCATCATGTATATGATATTTTTCCCAACCTTTTCCATCTTTACAATGATTGTATGGTTCTGAAAATTCAGGATCATCATTATACATTTCTTTCAAATTTTCAAGACCCAAAACTTTTACCTCTAGTTGATTCAACAACACATTCCTTCGAGACAAGGCATCAGCGACCACATTGTCCTTACCTTTCTTATATTTCACAATGTATGGAAATGTTTCGATAAACTCAACCCATTTGGCATGGCGACGGTTCAGTTTGGCTTGCCCTTTCAAATACTTCAAAGCTTCATGATCAGAATGAATAACAAACTCTTTTGGCCATAAGTAGTGCTGCCATGTTTCAAGCGCTCGGACCAAAGCATACAATTCTTTGTCATACACAGAATAATTTAATTGAGCACCTCCCAATTTTTCACTAAAATATGCTATAGGTTTTCCTTGTTGCATTAAAACTCCTCCTATACCAATTCCACTAGCATCACATTCTACTTCAAAAGTTTTAGTGAAATCAGGAAGAATAAGTACAGGTGCTTCAGTCAAACGTTTCTTCAATTCTTGAAAAGCATCTTCTTGTGAGTTTCCCCATTTAAATTCAACACCTTTCTTTGTCAATTCATTTAAAGGAGAAGCGATGGTACTGAAATCTCGCACAAATCTTCTATAAAAACCAGCAAGACCATGAAAACTTCTTACTTGACTTACATTCGTTGGAGCTGGCCAATCCTTGATGGCTTTCACCTTGGATTCATCCACCTCTATTCCTTTTGCTGAAACAACAAAGCCAAGAAACACAACATGGTCTGTGCAAAAACTGCACTTCTCAAGATTAGCAAATAATTTCTCCTTTCTAAGCTCATCTAAAACTTGTCGAATGTGTTTCACATGTTCATCAAAAGACTTGCTGTAAATTAGAATATCATCGAAGTAGACAACAACAAATTTTCCAATGAAAGTTCTTAAGACATGGTTCATTAATCTCATAAAAGTACTAGGAGCATTAGTCAACCCAAAGGGCATCACTAACCATTCATACAACCCAAATTTTGTTTTAAATGCAGTCTTCCATTCATCTCCAGTTTTCATTCTTATTTGATGGTATCCACTTCTCAAATCAATTTTAGTAAAAATTGTGGAACCACTTAATTCATCAAGCATATCATCTAGTCGTGGAATAGGATGGCGATAGCGGACGGTAATATTATTTATAGCTCTACAATCAACACACATCCTCCAAGATCCATCTTTCTTAGGTACTAAAATCACAGGAACAGCACAAGGGCTTAAGCTTTCACGAACAAAACCTTTATCAAGAAGTTCTTGTACTTGCCTTTGTATTTCCTTAGTTTCTTCGGGATTGGTTCGATATGGTGGACGGTTAGGAAGTGTAGCCCCTGGAATAAGATCGATTTGATGCTCAATCCCTCGAATTGGAGGTAGTCCAGCCGGTGTTTCTTGTGGAAATACGTCTTCATAGTCCTGCAAAAGATCAGCCACAACACTAGGAAGAGATGTTATGTCGTTAGGAGAAATCAAAACATCTTTGTTCACAAGTACAAAGAGCACTTGATATGGGTTGTTCCTCACTTCTCTCAGCTCGGATTTTGTGGCTAGCATAACTAGGTGTTCTCCCTCTTCCTTCTTTTTATCTTTGGAATTTGGCTTGTAGCACTCACTCACCGAATTGTGGATGGCACTCAATTTCTTTTGCTCTTCTCCTCCTCTACTTGCTGTACTAATTTCAGTTTTCTTTTGTAAGTGTTCAGCCATGATTTGTTGAGGGGTCATAGGCTTGAGTACAAATTTTCTCCCTTTCAGATCTAGCGTGTATTGATTTGTTCTTCCACAATGTTGAGAATACCGGTCATATTGCCAAGGTCTTCCTAGCAGCATGTGACACACAGACATGGGTGCAACATCACACTCCACTATGTCAACATACTCTCCAATCTTGAACGGAACTTTCACTTTATAACCAATCTTGATATCTCCCGATTCATTCAGCCATTGGACATGATATGGATGAGGGTGTCGCTGCAACTTCAAACCAAGCTTGTCAACCATCTCACGACTTGCAAGATTATGGCAGCTCCCTCCATCAATGATCACCTTTACTACTTTGTCTTGTACTTTGGCTCGCGTTTGAAAAAGATTATGTCGTTGTCCAATTTCAGCTTCTTTCATTTGAACACTCAAGATTTGTGTAACCACCAGAGTAGTACCATGCTCAAATTCACATCCAGTGTGTTCCTCAATTTTATCTTCTATATTTTCTGCTTTAGCTTCCTCTTCACTAGCTGAAGTATATTCTCCATCATCATTCACAAGGATCACACGATTATTTGGACACTCCTTTATGACATGACCACGACCTCCACACTTGAAGCACTGAATACCACTACTCTTGGCTGTTGAACCCACTGATGTTGAAGTGGATGCTGCTGGTTTATAACTCAGGTTTGTAGCAGCACCGTTCTTTCCACTAGAATTGCCTTGAATATTGGATCGCAGGCCTCCAGTTGAACCTTTTGTTGCTGAGGATGCAGCAGTAAACCTTGAGATCGATTTGCTTCCTCCAGTCATGGTTCGTGCACCATATGACAAGGGCTTGCTGCTCTTAGCATCTTGTTGCAGCTGGCGTTCAGCTTTGGTGGCTTGATGTACCAAATCAATAAGACTTTGGTACGGCTGAAACTCAACAATACGTTGAATGTTGCGGTGTAACCCAGCCATGAAACGTGCAATGGTTTGCTCTTCGTCTTCATACACATTGGCTCTAATCATGGCCTTCTCCATCTCCTTATAATACTCCTCAACAGAGAAACTTCCTTGCCTCAAATTCTGCAATTTATCAAAAAGATCACGCCGATAATGCTTTGGCACAAAACGAATTCTCATTTCTCGCTTCATCTCTTGCCAAGTAACAATAGGGTCCTCTCCATCTTCTTCACGATCACGAAGAAGTTGCTCCCACCAAATCAGAGCATATCCCTCAAACTCAAGAGATGCCATTGCGAGTTTCTTCTCCTCTGAATAATTATGTAGGCGGAAGATTTTCTCCACCTTCAATTCCCATGTGAAATAATCTTCAGGATCAGATCTACCATCAAATTTTGGCATGGTAAACTTAAGTTTCCCAAATCTCTCTTCTTGGTTGACGCCTCTATGATGACGACGACCATAGCGATGTTGAGACTGATCATCCCCAAATTCAGATTCTTCATTGTCATTATTTCTTCGATTCCGGCCTCTTCCTCTACCATATGCAGCACCTTGATTTCTCCTCCCATGTTCACTTGCTCTTCTAGAATAATTTCCTTCATCTTCTTCCCCATCTTCATCATGGTTTCTTACACCGTCGGGGAGTCGTCGACGACCTCTGATTTCAGCCATAAGTGTCTGAAGGTCTTGTGCCAACAGATCTTGCTTGGCTTCTATGCTTTGTTTGAGCTCATTGAATTGTATTAGGGTGACACATTCTTCAATGTCAACGTTGGGATCCATCTTCCTGCGAAGTTAGTGACACAAGGCAACAAATATAGGTGGAATATGAAGCTATATAGAATCTCACAACCTCACCACTCTTACCAACCAAAGCTCTTATGAGTTCCCTGCGGGTTGCAAGAAAATGTGTGGTGGTAACAAGAAAGTGGTGGTTAAGCGAATACAAGACCAGAGTACCGATTACGATGGCTTATATGTGGAGCTTGGTGGGGATTAATAAACAAGGGATACAATCTGAATTCTAGTTGTTGTTAAGTTAAATAACCATCCGACTAGAAGTTCCCTGCCTAGTGCTGACCACAAGATTCGAGTGATGTAAATAGATCAAACACACGCGCAAGAAATTTCAGATTTGATGCAGACAAGGAGTATGATTGGAATGCAAGTGTTGCAATCAGATCCAACCAAAATTTTGCACCAAATGACAATAGCAAACTGGTTGAACAACTTGATAAAATTTTCAGCACTTGTGCACATAAACAAACTGATTGTTTTACTTTTCTTTCACAATCTTGTTCAACACTTTTCTTTGGTACTTTTCTTTCTTCTCTTTTTTTTTGATACTCTTTTTTATAAAACTAAACACAGAGATCTGATATGATATTGCACACTTTATAATACTTTAACAAAGAACTCAACCAGCAGCTATAACTTAAATAGGATCAAAGTTAACGCGAAGGAAATGATGAGGTTTTTTTTTCAGAATACTCTTTTTGTGGATATTTTCAGATATATATAAGAGGCTCAAAGGAAAACACAAAGGATAGAGTGACCAGCAACTAAACAAAGACTCTAAGGACTGAAACTTAACAAAACTCACTAGAACAACAGATTGAAACAAAGGGCTATGGCAAAATATTTTATGGCTTTTTGGTGGATAGGACGAACACAAAATATATGTAGCTAAGGGTAAAGAATCCTACCGTGGCAACTGAGGCTTTGATACCAGATGATGTGTCACGATGCCCGATCTTCACGACGTAGGATCAATCTTCAGATAACTAGCTTCAAAGAAGCCAAGATAACTTGCTGCAAGCAGCGATAACTAGTACAACCTGACAAATAAAACTCGAAGCCAACCACCGTCTTTAACCGGCAGCCTGAATCGAGGATTCGCCCAACCACACTCTCAAAGAACCAACCAACACAGCCTACAATCAATCGAGGAGACCTCGAAGGGAGTAGGAGCACCAATTGGGAGCGGATGAAGCCGCCGCTTCTGCAATCCCGCGAAGGAATTCACAAGAGCAAAGGGGTAGAGATCACTCTCAATATTTGTTAGCACACAGCTGAACAAAGGGGTTCTGTTTTAGATTATCATAAGCTGCCTTACATCATAGACATAGGGGGGTATTTATACTAGTAACAACCAGCCTTAGCAAGGTATAAACACAAAACAAAAGTATTTTCACGAGCTAATGTGAAGGAGCCTCTTCGGGAGATCTGCAGAGCTGATTTCCGTGTGGCTGTTTGACTTCTGCGCAACCTTCAGTATTTTGACAATAACTTCTTCTAGGAATCTTCAAATGACGTGGGGCTGGATGCGTTGGAAAGCTGACTTGATAAGCTTTCTCACCATATATAGCATGCTTAATGAAACTTCGTAGAATGATGCAGTTTAATACGAAAACTTGGTCATCATGCTGACTGTTGACCTTCTGACCAGTCGGCACTAAAGTAGGTCGGCTGCCTCTCTGGTAGATGTGGTTAAGTCGTTTTTAGAAGCATTGGAAACTAGACTTCAAGAGCTTTCCAAAAAGTACTTATGGGCCTTCATAGCTTTTGGGGATCAAAAGATATGACTGTTTCTTCTGGACGGTTCTGTTGCGCTGGACTGACTCGGATTTTCTGACCAGTCGGCACTAAAGTAGGTCGGCTGCCTTTCTGGTAGATGTGGTTAAGTCGGCTTTAGAAAAATTGGAAACTAGACTTCAAGAGCTTTCCAAAAAGTACTTATGGGCCTTCATAGCTTTTGGGAATCAAAAGATATGACTGTTTCTTCTGGACGGTTCTGTAGTGCTGGACTCACTCGGACATAACTCTTCTTGCTGATTTGCCCTTGATATGTTTTGTCCTTCCTCTTTGGTGAACCTAAGTAATATCAACATACACGACTTAGGTAGCATAAAGTTCTCATTAGTATTTAATTGAAATTCATAAAGTAGCGCGTGCACCTCTTGCTGTAGCTTCTTAGCTCGGCTACGTGTAATTGGTCCATCAAAGACTTGGGTTGGTGATGATGTTGGTTGTACTTGAGTTGATGTAGTATGACTTGGGGGTTGTAACATGTTGCTTAATGGCGTGGTCATATCACATCTACTCTTGGAACTCACATGAACTAGGTAGCTCTAGGTGCAGGTAGGGCTGGGCATTCGGTTTTTTTTAAAACTTCGGTTTGGTTTTTCGGTTTTAAAAAACTTCGGTTTTCTAGATATTAGAAACCGATCGGTTTTCTAAAAAATAAAAACCGAGAAGTTTGGTTTCGGTTTTTTACTTCGGTTTTTCGGTAAAAACCGAATACCAAACTTATACTCAAGACAACACATACATCAAGTTTATATGATACATTACACATAATTTTAAAAAATAAAAATTATATAGATACAAATATTTAGAGATACATCATACATCACATATAAATAAGTGAATAACATTTAATTGCTTTACACATTTAGTTCACATAATCGAATAGTCAAATTTTAGAATTGATAAAGTTTGGTGTTCGGTTTTTTGGTATTTCGGTTCGGTATACGGTGAAAACCGATTACGATACCGAAAACCGAACTTCTGAGATACAAAAACCGAAACCGAACCGAACTACCAAAAAAACCGAAATTTCGGTTCGGTTCGGTTCGGTTTTTGGTTTTTGGTAAAAAAGTGCCCACCCCTAGGTGCAGGGAAGAGATCTCCCACAGGCGGTAGGGCAAGATTCGTACGCCTGGCCGCTCAGCAGAGCGAAGAACACGGGCAGAAGCAACGCGCCACGTGTTCGACGCGCTCTGAGCTCGCCAGAGCACGCCCGCGCGCGCCCCGCGTGCCCGCGTCGCGCCAAACGGTCGAGCCGGCGCCCCGGCCGCGCCTGCGCCTATAAAACCCACCCCAGTGCTCGGCTGCCTTCCCCATTGCCTCCGGCGACCTCCTCGCGACCCGCCAGTGCCGCCCAAGAGCAACCACCGTGGCCAACCCCTCTCCCGTCCTCCTCCGTTCGATCCAAGCCCCCAGATAGCTTCCTGGTGAGGCCGTGAGACTTGCTCAAGCTTGACCCGAGGACCCGCGTCACCGGAGTAGCCAAATCGTGCTCACCGGAGTTCAAGAACCCGCCGGCGCACGTGGACCGGGTAATCCCCTGCACCGTTTTCCAATTCGATGCGCGCATGGCCTCTGTGTCACCCTGTGAAGCTCCTCGTGCACCCTAATTGAACTATACCGCCGTGGTTTGGCCGGAGCAGGCGCCGCCGACGATCCCCGCCGCCTGTGTTCGTGGCCAGGGTAACTCCGACCACCTCCGGCGACGACCCGCACATCGACGTGACCGTCGCGACCTCCCGAACGTCACTGACCACCTCGCCGGACCTCCCTCGCCGCCGGTAAGCCGCGCCATCCTTTTCTCTCCCGCGGCTACTGTTTCAGTTGGGGGAAGGACTGCGGGTGAGAGGGAGAGAAAGCCAGGGGGTTAAGTGAAATGTCAGAGACTCAGGGGAATAGTGGCGCGAGGGTAGATCTGCGAGGTTTGATTCGGTTTTAACCCAGGGACCTCGGCGCAAACTGCTTTTTCAGAAAAACTTTATTAAAACCTGATTTAAATTCAAACAGAAACTTTAAAAACCCATAACTTCTGTTTGGTTTATCCAAATTTGGTCAAACTAATTTTGCCAGACTCTAAATAATGTAACCTATCTAAGAAAAATATAAAACCCCATAAGTACTAGAGAAAAATATAAGGTTCTGATTTAATTTTAGTTTTGACCAAAAGCTTAATAATAGCAAGAAAAAAGGTTGTACTATTTAACTAGGGTTAGAAAAATTTGGAGAAGTTTATATCTACCTACTGACCTAGTTAAAAATGTTAAACCCCTCTGTCCACTACATTAAGTTAGTTTTTACCCCTTATTCCATAATATGCTTAAGGTTAAGAAAAATAGAAAAAGTGACATAAATAATGAACCAGAGGGCACCCTTATTTTTGTTAAGGTACTTAGTCAAGGTAGTTCACTGGAAAAATATATCATACCCTATTGTAGTGTAAAAGTAAAAAGGATACCTTTTAAATTAATAAAATAAGGATAACTTAGAAAAACCCTACAAAAATAACCCTAAGGTGAAACCTCCCCAAACCTTAGGATAACTAATGTTTTGATAATAAGAACTTAAGAAAAATCTGAAATCTGTTGTTTGATATTTTTCAAATGACAAGTTAGTTCTAAGCACCCTATTTGCACCAAACTTTAAAAATCCACCATTAAATAACCATCACGTGGCTCTCTGTCATTTTTGGTACAAGAGCTTATTGTCACTGTTAGAGGCCAACAAAAATAACCCTTAGGTCAGGACCCACTCTAATGAAGGACTTGTAGTGCAAAGTGGCTTAATGGCACCACTTTTTGTTATTTTTGTAGACAGCCTAGCCTTTTCATTTTGAATCCCATATTCCTAAGACAGGCCATATTGACCAAGGGCAAGCCACTGTAATTTTTGTGGAATTATTGAAAATAGTTAATTCACCTTCGTAGTTCAAACCCCACTAGAATTCATAAATAAACACTAAAGAGAGAAAAATGAACAATGGAAATTAGTATCCTCCTAAGACTCTTGTAAATTGTTCCCTGGAATGGATATATACAAATGCAATACCAATTCTCCTTGCTTACCCCAAAAAAATTTTAAAATAAAAGTGATAAGTATAAACCACTAAAACCCCGCATGTCCGAGAAACCCTAAGTTATTTCTTGACTTAGTTTCTTTTGGTATAATATTAATAACCCTGCATAATCATGACATACATGTTCATTGCATTCGATAGATTGTAATCTTGCTGACGGAGAGTACATCCTCGTGCCGGAGCAAGGAGCTGCCCAGGAGGTTGCCCCAGACCCAGCACCAGAGCCTGCACCAGAGGACCTGCCTGCCACTGCTTTGGAAGGCAAGCCCCGGTTTTATGCATACCCTGTTCTATATGATATTTTACTACACTTAATGTTTGTAGGCTTGTATTGTGCACTTAAGTGTAGGAGTTGATTTAAAACCTAGTTGCATGATCTCAGGAATCCTATTGAGATGAATACTAGTATGCTAGGTCGAGTAGCTGCTTTATTAATTAGGATCTCGGTAGAAGTCGAGTGATTTTTCCAGCACTCGCGCGAGGTCAGGAATTGGCTGTATCCACTTTCTTATCATATTGATGTTGGTTTGTGGGCAACAATCCATGGGGATTGGTTGTTCACGGGATAAAAATTTGAATAAGGATTAAGGTGTGGTACCGTGAGTCAAGCGTTTGAACGTACTAAGCACATGCCGAGAAATATGGTAAATCGGTAAGCCTAGTACCTGAGTGAACCTGCCCGCAGACATATCCCCTCACGCGACCTGAGACGTAGTCTCCCATTCCGGTTATGGTGGGTACAAGTACGGTCACTGCACGACGGCCAGTCGGGGTCAGTGAGGCATTGTACGCCAAGGCGGTGAGCCCTGATCTGTTGCCAGGGAATCGATGGGGACGGTTGATGTGTGTGGGGACGGAGTGCCTCGCCACGTCGTGTGTTTAGGTTTACCTTGCAAGGTTTAAAAACTCGATTCGAATCGTCTGCTTCTCGCAGCTAATGAGACTGCTTGATCCATGCTGCTACATTGAGTAACAAGTGGAACTGTGTTGAGATGATACAAGCTGTTGATTGCTAAAAATGCTTGCTACTATGTATGAGTAGATAGTACACTTTTAGCCTTAAGAGAGTCACACTTAATCTTGACAAAGTTAAAATCTTGATTTAGAAACTCAGCTAGTGCTTTTGGCAACCAAACCCCACAGCCAAACAGCTGCATGTCTAGAGGTAGAGGAGTATAGACTCCTCACACCGGGTAAGTCTAGCTGAGTATTAGTATACTCAGCCTTGCTTGTGGCATAATTTTTTACAGGTTCTCTGGAGGAAATGGCTGCTGGAGTGACTTGGCCATCCACCCTGCCACCGGGTTGGACTGTCGAGTGGGACCCCGCCTCGGCTGAGGAGGAGCATGAGGAGTGATGGGACAGGCTTCCCCATCTCTCCGTTTAATTATCGTTAGTTTTATTCCGCTGCACTTCGAACAATGATGACTACTTTTGGCAAAACTCCCATGATGATGATGTAATAATTTAACACTCTTCCATGCATGGTTTTATGCTTTATTGTATTTGCTCTGTGACTCACCATCGAGTGAGACTGTGGTACTTGATCCTGTCAGTGGCCGTGTCGGACTAGATCCGAGGGATTGACGGGTTATTCCCATTTAAGTGTGGTCTAGCCTCTAAGGCAGGGCTTAGGCACTTAAGTTGGAATAATTCGGGCAGTTCCGCCACATGGCTCCTCTTGAACCACCTGTTCTTCTCCTGTGGGGGGGTGTGAGACAGCAAGGGTGAGCTCACACATGTTCATCGCTCAACAAGTTGTGGGGAATAATGTGGCATGAACTCACCAAAGGTGGGAGTTCATGTGATGTGTAAAGCTGATCAACAGTAGGGGTTAAAGCTGAGCATTGCTTTTAATAAGTTGGTCAAATTTTATTAGCAGTTACTAAGTGTAAGTAAATACCAAACCATAATAAATAATAGAACAAAATTAATAAATAATCCCATGCAAATGCATATGACAAATTGAGTTTAGGTTCCATAAATTAATCATGTGAGGGTCCGAGCCGCTCATGACCGTGAGCACGACTAGTATACCAGTTTTACACTCTGCAGAGGTTGCGCATCTTTACCCACAAGTCGTGTTACCCATCTGCCAAGGGGTCATGAATCTCATACACCTCTACCAAGGAAGCGAGGCAGGGTAACACTACGAGGCCTTTACAAAGTTCCACTAGCTTCAGAAAACCCGCTACAGTTTATAGGAAGCTCTAGTGCAGGAATCCCTCGCCTGACCGCCATCGCAGCAAATCAACCCAAGGACCTCCCTACACTGACCACTCCCCTACTGCCCTTAACCCTTTCGGGTAAGGTAGTCATCCACTAGCTTTCCTAGTTAATCGGCCAAGGGCATCCCATTAAACCCTTGTGGTAGCACTGTTTTCCCGGGTGGTCGCTCCATGTTCCAATTAACATAATGATCTTATCATGAATATAAATAACATAACAGAATAATTGGAACATGGATATAATTAAATATTAACCCGAAACCACATAATGCAATAGCATAACTACCCAAGTGAATCAGGGGTAAACAAGGTAAATAGGATAAACAGACTAGGGTGACCTATTGGATCCCATCAAAATTAAACCTATACATTGAATAAGTGATAATAAAGAACATTATTGGGTAAATGAAAGTGATCAAGGGCACAACTTGTCTGGCACTTGAGATTCCAGTTACCATGGTGATTCTTCGGATCCTCATGACCGCACTGCTAGTCGTAGCAATACAAACATACATGGTATAGACAAAATTAACATCACACCAAACATAAGAACATACTGCATAATAATAATCTACGCGTTTCTACGAGATCGCGGGATCGAGAACCACTAAGATCGGAGTTACCATTAAGGAGTTATGATTTTATAAAAGATCTGTGTGATTAAAATATTAAACTATATTATAAATTGGTTAATATAAATCATATAAGAGGTTATTCTATAAATAATTATCTCAACTTTAATCTAAGTTATAAATTGACCATAGATCATATTCTTGTAGTTTATAATGATAGGCAGTTTAACCAGACTAACCAACATCAGTTAAATACTGATCTAATTATAAAATAATAAGACATGGTATAATAAATATTGTTATTGCATAGTAAATATTCGTACGAGACTAACGCAACTTGAATGGATCCAATCGGAGTTATACATTTTAAGTTATGAATTTCTAAAGATTCTATGTGTTTAGTAAAAGATTAAATAGAACATAAATTTTAATGTGACTTTCATGTCAAAACAGAGGTACTATGCGGTAAACAATAATATTATAGAATTATAGAAATTGGAATGGAATAATTTGGACTAAGTATGCATTTTCTATGAATTAAACAAATCCTAGCATTTCTTATTGCATTCAAAATCATTTTCTAATTCCTTTTTCTGGATTTTATAATATTCTGGACTGGGCGTCAATTACAGAGAAGTCCAGGGTCTTTCTCGAAAGAATCCCCAGACCCAGACAACAGTACTCAGGACGGCGGGTTTATATCTAATTTCTGTGGGGTCTCTTTTGTAAAACGTGTGGCCGAAAGGGTATGATCAAACCTGAGCCGATAGATCCCCCATCTAGGGTCCAGATTAGATCAGGTTCCGTCGACATTGGAATGCCGACCCTGCCCTCGGATCAAAAATCAATGATCGGGAATTTAAACGATGGAATTAACTCTAGCGCATACGATTCCTATCCAACGGCGCGCGGTACGCTCACGAACCGGTACCTCACACTTCTAATCTGAGCCGTTGGCTCCTCGATCGACGGCGCTAGCGATCCCAATCAACCCCCACGCACGCAGGCGCCAGTCCGAGGCGGTGCCGCCCTCCCATACGGCGGTGAGCCCACCGGAATGCAGCCCCCCGGTGTCGCGGAAGCAAAATCCCTACTTCGACTAGCGCAACACGAAGGAGACAACACGGTGAACCGTGTGGATGGCGGCTTACCAAAGTGGGGCGCGCGAGCACAGGAGCCCCGGTTGAGGCAGATCCGTGGCGGTCCGAAGGTCCGGTGAGCAATCCCGTTTCACCCGACCCTTCACCCGCCTTGAGGACGCCACCAGCGAGTACCGGATGCTCAGGCGGGCCACCCAGGCTAGTGCCTAAGGGCTTGACGACGACTCCCGCGCTACGAGGGCGGCAGCGACTCACTTCTCTCCCCTCGTCCTCTCTACTTGCCGCCATGGCTCACGGTGTAGGTGCTCCACCCGTGACAAACCGCGAAGGAGTTGGCCAGCGGCGGTCCTGGTTTTATTGCGCGGTGGTCGGTCTGGTTCCGAGTCTAGTGCCGATTTGGAGGGGATTCGATTGCAGGAGCGCGGGGTACGCGCGTATCTGTTGCGAGGATAGCGGCAGGCGTGCTTTGGCGAGGAGGACGATCCTGACGGTGCGGGGCCCGCACGGAAGTGGTTAGAGCGAGCCAAGCAGCGGCTGGCCGCGTGGGCCCTCTTGGCCGGTGACCCAGAGCACGCACAACGTGGGAGGCAGAGCAATGGGGGTGAGAGGATGACGTGTGGGTCCCACGCCACAGCGACTCACCATTCGGTGCTGGTGCGCGGTAGGGACGCTGGTGACCCGGACCCAAGCGTCAGCGATTCAGTCGTGATGTGCTGCGCGGTGGGGAGATGGGCTTACCGGGTGAGGAAAGAAAGGTGGGCCAGAATTTGGTCCTGCGGCCCAATATAGAGGTTTTCCTTTTTTTTCTTTTTCATTTCTTTTCTAATTCTAAATTTACAGATTCAAACTGAACTTTAAATTCCTGTTTGAATTTTCTGATTTTCAAATATTAAATATCGTTCAATTGTGAATATACTACCCACTATTTCCAATATTTTTATTCATTATTTTCCTTGTCCTCTATTTATGGGAGGAATAAATGAGTCCATAAACATTTTCCTTTCTCATCTCAAATTATAGAATTTCCTTTAGAATTCAAATTCCAATTTGGGTACCAACATATTTCTTTTTATATTATTTTTATATTGTCACAAAATGCACACAAAGCAAAACCTCAACATGATGCATATTCCATTTTAGTATCTTCTATTTTAACTAATCACCCTTAATTATAGGTATGCTCTTGTTATGATAAATATATGGCACACAACATAAGGAGATTTACTATATCCTCATCGTATACATTTTTGGGTATTACATAGTGTAATAATAAAAACCTAGGAGTGGGTTTCTTTAGTTGTTGCATCATGCCGAGCCATGCATCTTTTCCTTCGAGTGTTTTGCTTGGTCTTTGTGAAGCATTTATTTATTAATCCAGAGTCTTTGGAGCAAAAAAAAAGAAAATAGAAAAGGAACCCCCCTTTCCCCTTTTGGGCTGGCTTCCTGGTGGCCCAGCCGGCGTTCCCCCCCTCGGCGGCCCAGCTCGCCCCCCTTTTCCGCCTTGGGCCGGCTCGGTAGCCCAGCTGCGGCCTGCCCCGCGCCCCCTTGCGGCCTAGCCGCCTTGCCCCTACGCGCGCTCCGTGCCCTACGGGGGCGGTTGGAGCCGCCGCCGCCCTGCCGTGTGGGGCCCACCTGCCAGCCACCCCCCAAAATCGCCCTCTCCCTCTCTCTTCCCTAACCCCCATGCGCACGATCCCTCTCCTCCCCACCCCACACGACCGCCCCTGCCCCATCCTGGCTCGCCCGCCGTCCGCCCGCGCCGCCATCGCCACTTTCGTGGTGAGCCCCAGCTCCCCTTCTCCCCCCCCCCTCGCCCCTTCTTCCCCCTTCCCCTGCTCGCGCGGCCCACCGCGGTGCGTGTCCCGGCCATGGCGCGGCCCGACGCGGCGCGCGGCTCGGCTCACCGGCGTGCGGCCTTGGCGCACCCCCCCGGCGCGTCCGCTCGGCCCCGCGCGTCTCCCCCTCGTGCCCTTCCCCTGCACACGGTCGCGGCGCGTAGCTCGGCCCCGGCGTGTGTGCGACCCATTCGTGACGCGTCAGCGCGGCCTTGCGCGCGCGTGCTCGCGTAGTGGCGCGGTGCTTTGGCACGGCTCGCCGTGCCCCGGCGCGCTCGTCTACCCCTAGACGTGCCTGTCTACCCCCCGTGTATTTTATGCGCGCTAAGCACGTTGTTCATATCAATAAATGGAAACTCGATTTAGAAATTGGTTACGTTAATTATTTCATGTAGCTAATCTTGGACCTCGTTTAATGTTGATCAATTGAAAATAGTTATAATTCTATTAGTGCATGTGGCTAATACTTGTTAGTGTAACTCGATGGAATTAGATCACGTAATGATTAGTTATGTATCTACCCGTAATACGCCTCGAGTATAGCTTTAACCACTGCGAGACCTTCTTTCTTCTCTTTCTAGCCATGGCGAATGCAATATTGTATGTCATATCTTATGCATATTTGACTTATTTGCTCTCTTGTATGGTGTACTGTTTATTTCCTAATCCGAATGGATGGATGTATGTATGTTTGCGCTCGCATAGAGAACGATCTGGTTGAGGAGCCCGAAGAACTCACGGGAGAAGCCCCTGAGCAGCAGTCGGTTGGTGGAGGCAAGTGTCCCTTGACCTATCTTTGTCCTATACATTCTATAATTCACTTCCCGCATTTACACAATTATACCTAAGGATTGACTAGCTTTTGTTATCCATGTCCTTGTTTACCTATTTGGGTCGGATTATTATTGTTAGCTTTATGCTAGTGCTTAACACTAATCAATGAACATGATGAGAATTATCTATGATACGCTGTTTTCCCACCTATTTATGATGATATACTTGTGGCATTTAAGGGGGCTCGAGCGGTTTCTCGAGTGCCTCTCCGTAAGGACCTGTTCGTTGGATGACCGCCCGGGAAAACAGTGCAACCATGAGGGTGGAGTGGGACGCCCTTAGCTGAATAATTAGAGGAATCGGGGTGTAGTTCGCTTAGCCGTCGTGCCGTCAATGGGGCTCGGTGTATGAGGCTTGCTCTGCCAAGGTTGATTTGTCCCTTGGGGAGGAGTGCGGTACATTTAGGAAACCTAACGGGCGGCTACAGCCCCAGGGAATCTTTGTAAAGGCTACGTAGTGATACCCTGCTGGGTCACCTTGGTAGTGATCAATGGAGAGTCATGACCTCCGGGCAGAAAGGGAAATCACAGCTTGTGGGTAAAGTGCGCAACCTCTGCAGAATGTATGAAAACTGATATATCAGCCGTGCTCGCGGTTATGAGCGGCCAAGGGAGCTCCAGTGATTAGTGGTACTTGATCAGAGATGTTCGGATTACAGGTGGCAATGAGAATGATGGTTTTGGTATTGATTATGGTAATGGTAAGTGGTATTCTTTCCATTTGGAAAGGGTACGTTTGGGTTAATAACGTGGGTTAATTCTAAAACTTGGCTTTCTCTACTAGTAATAATAATCTGACCAACTAAAAGCAACCGCTTGACTTACCCCCACATAAAGCTAGTCCACTACAGCCAAACAGGACACTTGCTGAGTATGTTGATGTGTACTCACCCTTGCTCTACACACCAAACCCCTCCCCCAGGTTGTCCGCATTGCAACCACTGCTCAGGAGAAGATGAAGCCGTGGAAGGAGACTTCCAGGAATTCCAAGATTACGACGAGTTCTAGGCGTGGGTTAGCGGTAACCCCCAGTTGGCTGCCTATGAAGGCCGCGTGTATCTACGTTTCTTTTCCGCACTTTGATTATTGTGAAGACTATGTGGATATCACAGACATATGATGTAATCGACTATTATTACCCTTTTATGTTATTATTTGAGCACTATGTGATGATGTCCAGTTATGTAACTGTTGTGTACGTGAATTGCTGATCCTGGCACGTACATGGTTCGCATTCGGTTTGCCTTCTAAAACCGGGTGTGACATAGGTGGTATCAAAGCCGTGCTGACTGTAGGACCGCTAACCTAGAGTAGAATGGTCGGTTTAAGGATTATAGACCCCTATTCTTGCCTTGACTTTGGTATCCCTTCAAAAGTTGGTCATATCGACCAAACCTATGTTCTACTATATATTATACCTTGCTGAAAATTGTGTTTTATTCTAATCCTTCATTTATTTATGGTTAATTACTTGCTGGTCATATTAGTTCTGTTCTCACTCTTATGCTTACGGTGTCTTTTGTAGATGGCTCGTCTTAGACACACTGCACGGAAGTCTGTCATCCCCTTCTTACCCTCTCGTCTCGCTGAGCGTCCGCTTTGCCGTCCAGTGACCGGTCAGTCCAGCCATTTGGAGAGGCTGCACCACCGCCTGCATGAGGAGCAGGAGCGTCGTTGATAGGAGCAGGAGCAGCAGGGCTCTTCTTTCTTGCTCCAGCACGAGATAGAGTTTGTGAGGAGCTGCTCCCCTGTGCTCCCGCTGGAGGTGCCCCCTACACCACCACTGATGTAACACCCTAAAATCATATTTTGGGTAATTAAAGAAATTTTAGTCTGTAACTTGAATAAATATGTTTTCCAATATGTGAATATATATATAAAATCCTTATATGAGTTAGTTTATTGAATAAAACATTTATAAACATCTTCTAAAAGTATTTAAGCTAAGGTATCCTTTAACAAAATAATAAATATTAAAGATTAATATACAATGTGTGAGCATAATTGGTGTATTTAAAATCATTTTTCATAGATATGGTAAAATAGATAAATAAATTATGGATTTGCTTTCATGCGGAGTTCTTCTGTTTGTTCAATAAAATTTGAGTGCAAATTCAAGACCAAAACTTGAACTTGAAATCCAAATTTGAAAACAAAGCAGAAAATTTATAAAGAAAAGAAAAAGGAGAGAACAACCTTACCTGGGCTGCAAAAACTCACTTCGGCCCACCTCAGAAACCGCCCACGCGGCCCACATCCACTTTACCACCGCGCGGCCCAACTCAAGGAGAACAGTCGCTCGCTTCCTCTGACCAGTAGGC
The DNA here is from genome assembly GCA_029449295.1 of Zea luxurians. Lineage (NCBI taxonomy): Eukaryota > Viridiplantae > Streptophyta > Magnoliopsida > Poales > Poaceae > Zea > Zea luxurians. The sequence continues at coordinate 5,227,837 of JAOPSE010000103.1, read as the reverse complement.
CCCACCGGTCAGAATCTTCTCCCTCCACGCTAAACTCTCGGAACGAACACGGGCTCAGCTGCTCGCGATAGCCGCGCCGGAGATCTCGATTTTCTGTTAAAATCCCAACAAATTTTCCTTTCCCCGCCCGGCTCTACAATGTTGCATAAATTCATGGCCAGCTTGCACCCCTTGGCCATCAATCATATAAAATCCCGGCCATTACCGAAGGAAGAGCGCAGAGAGAGAAAGGATGTCGTCGTGGTTGAATTCGAGGAGGAAGGGAGCAGATGCCTTGCAGAGTCCATGGATGTGATCACCGGTGTCTTTCTAACCCGTTTGGCTTATCGTCGTACTCGATTGAGGGTTGGAGTGCCTCTGATTTCTCATCGAATTTCTCTGCTGCCGCCGTACCGCACCGCACTGTGGGTCGGGCCCATGTCTCCATGATTCATGGTAAGATGACCGTTGTTGTATTCGCTTAGTTGACCTCCATGCGTAGAACCCCTACTTGTCCGAAATCGGGCCGGGGTGGGCAGTCCGCCTGCTTCCCGGCGCGCAGCCGTGTGAGAGAACCGGGGAAATCACACCGACACCTCCGATTGGGTGCCTACACCTGCTCAATCGTTCCACCGACCCGTGGGGAGTGTTTCTGTGGGCCGGCCGCCTTGATCTCGTCGTCAGGATTGCGGGGATTCATCACCGGAGTTGGGGATTCCGCCGGTTTCGTGCTCCACCGTGACCGGGGACCCCTGTGCTACGATTCACGGTAAGATCCCTCCCGGAGTGTTCGTCGTTTCCTATAGTCTGTGTGGAAGCCCTTGGATTCACCTATGGGCCTCTGGCGTGGCTGCTCGGGGTAGTTCGCCGGCGTTTAATGCCCTGGCGGGGTTGCGCCGCCGCGCTCAGCCGTCGGCGGGGAGAAGACGACCGCGGGCCGTCGGATGGTCCCTGGGCGGTCCAGATCAACTCATAGAGTGAGCAATCGCGTGAACAAATCGGGACCCTAGATTCTGTGATGGACGACTCTGATTTGATCTCGATCTTATAAAATCCGGACCGTGCGATGTGAATCCAACGGGTCTGTGAGCGCACTTCCCACGTGAGTTAATGTCAGCCGTGGATCCGGGATCCTACGGTGGTGTGCGAGGGGCATATCATAACACACACGATCTAATCTGGGGCGTTCACTCGTGATCCGATGGTCCTAGTTGAATCTTACCCCTTCGGCAAGGTTATCTTACTAAAGAGACCTTGTGTTTTACTTAAATAAACCCGCCGTCCATATGTGGGAAGCCTGAGTCTGGGGATTCTTTCGAGAAAGCCCCTGCACTTATCTGATATTAAGGCCCAGTCCAGAGTATTATAAAACAGAGAAAATAATTTATAAATGGATTTTTAATGGATAAATAAATGCTAGAACTTGTTTAAATCATAGAAAATCCATTTTTAGTCCAAATTAATCCATTCCACTTTCTAAAATTTTGTAATTTTATTCTCTACCACCTAGAGCCTCTGTTTTGTCATGAAAACAATTAGAAATTTAATCTCTCACTTAATCCATTTTAAACACATAAAACCTTTGAAAATTCATAACTTAAAATCTATAACTCCAAAATTAATGATTCCTGTTCCTAAGATCTTATTTCAATATGTAGATGATTAATATGTATTTTGCATATATGCTTGGTGTAATGTTAATTTTGCCTATACCATGTTTGTTTGAATTGCTACGACTAGCAGTGAGGTCACGAGTCACCTGAAGATCATCCTGGTATCTGGAAGCTCAAGTCCCAGGCAAGTTGTGCCCTTGATCACTTCTTTTTACCCACTCATGTTCTAATTAATCATAATGATCTGCATAGGTTAATTTTGATGGGACCCAATAGGTTACCCTAGTTTGTCTATCTTTATACCTTGTTTACCACTGAACTTTCTGGGTAGTACTTGCTAGTGCTATATGTGGTTTTGGGTATGAAGATTACACTATTCATGATTATACTTTTGTTATCAGTTGTTATTTATGGTTCATGTTAAGATCATTATGTTAATTGGAACATGGAGAACCACCCGGGAAAACAGTGCTACCACAAGGGTGGAATGGGACGCCCTTGGCCGATTAATTAGGAAAGCTAGTGGAAGACTACCTTACCCGAAAGGGGCAAGGGCAGTAGGGGAGTGGTCAGTGTAGGGAGGCCCTCGGGAGGATTTTGCTGCGATGGCGGTCCTGCAAGGGATTCCTGCACTGGAACTTCCTATAAACTGTAGCGGGTTTTCTGAAGCTAGTGGAACTTTGTAAAGGCCTCGTAGTGTTACCCTGCCTCGCCTCCTCGGAAGAGGTGTATGGGATTGGCCGTCTCTTGGCAGATGGGTAACATGACTTGTGGGTAAAGATGCGCAACCTCTGCAGAGTGTAAAACTGGTATACTAGCCGTGCTCACGGTCAAGAGCAGCTCGGACACTCACATGATTAATTTATGGAACTAAATTCAATTTGTCATATGCATTGCATCGCAGGTGATGTTGTTACTTTTGTTCTACTAATTAATTGGGTTGGTATTTACTTATACTTAGTAATTGCTAATAAAATTTTGACCAACTTTAAAAGCAATGCTCAGCTTCAACCATCCTCTTTGGTAAGCCTTACACTTCACGTGAGCTCCCACCTTTGGCGAGTTCATGCACATTATTCCCCACAACTTGTTGAGCGATGAACGTATGTGAGCTCACTCTTGCTGTCTCACACACCCCACAGGTCAAGAGCAGGTACCGCAGGATGAAGCGCATGGAGGATGCTGCGATGTGTTCGTGAGAGGTCTAGGTCGTCGTCTCCCAGTCAACTTTGGGGTTGCTGGACCATTGTCTCCATATAATGTAATTATTTATTTTGTATAGAATTCCTGTTATATATAAAGATGTGACATTCGATCCTGTGCCATGATTCATCATATGTGTGAGACTTGGTCCCAGCACACCTGGTGATTATGTTTACGCCCGGGTTTTGGACCCCTAAAATCCGGGTGTTACAGAAGTGGTATCAGAGGAATGTTGACTGTAGGACGAAACCTAGATAGAACTGGATAACCCTTATCTACTTACCTTACTCTAATTCTTTTCTAAACTTATCTTAATCTTTTCTCATCTATTTTCCGCTTTACTCTGATTATTCTTATCTTTTCTTTCTAAAAGACAAATGTGGATTTCACACTTTGAAATCCGGTGCCAAAAGTGACCTTTAGGAATAGGAGACCTACTCTTAGGAACAAAAACAAAACTATTTTTATAGATATCTACGAACTTGAATGTTTGTTCTTATGATACTTGTTTGATTTGGATCTTTGATTGAGTGTGATGAGTTGTGGAGTAATGTCCACAATTGCATCCACATATACTTAGGCATATATATAACTAATCAAACTTAGAGTGTCCCTCATTAAAAAAAATGTATCTAGCTTATCCATCTTATCTTAAAAGATTCTCTCTTGTCTTGATAGATCTATCTTATCTTAAAAGATTCTATCTTATCTTAATAGGTTCATCTTATCCCAACCACTTTGCTTATCTCATACTAAGTATAACAACCATGATCTATTCTAAAATAAGTAGATCTTATCTAGTCTAATCTAGATATATCAATTTAATCTAGATCCAATCTAAGTTAATGTGACTTAAGGGGACCTGATCTAATCTAAATAAGATAATTACCAAATTAGTTAATACTGATGAAATAAATGAGACCCTACTCCTATAGAACATGTTTTAACTTAGTTCACTCTGCACTAAATTAAGAACGATAGACCAACTTGACCTACATAATAGGTTACATGACCTATCCAACCAATCTAGAGGCAAACAACCAAACCAAATTTTGACCAACCTCATTTAACTCCTAAGCCACCCACTAAACTAGCTGCTCTACCTACTTGTCACCCACAAATCTATCTTAACCATAGGTCCCTAACTCTGGTGGCAACCCCAAGAATGAAGACACCAAGGTCTGAAAAGAACAGCTCAACCTCGACAAGGAAGGAGATGAGTCAAATCCAACTCCAAGAGGAATCAAGATCCACAGTTCAAGATGAAATCTTTCCTTATTATACTCTTCCTTGCCACGACCTATACTTGTCATAACCGTACCTCATCTAACCTAAATGATGACTAGGCATACTATGTCCATATTTTCCTAGTCGTCGACTAACCAGTAATTAAGAAAGAAAAAAAAAACTCTTGGTCCCTAAACCATAAGGGAAACTAAATCTTAAACCAAACTTGTTACATCCCTTTTCTTACAAATCTCGAGGACGAGATTATTTTTAAGGGGGGTAGGATTTGTAACACCCTAAAATCATATTTTGGGTAATTAAAGAAATTTTAGTCTGTAACTTGAATAAATATGTTTTCCAATATGTGAATATATATATAAAATCCTTATATGAGTTAGTTTATTGAATAAAACATTTATAAACATCTTCTAAAAGTATTTAAGCTAAGGTATCCTTTAACAAAATAATAAATATTAAAGATTAATATACAATGTGTGAGCATAATTGGTGTATTTAAAATCATTTTTCATAGATATGGTAAAATAGATAAATAAATTATGGATTTGCTTTCATGCGGAGTTCTTCTGTTTGTTCAATAAAATTTGAGTGCAAATTCAAGACCAAAACTTGAACTTGAAATCCAAATTTGAAAACAAAGCAGAAAATTTATAAAGAAAAGAAAAAGGAGAGAACAACCTTACCTGGGCTGCAAAAACTCACTTCGGCCCACCTCAGAAACCGCCCACGCGGCCCACATCCACTTTACCACCACGCGGCCCAACTCAAGGAGAACAGCCGCTCGCTTCCTCTGACCAGTAGGCCCCACCGGTCAGAATCTTCTCCCTCCACGCTAAACTCTCGGAACGAACACGGGCTCAGCTGCTCGCGATAGCCGCGCCGGAGATCTCGATTTTCTGTTAAAATCCCAACAAATTTTCCTTTCCCCGCCCGGCTCTACAATGTTGCATAAATTCATGGCCAGCTTGCACCCCTTGGCCATCAATCATATAAAATCCCGGCCATTACCGAAGGAAGAGCGCAGAGAGAGAAAGGATGTCGTCGCGGTTGAATTCGAGGAGGAAGGGAGCAGATGCCTTGCAGAGTCCATGGATGTGATCACCGGTGTCTTTCTAACCCGTTTGGCTTATCGTCGTACTCGATTGAGGGTTGGAGTGCCTCTGATTTCTCATCGAATTTCTCTGCTGCCGCCGTACCGCACCGCACTGTGGGTCGGGCCCATGTCTCCATGATTCATGGTAAGATGACCGTTGTTGTATTCGCTTAGTTGACCTCCATGCGTAGAACCCCTACTTGTCCGAAATCGGGCCGGGGTGGGCAGTCCGCCTGCTTCCCGGCGCGCCGCCGTGTGAGAGAACCGGGGAAATCACACCGACACCTCCGATTGGGTGCCTACACCTGCTCAATCGTTCCACCGACCCGTGGGGAGTGTTTCAGTGGGCCGGCCGCCTTGATCTCGTCGTCAGGATTGTGGGGATTCATCACCGGAGTTGGGGATTCCGCCGGTTTCGTGCTCCACCGTGACCGGGGACCCCTGTGCTACGATTCACGGTAAGATCCCTCCCGGAGTGTTCGTCGTTTCCTATAGTCTGTGTGGAAGCCCTTGGATTCACCTATGAGCCTCTGGCGTGGCTGCTCGGGGTAGTTCGCCGGCGTTTAATGCCCTGGCGGGGTTGCGCCGCCGCGCTCAGCCGTCGGCGGGGAGAAGACGACCGCGGGCCGTCGGATGGTCCCTGGGCGGTCCAGATCAACTCATAGAGTGAGCAATCGCGTGAACAAATCGGGACCCTAGATTCTGTGATGGACGACTCTGATTTGATCTCGATCTTATAAAATCCGGACCGTGCGATGTGAATCCAACGGGTCTGTGAGCGCACTTCCCACGTGAGTTAATGTCAGCTGTGGATCCGGGATCCTACGGTGGTGTGCGAGGGGCATATCATAACACACACGATCTAATCTGGGGCGTTCACTCGTGATCCGATGGTCCTAGTTGAATCTTACCCCTTCGGCAAGGTTATCTTACTAAAGAGACCTTGTGTTTTACTTAAATAAACCCGCCATCCATATGTGGGAAGCCTGAGTCTGGGGATTCTTTCGAGAAAGCCCCTGCACTTATCTGATATTGAGGCCCAGTCCAGAGTATTATAAAACAGAGAAAATAATTTATAAATGGATTTTTAATGGATAAATAAATGCTAGAACTTGTTTAAATCATAGAAAATCCATTTTTAGTCCAAATTAATCCATTCCACTTTCTAAAATTTTGTAATTTTATTCTCTACCACCTAGAGCCTCTGTTTTGTCATGAAAACAATTAGAAATTTAATCTCTCACTTAATCCATTTTAAACACATAAAACCTTTGAAAATTCATAACTTAAAATCTATAACTCCAAAATTAATGATTCCTGTTCCTAAGATCTTATTTCAATATGTAGATGATTAATATGTATTTTGCATATATGCTTGGTGTAATGTTAATTTTGCCTATACCATGTTTGTTTGAATTGCTACGACTAGCAGTGAGGTCACGAGTCACCTGAAGATCATCCTGGTATCTGGAAGCTCAAGTCCCAGGCAAGTTGTGCCCTTGATCACTTCTTTTTACCCACTCATGTTCTAATTAATCATAATGATCTGCATAGGTTAATTTTGATGGGACCCAATAGGTTACCCTAGTTTGTCTATCTTTATACCTTGTTTACCACTGAACTTTCTGGGTAGTACTTGCTAGTGCTATATGTGGTTTTGGGTATGAAGATTACACTATTCATGATTATACTTTTGTTATCAGTTGTTATTTATGGTTCATGTTAAGATCATTATGTTAATTGGAACATGGAGAACCACCCGGGAAAACAGTGCTACCACAAGGGTGGAATGGGACGCCCTTGGCCGATTAATTAGGAAAGCTAGTGGAAGACTACCTTACCCGAAAGGGGCAAGGGCAGTAGGGGAGTGGTCAGTGTAGGGAGGCCCTCGGGAGGATTTTGCTGCGATGGCGGTCCTGCAAGGGATTCCTGCACTGGAACTTCCTATAAACTGTAGCGGGTTTTCTGAAGCTAGTGGAACTTTGTAAAGGCCTCGTAGTGTTACCCTGCCTCGCCTCCTCGGAAGAGGTGTATGGGATTGGTCGTCTCTTGGCAGATGGGTAACATGACTTGTGGGTAAAGATGCGCAACCTCTGCAGAGTGTAAAACTGGTATACTAGCCGTGCTCACGGTCAAGAGCAGCTCGGACACTCACATGATTAATTTATGGAACTAAATTCAATTTGTCATATGCATTGCATCGCAGGTGATGTTGTTACTTTTGTTCTACTAATTAATTGGGTTGGTATTTACTTATACTTAGTAATTGCTAATAAAATTTTGACCAACTTTAAAAGCAATGCTCAGCTTCAACCATCCTCTTTGGTAAGCCTTACACTTCACGTGAGCTCCCACCTTTGGCGAGTTCATGCACATTATTCCCCACAACTTGTTGAGCGATGAACGTATGTGAGCTCACTCTTGCTGTCTCACACACCCCACAGGTCAAGAGCAGGTACCGCAGGATGAAGCGCATGGAGGATGCTGCGATGTGTTCGTGAGAGGTCTAGGTCGTCGTCTCCCAGTCAACTTTGGGGTTGCTGGACCATTGTCTCCATATAATGTAATTATTTATTTTGTATAGAATTCCTGTTATATATAAAGATGTGACATTCGATCCTGTGCCATGATTCATCATATGTGTGAGACTTGGTCCCAGCACACCTGGTGATTATGTTTACGCCCGGGTTTTGGACCCCTAAAATCCGGGTGTTACAACTGAGCGCCCCAGCACCTGGAGTAGCTGCTGGAGGAGACCCAGATGACGGAGGTGGCGACAGCAGCTCGAGCCATGACACCAAATTTTCTGCTGACTAGGAGCCGGAAGGATGGGTTGCTCGACCCATCACTCGCGACGCTGCTCGTGGGTGTCACTTCCACGATGCACTCAACACCCTGCTATGTCGGGCACTTGACCGGCGTACTTGGTCTATCGAGTATCGCTGTGTGGTCTTCCAGCACAGTCGCGGGGTCTACCCGGACCGCTGGGAGGCGACCTGCTTGGTGCGCCGTTCAGAGAACAGTCTCCGGGGTGCGGAGATCTGCTCAGAGCACTATTCCATCTCTGAGCGGGACTCAGCTGAGGCGGCCATGCAAGATGTCGCACGGCGTGCGCTTTCACACTACTGCTCGGTTCTCGGTGGGGTAGCCGATGGTCTCAACCTGAAGTATTACCCCCGCCGTCCATTTGGCAGCACAGGAGGCGCGATTGTCTCACCTGTTGGTGAGGACAATCCTAGGTTGAGCAGCACAGTCAACCTAGCCGCCGTGCTAAACACGGAGCTGGACCATGCGCTAGACGAGCTGAGTAGGGCTCGTGCTGAGATCGCCCAGCTGCGGGCTGAGCGCACGGAGCGTCGTCACCTGGATGATGGCTCTCCCGCTCCCATCGGGACCCAGCACCCGTACCGCTCACCTCGGCGTGGACACCAGTCTTATGGCAACCCCAACTGCAAGACCAAGATAGATTTAGAACCATAGATCGTCAGTGTTGAGTCGTGTAATAGAATGCTTAATATAGAAGTTTTAGTCTTAGTCGTAGTCTCAGTCTTAGCGTTAGTCTCGCTCTTAGTTAGTCTTAGTTAGACAGGGTAGTTTGCTTACCCTGTGCTTTTATGCTTGTTATGATGAACAATGTTGGAGTTGGATCTTTGTAATGACTGTCACCAGAGTGTGGGTATCCCCTGCATTCTGATTTACCCGTTATATGTTAATGGAGTTAGTTATCTAGTTGGGAAGCCCTTTTTATTCTACTTTCATCTTTATCTGAGAAGCTGTGTTGGTCTGTGTTGGAGATTAGTGAAGATGTTCATCTTTTCAGTGTTGTTGAAGGATTCTATACTCTTTTCTTATGCTACAAGATTTGCAAGATTAGTTCTGATATGTGATTACAGGAGATGTCCGAAAACAGGCGCAGAGGAGGAAGGCGTGCTCAGCAGGAGCAGGCAGCACCGCAGGATGAGGTACCCTGGCAACAGCAGCTGCCACCCCCGCCCCCGATACCGATCGAGCAGATGTTCATGATGCAGACTCAAGCAGTTCAAGCCATCGGTCAGACTCTGGCCACCATTCAACAGCAGTAGCAGCAGCAGGCGCCACCTCAGCCTCAAATGCCTCAGATGCCCAGGGACAAGCGTGCTGAATTCATGAGAGGTCATCCCCCAACGTTTTCTCACTCATCTGATCCCATGGATGTTGAAGACTGGCTACGCACAGTGGAGCGGGAGTTGCATACCGCTCAGTGTAATGACAGGGAGAAAGTTCTATACGGTCCCCATCTGTTGAGGGGAGCAGCCCAGTCCTGGTGGGAGTCTTACCTCACCACCCATGCCAACCCCAACACTATTACCTAGGTGGAATTCAGAAATAATTTCTGTCAGTACCATGTTCCTGCAGGTCTGATGACATTGAAGAAAGAGGAGTTCTTGGCGCTCAAGCAAGGGCCGATGTCTATCAGTGAGTACCGTGTCGGTGTTTCGGGTCCGAGCCGCGCACCCGGGGTTGCCCCTCAAGGTGCTTTTTGGAGTAGGACGGTGTTATCGACTGTAGCTCAATGGTTCGTGCTAAATGCATGAGAGACAGTGGACAGTTGTGTACAGGTTTGGGCCGCTTTGAGATGCGTAACACCCTACATCCTGGCGTGAGCACTCTATGCAGTGGGTTACAAGGAGGTTCTCTAGTGTTGGAAACGTAGAGAGCCGGTGTTGGTGGCTAAGTAATGAGGGATCGATCTGAAGGGGTGCCCCTTAGGCCTTATATACTCGACCGTGGGGCATTACATGCAGATATGATTACAACGTATGCCTAAGAAATAGTGAACCAACTGAGTTTATCATCCTATAATTCAGCCGACCCATCCTCGCTTGGTTCCGTCGTACGGGGCTCCTGCGCGGGAAGGTCGGGTCACTGTTGTGATTACTGCTCGAATTCGTTGGGCCGTCTGGGCTTGCGCCAATCTGGCCTTGTCCGCTTCACTGGTCGTTCCTCCCCAGGCCCACGAGGGGATGACCTTATGAATTATGGGGCCCTTGGGCCTTTCATGAGGTCTTTTATCCTTTTGGTGGACCCGGGGGATATCTGTCCCCCACAAGCCCTCGATCTTTGGGTTGATTTTGAGGTAAATGGCCCAAAGATCCTAGGTCCAGCTTGTAGTCCTTGATTTTAACAAGGAATGCTTTGGAAATAAGCCTGCCAGGCCACTACTTCTGAACTCTGAGTGATCTGGGAAAAAACATTTTTTATTGTCTTCTTCTGATATTATTCCTCGAGTTTTGGTGTTCCGTCTCAGGTTTATGCTTTGGAGGTCAGCATTTTGTACTGTAGAACTTCGAACTTCATTGGGTGCACCGAAGGTGCACCCAATGGGTGTAGCCCCCGAGCTTCGAGTGGATTTTCGCAGACAATCCACTCGAAGGTCTTCATTTCAAGTATTATCAGAAATCACTTTTATCTTCCACTTGTGCTTTTTCATTGGTCAGCCTTGTCTTAATTTTGCCTTATGCTTTAGAGGTCAACATTTTGCTTCTTCGGGGATGATGATTTATTGGGTGCACCGAAGGTGCACCCAATGGGTGTAGCCCCCGAGCTTCGAGTGGATTTTTGAAAATAATCCACTCGAAGGTCTTCATTTCATGCCTTTTTCCGGGAATCATCCTTTCCTTTTGTCGAATGTCTTTAGAGATCAGCATGTTATTAACACTATGCTTTAGAGGTCAGCATACGTTCTTGTCTTTGAGGCCGAGTATGCGATCTGCCCATATTTCGCTGGGTCTTGCAATTTATTTGATCTGCTACTGATTGGACATTTGATAGATGGCCTCTGACTAGTCTTCATGTCACTTCGCACTTTGATGCTTCTGTCGATTAGACTTGTACCTCATCGGCTATATTTGGCTTTCCTTTGATCCTTGCTGATATCTTTCTTCTGTCTTGAAGTATTCATTGCATATACTGTTCAGATGTGACAGTTTTGAAAATATACTGATAATTCCTAGGCATCCCCCCAATGGGTGTAGGCAAGGGATGGCTTGGTATGCTGAGCGTTTAGCAAACTGCTTCTGAGTAGTAACTTGATGTGACCGCGGTTGTAATCATATCCCCCGCACAGTTGACTGGAGTCCCAATGGGTGTCGTGTTACGTGAAACGGCGTCAGCCGCCTGACGTGTCTCCAGACGGTTTAAATTGCATATTGATTTTTTGCGACTGTTCAGTGGCCGTGGTAGGAGGTGAGCGGTTGCCTTCTTCTTCTATAAATAGTGTTCTTGCTTCTCCAGCATTTTCACATCTCTTACTGCTGCTTGCTGTTCGCTCTCTTCTCTTTCCTTTTTTCTCCACCATGGGCAAGAGCAAGAAAGGTGGTAGTTCTTCGCATCACTCTGGCGACAAGCGCAAGTGCGAGCCGACTCCTCCCTCGAAGGACTTCGGCGACTCGAAGTACTCGGAGGAGGAGTTCTCCTCCGAGTTCGAGGGTTCTCCGGCTCCTGCCTCTCCCCTGGCGTCGTCTGATGATTCAGACGACTCCCAGGGGATCGCCGTGGAGGTATGGACCTACATCCGGGCCGTCGAGCGCGCCGGGCTCGAGGGCTCGGATGAGTCGGAGTACTCCTCGGACGAGGAGAACTCCTCAGACTCGTCCGAGGAGGGCGGCGGTGACGGCGACGGAGGCGACGGTGACGGCAGCGGTGACGGCGGCGAAGGCGACGGTGACGGCGGCGACAAGGGTGGCAGCGGCGACGACGGAGACGACAGCAAGGGCAGGGGCATCAACAAGGCCAGTGGCTAAATGCCACTGGTTTTAATTATTAGTATAGATTAGTAGTAGAAGTAGTATTAGCGGAATAATTTAGTAGTAGCTAGTAGTATAGTTAGTGAAATGTAATGTAGTGGTAGGGAAGGCATCAGCTCATAATGAGTTGATTTGTAAGTTCAGTAGTGCTTCCTTTATAAAGAATGATTTCGCTCCACTTCTGTGTGCATTATTTTGCCTTCTAGTCAGTCGTCGATCGTTTTTATATTTATCGCCAATGATGTTTTCTGTCTGCAACGCTTGAGTAGCAACTTGGAGTCGTCGGGTCACGCTTCAGACTGCTTTATTTGCGACGTCAGCGCTTTGGTGGTAGCGACCGAGTTATTATTGGCGATGTTGGCGCTTTTTGAAGTAATGGCTGAGTGATAGCGGCCACGTCGGTGTTTTAGAGATAACGACCGAGCGGTTAATGGTGATGTCGGCGTTTTAGAGGTAATAGCTGAATCCCTTGGAGCCACGTCACCGCTTTAGGAATAACAACCGAGTGACTAATGGCGACGTCGGCGTTTTAGAGGTAACAGCCGAGTGATCGATGGCAACGTCGGCGTTTTAGAGGTAACAGCCGAGTGATAACGGGTGTGACCTAGATGATATTGAACCCAATGAGTGTGATCTGGCCAGAGCTGATCCCAATGGGTGTACTGTCCGCGTTGTTGATGAAGATGAGGAAGAGGAGGATGAAATCCCTCTAACTCGGAAGAACAACAGATGCTACATTGCCAGCGGGGAAAGTAGTGGTGTTCCTTCTCTAGCCCTGTCTACTCTCATTGGTCTGCAAGAATTGTCTCTGGCCAACTTTGATCAGACTCTTGAAGATATGGTCCCAGAAGATCTGTTGTCGGAGCCGACAGATGGTGAAATGATGGATATTTGTGCTGATGTGCCTGACGACGGGCTAGGGTTATCTCGAGCTACGTCCCGTGCCTCATCGACCTTAGAGCGCGGTCTTAAGGGTCAGGAGGCTGGTCTAGATTGTTCTGCTCCCATGGAAGTGGGTGAAGGTCCTTCAGCCTTAGAGGTGGCTATTATGGAGAGCTTGGCCCTCAAGGATGGCACTAGCGTTTACCCAGCCCCCGAGGGTGTTGCCGGGGATGACCCGGCTCGGATGGGTAGCGCAAGCTATGACCCAGCCCCCGAGGGTGTCCGAGTCAGTTCTCCCTCTCACACTTCCATGGACGTTCACGTAGGGTCTTCTCCTCCGCATTCTGGTTGTATGGCAACAACTCATGCTTCGGGTCAAGAAGTCGCCTTAGAGGCCAGCACTCCTAATGACAGAGTTTTGCCTTCTGCTGATGATACTGACCTGGTCCCTACTGATGCATTGCGGGTTGTTCCGATTGGTGACCCTTCAACGAGTCGTCAGTTGATTTCCCATGACTTGGGAGTTCCCTCGTTCTTCTCCAACCTCCAGGTAATTTGGTTTCTTCTGGTCTGACTTTTATTCCAGGTAGACTGCTGTTATTATACTCAACTGTTCTTAATGTTAGGCATTAGTGGACGAGATGGCTGGCCAGCTGAAATTGCAGGGTGCCTCTGTCCCAGAAGGAGCTTTGTCTCTGACGCATTGGAATCCGGTGCTGCTTTAGCGGCGTGTATCTGATTTGGAGATGGCAAATGCTGGTTAGTGCCCTTCATTTCTTCTTTAGCTATTTGACTAATATACTTTATAGCTGGACATCCTTGCTTGACTGTTTCCTGACAGATATGGCCCGGCAATATTCTGATCTTGAAAAAAAGTATTCCCAAGGTCAGGCTGAACTGGCCCGGCAATATTCGGATCTTGAAGAAAAGTATTCTCACGGTCAGGCTGAACTGGCCCGGGTTTCTGCTTCTCTGAATGATGCTAACACGCTGATCTCCACTCTCCATGCTCAGCTTGATTCTGAAAAGGTGGCCACAGAATTGAACTTTCACTTGCCCTTATCTGTTATGTTTTTAGTGCTTGCTTGACGTTGGAGAAACTGGCCCTTGTCTGCAGGAGGAGAAGCGTGCTCTTGCCACTTCTCGCGACAACCTGGACAAGTTATATCGTGACGCCAGCAACTCGTTGACCGTCTTGGAGAGGAGCCATCGTTTCACCAAGGAAGACTTGGATAACCATCGTTACAAGTTGCAAGAGTCCCAAGATGATATGATTCGCCTCAGGCAATTGGTGTCGAGCAAGGATACTGTCATCAAGGATCTGCGTGCTTCCAAGAAATCGGTCGCCCAGGAGCTAGAGGCCGCTCGGTTGGCTGTCAAGGCCGCTGAAGACGCTTCTGCTACTCTGAGGGCTCAGCGCGACAGAGCTATGGACAAAGCCATCCGCGCGGGGCAGATCCTGATGAGAAGACCCGGCGTGGTTGTTCCTAGCGACATAGTTGCGGACGTGAATGCAGCTCCTGATTCCTTGAGTCGTCCCTCTTCGTCGGTCGCCCCTGAGAAGAATATTTCCAAATAGAAAACACTGAATGCGTTGAGTATATGGTTAGTGTGCTCGGATGTTTCGTTAGAAAACACTTTTCAGTACTGAATGCTGTTATTGTTTTCCCGTTGCTAGAATTCAACGGTATCTACAATCGTAAAAGTAAATGCATTATGATGGTTTTGAAATTTTTTCGTGGGGCACAGAGATCGCCCTGGGATGAATAACCGCAAACGTGCCGAATGTGCCATGTCAATTTAAGTTGTTACCAACTTAAATCGATCGCTCCATTATTAGGGGTATAGTGATCACCCTGAGTCAAGTAAGCATGAGCATGTCGCACCGCCTTAAGCTATTGCTGACTTAAACTGATTGCTCTGTTAGTAGGGTATAGTGGTCACCCCGAGTTAAGTAGACGTGAGCATGTCGCACCGCCTTAAGTCACTGCCGACTTAAGCCGATTGCTCCGTTAGCAGGGTATAGTGGTCACCCCAAGTTAAGTAAGAGTGAGCATGTCGCACCGCCTTAAGTCATTGCCGACTTAAGCTGATTGCTCCGTTAGCAGGGTATAGTGGTCACCCCGAGTTAAGTAAGCGTGAGCATGTCGCACCGCCTTAAGTCATTGCCGACTTAAGCCGATTGCTCCGTTAGCAGGGTATAGTGGTCACCCCGAGTTAAGTAAGCGTGAGCATGTCGCACCGCCTTAAGTCATTGTCGACTTAAGCCGACTGCTTCGTTAGCAGGGTATAGTGGTCACCCCGAGTTAAGTAAGCGTGAGCATATCGCACCGCCTTAAGTCATTGCCGACTTAAGCCGATTGCTCTGTTAGCAGGGTATAGTGGTCACCCCAAGTTAAGTAATCGTGAGCATGTCGCACCGCCTTAAGTCATTGCCGACTTAAGCCGATTGCTTCGTTAGCAGGGTATAGTGGTCACCTCGAGTTAAGTAAGCGTGAGCATGTCGCACCGCCTTAAGTCATTGCCGACTTAAGCCGATTGCTCCGTTAGCAGGGTATAGTGGTCACCCCGAGTTAAGTAAGAATGCAGGTTGATAGTGAACAATTTGAGTGCTCTTGAAGTCTTTTTGTTGATGATATATTTCCTAGTTTACAGAATACATCGCCGTCCCAATAGCTTTTGAGATATAGCTAGGGGTAAAACTTCCTGAGGTGTTCTATGTTCCATGAGTTCCCAATTTCCGTACCGTCCATTTGAGTGAGACGATACGATCCCGGCCGAGTGACTTCTGCTACTATGAATGGTCCTTCCCATAGCGGTGATAGTTTGTGCCGTCCCTCCCCCGTTAGAATTCGGAGGAGGATGAGATCTCCCACTGCGAAGGATCGATGTCGTATGGCCTTATCATGATAGCGCCTCAGAGTTTGCTGATACCGTGCTGATTGAATCACTGTGTTTAGTCGCTCTTCCTCGAGTACGTCAACATCCTCCAGTCTAGTAGCTTTAGCTTATGCTATGTTTTCAAAGATCAACCTTGGTGCTCCAAGCTTGAGATCGGCAGGTAGCACTGCTTCTGAACCATAGACCATAAAGAAAGGTGTGTTTCCATGCAGAGCTCGGCTAGGTTGAGTTCTCAGGCTCCAAACAACGTACGACAGCTCTCTGATCCACTTTCCTGCGAACTTTTCATTCTTGTCGAAGACTTTCTTTCTGAGCGCCTCCAATATCATCCCGTTGGCTCTTTCTACCTGCCCGTTGGCTCTTGGGTGCGCCACCGAGGCATATTTGATCTGAATGCTCTTTTGCTCACAGAAATCGAAGAACTCTGAGCTTGTGAAGTTGGATCCTTGGTCGGTTATGATGCTATTTGGTATTCTAAACCTGAATATTATGTCTTGTATGAATTCCACTGCCTTAGCTGAAGTTAGAGAAGCAATGGGTTTGAACTCTATCCATTTAGTGAATTTGTCGATAGCAACCAGTACATGAGTGTATCCCCGTTGAGCTTTCTTGAAAGGCCCAATCATATCTAGTCCCCAGCATGCAAACGGCCAAGTTACGGGTATGGTTTGCAATTGTTGTGCTGGTAGATGCTGCTGTTTTGACAAGTACTGGCAGGCTTCGCACCTCTGAACTAATTCGACTGCATCACTTTTTGCTGTTGGCTAGTAGAAACCTGATCTGAAGACCTTCCCAACCAGGGTCCTGGAGGCTGCATGTACCCCACATTGCCCAGCATGAACCTCTTCTAGCAGTTGCTTTCCGGTGGCTGAGAGAATGCTTTTCATGAAGACTCCTGATGCGCCCCTTCTGTATAGCATTTCTCTGATGATAGTATAATGAGCTGACTGTCTTGCAATCCGTTCTGCCGTATTTTTGTCATCTGGTTCCTCCTCATTTTTTATGTACTTGATGATTGGCTCCCTCCAGTCATCAGAATCTGACTCTGGTTGGCTCAGAGCGTTGCATTCTTCCACCCGATCCATTGAAATGCTCGGGCGCGATACTTCTTGGACGAAAACTCTAGGCGGGACCTAAGTCTGACTGGATCCTAGTTTAGACAATGCATCAGCTGCCGCGTTGTGGTCTCTCTCCACATGATGAAATTCCAAACCTTCAAATTTGTCTTCTAGTTTTCGGACAGCAGTGCAGTATTTTCCCATGGAGTCATTCGAGCAGTCCCATTCTTTGTTTATCTGACTTATGACCACCAGAGAATCTCCATACACCATCAGTCTCTTGATGCTCAGTGATATGGCAATGTTCAGTCCATGAGTCAGAGCTTCATATTCGGTTGCATTGTTAGATGCCGGGAATAACAATTGAAGAGCATACTTGAGTTGTTCACCTCCAGGTGCAATAAAGAGGATCCCTACACCTACTCCCTATAGCTTCAACGAGTCGTCAAAATACATTTGCCACACTTCTGCAGTTTCCGGGTTATCCGGTACCTGCTGCTCAGTCCACTCTGATACAAAGTCAACCAGTGCTTGAGTTTTGATAGCAGTGCAAGGTCTAAATTCAATGTCATGAGATCCCAGCTCATAGGCCCACTTGGCTATTCTCCCGATAGCTTCTTTGTTGTGAAGAATATCTCCTATCGGAAATCCAGTGACTACTATGACTTTGTGGTCGTCGAAGTAGTGACGGAGGTTGCGTGCAGTTAGAAGTACTGCATATAATAGCTTCTGGACTTGAGGGTATTTCTTCTTCGAGGACCCCAGAACTTCACTGATGAAATAGACAGGATGTTGTACCGGGTATGCATGTCCCTCTTCTGCTCGCTCGACTACCAACGCGGTGCTCACCACGTGAGTCGTGCAAGAGATGTATAATAGCAAATCTTCAGCCGGTTGAGTCGGCGTGGCTCGGTGCGGCGGTTTCAGCACCGGTGGTGTTGTCAAGAACTTTTTCAACACATCTAGAGCTTCCTGTGCTTCTAAAGTCCACTGGAATTTGTCCACCTTCTTGAGTAACTTATAGAATGGTAAGCCTTTTTCTCCCAGCCTTGATATGAATCTGCTTAGGGCTGCCATACATCCGGTGAGTCTTTGAACTTTCTTCTGTGATCGTGGTGCTTCCATCCTCATGATAGCCTCGATCTTTTCTGGATTGGCTTCAATTCCTCGGTGGCTGACAATAAACCCGAGCAACTTTCCTGCTGGCACTCCGAAAACACACTTTTCGGGATTAAGCTTCCATCTGTATCGTCGTAGACTGTTGAAGACCAGCTGTAAATCTTCAATGAAATTTTCTGAATCCTCTGTCTTGATCACCATGTCATCCACATAAGCTTCCACACGCTTGCCCCAGTGATCGGCTAAGCATGTCTGAATAGCCCTCTGATAAGTTGCTCCAGCGTTTTTGAGGCCGAACGACATGGAGGTATAGCAGAAGGCTCCAAACGGGGTGATAAATGCTGTTTTTTCCTCGTCTTCTTTTGCCAAACTAATCTGATGATACCCAGAGTAGCAATCCAAGAAAGACAGCATAGAGCATCCGGCGGTTGAGTCCACCACCTGGTCGATTCTAGGAAGTCCAAAGGGATCCTTCGGACAGTGTTTGTTGAGATCCGTATAGTCAACGCACATGCACCAATCCACTTTATTCTTTTTGAGTACAAGAACAGGGTTCGCTAACCACTCATGATGTAACACCTCTCTAATGAATCCGGCCACGACCACGCGAGCTAGCTCAGCACAGATGGCTTCTCTCTTGTCGGGCGTAAAGCAACGTAATTTTTGTCGTATTGGCCTCGCCTGGGGGTAGACCTTCAATTTGTGCTCGGTCAGCTCTCTTGGGACTCCCGGCATATCCGCAGGTTGCCATGCGAATACGTCTCGGCTATCTTGCAGAAACTGGACGAGCGCGCCTTCCTATTTGTCATCCAGGCTGGAGCTGATGATGGCGGTTTTGTGTTCATCAGCAAATCCGAGGTTGATCCTTTGGTTTCTTCAGTCGGCCGCATAGAGGTCACGGCTTGAGCTTCATTCGCGGGTACCGCGAGATCTTCCTTAGGCTTTGAGTTCTCCTGTGCAGAAGAAATCGCCGATGGTTTGGTGGTGAGGGCCGCCTGAATGGCCACTCGGAAACATTATGCGGCGCCTTGGAAGTCAGCGCGCATAGTTATGATCCCTTGTGGTCTTGGCATCTTCAATATCATGTATGTATAGTGTGGAATAGCCATGAACTTCGCCAATCCGGGTCTCCCGATGATGGCGTTGTATCCGCAGTCGAAGTTTGCCACCTTGAACCTCAGGAACTCGGTTCTGTAGTTTTCCGGAGTTCCGAAGGTGACCGGCATGTAGATGTGGCCCAGCGGGTACTCTCCTTCAGTCGGCACGATGCTGAAGAAGGGTGTGTTTGACTCATGGAGCTCTTTGAGGGGAACTCCCAAGCCTTGGAGCGTCCGGGGGAAGGTGACGTTGATGCTGCTTCCCCCGTCCACTAGTACCTTCTTTACCCTGCTCTCTCGAATCCCCGGATCGACGAGGAGCGAGTATTTGCCTGGGTGATCGAAGTTGAGCCACTGATCTGCCCGGGTGAAGGTGATCGGGTGCTCAGACCATCGGTACGGGGCGGGAGGACCGGTGGCCACCACCAGTATCTGACGATCGTTGAGCTTTTGTTGTCTCTTGCTTTCTTGTGACCCGTGTCCGCCGAAGATGACGTTGACTTCTCTGTCGACGTGTGGGAAGGCTCCTCCTCTTCCCTCCTCCTGCTACTGGGGTTGTTGTGGTTCTCTCGGTCCTCCTCACGGTGGGGGAGGAGGTAGAGGTTGGAAGGGTCGGTCGTGCCCGACAGAGTGCTTGAAATCCCTGCAGTTCCGGAGGGTGTGGCGCATGTCCTTGTGGTACGGGTACTGGGCATCAAGGATGTCGTCCAGCGTGCGTTCGCCTCCGTGAGGTCCTCCTCGGGCGCGAGAGGCGGGCGGTACGGCGACGTGGACCTCTTTACGAGGCCTCTTCTCCCAGCGCTTGTCGGGTTGCTGGTTCGTGTCGCGTCACGACGCCGCTGGCGCAGGCTTCGCTCCTCCGATGAGGTCCTGAGCTCGTTCGTCGGTGGTGATGTAGAGGTCGGCCTCCCGGAATAGCTGCTCGGAGGTAGTCGGCGCCTTCTGTAGTATGGTTCGGACGAAGGCCGAGTCATTGGATCCTCTGTAGAAATCCTCGATCACTACTGCCTCCGCGACCTCGTGGATATGATTTCTCATGGTCTGGAACCTTTTGAGGTACGACCAAAGAGTTTCGTCCCCTCGGTGCTTGATGGATTTGAGGTCCCATGGCTGCGCCGGTTTGTCGGAGAGAGACTGAAAGTTGGCGGTGAAGCGTCGACTAAAGTCGCTCCAGTCGTCGATGCAGTGTCAGGGTAGGTGTCGCAGCCATTGCAGCGCGTCTTGTTTGAGGACGATAGGCAAGTACACGGTCATTACGTCCTCAGTCGCCCCAGCAGCTCGGGCAGCGGTGGTGTAGACGGCCAGCCAGCCTCCTGGATCCTTCTTAGGTTCATATTTGTCGACGTTGGATACCTTGAAGTTAGGGGGCCATTGAATGGCCCTGAGGCGCGGAGTAAGCGCTGATACTCCACACATGTCCTCCTATCGTTGATGATGTTGTCTGTCCCAGGGAGGGGAGCGGTTGTCGTGGTGCCTCGATCGTCCCCGGGTGGTGCCACCAGTTGAAGCCGTGGCCGACTCGGTCCTGGTAGCCTGACTCCGTGCTAGGATGCCGTGATCCCGGTCGTACTCTTCCCGGCGACGGATCTCGTTCTCATGTCGTCGTTCGCGCGAAGCGTTGATGGAGCTCCATGCGTCCTGCCGACTGTTGATGGCGTGTCATAGATCGTTCGGCGGGTGAGCGAGGGGTAGAAGATGATTGGCTGCTTGAGTGAACAGCCGCCGATAGCCCTCGGCGTCGGGAGTCTGGGGGAGGCCATTAGCTATCCGAGCCAATACTCCACCAACTTCAGTCGACGTGTTCATAGCTCGGGCGAAATTGGGGTTCAGGTTGTGTCCGAAGAGTGGATTTTCCCGACGTTGCCTTGTTTCCTGCTTGGCCTATTCTTGAGCCCGTCGATGATCGCGTCGTCGGGAATTCCTTCTTTCCCTGAAGACACGTTCTTCTGGAGTTTCTCCCATCTCCGAGACCTCGTCTCGCGGTACGAGTTGCACCGGGTCCCATTCTCCAGCCTTGTGATGTCGCCGAATATTTTGGCGTCGGTTCCTTCGTCGGTGGGATTCCCGCTGAGGAGGTTCCTCTCCAGGTGCAGTCGGTTCGTTGTCGGAGATGGGGGCGATTCTACTCTCCCGATGAAGAGGACGTCGGGGTAGAATGGAACAGTTGTCATGGCGATCTTCTTTCTGCCCTCCTTTGAGGACGGAGGCATAGAGAGACCAGACTGACGATCCTTTGCCTCATTTGCTTCCTTTTTCCTTGTAATCCGTGTCCATTCTTCCGTTGGAGAGGTGGACAGTGGAGTTCTTCGGGCTGACGGACCCTCAGCTCCTAGCTTGTTGAAGATGATCTTTTATCGGAGCACTGGAGGTTGCACTTTTCCCTGCTTTGCCCCGATTTTCTTGGAGATCTTTGAGGAAAACTTTCTCCCCGGTGGATCCACGATGCGATGCAGAGTTCCCTCCTCATCCGCTATAGATGAGATAGTTCTGAAGCAGAACGTGGATCCGGGGCAGAGGATGATCTTGTGCTGTAAGGTGACGGCCATTGAGCTAGCTTGGATTGATGACACACCCCCATACCTGGCGCGCCAGCTGTCGGTGTTTCGGGTCCGACCGCGCACCCGGGGTTGCCCCTCAAGGTGCTTTTTGGAGTAGGACGGTCTTATCGACTGTAGCTCGATGGTTCGTGCTAAATGCATGAGAGACAGTGGACAGTTGTGTACAGGTTCGGGCCGCTTTGAGATGCGTAACACCCTACAACCTAGCGTGAGCACTCTATGCAGTGGGTTACAAGGAGGTTCTCTAGTGTTGGAAACGTAGAGAGCCGGTGTTGGTGGCTAAGTAATGAGGGATCGATCTGAAGGGGTGCCCCCTAGGCCTTATATACTCGACCGTGGGGTGTTACATGCAGATATGGTTACAACGTATGCCTAAGAAATAGTGAACCAACTGAGTTTATCATCCTATAATTCAGCCGGCCCATCCTCGCTTGGTTCCGTCGTACGGGGCTCCTGCGCGGGAAGGTCGGGTCACTATTGTGATTACTGCTCGAATTCGTTGGGCCGTCTGGGCTTGCGCCAATCCGGCCTTGTGTCAATCCGCTTCACTGGTCGTTCCTCCCCAGGCCCACGAGGGGATGACCTTATGAATTATGGGGCCCTTGGGCCTTTCATGAGGTCTTTTATCCTTCTGGTGGACCCGGGGGATATCTGTCCCCCACATACCGAGACAAGTTTCTGTAGTTGTCCCGCTACGCTCCTGAGGATGTCAACACAGATGCTAAGAGACAGTATCGCTTCTTAAGAGGCTTAGTTGATCCCCTGCATTATCAGCTGATGAATCATACCTTCCCCACATTTTAGCACCTGATGGATAGAGCAATCATGTCAGAGAGGAAGCGCAAAGAGATGGAGGATCACAAGCGCAAGATCAGTGGACCCCAGCCTGGAAGCAGCAATCGCCCTCGTTTCTCAGGCAATCAACCTCAGCAGTTCAGGCAGAACCAGCGTCCACCTCAGCAGCAGCAGTTTCAAAGGCAGTACCCTCAGCACCAGCATCAGAATCGCCAGAACAATCAGTTAGGAGGAGGCCAGTTCCAGAGGCAGAATCAGCAGGCACCTCGTCTTCCTGCCCCAGCGAACCAGCAGAACAGTCAAGCAGCACCAGCTCAGGGTGGAAGCAGAGCATGTTTCCACTATGGAGAGCAAGGTCATTGGGTAATGCAATGTCCGAAGAAGGCAGCCCAGCAGCAGTCAGGCCCCAATGCCCTAGCAAAGCAGAATATGCCTCAGCCTAGAGCAGGCAACCGCTCTCAGCCATGCTATAATCATGGGAGACTGAACCACTTGGAGGCTGAAGCAGTTCAGGAGAACCCCGGCATGACAGTAGGTATGTTTCCAGTCGACTCCCATATTGCAGAAGTGTTATTTGATATTGGAGTAATGCATTCTTTTATAACTGCATCATGGGTAGAAGCACATAATCTTCCAGTAACTACCATGTCA
The DNA here is from genome assembly GCA_029449295.1 of Zea luxurians. Taxonomy (NCBI): domain Eukaryota; kingdom Viridiplantae; phylum Streptophyta; class Magnoliopsida; order Poales; family Poaceae; genus Zea; species Zea luxurians. Next base: position 5,204,858 of record JAOPSE010000103.1, on the reverse strand, counting down.
ACCCCCATTCAAATTGACTCAGCCGGTGGTAGAATTCGAGCCGATAGCATTTGCTTGAATGTAATAGTGGAAATAAGGGGGATAGCGTTTCCCGCTAACCTCATAGTAATGGGTACTCAGGGAATAGATGTCATCCTAGGGATGAACTGGCTAGATAAGTATCAGGCAGTTATCAGTTGTGATAAGAGGACAATCAAGTTGATGTCCCCACTTGGAGAGGAAGTGGTGACGGAGTTAGTTTCGCCTGAGCCAAAGAAAGGAAGTTGTTATCAGATGGCTGTTGATAGCAGTGAAGCAGACCCACTTGAGATTATCAAGGTTGTGTCCGAGTTCCCAGATGTGTTTCCAAAGGACCTACCAGGTATGCCACCAGAGCGAAAAGTTGAGTTTGCCATAGAGCTTCTTCCTGGAACCGCCCCCATCTTTAAGAGAGCTTACAGAGTATCGGGACCAGAGTTGGTTGAGCTTAAGAAGCAGATTGATGAGCTGTCAGAGAAAGGATACATCCGGCCAAGCACCTCGCCTTGGGCCGCCCCTATCCTATTCGTGGAGAAGAAAGATGGCACCAGAAGGATGTGTATCGATTATCAAGCTCTAAATGAGGTCACAATCAAGAACAAGTACCCTTTGCCCAGAATAAAGGATCTGTTCGACCAGTTGAGAGGAGCCAGCGTGTTTTCAAAGATAGATCTGAGGTCAGTTTATCATTAGCTCAGGATCCGGCCTTCAGATATTCTGAAGACGACATTCATTACCAAGTATGGGTTGTATGAGTTCACTGTGATGTCTTTTGGCCTAACAAATGCACCAGCCTTCTTCATGAATCTGATGAACAGTGTATTCATGGATTATCTTGACAAGTTTGTGGTGGTATTTATTGATGATATTCTGGTATATTCTCAAAGCAAAGAAGAGTATGCAAGTCATTTGAGGATGGTATTGCAGAGATTGCGAGAGCACCAGTTGTATGCAAAGTTGAGCAAGTGCGAGTTCTAGATCAGTGAAGTCCTATTCTTAGGTCACATAATCAACAAAGAAGGATTGGCTGTGGATCCGAAGAAAGTGGCAGGCATTTTGAACTAGAAAGCGCCAACAGATGCTGAGGAATCAAGATCTTCATTGGAATGGCCGGATATTAGGGTTCTCAAAGATTGCGAAACCAATGACAGCTTTGCTAGGCAACAAAGTTGAGTTCAAGTGGACCCAGAAATGTCAAGAGGCCTTCGAAGCGCTGAAAGAGAAGTTGACTATAGTGCCTGTCTTAGTCTTGCCTGATGTGCACAAGCCCTTCTCGGTGTATTGTGATGCTTGTTACACCGATTTGGGATGCGTGTTGATGCAGGAGGGAAGAGTTGTGGCTTACTCATCCCGACAGCTGAAGGTTCATGAGAAGAATTACCCAATCCATGACCTAGAGTTGGCAGCAGTGGTTCACGCACTGAAGACATGGAGGCACTATCTGTTTGGGCAGAAATGTGATGTTTACACAGACCACAAGAGTCTGAAGTACATATTCACTCAATCAGAGTTGAACATGAGGCAGCAAAGATGGTTAGAGTTGATCAAGGACTATGAACTAGAGATTCATTACCATCCAGGCAAAGCGAACGTAGTGGCAGACGCTTTGAGCAGGAAGAGTTAGGTCAATCTGATGGTCGCTCATCCGATGCCTTATGAGTTGGCCAAAGAGTTTGACAGGTTGAGCCTCAGATTTCTGAATAATACGCGAGGAGTAACAGTTGAGCTAGAACCCACCTTGGAGCGCGAAATCAAAGGAGCGCAGAAGGACAATGAGAAGATCAGTGAGATCCGGCAACTGATTCTGGAAGGCAAAGGCAAAGATTTTCGGGAAGATGCAGAAGGTGTGATATAGTTCAAAGACCGCTTGTGTGTTCCCAATGTCCAGTCTATTCGGGAGTTGATCCTCAAGGAAGCTCATGAGACAGCTTACTCGATACACCCTGGAAGTGAGAAGATGTATCAAGATCTGAAGAAGAAATTCTGGTGGTACAGAATGAAGAGGGAAATCGCAGAGCATGTGGCGATGTGTGATAGTTGTCGACGGATCAAGGCAGAGCATTAGAGGCCCGCTGGATTGTTGCAGCCGTTGCAAATTCCTCAGTGGAAATGGGATGAAATCGGTATGGATTTCATAGTCGGATTGCCTCGCACTCGAGCCGGCTACGATTCCATTTGGGTAGTGGTGGACCGCTTAACCAAGTCAGCCCACTTCATACTAGTTAAGACCAACTACAGCAATGCAGTATTGGTAGAGCTGTACATGTCTCGAAACGTTTGTCTGCATTGTCAGACAGAGGAACGCAGTTCACCTCTCATTTCTGGTAGCAGTTGCATGAAGCCTTGGGCACACATCTGAATTTCAGTTCAGCTTATCATCCGCAGATAGATGGTCAGATTGAAAGAACCAATCAAATCCTTGAAGACATGTTGAGAGCCTGTGCGTTGCAAGATCAATCCGGATGGGACAAGAGGTTGCCTTATGCATAGTTCTCCTATAACAACAGTTATCAGGCCAGCTTGAAGATGTCACCATTTCAGACGCTTTATGGGAGGAGTTGTAGAACTCCGTTGCAATGGGATCAGCCCGGAGAAAAGCAAGTGTTTGGGCTAGACGTTTTGCTTGAAGCTGAAGAGAACATCAAGATGGTTCGGGAGAACCTGAGGATAGCGCAATCAAGGCAGCGAAGCTATGTAGACACAAGAAGAAGAGAGCTGAGTTTCGAAGTTGGAGATTTTGTCTATCTGAAAGTGTCACCGATCAGAGGAGTCAGAAGATTCAGAGTCAAAGGCAAGCTAGCGCCCCGCTATGTTGGTCCGTATCAGATTCTCGCAAAGCATGGAGAAGTGGCCTATCAGCTCAGTCTTCCAGAAAATTTGTCTGCTGTGCATAATGTCTTTCATGTGTCTTAGTTGAAGAAATGTCTGCGTGTGCCAGAAGAGCAGTTGCGAGTGGAAGGTCTTGAAGTCCAGGAGGACTTGACCTACATTGAGAAGCCAACACAAATCCTTGAGACTGCAGATAGAGTCACTCGAAGGAAAACTATTAGAATGTGCAAAGTCATATGGGGACATCACTCTGAGGAAGAAGCAACCTGGGAGCGTGAAGATGATCTGATGACTAAATACCGTGAGCTCTTTGCTAGCCAACATTGAATCTCGAGGGCGAGATTCTTTTAAGGGGGATAGGTTTGTAACGCCTCGAATTTTTTGAGTTGATTTTTTTTCTTTCTCTTTTACTCACCAAACTCGGGTGTTACCTCCATTTTCCCATATCTTTTCGCTAAACCTAACCCATTTCCAAAACTTTATGTAGTGTAATAATAAAAAACCTAGGAGTGGGTTTCTTTAGTTGTTGCATCATGCCGAGCCACGCATCTTTTCCTTCAAGTGTTTTGCTTGGTCTTTGTGAAGCATTTATTTATTAATCTAGAGTCTTTGGAGCAAAAAAAAGAAAATAGAAAAGGAACCCCCCTTTCCCCTTTTGGGCCGGCTTCCTAGCGGCCCAGCTGGTGTTCCCCCCCTCGGCGGCCCAGCTCGCCCCCCTTCCCTGCCTTGGGCCGGCTCGGCAGCCCAGCTGCGGCCTGCCCCGCGCCCCCTTGTGGCCCAGCCGCCTTGCCCCTACGTGTGACAGAACCTCCCAAGTCATTAGGCCCATCTATAGTAGTCCTTGTCCAACAGACATCAGACAACCCTGTAGATGTTCCTGAATCACTTGATAAGTTCAGTATCTTTTCTTACCTTTCCAGGAACGTTTCACCCGTCTTGCAGACATTACAGAACATCGGAGATATCGAAATGCGGAAGTGATTACATAAACTTACATTTATTTAAAAAGTAATATCAAGTTGCTTATTACAGACCAGAGCTATAAATGAGTGCTGAGTAGTATTATTACATTACCATGGGAGGCAAAAACTCCTCCCGATAAGTTTTACATAAAAGTTTCTTATGGAGGACCAGGTCCTCCCGTAGCTTCACTCTTGTTTTTCTTCACTTGGAACCACCTTGGTACAAAAGCAACAAAAATTTGCTGCTTCCTCACCTAAAAACAATGGGGAAATAAACCCTGAGTACGGAATTACTCAGCAAGTCTTACCCGACTAAGGAAAAGACTCTCAAGGGTATGCTGGTTATAATGGAGTCAAGGTAAGGTATCTCAAGGTCAAAGACTATGTTTTTGCATAAATTGCTTACTAAAAGTAGATCCTTAAAAACTCAGTTTTATTGTCAAGTTAGGTAAACTTACCTACATCTAGAGTTCTTTCTAACCTAGTTCAAACACTTATCCTGAACTAGCCAAGTTCTTAACTCTTCCTTCATCTTCACTGGATTGCTACGTGTAAGTCAGTGACCAAGTCTTCATAACCGCGAAGGTACGGCGATCCGAATCGATTATACTCAGCTGAGGATCTCCAATCACACGACATATGTAGCACTTAACCCTTGCATATGTCAACCCGCCACCGGGGTTCTTAAGACCAGATCAGGTTCACGCAAACCGAGAGCACAGATACACCACCATCCAGCCACTTGCCACGGAGGGTACACGCTACTCTCGCCACCGCTCCACTGTCACACCCGGATTTTAGGGGTCCAAAACCCGGGCGCGAACATAATCACCAGGTGTGCTGGGACCAAGTCTCACACATATGATGAATCATGGCACAGGATCGAATGTCACATCTTTATATATAAAAGGAGTTCTATACAAAATAAATAATTACATAATAAGGAGACAACGGTCCAGCAACCCAAAGTTGACTGGGAGACGACGGCCTAGACTTCTCTCGAATACACCACGACATCCTCCAAGCGCCTCATCCTGCGGTACCTGCTCTTGACCTGTGGGGTGTGTGAGACAGCAAGAGTGAGCTCACATACGTTCATCGCTCAACAAGTTGTGGGGAATAATGTGCATGAACTCGCCAAAGGTGGGAGCTCACGTGAAGTGTAAGGCTTACCAAAGAAGATGGTTAGAGCTGAGCATTGCTTTTAAAGTTGGTCAAAATTTTATTAGCAGTTACTAAGTATAAGTAAATACCAACCCAGTTAAATAGTAGAACAAAAGTAACATCATCACCTGCGATGCAATGCATATGACATATTGAATTTAGTTCCATAAGTTAATCATGTGAGGGTCCGAGCTGCTCATGACCGTGAGCACGGCTAGTATACCAGTTTTACACTCTGCAGAGGTTGCGCATCTTTACCCACAAGTCGTGTATCCCATGTCGCCAGGGTTTGCAAGGCCCTTAGACACTACCGAGGTGAATGGCTAGGGATCCACTACGAGGCCTTTACAAAGTTCCACTAGCTTCCGAAAACCCGCTACAGTTTATAGGAAGTTCCAATGCAGGAATCCCTTGCAGGACCGCCATCGCAGCAAAATCCTCCCGAGGGCCTCCCTACACTGACCACTCCCCTACTGCCCTTGCCCCTTTCGGGTAAGGTAGTCTTCCACTAGCTTTCCTAATTAATCAGCCAAGAGGTCCCATTCCTCCCTTGTGGTAGCACTGTTTTCCCGGGTGGTTCTCCATGTTCCAATTAACATAATGATCTTAACATGAACAGTAAATAACAACTGACAATAAAAGTATAATCATGAATAGTAATGTGTATCTCTATACCCAAAACCACATAAAGCGATAGCAAGTACTACCCAAAGATTCAGTGGTGAACAAGGTATAAAGATAATCAAACTAGGGTAACCTATTGGGTCCCATCAAAATTAACCTATGCAGACCATTATGATTAATTAGAACATGAGTGGGTAAAAAGAAGTGATCAAGGGCACAACTTGCCTGGGACTTGAGATTCCAGGTACCAGGATGATCTTCAGGTGACACGTGACCTTGCTCTAGTCGTAGTAATACAAACAAACATTGTATAGGCAAAATTAACATTACACCAAACATAAGTACAAACTGAATAATAATAATCTACGCGTTGCTACGAGATCGTAGGAACAAGAATCACTAAATTTGGAGTTATAGTTATTTAGTTATGAATTTCTGAAGTTATTAAGCACCTAGAACAGATTAATTCAAATGAACAATTTTGCTTCAAATTTCATGGCTAAACAGTGTTACTAGTTGATATACAATATTAAAATAAAATTATTGCAACTGGAATGACTCAATTTGGAGTTAAAATGAATTAAATATGAATTATACAAGTTTTAAGATTTATTTTTATACTAAAAATCAATTTCTAATATTAACTATCTAATTTCTCTGTTACCCGGACTGCGCGTCAAATCCTGGAAAAGTCAGGGGCCTAAACTGAAGTTTTCTAAGACTCAGTGAATAATGAATGTGGACGGCGGGTTGGTTTCTGTATTCTATAAGGGCTCATATGCAAAAACGGCAGGGCGAAGGGGTATGGAGCGCCGCTGGCCGTCCGATCAAGCATCTATGCGCCAGATTAGATCGAAGCGCAGTGACCCTATGTGTTATACGGACCGTCGGATCAAAGATCAACGTCCATTATTTTATGAAGGCGCGATGGTATGCGCGACTAATCCCAACCGTTGCTTCGCGGATCTACGGTCAATCTCCTACCTCCATCCCGATCTAATCCTGGACGCCCACGACCGATCCAACGGCCATCGCTCATCTCTTCGATCTCCAGCCAAACAACCCACAGAACGGGCGTTCACGGCGGCGCACGCCGGCGAGCTATCCAATCTCGGTACAAACGTGGCCCAACGCACCGCGGAATGGGTGCAATTCCAAATTAAGAGCTTGGCGAAGATAGGGGAGAGGTCATTACCGTGAGCGATGTCGCGACGGTAGCTGACCACGAGCGATGGCGGAACACGGTGGTACGGCGAGCGATTGGCGAGGTTTCGCCCACCGAGCTGGCCTGGCGACCACACGGACTCCTTCGGTGCGACCCCAGGAATACCCACGATGGTTGCCGACGTCCTAGAGCCGGTAGCCGAGCAGACCACCCCACGGCAGCGGCGCACTTCCCTTTCTCTCGGTGTGCGGCGAAGCTAGGCGATGGCGCGCACGGCTATGGCTTGGGTACCGAGGAAAGACATAGGTCTTATAGGAGGCGGGTCCGAGGTTGGTTACGCTCGGGCTGCGGAAATCGCGCGCGTGCGAAGCTCGGCGTTCACGGCGCGCAGAGCGGAGGTGGTTGAGAGGAGGGAGATGAGTCTGACGAGTGGGTCCCACCAGTCGGTGGCCAAATGAACGCGCGTGGAGTGAGGTGGCTGAGGCTGACCGCTAGGGTCCACACGCCAGCGAGCGGAAAAGGAACGAGCGCGGGGAAGTCCGACTGGCCACTGGGGCCCACATGTAAGCGCCCGGATTTAAGAAAAGGGAAAGGGAAGGAGATGGGCTGCGCGGGGGAAGAAAAGCCGAGTTGGGCCAGCCAGATTCGGCCCAGCTGTAAGTTGGTTCACCCTTTTCTTTATTATTTCCTGTTTTCTTCTTTATTCTTTATTCTTTTGAATTTGAGCTTCAAAATAATTCAGTTCTAAGTTTTAACAAACAAAATAATCCTAATGAACATTTAAACTTTACTGTTTATCATATTATTATTTGTTTTATTTAGATGAACACTTCAATAATGGGATATACACATGGTATTTATTTATTTACTTAGAAAACATAACTTGGAATGCACACTTAGAAAAGATAATCTTCATTACATTTCTGCTTAGGAGAAGTTAATACATAATGTCCCATAAATTATTTTAGTTCAACTATATTTTAAGGGGCGTATTATTTGTATAGTTTATAAAGGAAAGAGTAAGTAGTTTGAAAGTCTCTTTTTTTATTTGTTGCTCCAACCTTTTAGTTTTAAGTTTTAGAGATAAATCTTGAATACCAAATTCTTAGTTATCATTATGTGTTTAGTTTAGAGAGATATGTTTTTTTTAAAAGGAATAAAATTGTTATTGGAAGTCATTTCCCAAAATAGAATTTTAGGTGCTACAAATCCTACCCCCTTAAAAATAATCTCGTCCTCGAGATTAGTAATAAAAGGGATGTATGCTCATATTGTTCTCGGAACATATGCACAAACAAAGAAATCTCGGCATGATGCATAATTCTTTAACAAAACATAGGTTTGATAGATCTTACTATTATCACTAAAATAGTAATAATACTAACTAATATCTAACTAATATTTAGGTCTTACAAATAGTAAAATATATATATATCTATATCTATGTTTATCTCTATTCTTGTTACTCGTTGACTTCTTAACCGACTACTTCATCCTCAACTAGCTCTTCTTCTTGAATTTCAAGTTCACCGGGTTCAGCTTCTACTTCTGCATGATGGGCATGTCCCCGGTTGATAGATAGGGGCTGACTCTTTCCTGCCGAGGCTTGTCCTTGCTTCATCGGAGCTGGTGTAGTGTAGGCAGCCCGGTTGGGACAGTAGTTGGCGTAGTGTCCCGGTTGTCCACACTTGTAGCATGTCCTGTTGGTGGTTGTGTTAGGAGCAACGGGTCCTGCTGGGGTGCTTGCTTTTGGAGGAGCAGTTGGTGCATGTTGAGTTTGTTGTCCAGAACTGCCACTAGCTGGTGTACTTGGAGTGGTAGTATAGCGAGGACGGGAACTACTTCCAGCCTGCCCTTGGTTGACAGCCTTTCTTTTCTCTCCAAATATACTCCTCTTGTTTTCTACAGCAATAGCTTTGTCAAGTAGCCTTTGGAAGGATGGGAATGTGTGCGATACCAGTTGATATTGCAAGGGTCCAATCAAACCGTCCAGAAAAAGCTCCTGCTTTTGCTCATCATCCTCAACATCTCTGGGAGCATATCGAGATAACTGGATGAATTTGTCCCTATATTCACTCACGGACATACTTCCTTGCTTGAGGGAGAGAAACTCCTTTCTCTTAATCTTCATGAGCCCAGCAGGAATATGGTAATTCCTGAATTGTGTGGAGAATTCTGCCCAGGTAATTGTATCGACAGCAACATGAGCAGCGCAGTATGCATCCCACCAATCCGCAGCGGGACCAGCAAGACGACCTGATGCATAGAGTACTTTCTCTCTATCCGAGCACTGAGCTATGTTGAGCATCTTCTCTATGGACTTTAACCAGTCATCTGCTTGCAGCGGATCTGCGGAGTTGGAGAAGGTTGGTGGTTTGTGGCTCATGAATTCCCGGTGTTTGTCCCGGGGTGGAACTGGTGGTGGAGGTGGAGGCAATGGCACCTGTTGCTGTTGCTGCTGTTGTTGAAGTTGTTGTTGCAGCTGCTGTTGTTGTACCCTTCTCTCCTGGCGTATCTCTTCCCGCTCTTGGCGCATTTCCCGACGTGCATCCTCTCTTTCCTGGTGCATTTCTTGGCGTTCTTGCTGCATTTGGGTGCGCATATCTGCCATAGTGTCAGCCATTTGCTGCATTATCCTCATTTGAGCTGCAATTAGTGGATCGACTCCGCCTGGTGGAGGATTAGAAGGATTCATCTCTGCTGGCTGTGGTTGGGGTTGTCGATATATCCACCGAGTGTGTCGATTAGCAGGTAAATCAATTCCACCACCCCGCCTGGTATTGACCATCTAAGTTAGAAGCATATGGTAAGATAGTTTTGCAAGGGAATCATTTGGTAGGCAGAATGAATAAGCTAATAGTTGGTTATGTACTAAAACTTTCTTTGGCAGGGCTGGGCCAGATATTCTATGTCAAGACTAGGGTAATTAGTTGTACGAGGTGAATGTCCAAAGGTAAGATAGAATATGTCAAGATGAGATAGATACGGAATACTATATATACATATATTTTCTAAGGGGATAATCTAGATTGTCTAGTTATCTTACAAATGCTATCCTTTATGCCTAGATGTATATGCAGATGTAATTGTGGACATTACTCCACAACCCATCACACTCAAACAAAGATCCAAATCAGACAGTTATCATAAGAACAAACATTCAAATACATAGACACTTATAAAAATAGTTTTGTTTTTGTTCCTAGGATTAGGTCTCCTATTCCTAAAGTCACTTTAGGCACTGGATTTCAAAGTATGAAATCCACATTTGTCTTTAGAAGGATAAGGTAAGAATGATCAGAGTGAAGCGGAAATAGATGAGAAAAGATTAAGACAAGTTTAGAAAAGAACCAGAGTAGCAAAGGTAAGTAGGTAAGGGTTGTCCAGTTCTATCTAGGTTTCGTCCTACAGTCAACATTCCTCTGATACCACTTCTGTCACACCCGGATTTTAGGGGTCCAAAACCCGGGCGCGAACATAATCACCAGGTGTGCTGGGACCAAGTCTCACACATATGATGAATCATGGCACAGGATCGAATGTCACATCTTTATATATAAAAGGAGTTCTATACAAAATAAATAATTACATAATAAGGAGACAACGGTCCAGCAACCCAAAGTTGACTGGGAGACGACGGCCTAGACTTCTCTCGAATACACCACGACATCCTCCAAGCGCCTCATCCTGCGGTACCTGCTCTTGACCTGTGGGGTGTGTGAGACAGCAAGAGTGAGCTCACATACGTTCATCGCTCAACAAGTTGTGGGGAATAATGTGCATGAACGCGCCAAAGGTGGGAGCTCACGTGAAGTGTAAGGCTTACCAAAGAAGATGGTTAGAGCTGAGCATTGCTTTTAAAGTTGGTCAAAATTTTATTAGCAGTTACTAAGTATAAGTAAATACCAACCCAGTTAAATAGTAGAACAAAAGTAACATCATCACCTGCGATGCAATGCATATGACATATTGAATTTAGTTCCATAAGTTAATCATGTGAGGGTCCGAGCTGCTCATGACCGTGAGCACGGCTAGTATACCAGTTTTACACTCTGCAGAGGTTGCGCATCTTTACCCACAAGTCGTGTATCCCATGTCGCCAGGGTTTGCAAGGCCCTTAGACACTACCGAGGTGAATGGCTAGGGATCCACTACGAGGCCTTTACAAAGTTCCACTAGCTTCCGAAAACCCGCTACAGTTTATAGGAAGTTCCAATGCAGGAATCCCTTGCAGGACCGCCATCGCAGCAAAATCCTCCCGAGGGCCTCCCTACACTGACCACTCCCCTACTGCCCTTGCCCCTTTCGGGTAAGGTAGTCTTCCACTAGCTTTCCTAATTAATCAGCCAAGGGGTCCCATTCCTCCCTTGTGGTAGCACTGTTTTCCCGGGTGGTTCTCCATGTTCCAATTAACATAATGATCTTAACATGAACAGTAAATAACAACTGACAATAAAAGTATAATCATGAATAGTAATGTGTATCTCTATACCCAAAACCACATAAAGCGATAGCAAGTACTACCCAAAGATTCAGTGGTGAACAAGGTATAAAGATAATCAAACTAGGGTAACCTATTGGGTCCCATCAAAATTAACCTATGCAGACCATTATGATTAATTAGAACATGAGTGGGTAAAAAGAAGTGATCAAGGGCACAACTTGCCTGGGACTTGAGATTCCAGGTACCAGGATGATCTTCAGGTGACACGTGACCTTGCTCTAGTCGTAGTAATACAAACAAACATTGTATAGGCAAAATTAACATTACACCAAACATAAGTACAAACTGAATAATAATAATCTACGCGTTGCTACGAGATCGTAGGAACAAGAATCACTAAATTTGGAGTTATAGTTATTTAGTTATGAATTTCTGAAGTTATTAAGCACCTAGAACAGATTAATTCAAATGAACAATTTTGCTTCAAATTTCATGGCTAAACAGTGTTACTAGTTGATATACAATATTAAAATAAAATTATTGCAACTGGAATGACTCAATTTGGAGTTAAAATGAATTAAATATGAATTATACAAGTTTTAAGATTTATTTTTATACTAAAAATAAATTTCTAATATTAACTATCTAATTTCTCTGTTACCCGGACTGCGCGTCAAATCCTGGAAAAGTCAGGGGCCTAAACTGAAGTTTTCTAAGACTCAGTGAATAATGAATGTGGACGGCGGGTTGGTTTCTGTATTCTATAAGGGCTCATATGCAAAAACGGTAGGGCGAAGGGGTATGGAGCACCGCTGGCCGTCCGATCAAGCATCTATGCGCCAGATTAGATCGAAGCGCAGTGACCCTGTGTGTTATACGGACCGTTGGATCAAAGATCAACGTCCATTATTTTATGAAGGCGCGATGGTATGCGCGACTAATCCCAACCGTTGCTTCGCGGATCTACGGTCAATCTCCTACCTCCATCCCGATCTAATCCTGGACGCCCACGACCGATCCAACGGCCATCGCTCATCTCTTCGATCTCCAGCCGAACAACCCACAGAACGGGCGTTCACGGCGGCGCACGCTGGCGAGCTATCCAATCTCGGTACAAACGTGGCCCAACGCACCGCGGAATGGGTGCAATTCCAAATTAAGAGCTTGGCGAAGATAGGGGAGAGGTCATTACCGTGAGCGATGTCGCGACGGTAGCTGACCACGAGCGATGGCGGAACACGGTGGTACGGCGAGCGATTGGCGAGGTTTCGCCCACCGAGCTGGCCTGGCGACCACACGGACTCCTTCGGTGCGACCCCGGGAATACCCACGATGGTTGTCGACGTCCTAGAGCCGGTAGCCGAGCAGACCACCCCACGGCGGCGGCGCACTTCCCTTTCTCTCGGTGTGCGGCGAAGCTAGGCGATGGCGCGCACGGCTATGGCTTGGGTACCGAGGAAAGACATAGGTCTTATAGGAGGCGGGTCCGAGGTTGGTTACGCTCGGGCTGCGGAAATCGCGCGCGTGCGAAGCTCGGCGTTCATGGCGCACAGAGCGGAGGTGGTTGAGAGGAGGGAGATGAGTCTGACGAGTGGGTCCCACCAGTCGGTGGCCGAATGAACGCGCGCGGAGTGAGGTGGCTGATGCTGACCGCTAGGGTCCACACGCCAGCGAGTGGAAAAGGAACGAGCGCGGGGAAGACCGACTGGCCACTGGGGCCCACATGTAAGCGCCTGGATTTAAGAAAAGGGAAAGGGAAGGAGATGGGCTGCGCGGGGGAAGAAAAGCCGAGTTGGGCCAGCCAGATTCGGCCCAGCTGTAAGTTGGTTCACCCTTTTCTTTATTATTTCCTGTTTTCTTCTTTATTCTTTATTCTTTTGAATTTGAGCTTCAAAATAATTCAGTTCTAAGTTTTAACAAACAAAATAATCCTAATGAACATTTAAACTTTACTGTTTATCATATTATTATTTGTTTTATTTAGATGAACACTTCAATAATGGGATATACACATGGTATTTATTTATTTACTTAGAAAACATAACTTGGAATGCACACTTAGAAAAGATAATCTTCATTACATTTCTGCTTAGGAGAAGTTAATACATAATGTCCCATAAATTATTTTAGTTCAACTATATTTTAAGGGGCGTATTATTTGTATAGTTTATAAAGGAAAGAGTAAGTAGTTTGAAAGTCTCTTTTTTATTTGTTGCTCCAACCTTTTAGTTTTAAGTTTTAGAGATAAATCTTGAATACCAAATTCTTAGTTATCATTATGTGTTTAGTTTAGAGAGATATGTTTTTTTTAAAAGGAATAAAATTGTTATTGGAAGTCATTTCCCAAAATAGAATTTTAGGTGCTACATCCACGCCCATTTCGTGTTATCTTATTCTGGCCTTAGTCTGCCCGAGGCAAGGCTTACCCATGACGAGGCATGTGACCAGTTAAAGGGTCCTCGGTCATCAAGCCTACATCAAGACGGTCCTTAATCGACTCAGGCGGAGACACTACACCGAGACTCTTTCCTCGTGCAAGTCACCCGCCCGGTCTCAGCTTAATCATTTACCCAAAAACTTGGTACCTGTCAGAGGTACATCTTTTCCGATGTTGAATCCATCACGGCCGTGATGGATTCACCATCAAGTTTTATTTTCGAAATATCCCTCCCACTTTGCCAATCATCTTTTGTAAAACAAAACCTTTTTGTTTTTGCTAAAGCAATACTAAGCATGATAAACCTTTTTGTAAAAATAGGGTTTCAAGGAAGGTAATCAAAGATCAAGGAAGTCAATGCAGGAATTGTTTAAGCATTCAACTCCTATTACCTAATGCATCAAACAAGTGAGAAATATTTTAAAAACATCAAGGAAGGTGGCAAATGCACCGGGGCTTGCCTTCGTTAGTAGGTGAGTCAGGCTCAGGCCCGCAGATGTCAAAGTAGAGACAAGACCCTGCCTGAGAGTCCGAAGGTGGTGGTGCCTTCTCTTCAGTCACTTCAATTTCTTCTTCGTTTTCTAAACATAACCACATATATGTATATAAGAATGAATGCCATGTAATGCTCATGAGAGTGCAAAGATAATAAGAACTTATTATCTAAGGTCTTGAATACAATTTTCCTTCACGGAACTCCGAGAACTTAGGGTTTCTGGAGTCAGTAAAGGAGTTCACAGGGCAGGGGTGGGGGTTTTGGGTTCTAGTTATCAGACAAGGTCCAAATCAAACCAAACTCAACCCAAGGCTTCTAAATGATGTGTAGGGCTCATATAAAAAAACTTGGGCAATTATGGGATTACCATTTATTTTCTAAATATCCAGAACTAATACTTTGAACTACTTTAAATGCCTTAAAATTCCTTATTTAACCTAAAAATCATGAAACTATTTTTATTAAATTCTATGGAAAATAAGAAGTCTAAGAAAATTGGTTTGACAATTTTAGGATTTTTCTACAATTTTCTATAATTGTTGGAGTTCTGCTGGAAAAAGAAAAAGATAAAGAATGAACAGTTCCTGGACCGATTTCAGCCCAGGCAGCCCAACACCAGAGGGAAAGCGCGCGCGCGCCCGTGGGGAAGACTTTGTAGAAGAGCCTTCAGGGTTTAGGCTAATTGGAAATGGGTTCGGTCACTGTTGCACTGAGTCGCTAACTGTTTGCAGAAAAACCCTCTGATTCCTATTACTTTACATTTCGCGGTCCCCGACGGCGTGGAGCACGGCCGAGCTCCGACGAGCCGTCTGGACCGGCCGATTGGGGCAACGGCTAGGTTCTCCGAGTAACTGACACGAAATTGGAGCTACCCTGATCATTTCCCCCAACCTAATTTCATCTAAGGCCTATTGGTTTGTTCGGGCCACGGTGACCGAGAGTATTACGGCAAGACAGCCGTGTTCCCGGCGACTAGAGGCTACTTTGTGCAATTGAGTGGGTCGAGGGGCATCACAGGCATACGAGAGCACTTAAACAAGGTTTGAATTGGGCAGAGTTTTACCAGAACAGGCTGGCCACGGTGAACTTGGTTTCACGGTGTTCTTCGACTGATTTGGGGGGAATACGAAATTGGAGCTTGCTGGTGATCGACCGAGAGCAATATTGGTTGGGGTGATGCGTGATGATGTTGTGAAGCTAGCCGCGGGCTCAATTTATAGGTTCAGCGAGCGGTGACCGTGAATTTGGGCGCTGACGCGCGGCGGCCAGAGGTGAAGAAGAACGCTGGTGCTGTGAATACGTGTTCAGTGTTGTGGCAGTAATTCCGGTGGTCGACGGGAAGCTAGAGGGAGTCATGGCGATGCGGTGGTGAGGTTGGGAAACGCAACGCAAGGCCGGAAAACGGCGGTTCACCGGCAAGCCTATCAAGTTCCACCGCGACAAGCTCTGTGCGGTGGTCGGATTTGTTTACCGGCCGGACTTATCCACGGCGACGATCCTCAAGTGCTATCCAGTTGCTTTGGTCACAATCACGGCGGTGACGACACGAATCTTCGCGCAGGGAGGTCACCGGCGGTGAGGTCGTCGCGCTGTCGGTCTGATCCTTTTCAGTCACTGTACCATGGGGTATCTTCGTCAGGCGCCTGAACCGACCCCCTTCTACCGACTGTTTCCCCTGATTCTTGTGAATAACCGAGCAAGACTCCTTAACAAAGTTTGTTCTTGATTCAACAATCTTCAATCCATATATAGGACATTTGGGTCAAAACCGAGGGGATTCAACGATAGGGCGCATCAAACTTGCACTCATCTCACTGGAACCTTATTCTATCCTTAGGTTCAGTTTCAGTTTTCTGAAACTGTTCTGACAGAGCAACTTGTAACAGGTTTTTCTCTAATTTTTGTGTCCCAACACAAGAGGACATCTACATCAAAGTTGTTCTCCTATAATAGGTTAACAAAATTGATGTGGTGACCTAGGGCAAAAACCCTATATTTTGAAAGCTACAAGGCTCAAAAGTTGAGCCCATAACACTAAAATTCAGATTTAGAATAAATTCTCAATTGGGGTCCTTTTTGCAAATCAATCCAAAACTCAAGGTTTGGCTTGTAAATTCATATATTTGTGAACCAAATGGCTTAAGATACTTATTCAACTTGGTTTTTGCACTTTAGTCCAAAAGTGGACTAATTTTGCACAAAAGTCCCTAAGGTTTGGTTTTAGGGTTTTCCAAGGTTCCAATTAGGGTTTTTTGGTACCCCAGGGGTATAAATGCAATTAAACTTTATTCTTGGGACCATTTTGTGACCTTTTCCTTAAAGCTTTTAGGTTTTCTCAACTTGGGCTAGGTTTTACCCCTTTAATCCCTATTTAAAGTTCTATTTGCAAAATACAACTTGTTTGAAATTTTTACCTAGTAAATGCACTCTAGGTGTGTCAAACATATGCAATGCCAATGTTTATGATGCCATGCTCATGTTTTAGTTATAGTAACACCAAGGGTGTTACATCCTTCCCCCCATAAAAGAATCTCGTCCCGAGATTAAAAGTCCTAGGGTGAGTAATGGAAAAGGAAATGTGTCACATTTTTATTTCCTTATTTTTGGTACAAGGCAGGGGGTGGTGTGGGGTTTACTCTTTATTACAACAACTATACACACTTTACAAATTACATGAGGCTAAAAAGCCAGGGAAATTCGTATCTAAAAAGTCTTGAGTTTCCCATGTAGCCTCATCTTCAAAATGTTGGTTCCACTATATCTTATAGAACTTGAGAGTTTTTCTCCGGGTAACCCTGTCCTTTTGATCCAAGACTCGAAAAGGGTGCTCAGAATATGTCAAGTCTGGTTCCAGGACAACATCTGTCACCTCAACGGTTTGATCTGGTACCCGAAGACATTTCTTCAATTGTGACACATGGAACACATTATGTACAGCGGACAAAGTTTCGGGGAGCTGAAGTCGATACGCCACTGGCCCATATCTTTCAAGTATCAGGAATGGACCAATGTACCTGGGTGCAAGCTTCCCTTTTATCTTGAAACGTGATACACCCTTCATTGGTGAAACCTTCAGGTAGACATAGTCCCCTTCAAGAAAATACAAGGCCCCCGCGGCGCGCTCACCCCGCCCCGGCCTCGCCCCGTTCCAGCCATGGCGTGTCCGCCCCGCCCCTGCGCGGCCTACCCCGGCCATGGCGCGGTTCGGCCTCGGCGCGGCGCGCTCGCTCACGCCCACACGTCCTCCCCGGCGTGCTTGTGGTGGCTCGGCCCCTGCCCTTGCACGACATGGCCCCTGCGCAGCGCGGCCCCGGCCCGACGCGGCTTCGGCTCGCGCGGCCGTGGTGCCCCTGCGTAGCGCGGCGCGTGCGCAGCTCGGCCCCGGCGTGTGCGCGACCCGTTCGCGACGCGTCAGCGCGGCCTTGCACGCACGTGCTCGTGTAGTGCGCGCGGTGCTATAGCACGGCTCGCCGTGCCCCGGCGCGCTCGTCTACCCCTAGACGTGCCCGTCTACCCCCCCCCCCCCCCCCCCCCCCCCCCCCCCGTGTATTTTGTGCGCGCTAAGCACGTTGTTCATATCAATAAATGGAAACTCGATTTAGAAATTGGTTACGTTAATTATTTTATGTAACTAATCTTGGACCTCGTTTAATGGTGATCAATTGAAAATAGCTATAGTTTTATTAGTGCATGTGGCTAATACTTGTTAGTGTAACTCGATGGAATTAGATCACGTAATGATTAGTTATGTATCTACCCGTAATACGCCTCGAGTATAGCTTTAACCACTGCGAGACCTTCTTTCTTCTCTTTCTAGCCATGGCGAATGCAATATTGTATGTCATATCTTATGCATATTTGACTTATTTGCTCTCTTGTATGGTGTAATGTTTATTTCCTAATCCGAATGGATAGATGTATGTATGTTTGCGCTAGCATAGAGAACGATCTGGTTGAGAAGCCCAAAGAACTCGTGGGAGAAGCCCCTGAGCAGCAGTCGGTTGTGGAGGCAAGTGTCCCTTGACCTATCTTTGTCCTATACATTCTATAATTTACTTCCCGTATTTACACAATTATACCTAAGGATTGACTAGCTTTTGTTATCCATGTCCTTGTTTACCTATTTGGGTCGGATTATTATTGTTAGCTTTATGCTAGTGCTTAACACTAATCAATGAACATGATGAGAATTATCTATGATACGCTGTTTTCCCTCCTATTTATGATGATATACTTGTGGCATTTAAGGGGGCTCGAGCGGTTTCTCGAGTGCCTCTCTGTAAGGACCTGTTCGTTGGATGACCGCCCGGGAAAATAGTGCAACCATAAGGGTGGAGTGGGACGCCCTTTGCTGAATAATTAGAGGAACCGGGGTGTAGTTCGCTTAGCCGTCGTGCTGTCAATGGGGCTCGGTGTATGCGGCTCGCTCTGCCAAGGTTGATTTGTCCCTTGGGGAGGAGTGCGGTACATTTAGGAAACCTAACGGGCGGCTACAGACCCGGGGAATCTTTGTAAAGGCTACGTAGTGATACCCTGCTGGGTCACCTTGGTAGTGATCAATGGAGAGTCATGACCTCTGGGCAGAAAGGGAAATCACGGCTTGTGGGTAAAGTGCGCAACCTCTGCAGAGTGTATGAAAACTGATATATCAGCCGTGCTCGTGGTTATGAGCGGCCAAGGGAGCTCCAGTGATTAGTGGTACTTGATCAGAGATGTTCGGATTACAGGTGGCAATGAGAATGATGGTTTTGGTATTGATTATGGTAATGGTAAGTGGTATTCTTTCCATTAGGAAAGGGTACGTTTGGGTTAATAACATGGGTTAATTCTAAAACTTGGCTTTCTCTACTAGTAATAATAATCTGACCAACTAAAAGCAACCGCTTGACTTACCCCCACATAAAGCTAGTCCACTACAGCCAAACAGGACACTTGCTGAGTATGTTGATGTGTACTCACCCTTGCTCTACACACCAAACCCCTCCCCCAGGTTGTCCGCATTGCAACCACTGCTCAGGAGAAGATGAAGTCGTGGAATGAGACATCCAGGAATTCCAAGATTACGACGAGTTCTAGGCGTGGGTTAGCGGTAACCCCCAGTCGGCTGCCTGTGAAGGCCGCGTGTATCTATGTTTCTTTTCCACACTTTGATTATTGTAAAGACTATGTGGATGTCTCAGACATATGATGTAATCGACTATTATTACCCTTTTATGTTATTATTTGAGCACTGTGTGATGATGTCCAGTTATGTAACTGCTGTGTACATGAATTGCTGATCCTGGCACGTACATGGTTCGCATTCGGTTTGCCTTCTAAAACTGGGTGTGACAAACATCATTAGATGTAGCAACCCTAGCTTGTTTTTTTTCAATCTAAGCAGAGTACATTTTTTTTCTCATTCAACAATTCCCTTATCTTATTTATTTAGATATGTTGGGTCCAAATTGTCATTTGCTGAAGTTGAGAGCATCGGCATTGGTTGTTGCTATATCTTGTTGGCTGTTTGCATGCCTTACGCGTAGACTCTTTCATCCTCGTGTCACATATGGTCCAATGTTTCAAAGGGACATTGAGAGGCAGGCAAATCTTAGATTTATCTATGAATCTGATGATATCCAATGTGTGGAGCTGCTTAGAATGTCTAAGGTCCCTTTCTTTGAGCTTTGTGGTTTGTTTCTAGTGGTAATTCTATGACCTATAACCGCAGTAGTTCTTAGTTTTATGGGGTCGAAAATTTTGTTTTTCGCTAGCGTAGCCTCCTCATAATCCTACAGAGCCTTGGCGCCGCACAGGGTTTCGTTTTGCCACCTCCATTGTTTCCTACAATTGACCCTGCACTATTCCATACTCCTGTGAGTATCAAAATTGTAGTTAGATGTTGGTAATGCATCTGATATAACACATGGAATCTCTTCTCTGTGCAAGGCCAATCTGCGGGGGCATCCAACAACCCTCATGGATTGCTCGGCCCATCGCCGCACCACTCCAACCGCCCACCTCGATGAGAGTTATGTTCTTAGTGTTGAGACTTCAGAACTTGTGTTGAATACTTATGTTTATGTTGGATACTTATGTCAGAGCTTGACACTTATGAAACTTATGGTCTTGATACTTATGTTTGTGTTGAGAACTTGGATATTTATGTTTGTGTTGGATATTTATGTCTGCGATGAATATCTGTGATGCGTATATGTGATGTATATGTGGTATCTGAAAGTCGCTTAGAGGGGGGTGAATAGGCGGAATCTGAAATTTACAAACTTTAAGCACAACTACAAGCCGGGGTTAGCGTTTAGAAATATAATCGAGTCTGAAAGAGAGGGCGAAAACAAATCAACCAAAGAAATAGAGAGGATGACACAGTGATTTGTTTTACCGAGGTTCGGTTCTTGTAACACCCGGTTTTAAAGAACAAAGCCGGGTGCATCTCATACATGCGCCAAGAAGACAACATATATAATAACAGAGTGTATAGAGATAAATGTCATTAACATCAGAGTATTTATTACATAGCGGAAGACTTATTACAAAATAAAGTAATAAAGATAAAACAAACTAAGGATCGACGGCGCCAATGTCGACTGGGAAACGCCACCTAGATCAGATCGAACTCTTCAGTGTTAGGCAGCTCCTCCTGAACCACCTGATCATCTCCTGTGGGGGGGGTGTGAGACAGCAAGGGTGAGCTCACACATGATCATAGCTCAACAAGTTGTGGGGAACCAGTGGACACAAACTCACAAAGGTGTGAGTTCATGTGATGTGTAAGGCTTAATCAATGACAGGGGTTAAAACTGAGCATTGCTTTTAAGTAGTTGGTCAAAATTTTATTAGCAATTACTAAGTGTAAGTAAATACCAAACCATAAGTAAAGTAACAGAACAAAATTAATAATAAACCCATGCAATGCATATGACAAAATTGAATTTAAGTTCCATAATTTAAACATCAGAGAGTCCTGAGCTGCTCGTGACCGTGAGCTCGGCTAGTATACCAGTTTTACACTCTGCAGAGGTTGTACCCTTTACCCACAAGTCATGTTACCCATCTGCCAAGGGGTCATGAATCCCATATACCTCTACCTAGGAAGCACGGCAGGGCAACACTACGAGGCCTTTACAAAGTTCCACTAGCTTCCGAAAACCCGCTACAGTTTATGGGAAGATCCAGTAAAGGGTTCCTGGCTGATAGCCATCGCAGCAAAATCAACCAGGGACCTCCCCGCACTGACCTCTCCCCTACTGCCCTTGCCCCTTTCGGGTAAGGTAGTCTTCCACTAGCTTTCCTAATTAGTCAGCCAAGGGCGTCCCATTCCACCCTTGTGGTGGCACGTGGTTCTCAAGTTAAGCTCTATGTTCCAATTAACATTAATGATAACAACATGAACATAAACAGAATAACAACAAGAATTGGAACATAGAGGTAATAAATGATTATCCCAAAACCATATAAAGCAATAGCAAACTACCCAAGTGATTCAGGGGTAAACAAGGTAATGAGATAAACAAATCTAGGGAGTCCTATTGGGTCCCATCAAAATTAACCTATGCATGGATAAGTGATATTAAAGAGCATTATTGGGTAAAAAGTGGTCAAGGGCACAACTTGCCTTCAATGAGCTCCTGCTCAGCTACTTCAATCTGCTGCTCACCAGGATCCTCAGCAACGGGCTCTTCTACTCGCCACAATACAAACAAGCACAGTGCATATAGAGAAATTAACATCACACCAAACATATATACAAAATACACAGAGATATTCTACATATTAAAATAAAATCCTAGGAACAGAAATCATATTTTTCTGAGTTATAGATTTTAAGTTATGCATTTTCAAAGGTTTTATGTGCTTTAAATAGGATTAAGTGATAAATAAATTCCTTACTGTTTTTATGCCAAAACAGAGGCACTAGGTGAAAGAGGATAAAATTACAAAATTTCAGGAACTGGAATGGATGAATTTGGAGTTAGTATGAATTTTCTATGAATTTATAAAGTTCTAGCAATTATTTTCATATTAAAAATTCATTTAATAATCCTTTTCTCTGGTTTTATAAAGTTATGGACTGGGCGTCAATTCCTGGAAAACCCAGGGGTCTCGGGGTAAAAGTCTATAGACACAGCGCACAGTGCTACTGGACGGCGGGTTGATTTAGTGAAACCCGAGGGGTTCTTTAACAAAATCGACCCGCGAAGGGGTATGGACAGATCTAAGCCGTTCGATCTAAGGTGGACGATCCAGATTAAATCCCGAGCCTCACCAAACGGAATTTAGCGCGGACCGTTAGATTAGGATCCTACGGTGTGGACGTCTATGCGCTCAGATCCAATCACAACCGATGGATCTCAGCCTACGGTTTGGATTTAATACGACGAAGAGGTACGCGGCTTCTAATCACAGCCGTCCGCACCGATCCGACGGTCCCGATCACTCTGCCCCAGGATCTAATCGCTCCCGTACGCGCCTGATCCAACGGTCGCGAATCCCTCATCTCCCCCCCGACCAACCAAGACGGCGGACGCGGCCGTGGCAGCGAACTCCGCGGAGGTGGTTGAATCACCCGTAGTTCGCGCGGACGGGATGACATGAGGGCCCCGCGGCGCAGCGGCACGGTCAGCAGACGCGCGCGCGAGGAGCGGCTGTCAAGTGGGCCCCAGTCGGCAGCGAGCGTGAGCGCGAGAGGGAGAAAGCAGTGCGCGCGGATGGACGGCTGACGTGCGGGCCCCGCGTGTCGGCGCCGGTGGTGAGCTGCGGGCTGCACGGGTGGATGCCTTGGTGGGCCGAAAATGGAGCCTGCGGCCCAGGTAAGTATTTTATCTTTTTCTTTTTTTATATTTTCTGTTTTCTTTTCTTTTTATTTTTCAATTCCCAATTTGAATTCCAAATTTGACTTTGAACTTGTACTCAAACTATAGATAAATTTCAATCATACCAATATAGTTGAGTTTGTATATTTATAAATTTTGTTTTATATTTTATATTATTTCTCTCTTTCTTTCCAAAGTTTAGCATTTCTCTTAGGTTTTAATTTCTCATTTGGATATTTAATATTTTTCTTGTCACAAAATGCACACAAAAATAAAATATCCAGCATGATGCAACAATTTAGTAGCATATCTTTTCATTATTTGTTCTTGGACATGGTGTTCTCATATGATGGTGCATAAGGATCAAACTCACATAAAGAGAAAATGTTTCTCTATTGATATTATTCCTAGCACTTACAAAGTAGGTGTTACAAATCCTACCCCCCTTAAAAATAATCTCGTCCTCGAGATTTAAGATGATCTAGGGAAAAGGTGGGGAAAATCTATGCGAAGCTCTTCTTCTCTTTCCCAAGTTGCTTCATCTTCACTGTGGTGACTCCATTGAACTTTGCACATCTTTATCACCTTATTTCTTGTAACTCGAGTCAATGTATCCAAAATCTTGATAGGGTACTCCGTGTAAGTCAAATCACCTTGAACACTGAGCTCTTCCATGGGTAACTGTTCCTCGGGAACACGGAGACACTTCTTCAGTTGAGATACATGGAACACATTATGCACATCTGATAGAGTAGCAGGTAACTCAAGTTGGTATGCCATCTCCCCAACTCTTCTAAAGATCAAGAATGGTCCAATGTAGCGAGGGGATAATTTGCCCTTAACTTTAAATCTCCTCATTCCACGAAGTGGTGACACCTTGAGATACACATAATCTCCTTCTTCAAATTCCAGTGGCCTCCTTCTATTATCAGCATAACTCTTTTGCCTGGTTTGAGCCACTCTCAAATTCTCTCGAATTATACGAACTTGTTCTTCTGCTTCTTGAATCAATTCAGGCCCAAAGAACTGTCTCTCTCCAGTCTGATCCCAATATAGAGGAGTCCTGCACTTCCTCCCATACAAAGCTTCAAAAGGTGACATTTTCAGACTGGCCTGATAGCTATTATTATATGAGAATTCAGCATAAGGTAAACTCTTATCCCAACTTCCTCCATGCTGAAGGGCACATGCTCTCAACATATCTTCCAAGACTTGGTTAGTCCTTTCAGTCTGTCCATCAGTCTGAGGGTGATAAGCTGTACTAAAATTCAACTTTGTACTCATGTTCTCATGAAAGCTTCTCCAAAACCTTGAGGTAAACTGCGAACCTCGATCAGACACGATCTTCTTTGGTACTCCATGTAAACACACAATCCGAGCCATATATAACTCTGCTAGCTGAGTACCTTTATAAGTAGTCTTGACAGGAATAAAGTGAGCCACTTTAGTCAATCTATCCACAATCACCCATATAGCATCATATCCTTTCTGGGTGCGAGGCAATCCAGTAATAAAATCCATACCAATCTCTTCCCATTTCCACTCGGGTATCTTCAGTGGATGCAATAATCCAGCTGGCCTCTGATGTTCAGCCTTAACTCTTTGACATATATCGCACATAGCCACATGTGCAGCTACATCTCTTTTCAATCCATACCACCAATACTTCCGTTTCAAATCCTGATACATCTTGGTACTACCAGGATGAATAGAATAATCCGAATCATGGGCCTCCTTTAAAATAGTCTCCCGAAGGCTTTTAATATCAGGGACACACATCCTATTCTTGAACCATACAGTGCCCTGCTCATCTTCCGTAAATTCCGGAACTCGACCTTCAGTAATCAGATCCTTAATCTCTTTTATCTTATCATCACCAATTTGTCCTTTGCGGATCTCTTGCTCCAAAGTAGGTTCCACATCAATAGTAACTCCTTCAGTATGAGCAACTATCCCCAGATTAAGTCTCCTGAAGTCCTTAACAATCTCATCGGGTAGCTGGGCAACAACAGCTGAATGAACATGCTCCTTGCGACTCAAGGCATCTGCAACCAAATTTGCCTTGCCCGGGTGATAGTGAATCTCCAAATCATAATCCTTAATAAGCTCCAACCAACGGCGTTGCCTAAGGTTGAGATCCTTCTGAGTGAATATATACTTCAAACTCTTATGATCCGTATATACTTGGCACTTGGTCCCCATGATGTAGTGTCTCCAAATCTTAAGTGCATGCACAACGGCAGCCAGCTCTAAGTCATGGGTGGGGTAGTTCATTTCATGTCTCCGCAACTGACGAGAGGCATAAGCAATCACATGTCCTTCTTGCATGAGCACACATCCTAAGCCTTGGCCACATGCATCACAATAGATATCAAATCCTTTCTGCAAGTCTGGCATAACCAATACTGGTGGCGACATCAACCTCTTCTTCAATAGATCAAAACTCTCTTGACACTTATCATCCCACTTAAATTCTTTTCCTTTCTCCAAAAGCGATGTCATAGGCTTGGCAATCTTAGAAAATCCCTCAATAAATCTCCGATAATATCCTGCGAGTCCCAAGAAACTCCGAATCTCAGTAACTGTAGTGGGCACTCTCCACTCCATTATCTCCTTAACTTTAGCAGGATCCACTGCTATTCCTCCATTAGAAATAATATGGCCAAGAAATGGCACTTCGCCAATCCAAAACTCGCACTTGCTGAACTTAGCATAGAGTTGATTATCTCGTAGCTTCTGTAGCACCAACCTTAGATGTTCTTCATGGTCACTCTCATTCTTAGAATAGATAAGAATATCGTCGATGAATACCACGACGAATCTGTCCAAATATTCCATAAACACTTTGTTCATCAAATTCATGAAATAAGCCGGTGCATTGGTCAATCCAAATGACATAACAGTAAACTCATATAATCCATATCGAGTTGAGAAAGCCGTCTTGGGAATATCCGATGGTCTAATCCTCATCTGATGGTAACCGGATCGGAGATCAATCTTCGAAAATACTCTTGCTCCTCGCATCTGATCAAATAAATCCTCAATACGGGGCAACGGATACTTGTTCTTCACCGTAACATCATTAAGAGATCTATAATCCACACACATCCGTTGCGATCCATCCTTCTTCTGCACAAATAACACTGGTGCTCCCCAAGGTGATGAACTTGGACGAATATACCCCGCCTCTTGTAACTCCGTCAACTGCTTTTTCAATTCCTTCAACTCCTCTACGGACATTCTATATGGCCGTTTAGAAATAGGGGCGGTTCCAGGCAAGAGATCAATAACAAACTCAACTTCTCTATCGGGTGGCATTCCTGGTAACTCCTCTGGAAAGACATCCGGAAAATCTCTAACCACCCGAATATTGTCACCGACAAACTCCTCAGGCATGAAGAACATTGCACGCATAGATGAGGAGGTTACTGCAATGTTAACTTGAAACCTTTCTCCTTTAGTAGTAGTGAGTTCTACGGTACCTCTACCACATGCTATAACGGCCTTTGCCTTTCTTAGCCATGACATACCAAGGATTAAATCTATACTGCTTGACTCCAATATTATAGCAGTAGCTCCAAATTCTCTACCCATAATGGTTAATGTCAATCTACGTGTCATTTGATTTGCCTCAACATGCCCTTTAGGTGTAATTACTATCAGGGGTTTTCTCATATTTAGCAGTGGTATTTCATTTGTGTTGGCATATCTAGCAGACATGAATGAATGTGTAGCACCAGAATCAAATAATATGGTTGCAGGAATTGCATTAACATAAAACATACCAATTACGAGGTCCCCTCCATCCGGAGTAGCATCCACGCTGACTTGATTAACCTTGGCAATAGAATATCCCTTGCCAGTTCCTGGAGTTTGCTGCCTGTTCTGAACTGGAGTAGTAGCAATCCTCTGTGGGCAGACATTTGCATAATGACCAATCTTCCCACACTTGTAACATTGAGTGCCCGGACTCTGTCCTGAAAACTTCGTCGGGGTGCCAGTAGGGGTAGCCTGTCGAGGAGGTGGAGTCCTCAGTGGTGATTGCTGTACTGGGCGTGGTCCTCCGGGTCGAGTCGGTGTACTCTGTGGTGAACTGTAGCGAGGACGAACACTGCTGCTTCCTTGTCCCTGAGATATGGCCTTTCTCTTCAAATCTCCCAATTGAACACGCTTGTGTTCAATAGCCAATGCCTTGTCAAGCAGCCTCTGAAATGATGGGAATGTGTGTGCCACTAGAGCATACTGCAGTGGTCCATTAAGTCCTTCAATAAAATGCTCCTGCTTCCTCTCGTCTTCAGCAACTTCTTCAGGGGCATATCGGGATAACTGAATAAACTTGTCTCTGTACTCGCTGACTGACATACTCCCTTGCTTCAGCGACAGAAATTCCTTCTTCTTGATCTTTATCATCCCAGCTGGAATATGGTAGTTCCTGAATTGTGTGCTAAACTCTGCCCAGGTAATAGTATCCGCAGCATCATGGGCAGCAGTATAAGAATCCCACCAGTCAGCAGCAGGACCAATCAAACGTCCAGAAGCATATAAAACCTTCTCCCGGTCAGTGCATTGTGCAATGTTGAGCATCTTCTCAATTGCTTTCAGCCAATCATCCGCGTCCAGTGGATCAGGTGAGCTTGCAAATGTAGGTGGCTTATGGCTCATGAACTCCCTATGCTTATCTCGGGGTGGAACTGGTGGTGGTGGTGGAGGCAGTGGTACTTGTTGCTGCTGTTGCTGTTGTTGCATTTGCTGTTGTTGCGCCCTCCTCTCCTGGCGTATCTCATCTCGCTCCTGGCGCAACTCCTGTCGTATATCCTCTCTTTCTTGACGCATCTCTTGGCGTTCTTGCTGCATCTGTGCACGCATATCCGCCATAGTGTCTGCCATCTGCTGCATCACCGCCATCTGAGCAGCAACCAATGGGTCAACTCCGCCGGGTGGAGGATTAGGAGGATTCATCCCTGCAGGTGGTGGCTGAGGTTGTCTTCGAGTGTGTTGGTTAGGAGGCAAGTCAATTCCACCACCCCGCCTGGTATTGACCATCTGAGTTAGATACATATGGTAAGAAAATAGTAGACAAGGCAGGTATTTACAAATCAGGTTACTTTGGGGGATTTATTAGCTAAGCAGATTAATATTTTACACATCCTAGTTAATTCAATACCTTATGGTGGTACATACTAAGATGTCCATCTATAATTCAATCAATCAAAGAAGCAAATCAGGCATTTAGCATCAGCACAATCAAACAACATTTTTAAATAGAGAAAAATAGGTTTAATTTTGTCTTAGGTTCCCTATCTCTTAGAAATGTCACAGGGGTAGGGATTCCAAGGTTTGAAATCCATCTTGTCTCAGAGTAGAAAAGGTAAGAATGATCAGAGTAGAACAGTAGAAGGTGAGACAGGATCAAGATAAGTGTAGAAAGAATCAGAGTAAGGTGAGTGTAGAATGAAACAGAATGAGATAAGTAGGTAAGGGTTTGTCCAGCCTATCTAGGTTTCGTCCTACAGTCAACATTTCCTCTGATACCACTTCTGTAACACCCGGTTTTAAAGAACAAAGCCGGGTGCATCTCATACATGCGCCAAGAAGACAACATATATAATAACAGAGTGTATAGAGATAAATGTCATTAACATCAGAGTATTTATTACATAGCGGAAGACTTATTACAAAATAAAGTAATAAAGATAAAACAAACTAAGGATCGACGGCGCCAATGTCGACTGGGAAACGCCACCTAGATCAGATCGAACTCTTCAGTGTTAGGCAGCTCCTCCTGAACCACCTGATCATCTCCTGTGGGGGGGGTGTGAGACAGCAAGGGTGAGCTCACACATGATCATAGCTCAACAAGTTGTGGGGAACCAGTGGACACAAACTCACAAAGGTGTGAGTTCATGTGATGTGTAAGGCTTAATCAATGACAGGGGTTAAAACTGAGCATTGCTTTTAAGTAGTTGGTCAAAATTTTATTAGCAATTACTAAGTGTAAGTAAATACCAAACCATAAGTAAAGTAACAGAACAAAATTAATAATAAACCCATGCAATGCATATGACAAAATTGAATTTAAGTTCCATAATTTAAACATCAGAGAGTCCTGAGCTGCTCGTGACCGTGAGCTCGGCTAGTATACCAGTTTTACACTCTGCAGAGGTTGTACCCTTTACCCACAAGTCATGTTACCCATCTGCCAAGGGGTCATGAATCCCATATACCTCTACCTAGGAAGCACGGCAGGGCAACACTACGAGGCCTTTACAAAGTTCCACTAGCTTCCGAAAACCCGCTACAGTTTATGGGAAGATCCAGTAAAGGGTTCCTGGCTGATAGCCATCGCAGCAAAATCAACCAGGGACCTCCCCGCACTGACCTCTCCCCTACTGCCCTTGCCCCTTTCGGGTAAGGTAGTCTTCCACTAGCTTTCCTAATTAGTCAGCCAAGGGCGTCCCATTCCACCCTTGTGGTGGCACGTGGTTCTCAAGTTAAGCTCTATGTTCCAATTAACATTAATGATAACAACATGAACATAAACAGAATAACAACAAGAATTGGAACATAGAGGTAATAAATGATTATCCCAAAACCATATAAAGCAATAGCAAACTACCCAAGTGATTCAGGGGTAAACAAGGTAATGAGATAAACAAATCTAGGGAGTCCTATTGGGTCCCATCAAAATTAACCTATGCATGGATAAGTGATATTAAAGAGCATTATTGGGTAAAAAGTGGTCAAGGGCACAACTTGCCTTCAATGAGCTCCTGCTCAGCTACTTCAATCTGCTGCTCACCAGGATCCTCAGCAACGGGCTCTTCTACTCGCCACAATACAAACAAGCACAGTGCATATAGAGAAATTAACATCACACCAAACATATATACAAAATACACAGAGATATTCTACATATTAAAATAAAATCCTAGGAACAGAAATCATATTTTTCTGAGTTATAGATTTTAAGTTATGCATTTTCAAAGGTTTTATGTGCTTTAAATAGGATTAAGTGATAAATAAATTCCTTACTGTTTTTATGCCAAAACAGAGGCACTAGGTGAAAGAGGATAAAATTACAAAATTTCAGGAACTGGAATGGATGAATTTGGAGTTAGTATGAATTTTCTATGAATTTATAAAGTTCTAGCAATTATTTTCATATTAAAAATTCATTTAATAATCCTTTTCTCTGGTTTTATAAAGTTATGGACTGGGCGTCAATTCCTGGAAAACCCAGGGGTCTCAGGGTAAAAGTCTATAGACACAGCGCACAGTGCTACTGGACGGCGGGTTGATTTAGTGAAACCCGAGGGGTTCTTTAACAAAATCGACCCGCGAAGGGGTATGGACAGATCTAAGCCGTTCGATCTAAGGTGGACGATCCAGATTAAATCCCGAGCCTCACCAAACGGAATTTAGCGCGGACCGTTAGATTAGGATCCTACGGTGTGGACGTCTATGCGCTCAGATCCAATCACAACCGATGGATCTCAGCCTACGGTTTGGATTTAATACGACGAAGAGGTACGCGGCTTCTAATCACAGCCGTCCGCACCGATCCGACGGTCCCGATCACTCTGCCCCAGGATCTAATCGCTCCCGTACGCGCCTGATCCAACGGTCGCGAATCCCTCATCTCCCCCCCGACCAACCAAGACGGCGGACGCGGCCGTGGCAGCGAACTCCGCGGAGGTGGTTGAATCACCCGTAGTTCGCGCGGACGGGATGACATGAGGGCCCCGCGGCGCAGCGGCACGGTCAGCAGACGCGCGCGCGAGGAGCGGCTGTCAAGTGGGCCCCAGTCGGCAGCGAGCGTGAGCGCGAGAGGGAGAAAGCAGTGCGCGCGGATGGACGGCTGACGTGCGGGCCCCGCGTGTCGGCGCCGGTGGTGAGCTGCGGGCTGCACGGGTGGATGCCTTGGTGGGCCGAAAATGGAGCCTGCGGCCCAGGTAAGTATTTTATCTTTTTCTTTTTTTATATTTTCTGTTTTCTTTTCTTTTTATTTTTCAATTCCCAATTTGAATTCCAAATTTGACTTTGAACTTGTACTCAAACTATAGATAAATTTCAATCATACCAATATAGTTGAGTTTGTATATTTATAAATTTTGTTTTATATTTTATATTATTTCTCTCTTTCTTTCCAAAGTTTAGCATTTCTCTTAGGTTTTAATTTCTCATTTGGATATTTAATATTTTTCTTGTCACAAAATGCACACAAAAATAAAATATCCAGCATGATGCAACAATTTAGTAGCATATCTTTTCATTATTTGTTCTTGGACATGGTGTTCTCATATGATGGTGCATAAGGATCAAACTCACATAAAGAGAAAATGTTTCTCTATTGATATTATTCCTAGCACTTACAAAGTAGGTGTTACGGTTCTTGCAAACCTACTCCCCGTTGAGGTGGTCACAAAGACCGGGTCTCTTTCAACCCTTTCCCTCTCTCAAACGGAAACCTAGACCGAGTGAGCTTCTCTTCTCAATCAAACGGGACACTAAGTCCCCACAAGGACCACCACACAATTGGTGTCTCTTGTCTTGATTACAATTGAGTTGGGAACAAGAAAGAAGAAAGAAGAAAAGCAATCCAAGCGCAAGAGCTCGAATGAACATGGCAAAACTCTCTCTTCTAGTCACTAATGCTTTGAATGGAATTGGGACTTG
Organism: Zea luxurians; assembly: GCA_029449295.1. Lineage (NCBI taxonomy): Eukaryota > Viridiplantae > Streptophyta > Magnoliopsida > Poales > Poaceae > Zea > Zea luxurians. Next base: position 5,173,233 of record JAOPSE010000103.1, on the reverse strand, counting down.
GAGAGATTTTGATTCACTCTAATTGTGTCTTGAATTGAATGCTATAGCTCTTGTATTGAATGTATTGGCTGAAAACTTGGATGCCTTGAATGAGTGGTGGTTGGGGGTATTTATAGCCCCAACCACCAAAGTGGCCGTTGGGGATGGCTGCTGTCATATGGCGCACCAGACAGTCCGGTGCGCCACCCGACACTGTCCGGTGCGCTAGCCACGTCACCCAACCGTTAGGGTTCGATAGTTGGAGCTCTGACAAGAGGGGCCACCGGACAGTCCGGTGGTGCACCGGACAGTCATTGTTCACTGTCCGGTGCGCCTTCTGATGCCTGCTCTGACTTCTGCGCACGAAGGCACGCACTGTAGCGTTTCACTGTTTCTTTGCAGACGACCGTTAGCGCAAATAGTCGTTGCTCCACTGGCACACCGGACAGTCCGGTGCTACACCGGACAGTCCGGTGAATTATAGCGGAGCGGCTCCCCGAAAACCCAAAGCTGGCAAGTTCAGAGTGGATTCACCCTGGTGCACCAGACATTGTCCGGTGGCACTGAAAGGGAAATGTGCCCTTGGGCCATTTCTAAGTGTTTTGGTGATTAAGTGCCCAACACAAATGCTCTAAGTGTTAATTTGTGCCAAAGACTCAAGAAGTGCAAATCAAGTTACAAGGTATATTTCTAGACTTAGTACATTGATTTGAGTACTAATGTATTGTGTCTAAGTGCTAGAAACAGGAGAAATTGGTTTGGAAAAGAGTTGGCTGTGTACAGCCAACTGCAACTCGGTCTGGGTGCACCGGACACTGTCCGGTGCGCCAGGACCAGTCTCGGTGAACAGTCCGCTCTCGGGACTCGACGGCGGCGTAGGTCTATAATTCACCGGACTGTCTGGTGGTGCATCAGACTGTTCAGTGAGTCGTCCACGACGAAGTCGTCGCTCTTAGGAAACGTTCAACGACGTACGGCTATAATTCACCGGACCGTCCGGTGAGGCACCGGACTATCCGGTGAGCCAACGATCGACTGCGCCAATGGTCGGCCGCGCAATCCACGCGCGACGCGTGGGCACGTCAATGGTCGGATGGGGGCACCAAACTGTCCGGTGTGCCAACTGTCGCAAATCTGCAACGGTCGGATGCACCAGAAAAGGAAGGAGATCGCGCACCGGACAGCTACACCGGACTATCCAGTGCGCCACCCGACAGAAGGCAAGATTTGCCTTCCAAAGTTGCCTCCAACGGCTCCTAGCTGCCTTAGGGCTATAAAAGGGACCCCTAGGCGCATGGAGGCAGTATACAAGCATTCTTTGATCATTCCTAAGCATCCAGACTCCACTCCCATGCATTTGATTCTTTGTGCTAGCAATTTGAGCTCCTCTTGAGTTGAGAACTCCGTGTGTTGAACTTAGAGCTCAAGTTGTGACTTGTGTGCGTGATTGTACTCTCGTTTTGAGTCTTGTGTGCGTTGCTCTCCCCTCCCTTACTTCCGTGCTTCTTTGTGAACATCAATTGTAAGGAAGAGAGGCTCCAAGTTGTGGAGATTCCTCACAAGCGGGAAAAAGTATAAGAAAGAAGAACACCGTGGTATTCAAGTTGATCATTGGATCACTTGAAATGGGTTGAGTGCAACCCTCGTCTATTGGGACGCCACAACGTGGAGGTAGGCAAGTGTTATACTTGCCGAACCACGGGATAACTCGCGTGTCTCTTGTGATTGCTTTTCTGTGTGATTATTGTGATTCGCAAGAGCTCGCTCTATAGCCACTTGGTTTTATCATTCTAACACTTAACCAAGTTTTGTGGCTATTAGTTGTTGAATTTTACAGGATCACCTATTCACCCCCCCTCTAGGTGCTCTCAATTGGTATCGGAGTCGTTCTCCTCGCGAAAGGGACTAATCACCCGAAGAGATGGATCCTAAGGGAAAGGGGATGGTGGTCAATGATAAGGAGAAAGAATCCATCTTCAACGAGCCGAGGGACGACAAGCCCACCGATTCTGGCTCGAGTCATAAGGAGAAGGACGGGAAGAAGAAGAGGCGCATCAAGAAGATCGTCTACTACGACAGCGATGAGTCTTCTTCTTCCCCAAGAGACGATGACTACGACGAGAAAAAGAAACCGGTTAACTCAAACTTTTCTTTTGATTATTCTCGTATTCCGTATAATTCCAATGCCCATTTGCTTGCTATTCCTCTTGGTAAACCTCCACACTTTGATGGAGAGGACTACGCTTTTTGGAGTCACAAAATGTGTAGTCACCTTTTCTCTCTCCATCCTAGTATTTAGGAGATAGTTGAGAATGGAATGCAATTTGATAGTATGGATAACCCTGTGTTTATCAACGAACAAATCCATAAGAATGCACAAGCTACCACTGTTTTGTTAGCATCATTGTGCAGGGACGAATACAACAAGGTGAGCGACTTGGACAACGCCAAGCAAATATGGGACACCCTCAAGATATCGCATGAGGGGAATGACGCCACCATGATCACCAAAATGGAGTTGGTGGAAGGCGAGCTAGGAAGGTTTGCCATGATCAGGGGAGAGGAGCCGACGCAAACGTACAACAGGCTCAAGACCCTGGTCAACAAGATTAGGAGCTATGGAAGCACGAGATGGACGGACCACGACGTCGTCCGACTTATGCTCAGGTCTTTCACTGTAATTGACCCTCATCTTGTGAACCTCATACGTGAAAATCCTAGGTACACAAAGATGACGCCTGAGGAGATACTCAGAAAGTTTGTTAGCGGGCGTATGATGGTCAAAGAAGCAAGATACGTTGATGATGCATTGAACGACCCAATGCCCATCTATGAGCTCCAGCCTGTTGCACTCAAGGCAACAAGCAGCAACAGGGAGGCGCTACCTAGCAAGGTGGCACAAGTTGAGGCTACCAGGCTAAATGAAGATGAAATGGCCCTCATCATCAAGCGCTTCAAGACGGCGCTAAAAGGACGCAAGGAGCATCCCAACAAGAGCAAAGCAAAGGGAAAGCGCTCCTATTTTAAATGTGGTAAGACTGGTCATTTCATAGCAAATTGTCCCGATAATGCTAATGACCAGGAACAAGAAAAGAGTGGGAAGAGGGAGAAGAAGAAGACCTACAAGAAGGCGAAGGGTGAGGCGCACCTTGGCAAAGAGTGGGATTCAGATTGCTCTTCGTCCGACTCCGACGACGAAGGACTCACCGCCTCAGCCTTCAATAAGTCATCTCTTGTTGGGGCGAAGGCGAAGACGCCACCCTTCGCTCGATGCCTTCGCCAGACTCGCTGCAACAACAGAGACAAGACGACCGGCAGACTGCCCTTCGTCCCACGCACCGGAAGACGAAGGCCTACGGTGAAGTCATCTTTTCCGCGGCCTCGTCCAACATGGAGGCCCACGTGTGATCCGGCCCATTGCGGCAGGCCCTGCGTGGCCGCTACGCATTACGGGCCTAATTTGTAAAGGCTTCCCTGTAATTATAGTCTGTAACCCTGCTTTATGGGAATATTCCGGGGATAACCTGGGCGCCTGAGGGCACATGCGTCCTTAACTCAAGATGCTGGGCACTCAGGCACCTATAAATACCCCCGTACAGTGCCCTTGAGAGGCTAGATTAACAGAGCTATTGCCATCTCGAGTTAAAACCTTGTTTACACCGCTTTTGCTCCCACGTTGGACCTACTCGCCCAGGAGAGCAAGTCCCAACATTTGGCGCCCACCGTTCGTGCTACGAAAACACCACCCGTGATGGCACCCAAGAGAACCACCTCGAAGGCTGACGAAGCTGCGAAGGCAGCACTGCTGGCTGAGAAAAAGGGCAAGGCCCTTGTCGACACCACCCACCAAGAGCCCTATGAAGACGACGCAAACAGCAAGAGGCAGCGCAACAAACAACCCACTACCGAAGGCAGCCTCCACACCTGCAGCTCCGGGGGACAACAACAGCCTCCCCCAGGCTTCGCTCCACCAGAGGGCGCGGACGCCACCGAGGACGGCAAAGTCATCGGTGTTTCGGCCGAAGAGCAGCTACAGCTGCGCGCCTTGCGCATCAAGAACCGCAACCTCCAGAAGCAAAAAGAGATCCTCGAGGCCAAGCGCCAACGTGTGTCTGCACAAGCCAAGGTGCGACAGATGATACGCGATGAAGAGCAGAAGGCTCAGGAGCTTGAACAAGAGATCACGCTCATGCAGAGCGAAGGCCAACTCGGCCTACAACACGGCCCACCCCTCTAGCAGCGTGCACAAATCGAAGACCTGTTCATCCCTCAGCGCGGACACACCATCCCTCACGCCACGGCATTCCAAGGCGTCAACTACCTTGACGAGCGAAGTCCCCTGGCACCTCATCTGCAAGTGTCACCATGGCCCGCCAACTTCAGGGCAGGGACCTATCCCAAGTACAACGGCAGCACTGACCCAGCACAGTACATCATGAGCTATCAGGTTGTTGTTGCATCATCCGGAGGGGACGACGCCACAATGGCCAAGTCATTCATCATTGCCCTCGAAGGCCCAGCCCTCACCTGGTACACTAGGTTGCCCCCATTGTCCATCGACTCCTAGAGAAGTCTCCAGGACAAATTCTTGCTCAACTTCCAAGGGTACCGCCCAGAAACCGAAGCCTTGGCTGAACTCTCACTCTGCAAGCAGCTAGAAAGAGAGACTCTGCGGGAGTACTACCGCAAGTTTCTGACCCTCAAGTCACAACTGCCTTCGGTCGACGACCAAATCGCCATCCACTACGCCATCAGTGGCCTTCAGGCCGACGTCCTTTACAGCCACTGCATCAGGGATCCGCCCAGGAACCTCCAGGAGCTGTATCCGCTGTTCGAAAAATACACCAGATCCGAAGAGCTCCACCAGCGCAAAGTCGAGTCTTAGAGGAAACCCAAAGACCCTCTGCAGTCCAGCCGCACATGGACAAGGCCATCGCAGGCAGACTCCGGTCGGGACGGCCGCAATCAGCAGCAGGTGCAGAACATCGCCAACCAGCACCCCGCTGGTGAGGCCCCTCGCCGCCAGGAGTATCCCCCAGGGCCGTGGAAACGGAACTCGTGGTCGGGGCCGGGGACATGCGCAGCAGCCGCGTAGATTTTACTACCTGTTCCACGGCGAAGACTGCGCGCATCCTACAAGAGACTGCCCAGAGACGAAGGCCACCAGAGATAGGATGGCACGGGCGCAACCAGCCAACAACCCTAGAGTTGTCGCGCACACATATCAGCAACCCCCTCAGCCATACAACCACAGCCCCGCTCCGCTTCCACCGCACCACGCATACCAACACCACCAGGAGGTACAAATCGTACCTCCCCCACCCCCACCTCCACACCACCAACAGCAAAACATCCACCACCCCAACCACCCCCAAGCCCCAAAGCAAGAGGACTTCACTGATCAGCCGTATCGCGGAGTCATTCATATGATCACTGGGGGGTCCAGCGCCGACTTCGACACAAAGCGGCAGAAGAGGGACCATTACTGTAGCATCAACCACGTCGCCGTCACTGGTCCAATCGTGCAGACAAAGTGGTCCCATGTGCCATTGACCTTCGACGCCCGAGACGTCGATCTGCGCAGCGCACCCCACATCGATGCCATGGTTATCAACTGCAGCGTGGCAGGCTGGGACCTGCACAAGGTCTTAGTCGACAATGGCAGCTAGGCGGATATCATTTTCCTCCATGCTTTCGATCGCATGGGCATAAGCCACAGCCTGCTCAAGCCTTTGGACAACCCCCTGTACGGCTTCGGTGGCAAGGGCACCTTTCCTGTCGGCAAAATAGAGTTACCTCTCTCCTTCGGTGTAGCACCCAATGCCCGAAGTGAGCAAGTTACGTTCGACATCGTCGACATGGTGTACCCATACAACGCCATAATGGGCTGGGGCTCCATCAACAAGTTTGAGGTAGCCATTCACGGACTCTACCTGTGCATGAAGATCCTAGGTCCGCAAGGCGCCATCACAGTCTATGGCAACCAGCAGGTTGTGCGTAACATAGAAAGAGACTTCGTTCCTGGACAAAGAAACGTACACTGCCTCACGGCCCAGCGCGAGGTCCCCGAGTCTGCCAGCCCAACCACCAAAGAACATGACAAAGCACAGCTGCAGAGCAACGATAGGACCAAGACTGTTCCCCTTGATCAGGCAACGCCCAAGAAGACAGTTACCATCAGCGAAGACCTCACTTCGCATGACGAGGAGAGACTCCTCTGCTGTCTATCCAAGAATAAAGACATCTTCGCTTGGTCCACCCTCGACCTGGTCGGAGTCGGTCGCTCCATCATCGAGCATAGCTTAGGAATCGACCCTTCGGTGAGACCAAAGAAACAGCGGCTACGTAAGATGTATGACGAGAAGACGGAAGCCGCCAAGGCCGAGGTGCATCGCCTGCTTGAGGCCAAATTTATCGAGCCAATTGCCTACCCCACATGGCTCGCCAACATAGTGATGGTGCAGAAGAAGAGCGGCAAATGGTGGATGTGCATTGATTTCACCAGTCTTAACAAGGCCTGCCCCAAGGACAACTTCTCGCTGCCTCGGATCGACAAAATCGTTGATAGTGCGACCGGGTGCGAAGTCATGTCACTCTTTGATTGCTTCTCCGGCTACCACCAAATATATATGAAGGAGGAGGACAAGGCAAGCACCAGCTTCATAACACCCTTCGGCACGTATTGCTTCATCAGAATGCCGGAGGGACTTAAGAACGCCGGGTCCACTTTCTCTCGGCTCACCAAAACGGTGCTCGAGAGCCAAGTCGGCAGAAATATATTCACATATGTGGACGACATCATCATCGCCAGCAGAAGCAAGGAAGACCACCTGGCTGACCTCACCAAAATGTTTGCGAACATGCGGGACGCACGACTTCGCCTAAACCCCGAAAAGTGCGTATTCGGCGTTCGCTAGGGGAAATCTTGGGCTACCTGGTGTCACACCACGGAATTGAGGCCAATCCAACCAAAATCCAGGCTATCATCAATATGACGCCCCCGCAGTCAGCCAGAGACGTACAACGACTGATAGGCAGATTGGCCGCCCTCAACAGATTCATCTCCAAGTCTGCAGAGCGAAGCCTCCCTTTCCTCAAAACACTCTGTGGCGCAAAAGACTTCGCATGGGGACTAGAGTAGGCGGCGGCCTTCGCTTCATTGAAGCAGTACCTATCGGAATTGGCGATTCTTACAAGCCCCGACCCCTCGCTACCCCTGCTGCTCTATGTCGCGGCTTCGCCACATGCGGTCAGCGCAGCACTGGTTCAAGAGCAGACCAGAGAGGGCACGATCAGGCAATGTCTAGTTTATTATGTCTCTGAAGTGCTCACAACATCAAAATGTAATATGACAGAACTGAAAAAGATCGCCTATGCAGTCGTTATGGCCTCGCGCAAATTACGCCATTATTTCGAGGCATTCAAAGTCCGGGTCACCTCAGATAGAGGACTCGATGAACTGTTTAGAAATCCGGAGGCATCAGTACGGATTGCCAAATGGGCAGCCGAACTCTCTAGCTACCACACCACATTTGAACCCAGGACAGCCATCAAGTCACAAGTCCTGGCAGACTTCGTCGTCGACTGGACTAGGCCAATAACATAGCCGGACCCGTCCACAGAGAAAGTGTGGACAATCAATTGCGACGGCGCATGGTGCCATGCGGGGGCAGGCGCTGCTGCGGTCATTACTTCACCCACAGGGGTCAAGCACAGATACGCAGCACGCCTCAGCTTTGCTTTGGAGTCTGATAAATGCACCAACAACATAGCAGAATACGAGACTGTCATCCTCGGCCTTCGCAAGCTAAGGGCACTCGGCGTCACCACCTGCATCATCAGAACAGACTCCAAGGTAGTCGCCGGCCAGGTCGAGAAAGACTATGCAGCGAAGGACCCCGCACTCATGCAGTACCTCGTGGCCATCCGCAGCCTCGAGAGACAATTCAAAGGTTTTACGTTGCAGCATGTGGACCGAGCCAAGAATGAGGAAGCCGATGCATTGGCCAAGGCAACCGCCAGGGGCGAGGCCCTGCCCTCCGACGTATTCTACCATGTCATCGGCACGCCAGCCGTCCGCAGCCCAGAGGGGCTCCAAATAACCAATGACAGCGAGGGCCACCGCATAGTCAATCTCATCATGACCGAAGACTGGCGGGCACCAACAACCCTGTTCCTGCAGGGGTACTATCATCCAACAGACGTCAATGAGGCCAAGCGCCTCAAACATCGAAGCCGAGACTTTGCACTGATCGAAGGCCAACTTTACAAGAAGGGGGTCAGTCAACCCATGCTTAAGTGTGTCACCGAGACCGAAGGCGTCCAAATTCTGCACGAAGTCCACAGCGGGACTTGCGGCTCTCACGCAGGGCCTAGGGCCCTAGCTGCAAAGGTGATCCGTTAAGGTTTCTACTGGCCCGCCATGATTTACGCCGCAAATCGGGTCACAAGGTCCTGCGAAGCCTGCCAAAAATTTTCCCCACGCTCGGGAAGCCCTTTGCAATTCATGAAGCTAATCGCCCACACGTGGCCTCTTCAGCGCTGGGGCCTGGACATTGTCGGGCCCCTGCCCACGGCCTAGGGGAACCTCAAGTTCACCTTTGTCACCGTCGAGTATTTTACCAAATGTATCGAGGCGAGGGCTGTATCCACAATAACATCGAAGACCGCCCAGAAATTCTTCGGGCAAAACATTGTTTGCCACTTCGGAGTCCCGTCCGAACTCACAGTTGACAATGGCAATCAATTCGACAGCCAAGACTTCAAGGATTTCTGCTTCTCCATTGGCACCAAGCTTGCCTTCGCCTCAGTGTACCACCCACAATCCAACGGAGTTGTGGAACAAGCAAATGGCAAAATTTTCACAGCCGTCAAGAAGATGCTCCTCGACGACAAAAAGGGCAAGTGGGCCGACCTGTTACCTGAAGCGGTCTGGGCATTGAACACGACTGAGTGCAGGGCGACTGGGTTCACCCCTTTCCGCCTTCTATACGGATCGGAGGCCATGACCCCGCAAGAAATAAAACATGGGTCGCCACGGACAGTCCCGTCAGCCGTCCCCGACGTGGACAAACCTACTTCGAAGGACCTCATCGACGGAGACCGCGTCTTCGCCCTACAGGCTCTAAACAAATACCAAGCTCAAACAAAAGCATGGCGCGACCACACAGTCATCCCGAGGGAATTCAGCGAAGGAGACCTCGTACTCGTCCGGACAGCACGGACAGAGTCCCGGGGCAAGTTGGAGCCCAAGTGGGAGGGCCCTTTCATCGTTAAGACGAAGGCGTCCCCCAGTGCGTACAGGCTCACAACGCCATCCGGCGAAGACTTAGAGCATTCTTGGAACATTGATAATCTCCGCAAATTTTTTGTTTGACTCCATAGGGCCAGCTCGCCCTTGTAATTCGCAAAACAATTTTATTCCGGCCTGCACTCTTTTCCTCCCGGGGGTGAGGTTTTTAATGAGGCGGCGCCATGTAATATACACGCGAAAAATCCCCCGCAAAAGTCTACGTCGAAAAAAGACCGCATCGACGGTCTTCGGCATTCGACCAATACAAAGTCACCGCGAGGGGCAGCGCTGGCTACCCTCGCGTGCGACACTCCGCAAAAGTCGCCTAAGGGTGCAGCGGACTAGCACAACAAGTGCGCAAAATCGAAGTCTTCTTCAAAAGACTATCCGTGCAAAAGTCGCCTAAGGGTGCAGCCGGACTAGCGCAACAAGTGCGCAAAATCGAAGTCTTCTTCAAAAGACTCCGTGCAAAAGTCGCCTAAGGGTGCAGCCGGACTAGCACAACAAGTGCGCAAAATCGAAGTCTTCTTCAAAAGACTATCCATGCAAAAGTCGCCTAAGGGTGCAGCCGGACTAGCACAAGTGCGCAAAATCGAAGTCTTCTTCAAAAGACCATCCGTGCAAAAGTTGCCTAAGGGTGCAGCCGGACTAGTGCAACGAGTGCAAAAAATCGAAGGCGCATTACATTAGCGCAAAAGTCTACATCGAGAAACCGTCCACGCTAAGACCGACTACAGGCGCAGCCGGACCGACATAATAAATGTGCTAGACCAAGTGCACAACGCCCTATGAACATAGCCAGATGCGCGAAGGCACATAGCCTCATCATACAAACTATAATTACACACGTACAGCGAGGGCATCACACCTTACATTGGTTCAACCTTCAGAATGATTCCCATCTCCCTATAGTTAAATAGCATTATCCTCAGCTCCTCACCCTCAAAAAGACTTCGCAACTCCCCCTCACCTATACTCGCCCCAACCGGCGAGGACAACAATTCCCGCTTGCCAGCCCCACCCACACGAAGCCGACCACCATCCAATTCACTCACTCTACGCTTCGCCACCGCCCTTCGCCGCCTACGCCCAACACTCGGAACAGGCAAAACTTCAGCATCCGTAACACGCGGAGAAGCCTCCACCGCAGCCACATCCAAGGCCGCAAAGTAATCCAAGCCCTCATCCGAAGACTCTTCCGTCCACACAACCGAACTCTCAGAGTCATCAAACCCAGAAAACTTAGATGTAGACTCATCCGATTCATTTCCAGCGACCATGGTCGAAGCCGCCACAAAATTAGCAGTAGCGGTTGCGTGCGCAGGCCCAAAATCCTGAACCTGCGCAGCAACCAAGGTTCAGTAACATAGACAAAATTCCCTAACTACCCCACACCCACTAAGCCACCTGCGAAGACCCAGCCGCCGCCATGGGATCCTCCGCTGCCAGCTCTGTCGCCGCCTTCGGGGGATCCTCCGCCATCGGCACAGTGGCTGGCGGCGAGCCTTTTTTACCAGATACAGTAGACGCAGGGGCAACGTGGGAGCCTTCACCGGTTTCCGGGAGGGCGCTGGGTCGACCTCAGCCTCGGCCACCATGGGGTCAACCTCCGCTTCGGGCCGCGCGCTGTTCAGATGTCCGAAGTCCTCCACGTCCTTGGCGCGCGCCGTCTACAACACAGCGCACCGATTCAGCAAACCCACGCATACCCACATTCAACAGCACAAAACAAACTTTACCTGATCCCTCGCCCGGTCAGCCCGCTCCCTAACCGCCTCCCGACCGTGGGGGGCCCACATCCGGTCGAAGAGGGCCCCGCGGAGTCCTTCACCACAAGGTCTTCGACCTTAAAAATCTCGTGCCCGAAGTCTTCATCGGATCGGTCGAAGCCCTCATAGTGACTGCACCCCTCGCGGGACAGCGCATTCATGGCCCCCTCACAGGTGACGAGGGAAGCAAAGGACATGAAGCCCTTCACGATGGTTGGGAGCGCTAGCAATTCCTCTTGCAGCCACTCGAGGAAGCGAAGGCCCGCCTCTCGGTCAGGCACCTCGAAGTCAGCAGTCCGCGCACCTAGCTAGCGGTATGAGTCCACGAGCTGTTTGCGCGTCCGCTCAACTTCCGCGCGCGTAGAGGCCTCGGCCCTCTCCATGCGGGCCTGCAGAGCGTTGAACCGCGCCTCCCATTCCTCGGCGCGCTGACTGGCGAGACTCTCCTCCGCCCTCACCAATTTGGCCTCCGCCTGCGCCGTCTGCGCCTTGGTGATGGCCTGGTTGGCCTCCCTCCTTTCCTCCACCAGCTGGCGCCGGAGGTCCGTCCTCTCGCCCTCCAGGGCGGTCACCTTCTCCGCCAGCCTGCGGCTTTTGCTCTCCGCAGCCGACTTTTCCCAGACGGCGTCCGCGTGCTGCGCCCGAAGTCTCTCGACTTCAGCAGCCACGTCTGCCGTAAGGGCACCCGACGCCACGCGGTCGGCGAAGTCGGTCACCTAACAGACACACATGAGACCACAATCACCATGAAAGCGGCACACAACGAAGCCTACCTCAACTTACTTGATTCAGCTGTTGCGCCAGCTGCAGCGACGCCTCCCGTAGCCGGCGGGACACAGTGCCCGCTTCGTCCTTGACGCCAGTGGCCGCCGAAACCTCGCCGCCAGCGCTGAAAGCGCCACCCTTCACCCCAAGCACCGCGGTAGACGTCGTGGTTGCCACCGCATGCGAGACGGCAACAAGTTGCCCCTCGCCCGACCCTGCAACGTATCACCGGTCAAAAAAAACTTACCAACGAGATAGTCGTCCATGCTAATATTTGTGCCGAAGTCGGCAACGCGTTTCCCCGGCGAAGGCGGTTCGCGGACCTTCGCAGCTCCGTCTAGGGCAGACTTGGCTCCGCCAGCGCCGACCGCCTTCGTGCTCTCCAGCACCTTGCTGGACCCAGGGGCGGCCGGCTTCGCCGCCAACGTCGGCTGGCTGCCGCTGGGGACGGTAGCCTTCGCTGTCCCCCGCGCCCTCTTCGGCCTAGCTTCGGGGAGCCTGACGACCGCCCGACGCTTCTGCGCAGCATCCTAGCGATCCTTGTTCATCACTGCCGACACAACAATAGCAATATTCCGTCCGTAAGGAAACACTCTCAAGTCACGAGCCATGCGAGACGTAAAGAAGTCTTCGCCAGCCGCGCGGGGGATAGGAACGTTCCTGGGCCATCAACCCCCGGTAACCTCCAGCATCCGCGCCGAAGACTCCCGGAGCTCGGGCGAAGACATCCTTCCCCCGAGGGCCGCGCATGTCCCCATCAACTCCATAGCAAAACTATTGGAGACCCCAAGTTTTCCCACCGCAGTGCCTAGCTTCCTCTTCTTAGTAGATGGGGCGGCCTCCGGCGCGGGGTCGTCTTCGATCACTGTCGCTGGTTTTTTCCCCCGACGGTCGACAACGTCTACCCCGGGATAACCGCCATACGGCAAACCATTCAACTCAAAGACCCTATTCAGGCGGTCGTTGGATCCATGTATATCCCAGCTCCGCTGGGCCTCCGTCTTCGACACGTAGCGACCAACAATTCGCACCACCCCATCCTCCGCCTCACGCACAACCGCGGCAGGATCCCGCCCTCGCACATCCAAGGCAAAAAGCGGACTTCGCACTTTCCGTCCACCCAGGGAGGGCATCTCGCGAGGTCATACTTTGCCCAGCGCCCATCCATGCGCCAAGGGCCACACCCCATACACTATGAATTCCTCAACCAGATCACGCCCGCTACTCCTACGGGCAGCGATCCGAAGGGCCCTTTCATTCTCATCATCCTCCGCCACTTCAAATGGCGGGTACGCCACATAATAATGAGAGCACATGATGGCAGCAGGGAGCCCTGGGTGATCTTCGACTTGAGCCTCTAAAACATAGAACCAGTAGTCCCACCAGTTGCCCCACTTATTTCGGGCACAGGGGACCAGCTCCACAACTTCCATCGAAGTCTTCCCAGACTTCGGCGTGAAAGTACACGATCCGAATTGTGCAATCTTATGTCCAATTCTTCTCTTCTGCCAGTGCAGACAGTATTGCTTGGCGAAGACTTCCACCGAAGGCTGGCCGCCATACGACGTTGTTGCCCAGACATACTTCGCTAATGCCACCACGGCGTTCGGTGTCAGCTAATGAACCTGGACTTCGAACTTCTGCAGAACCTCCGACACAAAACTATGCGCAGGCAGACGAAGGCCGGCGATGAAAAATGCCTCAAAAACAACCAATTCACCCTCGGGCTCGGGAATCTCCTCTGCCCCCGGCACACGCCCGACCCCGCCGCCAAAATACCCCAACTGTTGCATATCTTGCACGCGGACCGACGACATCCGTGAAACACCGAATTCCACCGTATCACCCGGTCGCAATTCCGCCGCTGCCACACTGCCCGAGAGATCCTCGGAAGACGCCTCGGCCATCGGCGTGGTCGCAGCAGACGAGGAGGAAGTCGGCATAGCTACGTACCATCGACGGTGGCGCGCGGTCTGCTTCACGCGAGCCAGTTCTCCGGCGAACAGGAGCAAGGAGGGCAGACGAGCGAGCGAGCAGTTTGAGCAAGGGAGGTTAGGGTTTTCGTGGTGCGCAGAAAGGTAAATTTCAATCCGCGTCGCCCCGACCCCCTTTTATACACAGGGCGCGACGCTTCGGGAAACCCGCAATCCAACAGTGCGGTGTCAATCAACGGTCATGTCAAAAACCCCCGCGGAACCACTTCGAGCGAGGGCAGCGTCTCCACCATCTAGCGACGCCTTCGGCACCAGATGACTTAGTCGAACTGGTCCCTCGGAGGGCAAATGTTGGGGCGAAGGCAAAGACGCCACCCTTCGCTCGATGCCTTCGCTAGACTCGCTACAACAACGGAGACAAGACGACCGGTAGACTCTACCCTTCGTCCCACGCACCGGAATAAGTCTAGTTCATATGTAGAACATGTTAGTATTTGTAATAGATGTAAGGATTTTGATGTTGATGCATGTGTTGAACACCTTACTTCTATTGCAAAATTAAATGGTGAAGTGGCAAGTCTTAATGCCCAACTTAAGACTTGCAAAAATGACTTTGATAAATTAAAATTTGCTAGGGATGCTTACACTGTTGGTAGACATCCCTCAATTAAGGATGGACTTGGCTTTCGAAAGGAAGCCAAGAACTTAATAAGTCAAAGGGCTCCCATTTCCAACAAGGAAAAGGGAAGGCCCCTATGGCTAGTAGTAGTCAAAAGAATCATGCTTTCATGTACCATGATAGAAAATTTTCTAGAAATTCTCATTATAATAGGAGTTATAATGCTTTTGACTCACATGTTATGATTGCGTCATGTTCTAATTTTAATGGTAGGCCTAGGAGAAATTTTGTGTCTCATGCTCCTAGGAAAGTGTGTAATAAACCTAGCACTGTCTTTCATGCTTGCAACACTACATTTGTACTCTCATGTAAAAATGAAAAAGTGGTTGCTAGAAAGTCGGGGGTCAAATGCAAGGGAGACAAGACTTGCATTTGGGTCCCAAAGGCTATTGTTACTAACCTTGTAGGACCCAACAAGAGTTGGGTACCTAAAACCCAAGCCTAATTTGCCTTGCAGGTTTATGCATCTGGGGGCTCAAGCTGGATTATTGACAGCGGATGCACAAACCATATGACGGGGGAGAAGAAGATGTTCACCTCCTACGTCAAGAACAAAGATACCCAAGATTCGATCATCTTTGGAGATGGGAACCAAGGCAAGGTTAAAGGACTAGGAAAAATAGCCATTTCATCCGAGCATTCTATTTCAAATGTGTTCTTAGTTAAATCGCTCGGGTATAACTTATTATCTGTAAGTCAATTATGTAACATGGGTTATAATTGTCTATTTACAAATGTAGATGTGTCTGTATTTAGAAGGAGTGATGGTTCATTAGCTTTTAAGGGTGTACTAGACAGCAAACTCTACTTAGTGGATTGTTCGAAAGAGGAGGCTGATCTAGATGCATGCTTAATTGCTAAGACTAGCATGGGCTGGCTGTGGCATCGCCGTCTAGCACATGTTGGGATGAAGAACCTTCATAAACTTCTAAAGGGAGAACATGTGTTAGGTCTAACCAATGTATTTTTCGAAAAAGATAGACCTTGTGCAGCTTGTCAAGCAGGTAAACAGGTGGGAAGCGCTCATCACAGCAAAAATATGATGACCACATCAAGACCTCTGGAACTACTTCATATGGACCTCTTCGAACCCGTCGCCTACCTCAGCATAGGGGGAAGTAAGTATGGTCTTGTTATTGTTGATGACTTTTCCCGCTTCACTTGGGTATTCTTTTTGCAGGATAAATCAGAAACTCAAGGGACCCTCAAGCGCTTTCTAAAGAGAGCTCAAAATGAATTTGAGCTCAAGGTGAAAAAGATAAGAAGCGACAATGGGTCCGAATTCAAGAACTTACAAGTGGAGGAGTACCTTGAGGAGGAAGGAATCAAGCACGAGTTCTCCGCTCCCTACACACCACAGCAAAATGGTGTGGTAGAGAGGAAGAACATGACACTCATAGACATGGCAAGGACGATGCTTGGAGAATTCAAGACGCCCGAGCGGTTTTGGTCGGAAGCTGTGAACACAGCTTGCCACGCCATAAACCGGGTCTACCTTCATCGCCTCCTCAAGAAGACCTCGTATGAACTTCTAACCGATAACAAACCCAGCGTGTCATACTTTCGTGTATTTGGGAGTAAATGTTATATTCTAGTAAAGAAGGTAGAAATTCCAAATTTGCTCCCAAAGCTGTAGAAGGGTTTTTGTTAGGTTATGACTCAAATACAAAGGCATATAGAGTCTTCAATAAATCATCAAGTTTGGTTGAAGTCTCTAGCAACGTTGTATTTGATGAAACTAATGGTTCTCCAAGAGAGCAAGTTGATCTTGATGATGTAAATGAAGATGATGTTCCAACGGACGCAACTCGCACCATGGCAATTAGAGATGTGCGACCACAGGAACACCAAGAGCAAGATCAACCTTCTTCCTCAACGATGGTGCATCCCTCGACTCAAGATGATGAACAGGTTCCTCAAGAGGAGGTGTGTGATCAAGGGGGAGCACAAGATGACCAAGTTGTGGAGGAAGAAGCACCACGGGCCCCTCCAACTCAAGTCCGAGCGACGATTCAAAGGAATCATCCCGTCGACCAGATTTTGGGTGATATAAGCAAGGGAGTAACAACTCGCTCACGTCTAGCTAATTTTTGTGAGCATTACTCGTTTGTCTCTTCTATTGAGCCTTTCAGGGTAGAAGAGGCCTTGCTAGATCCGGACTGGGTGTTGGCCACGCAGGAAGAGCTCAACAACTTCAAGCGAAATGAAGTTTGGACCCTGGTGCCACGTCCCAAGCAAAACATTGTGGGAACCAAGTGGGTGTTCCGTAACAAACAGGACGAGCACGGGGTGGTGACAAGGAACAAGGCTCGACTTGTGGCAAAAGGTTATGTCCAAGTTGCAGGTTTGGACTTTGAGGAGACTTTTGCTCCTGTGGCTAGGCTAGAGTCTATTCGCATTTTGTTAGCCTATGCCGCTCACCATTCCTTCAGGTTGTTCCAAATGGATGTGAAGAGCGCTTTCCTCAACGGGCCAATCAAGGAGGAGGTGTACGTAGAGCAACCCCCTGGCTTTGAGGATGAACGGTACCCCAACCATGTGTGTAAGCTCTCTAAGGCACTCTATGGACTTAAACAAGCCCCAAGAGCATGGTATGAATGCCTTAGAGATTTCCTAACTGCAAATGTTTTCAAGGTTGGGAAAGTCGATCCAACTCTTTTCACTAAGACTTGTGATGGTGACCTATTTGTGTGCCAAATTTATGTCGATGACATAATATTTGATTCTACTAACCAAAAGTCTTGTGAGGAGTTTAGCAGGGTGATGACTCAGAAATTTGAGATGTCGATGATGGGTGAGTTGAACTACTTCCTTAGGTTCCAAGTGAAGCAACTCAAGGACAGCACCTTCATCTCCCAAACGAAGTACACCCAAGACTTGCTCAAGCGGTTTGGGATGAAGGACGCCAAGCTCGCAAAGACACCAATGGGAACTGACGGACATGTCGACCTCAACAAAGGAGGTAAGTCCGTTGATCAAAAGGCATACCGGTCTATGATAGGTTCCTTGCTTTACTTATGTGCTAGTAGACCGGATATTATGCTTAGCGTTTGCATGTGTGCTAGATATCAATCCGACCCAAGGGAATGTCACCTTGTGGCCGTTAAGCGGATTCTTAGATATTTAGTTGCTACGCCTTGCTTCAGGATCTGGTATCCAAAGGGGTCTAACTTTGACTTGATTGGATATTCAGACTCCGATTATGCCAGGTGCAAGGTTGATAGGAAGAGTACATCAGGGACGTGCCAATTCCTAGGAAGGTCCCTGGTGTCTTGGAGTTCAAAGAAACAAACTTCTTTTGCCCTATCCACCACTGAGGCTGAGTATGTTGCCGCAGGACAGTGTTGCGCGCAACTACTTTGGATGAGGAAAACCCTCCGGGACTTTGGCTACAATCTGAGCAAAGTCCCACTCCTATGTGACAATGAGAGTGCAATCCGCATGGCGGATAATCCTGTTGAACATAGCTGCACTAAGCACATAGACATCCAGCATCCCTTCCTGAGAGACCACCAGCAAAAGGGGGATATCGAGGTGTACCATATTAACACCGAGAACTAGCTAGCCGATATCTTCACCAAGCCTTTAGATGAGAAAAGGTTTTGCAGGTTGCGTAGTGAGCTAAATGTCTTAGATTCGCGTAACTTGGATTGATCTATAGCATATGTGTTTTATGCCTTTGATCATGTAATTTATGCATTTCAATCTATGTTTGTGGTGCTCAAGTTGTACACATGATCCCCGGACCTCACAAGTCCATTTGCATGTGATGCACTTATTTAGGGGGAGGCATGCTACAACTTGACCCTTTAAGACTAACCTTTGTGTTTGAGTTCTTGTTTTAGTCTCAAAAGTGAATTGAAAGGGAAAGGTGAACTTGTACCATGCAAAGACTTCCACTGCACTCCGGTAACAACTCCAAGTTCATATCTATGCTCTTATTGCCTTTTTGCTCTTAATTGACAATTTTGGTGAGGCAATGGGATTAAAGGGCCAAGAATGATCCCGTTTTGGAGCTTAATGCCAAAGGGGGAGAAATTAAAGGCCAAAGCAAATGGATCAGCTACCACTTGAGAATTTTGAAAATAGTAGAGTTAGAACCTTTGATTTGTTCAAAATACTCTTATTGTCTCTTATTGTCAAAAGTTGGTCTCTTGTGGGGAGAATGTTTGATTATGGGAAAAAGGGGGAGTTTTTGGATCTTTGATCAATTTCTCTTGGAATACCTCTTTTATGCCTCAACAAGTGTGTTTGACTTAGAGATAGGAAATTGAATTTGATTTGCAAAAACAAACCAAGTGGTGGCAAAGAATGATCCAAATATGCCAAAATTGAATCAAAAACAATTCTTGTTCTCAATTGCATTGATGTTGCACTTCTTTTAGTTGCTTTTTGATGTGTTGGCATAAATCACCAAAAAGGGGGAGATTGAAAGGGAAATGTGCCCTTGGGCCATTTCTAAAGTGTTTTGGTGATTAAGTGCCAACACAAATGCTCTAAGTGTTAATTTGTGCCAAAGACTCAAGAAGTGCAAATCAAGTTACAAGGTATGTTTCTAGACTTAGTACATTGATTTGAGTACTAATGTATTGTGTCTAAGTGCTAGAAACAGGAGAAATTGGTTTGGAAAAGAGTTGGCTGTGTACAGCCAACTGCAGCTCGGTCTGGGTGCACCGGACTGTCCGGTGCGCCAGGACCAGTCTCGGTGAACAGTCCGCTCTCGGGACTCGACGGCGGCGTACGTCTATAATTCACCGGACTGTCCGGTGGTGCATCGGACTGTCCGGTGAGTCGTCCACGGCGAAGTCGTCGCTCTCAGGAAACGTTCAACGATGTACGGCTATAATTCACTGGACCGTCCGGTGAGGCACCGGACTGTCCGGTGAGCTAACGGTCGACTGCACCAACGGTCAGTCGCGCAATTCGCACGCGATGCGTGGGTGCGTCAACGGTCGGCTGGGGGCACCGGACAGTGTCCGGTGTGCCAACTGCCGCAAATCTGCAACAGTCGGATGCGCCAGAAAAGGAAGGAGATCGCGCACCGGACAGCTACAGGGACTGTCCTGTGGCACACCAGACTGTCCGGTGCGCCACCCGACAGAAGGCAAGATTTGCCTTCCAAAGTTGCCTCCAACGGCTCCTAGCTGCCTTGGGGCTATAAAAGGGACCCCTAGGCGCATGGAGGCAGTATACAAGCATTCTTTGATCATTCCTAAGCATCCAGACTCCACTCCCATTCATTTGATTCTTTGTGCTAGCAATTTGAGCTCCTCTTGAGTTGAGAACTCCATGTGTTGAACTTAGAGCTCAAGTTGTGACTTGTGTGCGTGATTGTACTCTCGTTTTGAGTCTTGTGTGCGTTGCTCTCCCCTCCCTTACTTCCGTGCTTCTTTGTGAACATCAATTGTAAGGAAGAGAGGCTCCAAGTTGTGGAGATTCCTCACAAGCGGGAAAAAGTATAAGGAAGAAGAACACCGTGGTATTCAAGTTGATAATTGGATCACTTGAAAGGGGTTGAGTGCAACCCTCGTCCATTGGGACGCCATAACGTGGAGGTAGGCAAGTGTTATACTTGCCGAACCACGAGATAACTCGCGTGTCTCTTGTGATTGCTTTTCTGTGTGATTATTGTGATTCGCAAGAGCTTGCTCTATAGCCACTTGGTTTTATCATTCTAACACTTAACCAAGTTTTATGGCTATTAGTTGTTGAATTTTACAGGATCACCTATTCACCCCCCCCCCTCTAGGTGCTCTCAGGCATACCGGACAGTCCGGTGCGCCAGACCAGGGCAGCCTTCGGTTGTCTTTTGCTCTTTTAATTTGAACCCTTTCTTGGACTTTGTATTGGTTTGTTGTGAACCTTTGGCACCTGTAGAACTCATAATCTAGAGCAAACTAGTTAGTCCAATAATTTGTGTTGGGCAATTCAACCACCAAAATTCATATAGGAAAAGGTTTGACCCTATTTCCCTTTCAATCTCCCCCTTTTTGGTGATTGATGCCAACACAAACTAAAGCAAAAATAAAAGTGCAGTATTGAACTAGTTTGCATATGGTAAGTGCAAAGGTTGCTTGGAATGAAACCAATAATTATTTCTACTAGATATGCATGGATGGTTTTCTTCTTATTCAAAAATTTTGGACCACATTTGCACCACTAGTTTTGTTTTTACAAATACTTTGTAAAATTCTTTTCAAAAACCTTTTGCAAATAGTCAAAGGTATATGAATAAAATTGAAAGAAGCATTTTCAAGATTTGAAATTTTCTCCCCCTGTTTCAAATGCTTTCCTTTGACTTAAACAAAACTCCCCCTCAATGAAATTCTCCTCAAGAGGGTTTTACAGATGTTTGAAGATACTTTCTCCCCTTTTGAAAACACATAAAGATATCAATTTGAAAACTTTATTTAAAATTCAGTGGTGGTGCGGTCCTTTTGCTTTGGGCTCATACTTTCTCCCCCTTTGGCATGAATCGCCAAAAACAGATACTTGTGAGTGAAATATAAGCCCTCATACTTTCTCCCCAATGGAAAATAAATAGATATGAATGAAGATTATACCAAAGTGGAGAACTATGTGGAATACCGGCAAATACCAATGGAGTTGAGTGGAAGCGTCGTCTTTGCCGAATACTCCATTTCCCTTTCAATTCTATGACTAATCATAATAATATACTTGAAAACACATTAGTCATAGACATAAAAGAGATATGATCAAAGGTATATAAATGAGCTATGTGTGCAAAGTATTAATCAAAATTCCTATAATCAAGAATATTTAGCTCATTTCTAAGTTTGGTAAAGGTTTTCTCATCTAAAGGCTTGGTAAAGATATCGGCCAATTGTTCTTTGGTGTTAATATAGGTTATCTCAATATCCCCTTTTTGTTGGTGATCTCTCAAAAAGTGATACCGAATGGCTATGTGCTTAGTGCTTGTAATACCCAAATTGCAAGAGTAGTGAAATGTCCAAGAATTGAGAAATATAAAGGGTTCAATTGACCACTTGTGTTATTATTCTCATTTTTGCATATTTCAAATCATGGAATTATCCTTGGCTACCAATAAATATACTAAATAAAAGAATGGTGCATCATGTTGGAGTTTAATTGCTCGTGCATTTAATTATAAAAATAATCATAATAAAAATACATTAATAGTGAAAAGGAGGTTTTGACCTAATTTAAAACTTGGAATTTGGAAAAGAGAGAAAAGAAAAGAAAAGATAAAGGAGATGAATAGGTAAATAATATATATAAATAAACATCTCCAGAGTTAATACCCTAATTTCAAAAATCTAATTTGTAAGGAAGAGCCACAAAAAGGTTGAATTAAATTTGAATTCAAATTGAATTTGAAAAGGGAGAAAAGAAAATGGAAAAGGAAAAGGAAAAGGCCAAAACTCTGTTTGGGCCGGCTAAATCCCATTCAGCCCACCTCCACATTCCCTCTCCTACCAGCCCAATGCAACCGTGCCTGGACTCTCTTATGCGTGGGGCCCGGCTGCTAGTCGTTGCCCGCTTGTCCTGCTCGCGCCCGCTTCCTTCGTTACTGCTGCTGGCGCGTGGGCCCGGGACCATGCCCTTGCATCAGCCACCGACTGATGGGCCCATGCGGTCAGCTCCGTCTTCAACTAGATCTCCGAGCATGGCGGTTGGCGCAAATCTCACGTATGGCCGTTGATGCGCTGACCATGTCGCGCCCATATAATGTGCCACGACCCCGAGCTCGTCTATCTCCACCTCTCCTCCTTCTTTCCGGCAACCTAGCAACGTGAGTACGACCGAGAGGGAGCAGATAGGAGAGAAGAAGCATGCGTCCGGTGACTGCGATTTTCCTTCTAGTAGGGAACTTCTCATCTGGTCACCCATCCCAGGTTTCTCCAAGTTGAGCACGCTTAACTTTGAGATTCCTTCGAACCAGGCTCCCAAACTCAGATTCCAATAATTCTTGTTTCTAAATTCTTCTCAAACTATTCCCTATCCAACCATGTCATCCCTTAAGCATGGTCCATATTCCAGAAAACTTCCAAAATACCCTTGTCCCATATTCTGCCTATAACTCTCCTGTTCATACTAAGTCAGATGATTCATTCATCACTATTCTCACCAACAGTGAACTTCACTGCGCTACACCACATACACCCAGCTATAAATACACCCAGCTACCAACTCCCTCTCCACACACACTCAACACCCTCAGCCAAAGCAAACACCCCACCCACTCAGTTACTCTGCTCTGCCGGCTACACGCATAGTGTCGCTTCGCCTCCAGTCCACCCTCCTGGTAAGCACCTCCGCTCCACCACCAGTAATATCACAACACCACATGACACAGATTCTACTCAAAGACTCTACCCATCCATATATCACTATTTTGACCACTATATTAAATATTTGTTGGTATACTTGCTGGTTTGTATGTTTGCTTGTTCATGTTGCATAGTTATCGGAGTGTTCGTGCCATCTCGTGGAGGCCAGATCTGCAAGTCTACGCCAGGCGGTGGAGCCAGAAGCCAGTTCTGCGAGCTTTCCCCTCCCCCTTCGCTGGATAAGCACAGCAAGCTCACTGGATCCCTTTGATGCATAAATTACCTATGATTTTTCAACCACAACCCTCAGCCTGTTATTTTATGCATGATATGATTTTGAGACAAGTTATTATGGCCACCCAGCCGCTTGCCGCAATCAATCCTTGATATATTTGTTCCAAATGATTTGAGAAAAGGTGTGAGTTTTCAAAAGAAAATGCTTTTCAAAATGTGTATGATGAAGGGTTTTCACCCTTATCACCTTTGAGTAGGGATGATCAGGGACTCCCTAGTTTAGGGGAGGGCCTAAGGTGATGGCTCAGCTGGTTTAGGCGTGAGCAGAAGGATTGTCCCCTCTTATAAGGA
Organism: Zea luxurians; assembly: GCA_029449295.1. NCBI lineage: Eukaryota > Viridiplantae > Streptophyta > Magnoliopsida > Poales > Poaceae > Zea > Zea luxurians. Next base: position 5,149,918 of record JAOPSE010000103.1, on the reverse strand, counting down.
CCGGTTTGTCATCTTTCACTACCTGTACTCATGATAAGTACAACCACTCGAGACTGTGTGGGTAGTCACTCAATCTGAACTCGTACGGTCCAACCCCAGGGTTATGAAGGCTGGGGAGCACCGGGAGGATAAGGAGGGGGAATGTTTTGTCCGGTTTAGACATGGCGGTGGCCTGACTCCTTCCGGTATAACCGTTAAGGTAAGGACGTGCGAGGAAAGAAAGAGATTCGGTATTCGGGTCTCACGACGGTGAGATCGCAGAAAACCGGACTAGTGGGTAAAGTGTACCCCTCTACGCAGAGTTCAAACCTATTCGAATAGTCTGTGTCCACAGGAATGGACGAGTCTGGTGTGGTATGGCAATTAGTGTTTTGTTTTCAAAAAAAAGGGGTGCATTTGAGAATGGTGGTTTTTAAAGAGGTCCGGCGATTGAGCCGTGAGCTATGGTGGACGGGAAGTCCAGTAGCTGTTTTTGAGAATGAAAACCAGTGGGAAACTGCTGAGATACCTAGATAGTTTAGTCTAGGGGATTTTATTCTATATTGAAAAACTTCCTGCTCCTTTTGGAGAGGATGCGCTTTGCACAAATACAAAATGTTTTTCAAAACAACCGTGCATAAAATATTGTTGTTTCTGCAAAATATCCTGAGCTCCACATATTCCATGCATTATATCTGATTTCCCCATTCCGCAGGTGAAGGTGGGCTGCTGAGTACGTTTGTACTCACCCTTGCTTATTTGTTGTTTTTCAGAAAAAGGAGATCGGGTAAGAGTTATGAATGTTCCCAACCTTGCCTGTGGCTGTTGGATCGCTGATTTGCTTCGCAGCGTATATCGGGCTACTTGAGCCCCACTCTGATGATATGTCTCGAGTTGTGGACCAACTCTTAAAGTTGTTCGCCACCTTTGTAGATTGTCTCGTTTAAGAAAATTTGGTATCATCTGATGTATAAATGTGTTTACTAGCCTCCTGGGACTAGTAATTGTATCACATTTGAGTCCCAGAGGACCAGGATGCTTCAGGTGGTATCAGAGCTATTAGGTTGGCCGCAGGACGTAACCCTTAGCATGATCAAAAGTTTTTGAGTCAAAACTATTTTCTTAAAAAAAGAAATTCTTGATCTTATCCCTTCATTTCAAAAATGCTTTCCCCCTTTCCTTCTCTCAGAAGTCAGATGGAGGTTCACTGCCAAACTAGCTTGTGCCAGAATGAAGATGGTTTCCCCAAGTTATTGAGAGCATGCACAATTCACCTCGGAATCAGGAGTCAGCCAGAGTATGATGGTCGTGAATTCGTCGAGCATGGCACAGAGAAGTGTGTTGTGACTGTATACATTGGATCCAGTCCGCACCATGTGGAATGGAGTGTCACTGCTGCTGGGCACAGATTCAAAGACACCTGCCAAGTCGTCGCCCACAAGGCATTGAGGGCCCTGTGTCAGATCTATGAAGAAGAAGTGGTCGACACACCGCTCAGATTCTTTCCACCCTTTCAGACAGACCGTCCAGTTTGGATGGCCAGGATGCGTGCATTGGAAGGGAAGCAGCTGCTTGAGGATGATCCCACAGTCGTGTACCTCATTGCATACTTGCTCACCCTGGATGCACAGTATGATTTCTTGGCTCGGCACCACCGTCAGATGATTGCCCGAGCAGAAGATGCAGAGAAGCGCAACCGTAAGCTCCATGTGGATCTCACCTCAGCTCAAGCCCGTGTAGCTGCCTTGGAAAGTCGTGAAGCCATTGCTGTTGAAGCCCTAAAGCAAGCCAAGGATGAGCACGTCCAGAAGCTGATAGAGGCCTACTTGGTAACCCATAACCAACATAGAGCCCAGCGAATCCAAGAGCCCACTCCATCCAACCTAGTTCAACACAGGAGAGTTGAAGATCCCCAGATTCTTGAAGGTCACCCGGTCTCTACCAGAGGAGAGAAGAAGGCTTGGGAACTCCCGGAAGGAGCCATAGTCTTGGAAGGAATTCCAGTCTTCCCTCAGGCTATGGGTAAGTAAGAGCACCCTGAATCCTCCCAAGATCCCCTGCCGCAGTTGTTTGAGCCCCTCACCATGAAGAAGATTCCAGCACCATCCCTTGAAGTCAAGGAAGAAGCTGCAAGCACCCCGCTAGCACCGCCGCCCTCTAAGGAGCTACAAAAGTCAGTCCCACTTGAAGAAGAGTTCGACCCCGTCTTGCCATCTCAGTCACCGCCAGAAGAAGTCATCAACATCAGCTCCCTCTTAACCCATCCAGGAGATGTCTTAGATTGAAGTTGTGCGCCAGCCTTGCCAGAAGAGAAGCTATCTGGTCTGAGTTAGTTATGCCCAGTCCTCTGCATGCATTAGGTAGTGAAGTTTTTCTTCACTTTGGCCAAAGCCCTGCATGTATGAGAGGTAATCGTGTAGACTCGTGTTTTGAAAAACTCTAATTGTGTGGCCCCCTAGGGCATTTCAAAATGAATTTTGCTTTATGTTTTCTCCCCTTTCGTGTGCATATGAGATGCTTTAACGCTAGTGCTCATAAGTCGCATTTAGCATAGTTCTCAATTCAGGAGCCAAGCAATAGTAGTTATGCTTAGCCCCCGAATCTGAGTAGTCCGTGCTTTGGAAAAACTCTATTCTTCCCTTATTCAAAACATTTGATTCATTTGTGCTTATCATTGCTGAGCTTGTGCGTTTTCTTTCCGTTCTTCTTAAAAAGGTTTTCCCTAAAAACATAGATAACAAATTAGAGCTAATCCTCACCTTATGCTTCCATTCTCATCTTAACCCATCTCAAGAGAAAAGTGCCTTACCCAAGAAGATACCGGGAAGCTTACCCTTGAAGCATGGAATAAGCTACAGAAGGAACCTGTCCAGCTGCTCAGTCAAAAGGACCGACCGTGAGAATCAAAGCACTGCCCCTGAGTCAAAGTAAACAGGAAAAGAGGATAGAAGGAGTTATTACCATATAGAGAGGCAAAGATTCTTGGAACCAGAGACCACAAACATCAGGGTCATTGACCCCACCACTCACCCGTGCCCCTCGCACGCGTGCCTGCCTCCATGCGCACTACCACCGCCCCACGCCCCCTTTGCAGCACACTACCGCCACCCACGCCCCCGTTGCAGCGCACTACCGCCATCCACGCCCCCTTTTGCAGCGCACCCACCGCCATCGTCGCTGGCAACAGGCCCCCCTTCCCCTTGTCGCACCTGCTGCCTCGTGTCACCTACTCCATCACCGCCACTCCGCACCCGAGCACCCACACTCGCCTATAAACCCCCCCACCAGCTCCCTCAGTTCCTATCCCAAGCAAAACACTCTAGATAAAACCCCCTCTGCCAAATCGCAAGCAACTCCATTTTCCACTCCCTCACCCCTGAGATCACAACGCTTGGTAATTCTTGGGTTGAAGACTGTTGTATATGGTTCAACATCTTTGGTTTCCTCCTCTGTGGGATGGTAATACTCTTTGATAGAATCCTCTAGTGGGAAGAGCAAAGAGAAAGAAAGAGGCAGTGAAAAGTGAAAAGAAAATAGTGAAGAGAAGATGAGAAGAAGGTTGTCCCAAGATCAACTCTGTGTCAGTCATCTCTCTACAGCCTACTCAAGCAGCAACAGCAGAAGAAGGCCTCGTACACCCTTGTTATGTGGTACTTCAAAGAGTTCAAATCCCCAAGATTCAAGAGTTCTACCCTCATTCTTTTAAGTGGGGTAGTGTTGCAGTAAGATTCCTGCTATGGAGAAAAAGAAGAAGGCATGTAGCAAGCTTGTGGAGGACCAAGTTTCAAGATGAGAAGTGGTCACCCAAGTTCCATTGATGAAGCACCAGAAGACCAATCAAGGAAGGAATCCATGTGGGAGTTCGCAAGAGAAAGGTTTGCGTGTTTTCATCGATGCTTCTTCAATAAGCTAGTTGCCAAGCGAAAGCTAGAAGCCTGAAGATGATCTTGAGTAGCCAGAATCAGCGTTTGCAATCAACAGCCGGATGCTCCGCAAGGGCCAGATTTTGTTGAAGTTCAATCTCCTTGAAGAGTTGTAAAGTGAAGATATGTAGTTGACGTAAAGCTACACCCATAACCCTTCTAAGCCGAATCTCGAGGACGAGATTCCTTTTAAGTGGGGTAGATTTGTAGCATCCCAAAAATTCAAATCCTGAAATTTTCTCAAACTTGCTCTAAATTCAAAATGAATTTCAAATTTCGTTTCAAAATGTTTGTTTGCAAGTTGATATCAACAAATAAAATATAGTGGTCTATATTATCTCCAAAATCCTCCTCAAAATATCCTACAAATATTTCCCGAGTGATCCCCCTCAAATTCTTTCTAGAAATACTGCCCAGATATTTCCCTAGTGATCCCCTTCAAGTTCTTTCCAAGAAATACTGCCCAAATATTCCATTGATATATCTCCGGGTATTTTCCTCCTGAGAAATACCTTCAGAATCATTTTTCAAGTCCCTACAAATATTTTCTTCATAACTTTCCTCATGCTCATACGTATACGTATGCCTCTAGTGTCATACGTGAGCTCTATAAGCTAATCTCACTTATACAAGACAAATACATGCTAACCTCCCACTAATCCTCTCATCCTCTCACTAATCCTCTCATCCCTCCCCCTAATCCCCCCACCATGGCTATAAATAGAGGGGCAAGGGCCTCCTCTCATCCCACCCCAAGCCATTTCATGGCAACTCTCTTCCCCCCCACACACACATCCACTCCATGTTCCACACAAGCACACACTAGCACAAGGATCGTTCGATCATTCTTCGATCGTTCATCCCCCTGTTCTTAGTTTGTTCGTTCGTTCGTCCGATCGTTCATGGTTCGTTCGTCCGTTCGTCCGATCGTTCATCCGTTCGTTCGTCCAAATAATCTTTATCCTGCCGTTATGCTGCCGAAATTCCGATAGTTCGTTCGTTCGATCATTCGATCGTTCATAGTTCCTATTCATCGTTCATCGTTCGTTCATAATCCCTATTCATCGTTCTTCCAGATAATCTTTGTCCTGTCGTTATGCTGCCGAAATTCCGATCGTTTGTTCGTCCGATCGTTCGATCGTTCGTCCGTTCGTTCGTCCCAATTATCTTTTTCCTGTCGTTATGCTGCCGAAATTCCGATCGTTCATCGTTCGTTCATAGTTCTTATTCATCGTTCATCGTTCGTTCATAGTCCCTATTCATCGTTCTTCCAGATAATTTTTGTCCTGCCGTTATGCTGCTGAAATTTCGATTGTTCGTTCGTCCGATCATTCGATCGTTCGTCCGTTCGTTCATAGTTCCTATTCATCGTTCATCGTTCGTTCATACGAACTATTCACCAACACTATTCACCATTACTATTCATCATTACTATTCACCGTTACTATTCATCATTGTTACTATTCATTGACACTATTCACCATCGTTACTATTTATCGTTACTATTCATCGATCATCCGATCACCCCAAATTTCAACTACTCATCCATCATGCTGTCCAGTCCTCCTAAGACCAGCCAGACCCATATTCCAGTCATACGAACTCCGGTGACTGTGATTTTCCTTCTAGTAGGGAACTTCCCATCTGGTCACCCATCCCAGGTTTCTCCAAGTTGAGCACGCTTAACTTTGAGATTCCTTCGAACCAGGCTCCCAAACTCAGATTCCAATAATTCTTGTTTCTAAATTCTTATCAAACTATTCCCTATCCAACCATGTCATCCCTTAAGCATGGTCCATATTCCAGAAAACTCCCAAAATACTCTTGTCCCATATTCTGCCTATAACTCTCCTGTTCATACTAAGTCAGACGATTCATTCGTCACTATTCTCACCAACAGTGAACTTCACTACGCTACACCACATACACCCAGCTATAAATACACCCAGCTACCATCTCCCTCTCCACACACATTCAACACCCTCAGCCAAGGCAAACACCCCACCCACTCAGTTACTCTGCTCTGTCGGCTACACGCATAGTGTCGCTTCGCCTCCAGTCCACCCTCCTGGTAAGCACCTCCGCTCCACCACCAGTAATATCACAACACCACATGACACAGATTCTACTCAAAGACTCTACCAATCCATATATCACTATTCTGACCACTATATTAAATATTTGTTGGTATACTTGCTGGTTTGTATGTTTGCTTGTTCATGTTGCATAGTTATCGGAGTGTTCGTGCCATCTCATGGAGGCCAGATCTGCAAGTCTACGCCAGGCGGTGGAGCCAGAAGCCAGTTCTACGAGCTTCCCCTCCCCCTTCGCTGGATAAGCACGGCAAGCTCACTGGATCCCTTTGATGCATAAATTACCTATGATTTTTCAACCACAACCCTCAGCCTGTTATTTTATGCATGATATGATTTTGAGACAAGTTATTATGGCCACCCAGCCGCTTGCCGCAATCAATCCTTGATATATTTGTTCCAAATGATTTGAGAAAAGGTGTGAGTTTTCAAAAGAAAATGCTTTTCAAAATGTGTATGATGAAGGGTTTTCACCCTTATCATCTTTGAGTAGGGATGATTAGGGACTCCCTGGTTTAGGGGAGGGCCTAAGGTGATGGCTCAGCTGGTTTATGCGTGAGCAGAAGGATTGTCCCCTCTTATAAGGATCGGTTTGTCATCTTTCACTACCTGTACTCATGATAAGTACAACCACTCGAGACTGTGTGGGCAGTCACTCAATCTGAACTCGTACGGTCCAACCCCAGGGTTATGAAGGCTGGGGAGCACCGGGAGGATAAGTAGGGGGAATGTTTTGTCCAGTTTGGACATGGCGGTGGCCTGACTCCTTCCGATATAATCGTTAAGGTAAGGACGTGCGAGGAAAGAAAGAGATTCGGTATTTGGGTCTCACGACGGTGAGATCACAGAAAATCGGACTAGTGGGTAAAGTGTACCCTCTACGCAGAGTTCAAACCTATTCGAATAGTCTGTGTCCACAGGAATGGACGAGTCTGGTGTGGTATGGCAATTAGTGTTTTGTTTTCAAAAAAAAGGGGTGCGTTTGAGAATGGTGGTTTTTAAAGAGGTCCGGCGGTTGAGCCGTGAGCTATGGTGGACGGGAAGTCCAGTAGTTGTTTTTGAGAATGAAAACCAGTGGGAAACTGCTGAGATACCTGGATAGTTTAGTCCAGGGGATTTTATTCTATATTGAAAAACTTCCTGCTCCTTTTGGAGAGGATGCGCTTTGCACAAATACAAAATGTTTTTCAAAACAACCGTGCATAAAATATTGCTGTTTCTGCAAAATATCCTGAGCTCCACATATTCCATGCATTATATCTGATTTCCCCATTCCACGGGTGAAGGTGGGCTGCTGAGTACATTTGTACTCACCCTTGCTTATTTGTTGTTTTCAGAAAAAGGAGATCGGGTAAGAGTTACGACTGTTCCCAACCTTGCCTATGGCTGTTGGACCGCTGATTTGCTTCGCTACGTGTCGGGGACCATAATTAGGGGTACCCTCAAGACGCCTAATTCTCAGCTGGTAACCCCCATCAGCATAAAGCTGTAGAGGCCTGATGGGTGCGATTAAGTCAGGGATCAGTCCATACGAGCGACTCGATCACGCCTCGCCCGAGCCTAGCCTCGGGCAAGGGCAGCCGACCCCGAGGGGTTTCCGTCTCGCCCGAGGCCCCCTTTTAATGGCGGACACATCTCCGGCTCGCCCGAGGTCTTGCCTTCGCTAAGAAGCAACCCTGACTAAATCGCCGCACCGACCGACCGAGTCGCAGGAGCATTTAACGCAAAGGTAGCCTGACACCTTTATCCTGACGCGCGCCCCCGGCAGAGCCGAAGCGACCGCCGTCACTTCGCCGCTCCACTGACCGGTCTGACAGAAGGACAGCGCCGCCTGCGCCATTCCGACTGCAGTGCCACTTGACAGAGTGAGACTAACAGGCAGTCAGGCTTTGCCAAAGGCGCCATAGGAAGCTCTGCCCGACCCATGGCTCGGACTCGGGCTAAGGCCTCGGAAGACGGCGAACTCCGCTCCGCCCGATCCAGGGCTCGGACTCGGGCTAAGGCCCCAGAAGACGGCGAACTCCGCTCCGCCCGACCCAGGGCTCGGACTCGGGCTAAGGCCCCGGAAGACGGCGAACTCCGCTCCGCCCGACCCAGGGCTCGGACTCGGGCTAGGCCCCAGAAGACGACGAACTCCGCTTCGCCCGACCCCAGGGGTCGGACTCCGCCCTGGCCTCTGTCGAACGACCTCCGCCTCGCCCGACCCAGGAGCTCGGGCTCGGCCTCGGCCATGAAAGACAGACTCGACCTCGGCTTCGGAGGAGCCTCCACGTCGCCCGACGTAGGGCACAAGCCCGCCATGTCAACAGGAAGCGCCATCATCACCCTACCCCGAGCCGACTCGGGCCGCAGAGAACAAGACCAGTGTCCCATCTGGCTAGCTCCGCCAGATAGGCAATGATGGCGCCCTGCTAGCCCCGTGACGACGGCGGCTCTTAGCTCCCTTACGGAAGCAGGGGGACGTCAGCAAGGACCCAACCGCTCTGACAGCTGTCCCTCCGCCAGGCTCCATTGCTCCTCCGACAGCCACGACATCACACCAGCTGGGTGCCAAGATTTCTCCGGCTGCCACATTGGCATGTACTTAGGGCGCTAGCTCTCCCCCGCTAGACACGTAGCACTCTGCTACACCCCCATTGTACACCTAGATCCTCTCCTTACGCCTATAAAAGGAAGGACCAGGGCCTTCTTAGAGAAGGTTGGCCGCGCGGGGATGAGGACGGGGCAAGCGCTCTCTTGGGGCCGCTCGCTTCCCTCACCCGCGTGGACGCTTGTAACCCCCTACTGCAAGCGCACCCGACCTGGGCGCGGGACGAACACGAAGGCCGCGGGATTTCCACCTCTCTCACGCCCGTCTCCGGCCACCTCGCTTCCCCCCTTCGCGCTCGCCCACGCGCTCGACCCATCTGGGCTGGGGCACGTGGCACATTCACTCGTCGGCTTAGGGACCCCCCGGTCTCGAAACGCCGACAGTTGGTGCGCCAGGTAGGGGCCTGCTGCGTGTTGACGAGCAGTTTCCCGTCAAGCTCCAGATGGGCAGTCTCCAACGACCTCTCCAACCCGGGACGGTGCTCTGTTTCGGGAGTCTCGAGTTCATGTCTCTCGACGGCAGCTACGACATGATACTCCTTCCACCGCCGTGCGACGACGACAATGGTGGCCGACAGCCCGCCCGCCGGCGGCGGAATCGACGACGTCTTCCCCGCGTGGTGGAAGAACAACATTCGAGCTCGCCCCGTCCTCTCCCCCGCCATCGGAGGAGGAGGCGGGGCAACCAAGGCCGAGCGGGAGGCTGCGCTCCGTCGGCTGTCAAGCGAATCGACGTCCCCAGCGCCCCAACGGAGGGCGCGTCGGGCGTCGACCTCGCGTTTGAGACGAAGGCGAGCGCCGTCCCCCCGCGACACGCCAATCCCGAGCAAGTGGACGACGCCAGCACGCTCGCGGAGGGCCTGCTGGACGTCGCCCTCGTACCCAAGACGACGGCGCAATCAGTCCTCGACGTGACTATGTCGCTCCTCGTCGACCAAAAGGTACCGACTGATTCCCATCCTACGTCATTTCGACTCGGCCTCAACCTGCCTAGCGACCTCGCTTTGGCGGGCGCTCACGTTGAGGCGAGTGCAACCCCTCTGGGGTTTCGTATGCGGTCACCTTGGGACCGGCTGATGGACGTCTCGACCTACGGGCCCTCTGGGTCCGAGGAAGACGACGAGCCCAGCTTCTGTTGGGATTTCTCTGGACTTGGCAACCCCAGTGCCATGCGGGACCTCATGACCGCATGCGACTACTGCCTTTCCGACTGTTCCGACGGCAGCCGCAGCCTCGGCGACGAGGACTACAGCCTGAGCCGCGAATGTTTCCACGTCGATCTAGGGGATCCCTCCGAAGGCAACCATCTCGGCATGCCGGAGGACGGTGATCTCCCTAGGCCGGTGCCTCGCGCCGACATCCCGCGGGAGCTAGCTGTGGTCCCCGTTCCGGCGGGGGGTCACGACCCACAGCTCGAGCAAGTCCGCGGGGCGCAGGCCAGGCTCGACGAGGGAGCAGGAGCGCTCGAGTCGATCCGCCGGGACGTCGGGCAGGTATGGGCGGGCCAACCCCCGGTCGGAGAAATACGTCACCTGCCCCAGGGTTTCCGGCACCGCGTCGCCAACGACGTCAGGGACAGGCCGCCACCCGCATCCAGCGGGGTCGGTCAGAACCTGGCAGCCGCAGCGATGCTCCTCCGCGCGATGCCAGAACCATCAACCACCGAGGGTCGGCGAATCCAGGGAGAGCTCAAGAATCTCCTGGAAGGCGCTGCGGCCCGGCGGGCCGAGAGCTCTGCCTCCCGAAGGCAGGGGTACCCCTCGGAACCTCATGCCGCGACTTCCCGATTCATGCGGGAAGCCTCGGTCTACACCAGGCGCACGCGCAACACCGCGCCTACGGCCCCGGGCCACCTCGGCAACGAGCACCATCGTCGCGACCGTCGGGCCCACCTCGACGAAAGGGTGCGCCGAGGCTACCACCCCAGGCGTGGGGGACGCTACGACAGCGGGGAGGATCGGAGTCCCTCGCCCGAACCACCCGGTCCGCAGGCCTTCAGCCGGGCCATCCGGCGGGCGCCGTTTCCGGCCCGGTTCCGACCCCCGACTACTATCACAAAGTACTCGGGGGAAACGAGGCCGGAATTGTGGCTCGCAGACTACCGCCTGGCCTACCAACTGGGTGGAACGGACGACGACAACCTCATCATCCGCAACCTCCCCCTATTCCTCTCCGACACTGCTCGCGCCTGGTTGGAGCACCTGCCTCCGGGGCAGATCTCCAACTGGGATGATTTGGTCCAAGCCTTCGCCGGCAATTTCCAGGGCACGTACGCGCGCCCCGGGAATTCCTGGGACCTCCGAAGCTGCCGGCAACAGCCGGGAGAGTCTCTTCGGGACTACATCCGGCGATTCTCGAAGCAGCGCACCGAGCTGCCCAACATCACCGACTCAGATGTCATCGGCGCGTTCCTTGCCGGCACCACCTGCCGCGACCTGGTGAGCAAGTTGGGTCGCAAGACCCCCACCAGGGCGAGCGAGCTGATGGACATCACCACCAAGTTCGCCTCTGGCCAGGAGGCGGTCGAGGCCATCTTCCGAAAGGACAAGCAGCCCCAGGGCCGCCCGTCGGAAGAGGCTCCCGAGGCGTCTACTCCGCGCGGCGCCAAGAAGAAAGGCAAGAAGAAGTCGCAAGCGAAACGCGACGCCGCCGACGCAGACCTTGTCGCCGCCGCCGAGTACAACAACCCTCGGAAGCCCCCCGAAGGTGCTAACCTCTTCGACAAGATGCTCAAGGAGCCGTGCCCCTACCATCAGGGGCCCGTCAAGCACACCCTCGAGGAGTGCGTCATGCTTCGGCGCCACTTCCACAAGGCCGGTCCACCCGCAGAGGGTGGCAGGGCCCGCGACGACGACAAAAAGGAAGATCACCAAGCAGAAGAGTTCCCCGAGGTCCGCGACTGCTTCATGATCTACGGAGGGCATGCGGCGAATGCCTCGGCTCGGCATCACAAGCGAGAGCATCGGGAGGTCTGCTCGGTGAAGGTGGCGGCGCCAGTCTACCTAGACTGGTCCGACAAGCCCATCACCTTCGACCAAGCTGACCACCCCGGCCACGTGCCGAGCCCGGGGAAATACCCGCTCGTCGTCGACCCCATCATCGGCGACGTCAGGCTCACCAAGGTCCTGATGGATGGGGGCAGCTGCCTCAACATCATCTACGCCGAGACCCTCAGGCTCCTGCGCGTCGATCTGTCCTCCGTCCGAGCAGGCGCTGCGCCCTTCCACGGGATCATTCCTGGGAAGCGCGTCCAGCCCCTCGGACGGCTCGACCTTCCTGTCTGCTTCGGAACGCCCTCCAACTTCCGAAGGGAGATTTTGACGTTCGAGGTGGTCGGGTTCCGAGGAACCTACCACGCGGTATTGGGGAGGCCATGCTACGCGAAGTTCATGGCCGTCCCCAACTACACCTACCTGAAGCTCAAGATGTCGGGCCCCAACGGGGTCATCACCGTCGGCCCCACGTACAAACACGCGTTCGAATGCGACGTGGAGTGCGTGGAGTACGCTGAGGCCCTCGCCGAGTCCGAGGCCCTCATCGCCGACCTGGAGAACCTCTCCAGAGAGGTGCCAGACGTGAAGCGACACGCCGGCAACTTTGAGCCAGCGGAGACGGTTAAGGCCGTCCCTCTCGACCCCAGTGGCGACACCTCCAAGCAGATCCGGATCGGTTCTGGGCTCGACCCCAAATAGGAAGCAGTGCTCGTCGACTTTCTCCGTGCAAACGCCGACGTCTTTGCGTGGAGTCCCTCGGACATGCCCGGCATACCGAGGGATGTCGCCGAGCACTCGCTGGATATTCGGGCCGGAGCCCGACCGGTCAGGCAGCCTCTGCGCCGATTCGACGAGGAGAAGCGCAGAGTGATAGGCGAGGAGATCCACAAGCTAATGGCAGCAGGGTTCATCAAAGAGGTATTCCATCCCGAATGGCTTGCCAACCCTGTGCTTGTGAGAAAGAAAGGGGGGAAATGGCGGATGTGTGTAGACTACACTGGTCTCAACAAAGCATGTCCAAAGGTTCCCTACCCTCTACCTCGCATCGATCAAATCGTGGATTCCACTGTTGGGTGCGAAACCCTGTCTTTCCTCGATGCCTACTCAGGGTATCATCAAATCAAGATGAAAGAGTCCGACCAGCTCGCGACTTCTTTCATCACGCCCTTCGGCATGTACTGCTATGTCACCATGCCGTTCGGTTTGAGGAACACGGGTGCGACGTACCAGCGGTGCATGAACCATGTGTTCGGCGAACACATCGGTCGTACGGTCGAGGCCTACGTCGATGACATCGTAGTCAAGACAAGGAAAGCCTCCGACCTCCTCTCCGACCTTGAAGTGACATTCCGGTGTCTCAAGGCAAAGGACGTCAAGCTCAATCCTGAGAAGTGTGTCTTCGGGGTGCCCCGAGGCATGCTCCTGGGGTTCATCGTCTCCGAGCGGGGCATCGAAGCCAACCCGGAGAAGATCGCAGCCATCACCAGCATGGGGCCCATCAAGGACTTAAAAGGTGTACAGAGGGTCATGGGATGTCTCGCGGCCTTGAGCCGTTTCATCTCACGCCTCGGCGAAAGAGGCCTGCCTCTGTACCGCCTCTTAAGGAAGGCCGAGTGCTTCACTTGGACCCCTGAGGCCGAGGAAGCTCTCGGGAACCTGAAGGCGCTCCTCACCAAGGCGCCTATCTTGGTACCCCCAGCTGATGGAGAAGCCCTCTTGGTCTACGTCGCCGTGACCACTCAGGTGGTTAGCGCCGCGATTGTGGTCGAAAGGCAAGAAGAGGGGCATGAATTGCCCATTCAGAGGCCAGTTTACTTCGTCAGCGAGGTGCTGTCCGAAACCAAGATCCGCTACCCACAAGTTCAGAAGCTACTGTATGCAGTGATCCTGACGAGGCGAAAGTTGCGACATTACTTCGAGTCTCATCAGGTAACTGTGGTGTCATCCTTCCCCCTGGGGGAGATCATCCAGTGCCGAGAGGCCTCGGGCAGGATCGCAAAGTGGGCGATGGAAATCATGGGCGAGACAATCTCGTTCGCCCCTCGGAAGGCCATCAAGTCCCAGGTATTGGCGGACTTCGTAGCCGAATGGGTCGACACCCAGCTGCCGACGGCTCCGATCCAACCGGAGCTCTGGACCATGTTTTTCGACGGGTCGCTGATGAAGACGGGAGCCGGCGCGGGCCTGCTCTTCATCTCGCCCCTCGGGAAACACCTACGCTACGTGATGCGCCTCCATTTCCCGGCGTCCAACAATGTGGCTGAGTACGAAGCTCTGATCAACGGATTGCGAATCGCCATCGAGCTAGGGGTCCGACGCCTCGACGCTCGCGGCGACTCGCAGCTCGTCATCGACCAAGTCATGAAGAACTCCCACTGCCGCGACCCGAAGATGGAGGCCTACTGCGATGAGGTTCGGCGCCTGGAAGACAAGTTCTACGGGCTCGAGCTTAACCACATCGCCCGGCGCTACAACGAGACTGCGGACGAGCTGGCAAAAATAGCCTCGGGGCGAACGACGGTTCCCCCGGACGTCTTCTCCCGGGATCTGCACCAACCCTCCGTCAAGATCAACGACACGCCCGAGTCCGAGGTACCCTCGGCCCAGCACGAGGCGTCCTCGGTTCAGCCCGAGGTACCCTCGGCCCCCAAGGGCGAGGCGCTGCGCATCGAGGAGGAGCGGAGCGGGGTCACGCCTGATCGAGATTGGCAGACCCCGTACCTACAATATCTCCACCAAGGAGAGCTACCCCTCGACCAAGCCGAGGCTCGGCGGGTAGCGCGACGTGCCAAGTCGTTCGTCTTGCTGGGCGATGAGAAGGAGCTCTACCACCGCAGCCCCTCGGGCATCCTCCAGCGATGCATCTCCATCGCCGAAGGTCAGGAACTCCTGCAAGAGATACACTCGGGGGCTTGCGGCCATCATGCAGCGCCTCGAGCCCTCGTCGGGAACGCTTTCCGGCAAGGCTTCTACTGGCCGACGGCGGTGGCTGACGCCACTAGAATTGTCCGCACCTGCGAAGGGTGTCAATTCTATGCGAAGCAGACCCACCTGCCCGCTCAGGCTCTGCAGACGATACCCATCACCTGGCCCTTCGCTGTGTGGGGTCTGGACCTCGTCGGCCCTCTGCAGAAGGCGCCTGGGGGCTACACGCACCTGCTGGTCGCCGTCGACAAATTCTCCAAGTGGATCGAGGTCCGACCCCTGAACAGCATCAGGTCCGAGCAGGCGGTGGCGTTCTTCACCAACATCATCCATCGCTTCGGGGTCCCAAACTCCATCATCACCGACAACGGCACCCAGTTCACCGGCAGAAAATTCTTGGATTTTTGCGAGGATCACCACATCCGGGTGGACTGGGCTGCCGTAGCTCATCCCATGTCGAATGGGCAAGTAGAGCGTGCCAACGGCATGATTCTACAAGGGCTCAAGCCTCGGATTTACAACGACACGGTGCATAAGGGAGGAAGAAGACATGGTCGCCTTCCGAAAGGAGTCGCCCACCTTTTAAAGGCAACTCTCCCTGCTTGCGCCCCCAACCGTCACGGGCTGAGTCTTCTCCAACACGCTCCGAAGCCCTCCCCTGCGGCGCGGGGGCTGGGTCCCGCATGTCATGCAGACCGGCTCCGAGCAGAAGAAGCCAAACCGCCGCGCGTGGTGCACGCAACCGCCCAGCGGTTACAAGTGACCCTCCACTTTTGCCCAGACCAACGGGCGAAAGGGGCGGGCAGCCATGCAGGCGGCATGCAACCGCGCCAAGTGGACGCGCTTCTCCGACTCCCGACACGCCAGCATGGAGGCCCAGGCCCACGCGTCGCGCAACCGGCACGCCGGATGCTGCATGCAAGCAACTGTACCGCCTGTGCCACCACCGCGCCTCCTCGATTGCGGAACCAATACCGCGACTCGAGGCGACCCAGCGCGCGACCCAGCAGCGCCAGCCTGACGCGGCGGCCAACACGGCCAAAGGTGGGCCGGCAGTAATGACGGTGGCAGGCGCGCGGGAGCAGTGGTCACGTCGTCAGCCAAGCTCACGTCCCATCCGGGGGCAGCAAGAGAACCCCCTCTCACGGCGTGAGGACAACGCGCCCATGATCCGTTCCTCGAACGGCTCGCGCACGCGCAACGGCCGCCCTACCAACTACTCGCCCCGTCGCATTAACTCCGCGGCTGGACAGGCGGCGCTTCTGGCAGGAGCAGCGAGCGATGCTTCGCCTTCGCCGAAACAACCGCGCCAAAAAAGGTACGCCGCGTCGTTCGGTTTCGTATCCTTTTTCCTTTTTTCCTCTTTCTCTATCTCTTGCGACAGGGACCGGGAAAGGGGGATACCCTGAAAGGGATCCTTCCCCGTGAAGGAACTAGGCTCCGAGCCTCCTTACTGATCAGGGGTTCGAAGGCTGGCCCCCCGAAGGGTTCAACAGCCGCCTCAGATCGCATGGGCCCTACACCCACTACTGGTCAGAGGTTCGAAGGCCGGCCCCCCGAAGGGTTCCACGGCCGCCTCAGGCTACCCGGGCTCCGCGCCCATTACTGATCAGGGGTTCGAAGGCTGGCCCCCGAAGGGTTCACAGTCGCCTCAGACGCTGAGCGAGGGATGACAAGGGGTACGTTCGATACATAACCAAGGCTCGGGCTGCGCTCCCGAGGTACACTAGGACATTTCCGAGACCAGCGGGAGCGATCTTGTAACGGAATCCCATCGGAGGGAGGCATCGAGCCCTCGGACCCCGTCGCCAGGGGACCGGATCCGGCAGATCACTCGCAGGTACTTTTGGGCGTGCCTCTGGGCCCCTAGCCGACCCCCAACGAACGGGGCACGGACGTCCACTCGGATTACCCGCTTGCAGCTCACCGGAGACACCATGTTCGGTGCCCATCGAGGGTAACATGGCGCTCTCCCCCCCTCCTCCTTGTGGAAAGGCGACGTAGGGGCGTATGTAAAAAAGCCGAGTCTGTCCCTGATCGCCCTCTCGCCCTGTGCGGAGGCTCGGGGGCTGCTCTCGCAAACCCGGCTCCGGCCGAACCGTTGACAGCGTCAACATACCAGCCCGAGAACTTGGGCCCCGACCGTGCACCCGGGCTACGGCCAGTTCGCATGAGGGAACCACCAGACCAGCCGAAGCATTACGCAAGGCATTAAGACCTCGAAGGAGTGAAACCACTCCTCCGAGGCCTCGGGGGCTACACCCGGTGGGTGCGCTCGCGCGCACCCACCGGAACAAAATGCAACCGAGAAAGGCTGGTCCCCTTGCAAAAAAGTGCGACGAAAGCCTCCAAGCGAGTGCTAACACTCCCTTCGAGGCTCGGGGGCTACTGTCGGGGACCATAATTAGGGGTACCCTCAAGACGCCTAATTCTCAGCTGGTAACCCCCATCAGCATAAAGCTGCAGAGGCCTGATGGGTGCGATTAAGTCAGGGATCAGTCCATACGAGCGACTCGATCACGCCTCGCCCGAGCCTAGCCTCGGGCAAGGGCAGCCGACCCCGAGGGGTTTCCGTCTCGCCCGAGGCCCCCTTTTAACGGCGGACACATCTCCGGCTCGCCCGAGGCCTTGCCTTCGCTAAGAAGCAACCCTGACTAAATCGCCGCGCCGACCGACCGAGTCGCAGGAGCATTTAACGCAAAGGTAGCCTGACTCCTTTATCCTGACGCGCGCCCCCGGCAGAGCCGAAGCGACCGCCGTCACTTCGCCGCTCCACTGACCGGTCTGACAGAAGGACAGCGCCGCCTGCGCCATTCCGATTGCAGTGCCACTTGACAGAGTGAGACTGACAGGCAGTCAGGCTTTGCCAAAGGCGCCATAGGAAGCTCCGCCCGACCCAGGGCTCGGACTCGGGCTAAGGCCCCGGAAGACGGCGAACTCCGCTCCGACCGACCCAGGGCTCGGACTCGGGCTAAGGCCCCAGAAGACGGCGAACTCCGCTCCGCCCGACCCAGGGCTCGGACTCGGGCTAAGGCCCCGGAAGACGGCGAACTCCGCTCCGCCCGACCCAGGGCTCGGACTCGGGCTAGGCCCCAGAAGACGACGAACTCCGCTTCGCCCGACCCCAGGGGTCGGACTCCGCCCTGGCCTCTGCCGAACGACCTCCGCCTCGCCCGACCCAGGAGCTCGGGCTCGGCCTCGGCCATGAAAGACAGACTCGACCTCGGCTTCGGAGGAGCCTCCACGTCGCCCGACCTAGGGCACAAGCCCGCCACGTCAACAGGAAGCGCCATCATCACCCTACCCCGAGCCGACTCGGGCCGCAGAGAACAAGACCGGTGTCCCATCTGGCTAGCTCCGCCAGATAGGCAATGATGGCGCCCCGCTAGCCCCGTGATGACGGCGGCTCTCAGCTCCCTTACGGAAGCAGGGGGATGTCAGCAAGGACCCAACCGCTCTGACAGCTGTCCCTCCTCCAGGCTCCGTTGCTCCTCCGACAGCCACGACACCACACCAGCTGGGTGCCAAGATTTCTCCGGCTGCCACATTGGCATGTACTTAGGGCGCTAGCTCTCCCCCGCTACACGTAGCACTCTGCTACACCCCCATTGTACACCTGGATCCTCTCCTTACGCCTATAAAAGGAAGGACCAGGGCCTTCTTAGAGAAGGTTGGCCGAGCAGGGACGAGGACGGGGCAGGCGCTCTCTTGGGGCCGCTCGCTTCCCTCACCCGCGTGGACGCTTGTAACCCCCTACTGCAAGCGCACCCGACCTGGGCGTGGGACGAACACGAAGGCCGCGGGATTTCCACCTCTCTCACGCCCGTCTCCGGCCACCTCGCTTCCCCCCTTCGCGCTCGCCCACGCGCTCGACCCATCTGGGCTGGGGCACGCGGCACATTCACTCGTCGGCTTAGGGACCCCCGGTCTCGAAACACCGACACTACGTATATCGGGCTACTTTAGCCCCACTCTGATGATATGTCCCGAGTTTTGGACCAACTCTTAAAGTTGTTCGCCACCTTTGTAGGTTTGTCTCGTTTAAGAAAATTTGGTATCATCTGATGTATAAATGTGTTTACTAGCCTCCTGGGACGAGTAATTGTATCACATTTGAGTCCCAGAGGACCGGGACGCTTCACTGGAGAAGGGAGGAGGGGACCGTGCCGCTTGGAATTCATCTCTGGCACCGCTCTAATTGCTCGTCGGAGCATTTCCTCGCTTTGGATCCGTTGCTGCGTCGTGGGCGGCATCATCGGTGCGACAAACTGCGGTAAGAACCCTTCCACCCAACTCGACTTCACCTCCTCCACGTGTAGCCGCCTGTGTAGCATGATTTGGAGACCTCATGTGCGGGTTGGTCGGCTTCGGCAATGGCGTCTGCCATGGGAGGGCGGCGCCGCCGTGCAGAGGCATTAGGAGGGGGAGGATGGGCACCCTGGCCGTCCGATCGCCAGTGGGCGGTGTTGATCGAATTGGAGTATCCCTATGCGCCAAATAAAATACGAGCCCTTAGATCGGAGGCGTGCGTCCGGGATCAATTGTGTACGTGGACATCCTAGCGACCCTCGGATCTGATCTGAACGGCCCTCAACGGAGAATACCCCTTCGGCCGTGACTATTTACAAAAGAGACCCCAAACTTTCGCGGAATCAACCCGCCGTCCACGCCAGGGACTCTCTGAGTCTTAGGAATATTTGCACCGTAGCCCCTGCACTTCTTAGTAAATGAGGCCCAGTCCAGTCAACTCGAAATTTAGATAGAAATAAAATAGAAATAGATTTTTAATGTATAGAACTTGTTTAATTTGTAGAAAATGCATATGAACTCCAAATTGATCCATTCCAGTTCCTAAATTTTTGTAATATTAGTGTCTCCAATAGGATACCCTAGATTTGACTTTCTTTATACCTTGCTTCACCACTGGTTTTACTACTAAATTTTTGGGTAGTACATGCTATTGCTTTATGTGGATTTGGGTATAGAGATATTTACTACTCATGATCATACTTTTTATTATCTATTTATTATTTACTGTTCATGATAAGATCATTATGTTAGTGGGAACATGGAGAACCACCCGGGAAAACAGTGCTACCACAAGGGTTTAATGGGACGCCCTTGGCTGATTAACTAGGAAAGCTAGTGGATGACTACCTTACCCGAAAGAGGCAAGGGCAGTAGGGGAGTGATCAGTGTAGGGAGGTCCTTGGGTTGATTTTGCTGTGATGGCGGTCAGGCGAGGGATTCCTGCATTGGAGCTTCCTATAAACTGTAGCGGGTAGTCTGAAGCTAGTGGAACTTTGTAAAGGCCTCGTAGTGGTACCCTGCCTCGCTTCCTTGGTAGAGGTGTATGGGGTCTGATCAACTCCATGGCAAATGGGTAGCACGACTTGTGGGTAAAGATGCGCAAACTCTACAGAGTGTAAAATTGGTATACTAGCCGTGCTCACGGTCATGAGCGGCTCGGACACTCACATGATTAATTTATGGAACTTAAACTTAATCTGTCATTTCATTGCATTTGGGATTATTTTATTATTACTTTTACTTATTATTGCTAAGGTGTGGTATTTACTTACACTTAGTAACTGCTAATAAAATTTTGACCAACATATAAAAGCAATGCTCAGCTTCAACCTTTATTTCATTGATCAGCCTTACACTTCATGAACTCCCACCTTTGGTGAGTTCATGCCACATTATTCCCCACAACTTGTTGAGCAATGAACATGTGTGAGCTCACTCTTGCTGTCTCACACCCCTCCCACAGGAAAAGAACAGGTGGTCGAAGAGGAGCCGCCTAATACTGAGGCTTTCGACTTGATCTAGGTGGCGTCTCCCAGTCAGCTTTCTAGCGCCAAGGATAGATTTTAGTTCCTGCTTTATTCATCTTTTATTTTGTAAGACTTCCGCTATGTAATAAGTACTCTGATTTTATTGTGACATTTATCTCTATACACTTTGTTATTATATATGTTGTCTTCTTTGGCGCATGTATGAGATGCACCCGGCTTTGTTCCTTAAAACCGGGTGTGACAGAAGTGGTATCCGAGGAAATGTTGACTGTAGGACGAAACCTAGATAGAAATGGACAAAACACTTACCTACTTACCTTATTCTGAATCCTTCTAAACTTACCTTACTCTGATTCTTTCTACACCTATCTTGATCCTGTCTCACCTTCTACTGTTCTACTCTGATCATTCTTACCTTCTCTATTCTAACAAAAGACGGATTTCACACCTTGGTATCCCTACCCCTATGACATTTTAAGAGATAGGAGGCTTAAGACCAAACCAAAACTATTTTCTATATTTAAAAATGTTGTTTGATTGTTCTGATGATAAATGTTTGATTTTCTTCTTTGATTGATTGAAATATTATATATGGACATCTTAGCATGTGCCACCCTAAGGTAATGAATTAGCTATGGTAGATAAAATGTTAAACTACTTAGCTAATAAATCCCCCAAAGTAACATGATTCGTAAATACTGTCTTGTCTACTACTCTCTCTTACCATATGTATCTAACTCAGATGGTCAATACCAGGAGGGGTGGTGGAATTGATTTGCCTCCTAATCGACACACTCGGTGGATATATAGACAACCCCAGCCATAGCCAGCAGAGATGAATACTCCTAATCCTCCACCAGGCGGAGTTGACCCACTGATTGCTGCTCAGATGAGGATGATGCAGCAAATGGCGGACACTATGGCAGATATGCGTGCTCAGATGCAGCAAGAACGCCAGGAGATGCGCCAGGAACGAGAAGAGATAAGCCAGGAGTTGCGCCAGGAGTGAGAAGATATACGCCAGGAGAGGAGGGCGCAACAGCAGCTGCAACAGCAATTTCAGCAACAACACCAACAGCAGCAACAACAATTTCAGCAACAATAGCAACAAGTACCATTGCCTCCACCACCACCACCAGTTCCACCTCGTGATAAGCATCGGGAGTTTATGAGTCATAAGCCATCGACCTTCGCCAGTTCGCCAGATCCACTTGATGCAGATGATTGGTTGAAGTCAATTGAGAAGATGTTCAACATCGCCCAATGCTCAGACCAGGAGAAAGTTCTTTATGCCTCAGGTCGTCTGACAGGTCCTGCTGCTGGCTGGTGGGATTCTTATGTTGCTGCCCATGATGCTGCCGACACTATTACTTGGGCAGAATTCAGTACACAGTTCAGAAATTACCACATTCCAGCTGGATTGATGAAGATCAAGAAGAAGGAGTTTCTGTCATTGAAACAAGGCAACATGTCTGTCAGTGAGTACAGAGATAAATTCATTCAGCTATCAAGATATGCTTCGGATGAGATTGCTGAGGATGAGAGAAAGCAGGAGAACTTCATTGAAAGACTTAATGGACCCCTGCAGTATGCACTGATTGCACACACATTTCCATCATTTTAGAGGCTGCTGGATAAGGCTCTTGCTATTGAACACAAGCGTGTTCAACTGGGTGATTTGAAGAGGAAGGCAATCTCACAGGGACAGGGTAGCAGCAGTGTTCATCCCCGCTATGTTCTGCCATAGGGTACACCTACTCGTCCAGGAGGAGGACCACGCCCAGCTCAGTATGCTCCACAGGGGTCTCCACGAACACCTCCTACTCATCAGGCTACTCCCACTGGCACCCCGACGAGGTCTGCAGGACAGAAGACCGACCCTACATGCTTCAAGTGTAGTCAGATTGGGCACTATGCTAATGCTTGTCCGATGGGGAGTTCTGGTACACCAACTAAGAACAAGCAACAGACTCCTGGCAAGGGATATTATATAGCCAGGGTGAATCAAGT
The DNA here is from genome assembly GCA_029449295.1 of Zea luxurians. Classification (NCBI taxonomy): domain Eukaryota; kingdom Viridiplantae; phylum Streptophyta; class Magnoliopsida; order Poales; family Poaceae; genus Zea; species Zea luxurians. The sequence continues at coordinate 5,127,608 of JAOPSE010000103.1, read as the reverse complement.
CAGCGTTGATGCTACTCCTGATGGTGCGGACATCGTACTTGGTATGTTTTACGTTAATGCAATTCCTGCAACCATATTGTTTGATTCTGGTGCTACACATTCATTCATGTCTGCTCGATATGCCAATACAAATGAGATACCACTGCTAAATATGAGAAAACCAATGATAGTAGTCACACCTAAAGGGCCTATTGAGGCAAATCAAATGACACGTAGATTGACATTAACCATTATGAGAAGAGAATTTGGAACTACAGCTATAATATTAGAGGTCAGCAGTATAGATCTGATTCTTGGTATGTCATGGTTAAGGAAGGCAAAGGCCATTATAGCATGTGGTAGAGGCACTATAGAACTCACTAGCCCTAAAGGAGAAACGTTTCAAGTTCAAATTGCAGTAACCACCTCTTCCAAACGAGCTATATACTTCATACCTAAGGAGTTTATTGGTGACAACATCCGGGTGGTTCAAGATTTTCTGGATGTCTTTCCAGAGGAGTTACCAGGGATGCCACCAGATAGGGAAGTTGAGTTTGTCATTGATCTCTTACCTAGAACTGCTCCTATTTCTAAACGGCCATACAGGATGTCTGTGGAAGAGTTAAAGGAGCTGAAGAAGCAGTTAACGGAGTTACAGGAGGCAGGGTACATTCGTCCGAGTTCCTCACCTTGGGGAGCGCCGGTTCTGTTTGTGCAGAAGAAGGATGGTTCACAGCGGATGTGTGTGGACTATAGATCACTTAATGATGTTACGGTGAAGAACAAGTATCCGTTACCCTGTATTGAGGATTTATTTGATCAGATGAGAGGTGCTAGGGTATTCTCGAAGATTCATCTCCGATCGGGATACCATCAAATGAAGATTAGACCATCAGATATTCCTAAGACGGCTTTCTCAACCCGATATGGATTATATGAGTTCACTGTTATGTCGTTTGGATTAACCAATGCACTAGCTTATTTTATGAATTTGATGAATAAGGTGTTTATGGAGTATCTGGACAGATTCGTCGTGGTGTTCATCGACGATATTCTTATCTATTCTAGGAGTGAAAGTGATCATGAAGAACATCTAAGGTTGGTGCTACAGAAGCTACGAGATAATCAACTCTATGCTAAGTTTAGCAAATGCGAGTTCTGGATTGACAAGGTGTCATTCCTGGGTCATATTATTTCTAATGGGGGAATAGCAGTGGATCCTGCTAAAGTGAAGGAGATAATGGAATGGAGAGTGCCCACTACAGTTACTGAGATTCGTAGTTTCTTGGGACTTGTAGGATATTATCGGAGATTTATTGAAGGATTTTCCAAGATTGCTAAGCCTATGACCTCGCTTCTGGATAAGGGCAGAGAATTTAAGTGGGACGAGAAGTGCTAAGACAGCTTTGAGCAATTGAAGAAGAGATTGATGTCACCACCAATGTTGGTTATGCCAGACCTACAGAAAGGATTTGATATCTATTGTGATGCATGTGGCCAAGGCTTGGGATGTGTGCTCATGCAAGAGGGACATGTGATTGCCTATGCTTCTCGTCAATTGTGGAAACATGAATTGAACTACCCCACTCATGACTTGGAATTGGCAGCCGTTGTGCATGCGCTTAAGATTTGGAGGCATTATATTATGGGAACCAAGTGTCAGGTGTACACGGATCATAAGAGTTTGAAGTACATATTCACTCAGAAAGATCTCAACCTTAGGCAACGCCGTTGGTTGGAGCTCATTAAGGATTATGATTTGGAAATTCACTATCACTCGGGCAAGGCGAATTTGGTTGCAGATGCCTTGAGTCGAAAGGAGCATGTTCACTCCACTTTTGTTGTCCAGCTACCCGATGAATTAGCAAAAGATTTTGAGAGACTCAACCTGGGAATTGTTACACACACTGAAGGAGTCATCATTGAATTGGAACCTACCTTGGAGCAAGAGATTCGTAAAGGTCAGGTTGGTGATGCTAAAATTCAAGAGATTAAGGATCTGATTACGGAAGGTCGAGTTCCGGAATTCACAGAGGATGAGCAGGGTACTATATGGTTCAAGGATCGGATATGTGTTCCAGAGATTGATAGTCTTCGTGAGACTATATTGAAGGAAGCCCACGATTCTGATTACTCTATCCACCCTGGTAGCACTAAGATGTATCAGGATTTGAAGCAGAAGTATTGGTGGTATGGACTGAAAAGAGAAGTTGCTGCTCATGTGGCTAAGTGTGATGTGTGTCAAAGAGTTAAGGCCAAACATCAAAGACCAGCTGGACTATTGCACCCATTAAAGATTCCCGAGTGGAAATGGGAAGAAATTGGTATGGATTTCGTTGTTGGACTACCCCGCACCCCTGCTGGGTATGACTCTATTTGGGTGATTATGGACAGATTGACAAAAGTGGCTCATTTCATACCTGTGAGGACTAATTACACGGGAGCCAAGCTAGCAGAATTGTATATGACTCGGATAGTTTGTCTACATGGAGTGCCTAAGAAGATCGTGTCTGATCGAGGATCACAGTTTACTTCTCAGTTTTGGAAGAAGTTGCATGAGAGCTTGGATACAAAGTTGAATTTCAGTTCAGCCTACCATCCCCAGACTGATGGACAGACAGAGAGGACTAATCAAGTGCTGGAAGATATGTTAAGAGCTTGTGCTCTCAAGCATGGTGGCAGTTGGGAGAAGAGCTTACCCTATGTTGAGTTTTCTTATAATAATAGCTACTAGGCCAGTTTGAAGAAGTCACCATTTGAGGCTCTATATGGCAGAAAGTGTAGGACTCCTCTATATTGGGATCAGACTGGAGAAAGACAGTACTTTGGGCCTGAACTTATTCAAGAGGCAAAAGAACAAGTGCGAATGATAAGAGAAAATTTGAGAATTGCACAATCAAGGCAAAAGAGTTATGCTGATAATAGGAGAAGACTACTGGAGTTTAAGGAGGGTGATCACGTGTATCTGAAGGTGTCACCGATCCGGGGTATCAGGAGATTTAATGTTAAAGGAAAGTTGTCCCCTCGCTTCATTGGACCTTTCTTGATCTTAAAGAGAGTGGGAGAAGTTGCATATCAACTAGAGTTACCCGATCATCTGTCAGATGTACATGATGTATTCCATGTATCTCAGCTGAAGAAATGTCTCAGGGTACCTGAGGAGCAGTTACCAATGGAGGACCTTAGTGTTCAAGATGATCTGACTTATGCTGAGTATCCCATCAAGATTTTGGACACTTTGACTTGAGTTACAAGAAATAAGGTGATAAAGATGTGCAAAGTGCAATGGAGTCACCATGGAGAAGATGAAGCTATGTGAGAGAGAGAAGAAGAGCTTCGCATAGACTTCCCCCATCTTTTCCCTAGATCTTCTTAAATCTCGAGGACGAGATTATTTTTAAGGGGGGTAGGATTTTTAATACCCAAATTGCAAGAGTAGAGAAATGTCCAAGAATTGAGAAATATAAAGGGTTCAATTGACCACTTGTGTTATTATTCTCATTTTTGCATATTTCAAATCATGGAATTATCCTTGGCTACCAATAAATATACTAAATAAAAGAATGGTGCATCATGTTGGAGTTTAATTGCTTGTGCATTTAATTATAAAAATAATCATAATAAAAATACATTAATAGTGAAAAGGAGGTTTTGACCTAATTTAAAACTTGGAATTTGGAAAAGAGAGAAAAGAAAAGAAAAGATAAAGGAGATGAATAGGTAAATAATATATATAAACATCTCCAGAGTTAATACCCTAATTTCAAAAATCTAATTTGTAAGGAAGAGCCACAAAAAGGTTGAATTAAATTTGAATTCAAATTGAATTTGAAAATGGAGAAAAGAAAATGGAAAAGGAAAAGGAAAAGGCCAAAACTCTGTTTGGGCCGGCTAAATCCCATTCGGCCCACCTCCACATTCCCTCTCCTGCCAGCCCAATGCAACCGTGCCTGGACTCTCTTACGGGTGGGGCCCGGCTGCTAGTCGTTGCCCGCTTGTCCTGCTCGCGCCCGCTTCCTTCGTTACTGCTGCTGGCGCGTGGGCCCGGGACCGTGCCCTTGCATCAGCCACCGACCGATGGGCCCATGCGGTCAGCTCCGTCTTCAACTAGATCTCCGAGCATGGCGGCTGGCGCAAATCTCACGTATGGTCGTTGATGCGCTGACCGCGCCCATATAATGTGCCACGACCTCGAGCTCGTCTATCTCCACCTCTCCTCCTTCTTTCCGGCAACCTAGCAACGTGAGTACGATCGAGAGGGAGCAGATAGGAGAGAAGAAGCGTGCGTCTGTCGTGGGGGGGGACTCCGAAGTCGCCAACACCCAGGCCTTCGGTATTGCGCCATAGTCCTCTACAAGTCTGGAGAAGGGAGGAGGGGACCGTGCCGCCTGGAATTCATCTCCGGCGCCGCTCTAATTGCTCGTCGGAGCGTTTCCTCGCTTTGGATCCGCCGCTGCCTCATGGGCGGCATCATCGATGCGACAAACTGCGGTAAGAACCCTTCCACCCAACTCGACTTCACCTCCTCCACGTGTAGCCGCCTGTGTAGCATGATTTGGAGACCTCGCGTGCGGGTTGGTCGGCTCCGGCGATGGCGTCTGCCATGGGAGGGCGGCGCCGCCGTGCAGAGGCATTAGGAGGGGGAGGATGGGCACCCTGGCCGTCCGATCACCAGTGGGCGGTGTAGATCGAATTGGAGTATCCCTGTGCGCCAAATAAAATCGGAGACCTTAGATCGGAGGCGTGCGTCCGAGATCAATTGTGTACGTGGACATCCTAGCGACCCTCGGATCTGATCTGAACGGCCCTCAACGGAGAATACCCCTTCGGCCGTGACTTTTTACTAAAGGGACCCCAAACTTTCGCGGAATCAACCCGCCGTCCATGCCAGGGACTCTCTGAGTCTTAGGAATATTTGCACCGTAGCCCTTGCATTTCTCAGTAAATGAGGCTCAGTCCAGTCAACTCGAAATTCAGATAAAAATAAAATAGAAATAGATTTTTAATGTATAGAACTTGTTTAATTTGTAGAAAATGCATATGAACTTCAAATTGATCCATTCCAGTTCCTAAATTTTTGTAATATTAGTGTCTAGCCATTAGTGCCTCTGTTTTGACATGAAAGACAATTTAAAAATTTATCTATCACTTAATCTTGTATTAAATACACAAAACATTAGAAAATTCATAACTTAAAATCCATAACTCAAAAATTAATAATTCCAGTTCCTATGATCTTATTTTAATGTCTAGATTATTATTGTGTATTTTAATTACATGTTTGGTGTGATGTTAATTTTTGCTATACTATGTATGTATTGTATTGATGCGAGTAGACGAGCAAGCAACAGAGGATTCTGGGGTTCAGCTGATAGAGACTGCTGAGCAGGAGCTCATTGAAGGCAAGTTGTGCCCTTGATCACTTCTTTTACCCATTCATGTTCTTATTAATCATAATGATCTGCATAGGTTAATTTTGCTGGGACCCAATAGGATACCCTAGATTTGACTTTCTTTATACCTTGCTTCACCACTGATTTTACTACTAATTTTTTGGGTAGTACATGCTATTGCTTTATGTGGATTTAGGTATAGAGATATTTACTACTCATGATCATACTTTTTATTATCTGTTTATTATTTACTGTTCATGATAAGATCATTATGTTAATGGGAACATGGAGAACCACCCGGGAAAACAGTGCTACCACAAGGGTTTAATGGGACGCCCTTGGCTGATTAACTAGGAAAGCTAGTGGATGACTACCTTACCCGAAAGGGGCAAGGGCAGTAGGGGAGTGGTCAGTGTAGGGAGGTCCTTGGGTTGATTTTGCTGCGATGGTGGTCAGGCAAGGGATTCCTGCACTGGAGCTTCCTATAAACTGTAGCGGGTAGTCTGAAGCTAGTGGAACTTTGTAAAGGCCTCATAGTGGTACCCTGCCTCGCTTTCTTGGTAGAGGTGTATGGGGTCTGATCAACTCCGTGAAAAATGGATAGCACGACTTGTGGGCAAAGATGCGCAAACTCTACAGAATGTTAAACTGGTATACTAGATGTGCTCACGGTCATGAGCGGCTCGGACACTCACATGATTAATTTATGGAACTTAAACTTAATCTGTCATTTCATTGCATTTGGGATTATTTTATTATTACTTTTACTTATTATTGCTAAGGTGTGGTATTTACTTACACTTAGTAACTACTAATAAAATTTTGACCAACATATAAAAGCAATGCTCAGCTTCAACCTTTATTTCATTGATCAGCCTTACACTTCATGAACTCCCACCTTTGGTGAGTTCATGCCACATTATTCCCCACAACTTGTTGAGCAATGAACATGTGTGAGCTCAATCTTGCTGTCTCACACCCCCCCACAGGAGAAGAACAGGTGGTCGAAGAGGAGTCGCCTAATACTGAGGCTTTCGACTTGATCTAGGTGGCGTCTCCCAATCAACTTTCTGGTGCCAAGGATAGATTTTAGTTCCTGCTTTATTCATCTTTTATTTTGTAAGACTTCCGCTATGTAATAAGTACTCTGATTTTATTGTGACATTTATCTCTATACACTCTGTTATTATATATGTTGTCTTCTTTGGCGCATGTATGAGATGCACCCGGCTTTGTTCCTTAAAACCGGGTGTGACAGTGCGGCTGTGTTCAATGGGATTATCCGCCATGCGGATTGCACTCTCATTATCACATAGAAGAGGGACTTTGCTAAATTTGTAGCCATAGTCCCTGAGGGTTTGCCTCATCCAAAGCAATTGCGCGCAACAAGGACCTGTGGTAATAGACTCGGCTTCGGCGGTAGAAAGAGCTACTGAGTTTTGTTTCTTTGAAGCCCAAGACACCAGGGATCTCCCCAGAAACTGACAAGTCCCTGATGTGCTCTTCCTATCAATCTTACACCCTGCCCAATCAGCATCGGAATATCCTAATAAATCAAACGAGGATCCCTTGGGGTACCAAAGACCAAACTTAGGTGTATGAACTAAATATCTCAAGATTCTCTTCATGGCCCTAAGGTGAACTTCCTTAGGATCAGCTTGGAACCTTACACACATGCATACAGAAAGCATAATGTCCGGTCGAGAGCACATAAATAGAGTAAAGATCCTATCATCGACCGGTATACCTTTTGATCTACGGATTAACCTCCCGTGTTGAGATGCCCATTGGTTCCCATGGGTGTCTTGATGGGCTTGGCATCCTTCATTCCAAACTTGGTGAGGATGTCTTGAGTGTACTTTGTTTGGCTAATGAAGGTGCCCTCATGGAGTTGCTTCACTTGAAATCCTAGAAAATACTTCAACTCCCCCATCATAGACATCTCGAATTTTTGTATCATTATCCTACTAAACTCTTCACAAATAGATTTGTTAGTAGACCCAAATATGATATCATCAACATAAATTTGGCATACAAACAAATCATTTTCAATTGTTTAGTAAAGAGAGTAGGATCAGCCTTGCCGACTTTGAAGCCATTAGTGATGAGAAAATCTCTTAGGCATTCATACATGCTCTTGGGGATTGCTTGAGCCCATAAAGCGCCTTAGAGAGTTTATAAACATGGTTAGGGTACTCACTATCTTCAAAGCCGGGAGGTTGCTCAACATAGACCTCTTCCTTGATTGGTCCATTGTGGAAGGCACTCTTCACGTCCATTTGGTAAAGCTTAAAGCCATGGTAAGTAGCATAGGCAAGTAATATGCAAATTGACTCAAGCCTAGCTACGGGTGCATAAGTTTCTCCAAAATTCAAACCTTCGACTTGTGAATAACCCTTGGCCACAAGTCGTGCTTTGTTCCTTATGACCACACCATGCTCGTCTTGCTTGTTGCGGAATACCCACTTGGTACCTACAACATTTTGGTTAGGACGTGGAACTAAATGCCATACCTCATTCCTCATGAAGTTGTTGAGCTCCTCTTGCATCGCCAACACCCAATCCGAATCTCTTAATGCATCTTCCACCCTATATGGCTCAATAGAAGACACAAAAGAGTAATGTTCACAAAAATGAGCAACACGAGATCGAGTGGTTACCCCCTTATGAATATCGCCGAGGATGGTGTTCATGGGGTGATCTCGTTGGATTGCTTGGTGGACTCTTGGGTGTGGCGGCCTTTGATCTTGTTCATCTTCCTTGTCTTGATCATTGGCATCTCCCCCTTGATTATTGTCCTCCTCTTGAGGTGGCTCATCTTCTTCATCTTCATTTTCATCATCTTGAGCTTGATCCTCATCTTGGGTTGGTGGAGATGCTTGTGTGGAAGATGAAGGTTGATCTTGTGCTTGTGGAGGCTCTTCGGATTCCTTAGGACACACATCCCCAATGGACATGTTCCTTAGCGCGACGCACGGAGCCTCTTCATCATCTGGCTCATCAAGATCAACTTGCTCTACTTGAGAGTCGTTAGTCTCATCAAACACAATGTCACATGAGACTTCAACTAGTCCAGTGAACTTGTTAAAGACTCTATATGCCCTTGTGTTTGAGTCATAACCAAGTAAAAAGCCTTCTACAGCCTTAGGAGCAAATTTAGATTTTCTACCTCTTTTAACAAGAATAAAGCATTTGCTACCAAAGACTCTAAAATATGAAACATTAGGCTTTTTACCATTGAGGAGTTCATATGATGTCTTCTTGAGGATTCGGTGTAGATATAACCGGTTGATGGCGTAGCAAGCGGTGTTGACCGCCTCGGCCCAAAACCGATCCGAAGTCTTGTACTCATCAATCATGGTCCTTGCCATGTCCAATAGAGTTCTATTCTTTCTCTCCACTACACCATTTTGTTGTGGCATGTAGGGAGCAGAGAACTTATGCTTGATGCCCTCCTCCTCAAGGAAGCCTTCAATTTGAGAGTTCTTGAACTCGGTCCCGTTGTCGCTTCTAATCTTTTTGATCCTTAAGCCGAACTCATTTTGAGCCCGTCTCAAGAATCCCTTTAAAGTCTCTTGGGTTTGAGATTTATCCTGCAAAAATAATACCCAAGTGAAGCGAGAATAATCATCCACAATAACTAGACAGTACTTACTCCCGCTGATGCTTGTGTAAGCTATCGGGCCAAATAAATCCATGTGTAGTAGCTCCAGTGACCTGTCAGTCGTCATGATGTTCTTGTGTGGATGATGAACACCAATTTGCTTCCCTGCTTGGCATGCGCTACAAATCCTGTCTTTCTTAAAATGAACATTGGTTAGTCCCAAAATGTGCTCTCCCTTTAGAAGCTTGTGAAGATTCTTCATTCCAACGTGGGCTAGTCGGCGATGCCAGAGCCAACCCATGTTAGTCTTAGCAATTAAGCAAGTGCCGAGTTCAGCTCTATTGAAATCAACTAAGTATAGCTAACCCTCTAACACTCCCTTAAAAGCTACTGAATCATCACTTCTTCTAAAGACAGTAACACCTACATCCGTAAAAAGACAATTGTAGCCCATTTTGCATAATTGAGAAACAGAAAGTAAATTGTAATCTAATGAATCTACAAGAAAAACATTGGAAATAGAATGGTCAGGTGATATAGCAATTTTACCCAATCCTTTGACCAAACCTTGATTTCCATCCCCGAATGTGATAGCTCTTTGGGGATCTTGGTTTTTCTCATAGGAGAACATCTTTTTCTCCCCAGTCATGTGATTTGTGCACCCGCTATCGATGATCCAACTTGAGCCCCTGGATGCATAAACCTACAAAACAAATTTAGGCCTTGTTCTTAGGTACCCAAACGGTCTTGGGTCCTTTGACATTAGAAACAAGCACCTTGGGTACCCAAACACAAGTCTGTGACCCCTTGTGTTTGCCCCCAACATATTTGGCAACTACTTTGCCTGATTTGTTAGTAAGCATATATGAAGCATCAAAAGTCTTAAATGAAATGTTATGATCATTTGATGCAATAGGAGATTTCTTCTTAAGCATTTTAACATGGGTAGAACGCCTAGAGCTAGAAGCCTCATTCTTATAAATAAAAGCATGGTGAGAAACTTAATGAGTCTTCTTTGCATGAATTCTCCTAATCTTATCCTCAGGATAACCAGCAGGATATAAAATATAGCCCTCGCTATCCTAAGGCATGGGAGCCTTGCCCTTAACAAAATTAGACAATCTTTTAGGAGGGGCATTAAGCTTGACATTGTCTCCCTGTTGGAAGCCAATGCCATCCTTAATGCCAGGGTGTCTCCCACTATAGAGCATGCTTCTAGCAAATTTAAATTTTTCATTTTCCAAGTCATGCTCATTGATTTTAGCAGTTAATGTAGCTATGTGATCATTTTGTTGTTTAATTAAAGCAAGGTGATCATGAATAGCATCTACATTAACATCTCTACATCTAGTGCAAATAGAAACATGATCGACCGTAGATGTAGAGGGTTTGCAATCATTTAATTCAACAATCTTAGCATGTAAAATAGCATTCTCATCTCTAAGATTGGTAATAGCATCATTGCAAACATTTAAATCTTTAGCCTTAGCAATTAATTTTTCATTCTCAAACTTAAGGCTAGCAAGAGATTCATTCAACATGTCAATCTTAGCAATTAAACTAGCATTATCATTTCTAAGATTAACAATTGAATCATCACAAACATTTGATTTCTCAACCTTAGCAATTAATTTGGCATTTTCATTTCTAAGGCTAGAAATAGTGTCATGGCAAGTGCTTAGCTCACTAGTTAGTTTTTCACATTTTTCTACCTCTAGAGCATAAGCATTTTTAACCTTAACATGCTTTTTGTTTTCTTTAATAAGGAAGTCCTCTTGGCTATCCAAGAGTTCATCTTCTCATGAATAGCACTAATCAATTCATTTAATTTCTCCTTTTGTTGCATGTTGAGGTTGGCAAAAAGAGTAAACAAATCATCCTCATCATCACTAGAATTAGCCTCATCACTAGATGTTGCATACTTAGTAGAGGATCTAGATTTTACCTTCTTCTTCTTGCCGTCCTTTGCCATGAGGCACTTGTGGCCGACGTTGGGGAAGAGGAGGCCTTTGTTGATGGCGATGTTGGCGGCGTCCTCGTCATCGAAGGAGTCGGTGGAGCTCTCATCGGAGTCCCACTCACGACACACGTGGGCATTGCCGCCCTTCTTCTTGTAGTACCTCTTCTTTTCTCTCCTCTTTCCCTTCTTGCCGTTATCCCTATCACTATCACTAGATAAAGGACATTTAGCGATAAAATGACCGGGCTTACCACACTTGTAGCAAACCTTCTTGGAACGGGGCTTGTAATCTTTCCCCTTCCTTTGCTTGAGGATTTGGCGAAAGCTCTTGATGATGAGCGCCATTTCCTCGTTGTCAAGCTTGGAGGCATCAATGGGAAGTCTACTTGGTGTAGACTCTTCTTTCTTCTCCTCTATTGCCTTGAATGCAATGGGTTGTGCCTCGGGTACGGAGGAGGCGCCTTGCTCGATGATTTTCTTGGAGCCTTTGATCATTAATTCAAAGCTCACAAATTTTCCTATCACTTCCTCGGGAGACATTAGTTTATATCTTGGATCACCATGAATTAATTGAACTTGAGTGGGATTAAGAAATACGAGTGATCTAAGAATAACCTTGATCATTTCATGGTCATCCCATTTGGTACTCCCAAGGTTGCGCACTTGGTTCACCAAGGTCTTTAGCCGGTTGTACATGGCTTGCGGGTCTTCTCCTTGGTTGAGCATAAAACGACCGAGCTCCCCCTCGATCGTTTCCCTCTTGGTGATCTTGGTCACCTCGTCTCCTTCGTGCGCGGTCTTGAGCGCGTCCCAATTTTCTTTGGCGCTCTTCAACCCTTGCACCTTATTATACTCCTCTCGACTTAGAGAGGCGAGGAGTATAGTGGTGGCTTCGGAGTTGAAGTGCTGGATTTGGGCAACCTCGTCCGAGTCATAGTCCTCATCCCCCGGTGATGGTACCTGCACTCCAAACTCAACAACGTCCCAAATACTTGCGTGGAGTGAGGTTAGGTGATGCCTCATTTTATCACTCCATATGTTATAATCTTCACCCTAAAAAACGGGTGGTTTGCCTAATGGGACGGAAAGTAAAGGAGTGTGTTTTGAAATGCGAGGATAGTGTAGGGGGATCTTACTAAACTTCTTGCACTCATGGCGCTTAGAAGTGACGGACGGCGCGTCGGAGCCGGAGGTGGATGGCGACGAAGAATCGGTCTCGTAGTAGACCACCTTCTTCATCTTTTTTTCTTGTCGCCACTCCGATGCGACTTGTGAGGAGGTGATTCCTCCTTCTTCTTGTTGCGGGACTCTCCCGATGGAGCCTTCCCATGGCTTGTGGTGGGCTTCTCGCCGGTCACCATCTCCTTCTTGGCGTGATCTCTCGACATCACTTCGAGCGGTTAGGCTCTAATGAAGTACCGGGCTCTGATACCAATTGAAAGTCGCCTAGAGGGGGTGAATAGGCGAAATCTGAAATTTACAAACTTTAAGCACAACTACAAGCCGGGGTTAACGTTCACTACAAGAAACTAATAAAAGTTCGTGGGTTAATTTAAGAACGTGGATACTGACGTTCTTAATTGAGTTATGGTCGTGGGTTAATTTAAGAACGTGGGTACCCACGTTCTTATGTTAAATTCGTGGGGGGGGAAACCGTCGAACTTATAGTATTAGGAACGTGGGTACCCACGTTCTTAACTTAAATTCGTAGGCCACGTGGACCCCGTCGAACTTAACCTAAAACCTAAATTTCTCTCTCCCCGCGCGGCTGTATTCTTTTCCCTGTCGAGACCGCACGCGTGCGCCCGAAGCTACCCACCTCCACAACCTCGCCGCGTGCACCCGCCGCCACAACTTCGCCGGCGCCGCGCGCCTCCACAACCTCGCCGCGCGCTCCCCGCCTCCACTCCGTGCCCGCCCCGCCGCCCCTCGCCGCGCACGCCCGCCGCCACGCGCGCCCCGCGCCCGCCCCACTGCGCGCAGGCTCGCCCGCCTCAACCAGCGCCCGCCGCCACAACCTCGTCGGCCCACCACGCCCCCCGCCTCCACCTGGTCGCGCGCAGCCGGCCCACCGCGCCCCGCCGCCCCACCGCGCGCCTACGCGCCTGGATGCACTCTTCGAATCTTGGTCAACTCATTGACCCGCAAGAACCTAACATCTGCCAACATCTCGCAGTCGCGTTCGCCCTTTGCCGCTCCTCGGTCCTCGATCCTCACACGCCGCCCGCCCGCAACGAAGCCCGCATAGCCGCTGCCGAGCGCCGGAGTTGCCAACTACCGCGCGCCCATCTGTCGCTGATGTTGCGCACTCATTTGCTACCCGAGGATTGGCGGTGGCCACTGCCCCAGGAGGCAGGAGCCCGACACCAAAGTCCGCGCAAACCTGGCTTCCAGCTAGTTCTAATCTTCCACCTGTTTCCATTAGCTATTATTTGATCGATCTTCCAATTGCATCCTTTCTACAGGGAGGAAGTGTACCTCGTGCTTTTAATTCTCGGATGTCAGCACTTCCTCATGAACCAGCTGGCTTCTACAATGATCATGGTGCAACAGTGGACATACCTCTTGATTCAACGAAGGTAAGCAGACTTCCACTGTTTCTATTACTATTGTAGGATTCTGTATTTACAATATCTGTTCTGCCTAAGAAAAAAAATTATTACCATGCTCTTTCATTCCAACACTCTTAAGTATGTAACTATTATGTAATCCCTTTTAGATTAATCGGTGTTCCCTTTTGGATTAATTTTTCTGAAGGTCACATACAATGTTATTGATCAAGGGTGGAGGTCATGCTATTTATTTTAGACATTGGATTGAAAATAAATTCCAGAGATTTTTTCATTGGTGTCTTTATGGTTGTTTGATCATGTGGTGACTATGCTTGTATGTGAATGTAGGACCTAAGTAAAAAGGAGAAAGAACTGCAGGCAAAGGAAGCTGAGCTAAACAAACGGGAAAGGGTATGTGCCTTTGTGATCAAAACTTGAAACCACAATATGAACTCGCATGTTATCTAATGCGCATTGTTTTTTTGTCAAATGTCAAACCATGTGTTTACGAATTCTTGAAGTGGCCCTACTGTATACAGTAGTTCTTTACTCCCATGGACAAAAATCCTGGCATAACCTGGATGATATCTTGCAAGGCTCCTAGATATTGTGATTTTATTGAGCTAAAAATATGTAGCAGTAGAGCCAGTAAAGTATTATTATGTTCACTTTACTTTTTCCAGAGTTACTGAAAATGTAACCAACTAATCATGAGGCAATATGGTAACTGCTCAACTTAAGTTGACATGACACACTTAAGAGATCACTCCTAGCCGTTAAGTAAATCACCAATAAGATCACCTCCTTCTGTTGCGGGGAACCTCCTTCTTTTAGCTAGGTGCTGCAGAGCTTCTTACAAGAGCTGAGCTGAGCTTCTTACAAGAGCTGAGCTACAAGAGCTTCTTACTTTTTATGTCTATATTCAACTGTGCACTCCACTTGTCATTTCTGGATTTTTCTGCTTGTTTGATATATCGTTGCTGTCAGTGTGCATATTATTTATTATTTAGTAGTTAATGCCTAAGTTTGGCTTACTTATTGGTACTTCTATATAGCAAGATATGCACATTATTTTGTTTGCTAATGTATCTTTAAGCAAGTTTAGGTAATTCGAGATCCCTTCCAGCATTGTTGCCTGACCAGGTCCGAAAGCTAAAGCAACTCAGTGTAGGAACCAATTCTGAAGGGGGAAAGTGTTAATTTCTTTAGTCAATCAGTTAACCAAAGGTTGAAAATTTAACCTTATATGTACGCCAAATCTATGAAATACAGGGACCTATATTATTCTTAGTTTAACATTGGGAGAAGCGTTCTTGTAGCAAAATCTTTTACTTTCTATTCCATACTATATTTTTCCTGTAGAATTCTAATGTACTCCTTTTTTTACTATAATTTTTTCTTCAGATACTACCATATGATCAGCTCATGCAAGAGTTAGATGTTTCCAACGTAAGAGAACTCGAAGATTTTCTAATCAAGATTTGTATAAACCATTCCTGTGAGACTCGTAAATATGTCATTTACCACTAATGGTAGTATTTTTTTCTTCTTATTTTTAGTGGTTTTGCATTGGTCTTTAGTATCTAGTGTTGCCTAAAGTACTTTTGGCATCATATCCATAATATTATGCATGTTCATGTAGGGTATTGTCAGAGGCAAACTAGATCAGCTAAGAAGATGCTTTGAAGTAAGATGCTTGCAGCCTGTATCTGCAGCATCATTACTATCTGTCCAATGATATTTTTATCTACATACTGCATTCGTTTTAGGTACAATTTGCAGCTAGAAGAGATCTTACACTTGATCAGCTAAACAACATGATAGAGATCTTATCTGACTGGTTTGTATGCTTATTTAAGAAATTTTCTACATACAGTAAATGTGCATGCTTGCCTAATACAACTTTTCCACTTCTAAAAATGTGAATGCTTGTTTTGGTAAGTGCCATTTAATTTTATTTCTCATGCACAACGTTACGATGTCATATTGTGGTTTGTTTGCCATGAGACGACAACTTCTTTTTCTGTTATGTTTATGTTTCTATTGATTATTTACCATGAGAGGTTTTTTCTGTTATGTTTGCCATGAGAGGTTTTTACACTGCAGGGTTGAAAATGACCCCGTATACCTAGGTCCGTGATCAAGGGTCGATGCTTTTAACCCTGTTTTACGTGACTAGATCATGATGTGATAAAACTTTGTGTACCAGAAAGAATTTGAAGACAGAGTAGAAGAGGCCAAAAAATCAATTAAGGTGAGCTAGATTAAACTGAAGCATTTGTTAGGAATAAATTTGCATCTGCTTGTGATGAGTTATGTTGTGTTTTCCTCATTTTCCTACTTCTGCCTTACTGCCTCATGTTTAGATATATAATTATTTTTTGAGTGTTCATATAATGGCAACTATTGTATTAAATAGTGTTGCCGAACCATGTTTCTTACTTGATGGCAGAAGTTGAACAATTTAAGCAGGCAGACATCGACATACGAGGGCATGATGACTACCTCTCTGAATCTGTAGGAATAATGGATTTTGAAGAGGACCGTGTCCGACCAAAAAGGTAATAAAATATAGTGCACTCTAGGTTTTGTGTGCGGTTATGTATCATCATGCTATTTTTTTAGCTTTTTGTGCATCTGCTTGGAGATATTGTTGTCTACTTGTACCGAAGTATAATTTTAAACATATTAAAATGTTAGCTACTCTCTCCATTCCAAATTGCAATTTGTTCTAGCTTTCTAGATACACAATGTTTTACTATGAATCTAATCTAGATCTAGGTGCTTATAAAAGGTTATGTATCTCGAAAAGCAGAATGACTTACAATTTGGAAGAGGGAGTAGTTTTTAGCTAGCTTTTGTAGGTTCAAGTATAAAGCTTAGGTATAAAGCTAGGGCCTGTTTGTTTTGCTGCCTAAGTTGCCATACTTTGTCTAACTTTTCTGCCTAAGGTTAGTTCTTCAATTCAAACGACTAACCTTAGGCAAAGTTTGGCATAATTAGCCACAAACCAAACATGCCCTTAATGTTTCGTCCAAATGTTACTTTGTACAAGAGCGACCATGAGTCACCGTGTTATTAACCCTCTTTGTCATTGTACAGAATTGTGTTCTATTGTGAATACTATACTGATGTATTAGTTTGTTACACTGATATTGCAGGAGGCGACAACCATCGGCGTAGTTTCAATTAAGCCCTTACAAATCTCTCCCACAATGGGAACTGCTGATACCTTGATTGAGACATTTTGACGCCAGAGCTGAGGAAGCATTGTACATTTGTCATATAATGCCTCCAGTGTAGCGAGTCAGATATTTTGCCTTCTGGTCAAACTGCTCGTGTGTGTGTGTGTTCTGGTAGGGAATGTACAGGTTCAAACCTTAACGTTATGTTGTATTTTTTGGTAGATGATCCATGGTAGAAATAGCACTGTTATGTTTATGGCACTCTCATGTTCATGTTCATGTGATTTAATGCCACTTGTGTATTTATGAGAATTTGTGATATGAACATATATCAATGTGTTTGAAATCTGTATTGTATGTGATATATTGTGTTGCATGTGATATTATGTGTGTCTAATTTTTCATTTTTGTATTTTTTTATTTTTTTCTAGAAAAGGGTTAAGAACGTGGGTACCCACGTTCTTAAGGTTAAGAACGTGGGTACCGTCGAACTTATTGTGCGGTCCGCGCAGACCTCTGCAGGACACATAAGTTTGACGACCACGTGACCCCGTCGAACTTAACCTTAAGGACATGGGTGCCGTCGAACTTATGGGAAAAAATTCGACGGTCCCCGTCGAACTTAAAAACGCACGTTCTTAATATTAAGTTCGACGGTACCCACGTTCTTAATGTTAAGTTCGACGGCACCCACGTTCTTAAGGTTAAGTTCGACGGGGCCGTCGAACTTACTTCTCTAAGTTCGTCCAAAAATCGCCGTTGGCTATATTCATCGGTAAACCCACGTTCTTATGGTAAGTTCGACGGCTTATTACATTAAGTTCGACGGTTTTTCACTCACGTTCTTTAACCAATTTCCTGTAGTGGTTAGAAATATAATCGAGTCCGAAAGAGAGGGCGAAAACAAATCAACCAAAGAAATAGAGCGGATGACACGGTGATTTGTTTTACCGAGGTTCGGTTCTTGCAAACCTACTCCCCGTTGAGGTGGTCACAAAGACCGAATCTCTTTCAACCCTTTCCCTCTCTCAAATGGTCACCTAGACCGAGTGAGCTTCTCTTCTCAATCAAACGAGACACTAAGTCGCCACAAGGACCACCACACAATTGGTGTCTCTTGTCTTGTAACACCTACTTTGTAAATGGAGTCTAAGCAGAGAAATTGTATTCCGTATACATCTATGAGTTATCTATGTTTCTCATTTCATGTGAACACCACAATTAAACAAATAAATAATTAATCAAAGACACTCAAATAAATCATGCATCATGCTGGATATTGTTTTTGTACGTGCATTTCGTGATAAGGAATATAGTAACAAGTCCAAAGTGGAATTCAAGACTTAAAAGAGATTCTAAAATTTAAGAAGAGAAGCAAACAAATAATATGTGATATAAAAGTATAAATAATATATATCTCCAGATGGAAACTTATCATGACACAATATAAAATAAGAGTGAATTGGCCACAAGGTTGAAATTAATTTGGAAATTTGAATTTGAATTGAAAAAAAGAAGGAAGAAAAATAAAAAGGAAAAAAGAGAAAGAAGTAAAACTCTAACTGGGCCCAGAACCACCAATTTGGCCCAATGTCCCTTTTTAATCCTGTAGCCCACCACCCATCTCCGACGCTGACACGTGGGCCCGACTGTGCAGAACCGCGCGCACTTTGTCTGTGTTTCCCGCTAACATGGGGGCCCGTCTAACAAGACACCGCGATACCACAGTGGCTTCCGACTTCTCTGGCGTGCGGGACCCAGCGGCATACACTACTCCTCTTCCCTCTGTTGATACTGAGCGAACGAAGCCGTCGTCGCCGCTAGAATCGGCCATGGAGAATCGCGCACCGTGGCATGCCGTGGGAATCGGCTGGGTAGTTGAGCCCTGGTTACGGACCCGGTGACCAAATCAACCTATATATATGAACGAACTCCCTTTAGGGCTTTCTAGGATTTCGGCCGGATGCGATACGCTTGCGCAGAGAGCTGAGTGCCGCCGGGGTTGAGCGAAACGCCGTCGCGGTCAGGAGATTGAGCAGAGCCAAGGCGCCAACCGCGTGAGGGAGCTGTGGGTCGGTCTCGTGCGGAGCTTTGCCGTGTGCAGGGAGTGAGGTATCGGGCTTTGCGAAGAAGGCCTCGGAGGTGCTCCCACCGACGGTGAACTATGCCATGGACCCACTGAACCGCTGTGGACTGCACCCGTGAAACTCCAATCTTGGGTAAGGACTAACTCATTCAATTCGTTGCATGCCCTAGATTGTTTAGCACCTGGTTGGGTTGTGGAATCGGCTCGGTAACGCCAATTCATGTGCCGCCGGCGATGCGCCGCCGCACAGTTTCGTCACCACCGCGCTCGGCTGCTGAGATTGGGGAAGAAAGGAGACGGTCGCCCGACCGTTGGATGCCCAACGGATGGCCAAGATTAAAAGATGCGCTTACCCCCTTTCATGAGATCGTATCTGGGCCGTCGATTGTATGGCGGGCGATGCAGATTAGATCTGGGGATTTTAAATCTTAGCCGTTAGGTGCTGATCAGACGGCCGAGATGGCCTCATACACCTTCGGCCTCGATATTTTTCTAAAGCGCCCCTCGGGTTTCAGTGAATTAACCCGCCATCCTATGCATAGTGCGCTGAGTCTTAGGAACTCTTCTGTATTAGCCCCTGGACTTTCCAGGAATTGAGGCCCAATCCAGTGCAGTTTAAAATTGAATAAATAAATTGGAAAATGAATTTTTAATATGAAAACAATTACTAGAACTTGTAAAACTCATAGAAATTCCATTTTTGGTCCAAATTGAGCCATTCCACTTTCTAAAATTTTGTAATTTTATTCTCTAACACTTAGAGTCTCTGTTTTATCATGACAACAGTAAGAAAATTAATCCCACACTTAATCCTATTTTAAACCCATAAAACCTTTGAAAATCCATAACTTAAATTCTATAACTCCAAAAATTATGATTCCTGTTCCTAGAATTTTATTTTAAGGTGTAGATTATTACTGTGTATTTTGTTTATATGGTTGGTGTAATGTTAATTTCTCTATATGCACTGTGCTTGTTTGTATTGTGGCAAGTAGAAGAACCCGTTGCTGAGGATCCTGGTGAGCAGCAGGTTGAAGTAGCTGAGCAGGAGCTCATTGCAGGCAAGTTGTGCCCTTGACCACTTTTTACCTAATAATGTTCTTTAATATCACTTACTCATGCATAGGTTAATTTTGATGGGACCCGATAGGTCATCCTAGATTGTTTATCTCATTACCTTGTTTACCCCTGAATCACTTGGGTAGTTTGCTATTGATTTACCTGGTTTTGGGATAATCATTTATTACCTCTATGTTCCAATTCTTTTGTTATTCTATTTATGTTCATGTCAAGTTCATTAATGTTAATTGGAACATAGAGCTTAACTTGAGAACCACGTGCCACCACAAGGGTTTAATGGGACGGCCTTGGCTGACTAATTAGGAAAGCTAGTGGAAGACTACCTTACCCGAAAGGGGCAAAGGCAGTAGGGGAGTGGTCAGTGTAGGGAGGTCCTTGGTTGATTTTGCTGCGATGGCGGTTAGACAAGAACCCTGCATTGGAGCTTCCTATAAACTGTAGCGGGTTTTCGGAAGCTAGTGGAACTTCGTAAAGGCCTCGTAGTGTTGCCCTGCCGCGCTTCCTAGGTAGAGGTGTATGGGATTCGCGACCCCTTGGCAGATGGGTAACATGACTTGTGGGTAAAGGGTACAACCTCTGCAGAGTGTAAAACTGGTATACTAGCCGAGCTCACGGTCATGAGTAGCTCAGGACTCTCTGATGTTTAAATTATGGAACTTAAATTCAATTTTGTCATTTGCATTGCATGGGTTTATTATTAATTTGTTCTATTATTTTATTTATGGTTTGGTATTTACTTACACTTAGTAATTGCTAATAAAATTTTGACCAACTACTTAAAAGCAATGCTCAGCTTTAACCCCTATCATTGATCAGCCTTACACATCACATGAACTCACACCTTTGTGAGTTTATGTCCACTGGTTCCCCACAACTTGTTGAGCTATGATCATGTGTGAGCTCACCCTTGCTGTTTCACACCCCCCCCCACAGGAGAAGAGCAGGTGGTTCAGGAGGAGCCACAAGGCGAGGAGTATGATCTGATCTAGGTGGCGTTTCTCAGTTGACATTGGCGCTGACGATCCTTAGTTCGTTTTATATTTATCTTTTATTTTGTAATAAGTCTTCCGCTATGTAATAAGTACTCTGATGTTTTGTGACATTTATCTCTATACACTCTGTTATTATATATGTTGTCTTCTTGGCGCATGTATGAGATGCACCTGGCTTTGTTCCTTAAAGCCGGGTGTGACAGAAGTGGTATCAGAAGAAATGTTGACTGTAGGGCGAAACCTAGATAGAAATGGACAAACCCTTCATTACTTACCTTACTCTGACTCATTCTATACTTATCTCATCTTGATCTTGTCTCACCTTCTGCTAATCTACTCTGGTTAATCTTATCTTTTCTACTCTAAGACAAGATGGATTTCACACCTTGGAATCCTACCACTATGATTTTTTTTAGAGATAGGGAACCCAAGACAAAATTTAAAACTATTTTCTTTAAAAAAAATATTGTTTGATTGTGCTGATGCTAAATGCCTGATTTGCTTCTTTGATTGATTGAATTGTTATAGATGGACATCTTAGTATGTACCACCATAAGGTAATAAATTAGCTATGGTAGGTAAAATATTAATCTGCTTAGCTAAAAAGTCCCCCAAAGTAACATGATTTGTAAATAACTGCCTTGTCTACTATTTTCTTACCATATGTATCTAACTCAGATGGTCAATACCAGGCGGGGTGGTGGAATTGATTTGCCTCCTAATCGGCACACTCGGAGGATATATAGACAACCCCAGCCACAACCTGCAGAGATGAATCCTCCTAATCCTCCACCATGCGGAGTTGACCCACTGGTTGCTGCTCAGATGAATATGATCAGATGAATATGATGCAGCAAATGACGGACACCATGGTAGATATGCGTGCACAGATGCAGCAAGAACGCCAGGAGATGCGTCAAGAAAGAGAAGAGATACGACAGGAGTTGCGCCAGGAGCGAGAGGAGATACGCCAGGAAAGGAGGGCGCAACAATAGCAGCTGCAACAGCAAATGCAACAACAACAGCAACAGCAACAAGTACCACTGCCTCCACCTCCACCACCAGTTCCACCCTGTGACAAGCATAGAGAGTTCATGAGTCATAAGCCACCTACATTCGCTAGCTCACCTGATCCACTGGACGCGGATGATTGGCTGAAGTCCGTTGAGAAGATGCTGAATATTGCACAATGCACTGACCGGGAGAAGGTTTTATATGCTTCTGGACGTCTGACAGGTCCTGCTGCTGACTGGTGGGATTCATATACTGCTGCCCATGATGCTGCTGATACTATCACTTGGGCAGAGTTCAGTACACAGTTCCGGAATTATCATATACCCGCTGGATTGATGAAGATTAAGAAGAAGGAATTTCTGTCGCTGAAGCAAGGAAGTATGTCAGTCAGCGAGTACCGCGACAAGTTTATCCAGTTATCCAGATATGCCCCTGATGAAGTTGCTAAAGACGAGAGGAAGTAGGAGCATTTTATTGAAGGACTTAATGGACCACTGCAGTATGCTCTAGTGGCACACACATTTCCATCATTTCAGAGGCTGCTTGATAAGGCCCTAGCTATTGAACACAAGCGTGTTCAGCTGGGAGATTTGAAGAGAAAGGCTATATCTCAAGGACAAGGAAGCAGTAGTGTTCGTCCTCGCTACAGTTCACCTCAGGGTACACCAGTTCGCACTGGCGGAGGCCAGCGCCCAGTTCAGCAATCACCACTGAGGACTCCACCTCCTCGACAGGCTACCCCTACTGGCACCCCGACGAAGTTTTCAGGACAGAGTCCAGGCACTACTTGTTTCAAGTGTGGGAAAACTGGTCATTATGCAAATGTCTGCCCACAGAGGATTGCTACTACTCCAGTTCAGAACAGGCAGCAAACTCCAAGATCTGGCAAGGGATATTCTATTGCCAAGGTTAATCAAGTCAGCGTTTGATGCTACTCCGGATGGTGGGGACATCGTACTTGGTATGTTTTATGTTAATGCAATTCCTGCAACCATATTATTTGATTCTGGTGCTACACATTCATTCATGTCTGCTAGATATGCCAACACAAATGAAATACCACTGCTAAATATGAGAAAACCCATGATAGTAATTACACCTAAAGGGCCTGTTGAGGCGAATCAAATGACACGTAGATTGACATTGACCATTATGGGTAGAGAATTTGGAGCTACTGCTATAATATTAGAGTCAAGCAGTATAGATCTGATCCTTGGTATGTCATGGCTAAGAAAGGCAAAGGCCGTTATAGCATGTGGTAGAGGTACCGTAGAACTCACTACCACTAAAGGAGAAAGGTTTCAAGTTAATATTGCAGTAACCTCCTCACCCATGCATGCAATGTTCTTTATACCGGAGGAGTTTGTTGGTGACAACATCCGGGTGGTTAGAGATTTTCCGGATGTCTTTCCAGAGGAGTTACCAGGGATGCCACCTGATAGGGAAGTTGAGTTTGTTATTGATCTCTTACCTGGAACCGCCCCTATTTCTAAACGGCCATATAGGATGTCCGTAGAGGAGTTGAAGGAACTTAAGAAGCAGTTAACTGAGTTACAAGATGCTGGGTACATTCGTCCGAGTTCCTCACCTTGGGGAGCACCGGTTTTGTTTGTACAGAAAAAGGATGGATCACAAAGAATGTGTGTGGATTATAGATCACTTAATGATGTTACTGTAAAGAACAAGTATCTGTTACCCCGTATTGAGGATTTGTTTGATCAGATGAGAGGTGCTAGAGTATTCTCGAAGATTGATCTCCGATCCGGTTACCATCAGATGAGGATTACACCATCGGATATTCCCAAGACGGCTTTCTCAATTCGATATGGATTATATGAGTTTACTGTTATGTCGTTTGGATTAACCAATGCACCAGCTTATTTTATGAACTTGATGAATAAGGTGTTTATGGAGTATTTGGACAGATTCGTCGTGGTATTCATCGACGATATTCTTATCTATTCCCAGAGTGATAGTGATCATGAGGAACATCTGAGGTTGGTGCTACAAAAGCTACGAGATAACCAGCTATATGCCAAGTTCAGCAAGTGCGAGTTTTGGATTGGCGAGGTGCCATTTCTTGGTCATATTATTTCTAATGGAGGAATTTTAGTGGATCCTGCTAAGGTTAAGGAGATAATGGAGTGGAGAGTACCCACTACAGTTACTGAGGTTCGGAGTTTCTTGGGATTAGCAGGATATTATCGGAGATTTATTGAAGGATTTTCTAAGATTGCTAAACCTATGACTTCACTTTTGGAGAAAGGAAGAGAATTTAAGTGGGACAAGAAGTGCCAAGACAGCTTTGACCAATTGAAGAAAAGATTGATGTCGCCACCAGTATTGGTTATGCCAGACCTACAGAAAGGATTTGATATCTATTGTGATGCATGCGGCCAAGGCTTAGGATGTGTGCTCATGCAGGAAGGACATGTGATTGCATATGCTTCTCGTCAGTTACGGAAACATGAATTGAACTACCCCACTCATGACTTGGAATTGGCAGCCGTTGTGCATGCGCTTAAGATTTGGAGACATTATATCATGGGGACCAAGTGCCAAGTATATACGGATCATAAGAGTCTGAAGTATATATTCACTCAGAAGGATCTCAACCTTAGGCAACGCCGTTGGTTGGAGCTTATTAAGGATTATGATTTGGAGATTCACTATCACCCGGGCAAGGCAAATTTGGTTGCAGATGCCTTGAGTCGCAAGGAGCATGTTCATTCAGCTATTGTTGCCCAGCTACCCGATGAGATTGTTGAGGATTTCAGGAGACTTAACCTGGGGATAGTTGCTCATACTGAAGGAGTTACTATTGATGTGGAACCTACTTTGGAGCAAGAGATCCGCAAAGGACAAATTGGTGATGCTAAAATAAAAGAGATCAAGGATCTGATTACTGAAGGTCGAGGTCCGGAATTTACGGAAGATGAACAGGGCACTGTATGGTTCAAGGACAGGATGTGTGTTCCTGATATTAAAAGCCTTCGAGAGACTATTCTAAAGGAGGCCCATGATTCAGATTATTCTATTCATCCTGGTAGTACTAAGATGTATCAGGATTTGAAGTGGAAATATTGGTGGTATGGATTGAAAAGAGATGTGGCTGCACATGTGGCTATGTGCGACGTATGTCAAAGAGTTAAGGCTGAACACCAGAGGCCAGCTGGACTATTGCACCCACTGAAGATACCCAAGTGGAAATGGGAAGAGATTGGTATGGATTTTATTACTGGATTGCCTCGCACCCAGAAAGGATATGATGCTATATGGGTGATTGTGGATAGATTGACTAAAGTGGCTCACTTTATTCCTGTGAAGACTACTTATAAAGGTTCTCAGCTAGCAGAGTTATATATGGCTCGGATTGTGTGTTTACATGGAGTACCAAAGAAGATCGTGTCTGATCGAGGTTCACAGTTTACCTCAAGATTTTGGAGAAGCTTTCATGAGAATATGAGCACAAAGTTGAATTTTAGTACAGCTTATCACCCTCAGACTGATGGACAGACTGAAAGGACTAATCAAGTATTGGAAGATATGTTGAGAGCATGTGCCCTTCAGCATGGAGGAAGTTGGGATAAAAGTCTATCTTATGCTGAATTCTCATACAATAATAGCTATCAGGCTAGTCTGAAGATGTCACCTTTTGAAGCTTTATATGGGAGAAAGTGCAGGACTCCTTTGTATTGGGATCAGGCTGGAGAAAGACAGTTCTTTGGGCCTGAATTGATTCAAGAAGCAGAAGAACAAGTCCGTATAATTCGAGAGAATTTGAGGGTGGCTCAAACCAGGCAAAAGAGCTATGCTGATAATAGAAGAAGACCACTGGAATTTGAGGAAGGAGATTATGTGTACCTCAAGGTGTCACCACTTCGTGGAATGAGGAGATTCAAAGTCAAGGGCAAATTGTCCCCTCGCTATATTGGACCATTCTTGATCTTTAGGCGAGTTGGGGAGATGGCATATCAACTCGAGTTACCTACTAGTCTATCGGATGTGCATAATGTGTTCCATGTATCTCAACTGAAGAAATGTCTCCGTGTCCCTGAGGAACAGTTACCAATGGAGGAGCTCAGTGTTCAAGGTGATTTGACTTACACAGAGTACCCGATCAAGATTCTCGACACTTTGACTCGAGTTACGAGAAATAAGGTGATAAAGATGTGCAAAGTGCAATGGAGTCACCATGGCGAAGATGAAGCAACTTGGGAAAGAGAAGAAGAGCTTCGCATCGATTTTCCCCACCTTTTCCCTCATTCTTCCTAAATCTCGAGGACGAGATTATTTTAAAGGGGTAGGATTTGTAACACCTACTTTGTAAATGGAGTCTAAGCAGAGAAATTGTATTCCGTATACATCTATGAGTTATCTATGTTTCTCATTTCATGTGAACACCATAATTAAACAAATAAATAATTAATCAAAGACACTCAAATAAATCATGCATCATGCTGGATATTGTTTTTGTACGTGCATTTCGTGATAAGGAATATAGTAACAAGTCCAAAGTGGAATTCAAGACTTAAAAGAGATTCTAAAATTTAAGAAGAGAAGCAAACAAATAATATGTGATATAAAAGTATAAATAATATATATCTCCAGATGGAAACTTATCATGACACAATATAAAATAAGAGTGAATTGGCCACAAGGTTGAAATTAATTTGGAAATTTGAATTTGAATTGAAAAAAGAAGGAAGAAAAATAAAAAGGAAAAAAAGAGAAAGAAGTAAAACTCTAACTGGGCCCAGAACCACCAATTTGGCCCAATGTCCCTTTTTAATCCTGCAGCCCACCACCCATCTCCGGCGCTGACACGTGGGCCCGGCTGTGCAGAACCGCGCGCACTTTGTCTGTGTTTCCCGCTGACATGGGGGCCCGTCTAACAAGACACCACGATACCACAGCGGCTTCCGACTTCTCTGGCGTGCGGGACCCAGCGGCATACACTACTCCTCTTCCCTCTGTTGATACCGAGCGAACGAAGCCGTCGTCGCCGCTAGAATCGGCCATGGAGAATTGCGCACCGCGGCATGCCGTGGGAATCGGCTGGGTAGTTCAGCCCTGGTTACGGACCCGGTGACCAAATCAACCTATATATATGAACGAACTCCCTTCAGGGCTTTCTGGGATTTCGGCCGGATGCGATACGCTTGCGCAGAGAGCTGAGTGCCGCCAGGGTTGAGCGAAACGCCGTCGCGGTCAGGAGATTGAGCAGAGCCGAGGCGCCAACCGTGTGAGGGAGCTGTGGGTCGGTCTCGTGCGGAGCTTTGCCGTGTGCAGGGAGTGAGGTATCGGGCTTTGCGAAGAAGGCCTCGGAGGTGCTCCCACCGACGGTGAACTACGCCATGAACCCACTGAACCGCTGTGGACTGCACCCGTGAAACTCCAATCTTGGGTAAGGACTAACTCATTCAATTCGTTGCATGCCCTAGATTGTTTAGCACCTGGTTGGGTTGTGGAATCGGGTCGGTAACGCCAATTCATGTGCCGTCGGCGATGCGCCGCCGCAGTTTTGTCACCACCGCGCTCGGCTGCTGAGATTGGGGAAGAAAGGAGACGGTCGCCCGACCGTTGGATGCCCAACGGATGGCCAAGATTAAATGATGCGCTTACCCCCTTTCATGAGATCGTATCTGGGCCGTCGATTGTATGGCGGGCGATGCAGATTAGATCTGGGGATTTTAAATCTTAGCCGTTAGGTGCTGATCAGACGGCCGAGATGGCCTCATACCCCTTCGGCCTGGATATTTTTCTAAAGCGCCCCTCGGGTTTCAGTGAATTAACCCGCCATCCTATGCATAGTGCGCTGAGTCTTAGGAACTCTTCTGTATTAGCCCCTGGACTTTCCAGGAATTGAGGCCCAATCCAGTGCAGTTTAAAATTGAATAAATAAATTGGAAAATGAATTTTTAATATGAAAACAATTACTAGAACTTGTAAAACTCATAGAAATTCCATTTTTGGTCCAAATTGAGCCATTCCACTTTCTAAAATTTTGTAATTTTATTCTCTAACACTTAGAGTCTCTGTTTTATCATGACAACAGTAAAAAAATTAATCCCACACTTAATCCTATTTTAAACCCATAAAACCTTTGAAAATCCATAACTTAAATTCTATAACTCCAAAAATTATGATTCCTATTCCTAGAATTTTATTTTAAGGTGTAGATTATTACTGTGTATTTTGTTTATATGGTTGGTGTAATGTTAATTTCTCTATATGCACTGTGCTTGTTTGTATTGTGGCGAGTAGAAGAACCCGTTGCTGAGGATCCTGGTGAGCAGCAGGTTGAAGTAGCTGAGCAGGAGCTCATTGCAGGCAAGTTGTGCCCTTGACCACTTTTTACCTAATAATGTTCTTTAATATCACTTACTCATGCATAGGTTAATTTTGATGGGACCCGATAGGTCATCCTAGATTGTTTATCTCATTACCTTGTTTACCCCTGAATCACTTGGGTAGTTTGCTATTGATTTACCTGGTTTTGGGAAAATCATTTATTACCTCTATGTTCTAATTCTTTTGTTATTCTATTTATGTTCATGTCAAGTTCATTAATGTTAATTGGAACATAGAGCTTAACTTGAGAACCACGTGCCACCACAAGGGTTTAATGGGACGCCCTTGGCTGACTAATTAGGAAAGCTAGTGGAAGACTACCTTACCCGAAAGGGGCAAGGGCAGTAGGGGAGTGGTCAGTGTAGGGAGGTCCTTGGTTGATTTTGTTGCGATGGCGGTCAGACAAGAACCCTGCATTGGAGCTTCCTATAAACTGTAGCGGGTTTTCGGAAGCTAGTGGAACTTCGTAAAGGCCTCGTAGTGTTGCCCTGCCGCGCTTCCTAGGTAGAGGTGTATGGGATTCGCGACCCCTTGGCAGATGGGTAACATGACTTGTGGGTAAAGGGTACAACCTCTGCAGAGTGTAAAACTGGTATACTAGCCGAGCTCACGGTCATGAGCAGCTCAGGACTCTCTGATGTTTAAATTATGGAACTTAAATTCAATTTTGTCATTTGCATTGCATGGGTTTATTATTAATTTGTTCTATTACTTTATTTATGGTTTGGTATTTACTTACACTTAGTAATTGCTAATAAAATTTTGACCAACTACTTAAAAGCAATGCTCAGCTTTAACCCCTATCATTGATCAGCCTTACACATCACATGAACTCACACCTTTGTGAGTTTATGTCCACTGGTTCCCCACAACTTGTTGAGCTATGATCATGTGTGAGCTCACCCTTGCTGTCTCACACCCCCCCCCCCACAGGAGAAGAGCAGGTGGTTCAGGAGGAGCCACAAGGCGAGGAGTATGATCTGATCTAGGTGGCATTTCTCAGTTGACATTGGCACCGACGATCCTTAGTTCGTTTTATATTTATCTTTTATTTTGTAATAAGTCTTCCGCTATGTAATAAGTACTCTGATGTTTTGTGACATTTATCTCTATACACTCTGTTATTATATATGTTGTCTTCTTGGCGCATGTATGAGATGCACCTGGCTTTGTTCCTTAAAGCCGGGTGTGACATGTCTTGATTACAATTGAGTTGGGAACAAGAAAGAAGGAAGAAGAAAAGCAATCCAAGCACAAGAGCTCAAATAAACACGGCAAAACTCTCTCTTCTAGTCACTAATGCTTTGAATGGAATTGAGACTTGGAGAGATTTTGATTCACTCTAATTGTGTCTTGAATTGAATGCTATAGCTCTTGTATTGAATGTGTTGGCTGAAAACTTGGATGCCTTGAATGAGTGGTGGTTGGGGTATTTATAGCCCCAACCACCAAAGTGGTCGTTGGGAATGGCTGCTGTCGTATGGCGCACCGGACACTGTCCGGTGCGCCAGCCACGTCACCCAACCGTTAGGGTTCGACCGTTGGAGCTCTGACAAGAGGGGCCACCGGACAGTCCAGTGGTGCACCGAACAGTCACTGTTCACTGTCCGGTGCGCCTTCTGATGCCTGCTCTGACTTCTGCGCGCGCAGGCGCGCACTGTAGCGTTTCACTGTTCCTTTGCAGACGACCATTGGCGCAGATAGCCGTTGCTCCGCTGGCACACCGAACAGTCCAGTGCTACACCGGACAGTCCGGTGAATTATAGCGGAGCGGCTCCCCGAAAATCCGAAGCTGGCAAGTTCAGAGTGGATTCACCCTGGTGCACCGGACACTATCCGGTGGCACACCGGACAGTCCGGTGCGCTAGACCAGGGAAGCCTTCGGTTGTCTTTTGCTCTTTTAATTTGAACCCTTTCTTAGACTTTGTATTGGTTTGTTGTGTACCTTTGGCACCTGTAGAACTCATAATCTAGAGTAAACTAGTTAGTCCAATAATTTGTGTTGGGC
This sequence comes from Zea luxurians, assembly GCA_029449295.1. NCBI lineage: Eukaryota > Viridiplantae > Streptophyta > Magnoliopsida > Poales > Poaceae > Zea > Zea luxurians. The sequence continues at coordinate 5,097,401 of JAOPSE010000103.1, read as the reverse complement.
AATTCAACCACCAAAATTCATATAGGAAAAGGTTTGACCCTATTTTCCTTTCAGTATCTTTTGTTTGTTTGGATGGAATAGGAAAAACAAATAAAAAAAGGTGTATACTGGTCACTTTACCAAGTGTTACACTCGGTAAAGAGTTGTTTTGCCGAGTGTCAGGGTCATAGCACTCGGCAGAGAAGCAATACTTGGGCACCGGTATAGCTTCTTTGTCGAGTGCTATGGCCCTTTGCCGAGTGTCGTACAGAGCACTCGGCAAAGAACCTGACAAAGGGACCTGATGGTGGATCCTTTGCCGAGTGCTGGTCGGTAGACACTCGGCAAAAGTAACTTCTTTGCTGAGTGTCACCTAGAACACTCGGCAAAGGCGCCGTCTCCGTCACCCCGGCGCCGTGACGACCGCTTTTCTTTGCCGAGTGCCCGATAAAAAGTACTCGGCAAGAAGCCTTTGCCGATGTACTGTTCGTCGAGCTCTCTTTGCCGAGTACTACACTCGGCAAAGATTTTGCCGAGTGTTTTTCAGGGTTTGCCGAGTGCTTCAGGCACTCGGTAAAGCGTCCGATTTCGGAAGTGTATATATCTAAATACAATGCATATTTAAGTGAAAACATCTTGGTATAATTTACAATAAAAGAACACTAGACGTTCTCTCTATATCTTATTGTTAAAAGAAAAACAGTAGCTATATAGGAGTATGCAGTTTGTTTGTTTTTTGGAATTGATTTATTTTTGAACGGGTTGAGTTATGTTTTGGTTGGTGTGCATGGACTCTTGGTATGTGTGCCACACGCCATCGTTGCAAAATCGAGCGCGAATCCCCATGCCATGCACCACCGAGTCTCTCTATCCTGGAGCACGAGTACGCGCTAGCTCATGCATTAACTGCTAGCTAGACACAAATGAAACGAGCAGGCAAAAAAACTGATGCATGGAGCGTCATGCATGAAAACCTAAAACACGTCCATGTTCATGCACGCGGCACGCCTATCAGTCCGGAACTCCAGATAAATGCCTGCCGAGGTTCACCGCCCTCCACCACAGCAACAGCCACAGCTAGCCGTTGCTGCGCTAGCTGGAGTCAACGCGTTGACAGGTGTCTCTGCAACAAGTATAAAAGGAGACGAGCTGAGCCGGCATCGATCGATCTCCGTATCGCCGGCCGCTTCCTCTCTCCCCACTGTCCCCCTGCGGCCGTCGACTCAGCCGCTTCCTTTCTCCGATCCATTGCTGACGACGGCGGCTGCCATGGCGACTCAAGCACGCGAGAACCAACGTCATTCTCCTACTACTAAGGTATTGTACTTCAATCCTAGTACAATATATCTGACGCTTGTTCTGCGTGCTAAAGGGTAAATGTAAAAAACTTTTTGTTCACAGGACGAGAGGAGTGGTGGTGCGGAGGATCAGGCGATCGACGACTGGCTCCCAATCACCTCGTCCAGGAACGCCAAGTGGTGGTACTCCGCGTTCCACAACGTCACCGCCATGGTCGGCGCCGGCGTGCTCAGCCTTCCTTACGCCATGTCCAAGCTCGGCTGGTACGTGTGACACTAGCTGTCATATATCTCCCTGCCCAGGCCGGCACCGGCATATGCATATGCATGCCACATTCTTCAAATCACAAGGGCGTCGTCGTCACAACTCACAACTTGCACACAGGGGACCTGGCATCGCGGTGCTGATGCTGTCGTGGGTCGTTACCCTGTACACCATGTGGCAGATGGTGGAGATGCACGAGATGGTCCCCGGGAAGCGGTTCGACCGGTACCACGAGCTCGGGCAGCACGCGTTCGGCGAGCGCCTGGGCCTGTGGATCGTCGTGCCGCAGCAGCTCATCGTCGAGGTGGGCGGGGACATCGTGTTCATGGTCACCGGAGGCAGGTCGCTGAAGAAGCTCCACGACGTGGTCGTCTGCGACGCTGCCGGCAGGTGCAGCGAGGGCGGCGGCGACATCAGGCTCACCTACTTCATCATGATCTTCGCGTCCTGCCACATGGTGCTCTCCCAGCTCCCCAACTTCAACTCCATCTCCGGCGTCTCCCTCGCCGCCGCTGTCATGTCACTCAGGTAGTTACGTACGTATCACATATGCGTATATATAGCCGGCCGGAGTAATCCACTAGTATAGAGAAGTTCTATAGTGGCGGTTGTAAACCTATTTATAGTGGCGTTTTTCGTAACCGCCAGTGCTAGGGGCCAGTAGAAATCATCATTTTGGTTGTAAACCTATTTATAGTGGCGTTTTTCGTAACCGCCAGTGCTAGGGGCCAGTAGAAATCATCATTTTTACAGGCGGGTAACTGAGTACCGCCAGTGAAAATCGATTTTCACTGGCGGTTTCGTAATAAAACCGCCAGTGAAAATCGATTTTCACTGGCGGTCGACGTAATAAAACCGCCAGTGCAAATCGTTTCCAGGAAACATAAAACATATTTTAAAAATAGTTAAAAAATTTATTTTTATTAGGGGGGCCTCAGCCCACCCCACCCGTCGCAAGTCGCGGCATTTTTCGCGCGCTACGCGGTTGTTAGTATTCGAACTGTCGACCTCACCCTCACGCGTACCCTCCCCTACCACTCCGTCTATGACATGTCTTGTGTCTAGTTTGTAGTTGTTTTCTCCACATATTACAACCATTTGAGTGTAAATTGCTTATTTGAGACACTAAACGAATTCAAATAAAAAAGTTGTCAACTACAAAGATAAATAACTTTTGAAGTTCTACAACTTTTATTTTGACACTTTTTTCATCCGAGGTAGTTTGCAAAATTTGAATTTTAAATTTGATATACTTAGATTCAATTTTTGAGAACCGAAATGAGTTCAAATAAAAAAGTTGTCAACTACAAAGTTTCATAACTTTTAGAGATCTACAACTTTTATTTTGGTGGTTTTGTCATACGAGGCCGTTTGAAAAAAATCGAAAAATTAAGGATAAAAATGATTTCTAGTGGCGGTTCCTTAAGAAAACCGCCACTACAAATCTCGTATTTCTACTGGCGGTTCCTTAAGAAAACCGCCAGTAGAAATCCATGATTTGTAGTGGCGGTTTTCTTAAGGAACCGCCACTAGAAATAACACAGTCGATGGATAACCGAATCCGCCTGTAAAAATATATCGTCCCCGCAGGCTTTGAGCCTTTTTCTACTAGTGATCGTTACTGACATATATAGTGACATGCATGCATGGCAGTTACTCGACCATAGCTTGGGGAGCGTCCGTGCACAAGGGCAAGCTGCCCGACGTGGACTACGAGGTTCTGGCGGCGGCGGCGACGGCGTCGGAGAAGGCGTTGAGCTACATGGTGGCGCTGGGGGACGTGGCGTTCGCGTACGCGGGGCACAACGTGGTGCTGGAGATCCAGGCCACCATCCCGTCCACGCCGGAGACCCCGTCCAAGAAGCCCATGTGGAGGGGCGTCGTGGTCGCCTACGCCATGGTCGCCGCCTGCTACTTCCCCGTCTCGCTCCTCGGGTACTGGGCCTTCGGCAACCAGGTCGACGAAAACGTCCTCGTCACGCTCAGCAAGCCCCGGTGGCTCATCGCCCTCGCCAACGCCATGGTCGTCGTCCATGTCATTGGCAGCTACCAGGTACGTACGTACGTACTTTCCATAAAGACAGCGGCGCGTTTTACTTACTGTGTGCTGGTTGATTATTAGTGGACACAGACTACTGGCCTTCTTCATTCAGTTCCTCATGCCATCATCATTATATGCTAGCTATGCTTTCTTCTATCCAAATGTTTTTTTTTATTTTTTGGCAGATTTTCGCGATGCCGGTGTTCGACATGATGGAGACGGTCCTGGTGAAGAAACTGCATTTCCCGCCCGGCCTTGCGCTCCGTCTCATTGCCCGGAGCACCTATGTTGGTAATGTCACTCATCTATCAAGTCGTCTGAACCCTCAGCTGATCTTCTCTTCACAGTTCTCAGTTCTCACTCTAAAATTAATACTGCAAATCTCTGCTGAACAAATGGATGATGCTAAACTACTCATGCATGCATGCAGCATTCACGACGTTCATAGCCATTACCATCCCCTTCTTCGGCGGGCTGCTTGGTTTCTTCGGCGGGTTCGCCTTTGCGCCGACAACCTATTTCGTAAGCTCTCCCACTGATCCTCCTTCCCATGTACTGACTTGATATCTGACAGAACCTCTCTTCTTCTTCTTCTGCTTCTGCCAGCTTCCCTGCGTCATGTGGCTTGCAATCTGCAAGCCCAAACGGTTCAGTCTCTCATGGTTCGCCAACTGGGTGAGAGCCAGATTATGATCTAACAACCAACAACCTCGATCTGACTCTTTTTTTTTTTTTGGCAACAGAACGTCCCTGGCTGGCTGGGCATTGCTGAACCATCGGTTAATTTAATTTTGCTATGTTTTCAGGCCTGCATTGTTCTTGGAGTCGTCCTGATGGTCCTGGCGCCAATCGGAGCACTCCGGCAGATCATCCTGTCTGCCAAGACGTACCGATTCTACTCGTAAGCAAACTAAATAGAAGAGGATAGCCTCCTGTAACCAGAGCTCGTTCCGTCCAAATTAAATGATATGCATGGTAGTCGTCAGAGGCATGCTGTGAGTGTTCAGTTGCTGATTAAGCCAAAGGGTCTTTCATATACCCATGCATGTACTCTTTTGTTATGTTCTAGCTAGGGTGGCTATGTGTGCATGCATTAGGGAGAATGAATGTTGGTGGTTCTATTGCTTACACAAGCTAGAATGAATGTTGGTGGGTTCTATTCCTTATGCAAAATCTGCTTTGGATGCTGGGATGCGTTCTGTCAGTAAAAAAAAAAAAAATCTGCTGCCTGACCTCTCTCCTTCTCTTGCTCCCAAGTCCCAACTATATAAGTTGACCAGAAACTGTGGCCTGACACAAATCTATAATCATAAGGCTAGTTTAGAAGTCACAAAACCGGAGGGGATTGGAGGGCTAAAATCCTCTCATTATATAATTTTGAATAAAGAGGTGATTTTAACTCCTCCAATTCCCTCCGGTATTTTAACTCCCAAACTAGCCTCTAGTGGACCTTAAGCCTTTGTGACCTGCTAGCTAATGAAGCTCAACTCTTCTTCTCTCCCGTACGGATTAGAGAGGGAGAGAGGAGAGGGTAGATGGGGTATCCCAACATCTTGATAACATGGGAAAAAGTTATAGTGCATTCTCTTCCCTTTTTACATTTACTTTCATGTATTTTTTTATGATGAAGGAAATCTACAAGAGGGCGGAGGGGTTGAAATGACAATTCCAACTAAAATAATAAACATTAGGGAAATTTAATCAGATGCACAAGAGATCCCTAAATTCTACTATTGCTAGAGAAGGTTAGGTTTTGCAACCTATGGTGAGATGCAACAGTTTGATATCTAAGAACACAAAATGCTCAAAGTATGTTTGCATGAAGGGAAATTGAGCTTAAGTAATAAAGAATTTTTTTTCTCGAGACATCGCTGCCTTGTCGGTCATCCCTAGTTCACACTAAGGTGGATTCAATACTCAAACTAGTGCTCTACCAAGGCACCACTTGATCTTCAGCGACTGGCTTGAGTCAAAGAACTGCTCCACTCCACAATTCCACAAAATTTGCTCGCCAGTATTCTGATGTGTTGAGCATAAAACCTCTGACAATCAACTCTGAGACACTTCATTTTTTTTTGTTTTTCGGCACTTACCTAAAATCTCCTCTAGTCTTCTCTTTTTATGCATGTCGCGACCGTTGGTTTTGATGGTTTGCCAAACACAAAACTTTGGATTTGTTTTTTGGCTTCAAGATCTTTGGTTTCACTTTAGTAGGTCGATGTGTGAACCTAGCTGGTCAAACTTACTTGAGAATGTATCTGGTGCAACCAAGACACATAAATGGAGGTGAGATGACCTTTTAAAAAAAATCTAGGGAGAGGTGGGAATGGGATGGTTGTTTTGAAGAAAAAAAAATGTCCTCCACATTTATTTATGTGTCTTAGTTGCATGGTTGCATCAGTTGGCTTTGGTTACACCAGATACGTTCCATACTTATTTAGAGATATATACACATGTTTTCGATATTTTTTCTTTAAATCTAGTCAGATTTAAGAATGCTTGATCGACACAAATACCGTAGAGCGACAATTAATCTAGGACACAAAGGAGTATTACACGTAATACATACTCCGTATTAGTATTTTTATAATCTTTGGTCAAAGCCGTAGACCGGGTCCTGAAAGAATATAATGTGAACATATATGGTACTTTGTTTTCTCTACGGAGGGCGAGCAGTGATCGATTATTGCGTACTCTGGGGGTTTCGAATTCGAGTGCCACGTTTTTGTCAGCGGCTTGCTTGACCCACACGGGTGTGTGGTCGGCTGTATTTCTTGGAAGCACGCTAGCAGTTCCATGGGAAGAAAAGTCAGCAGCTCCTTCATAGGATTTTTATATATAGTGATCAGTGCCGGCCCTGGCGGGGGTCGAGCAGTGCCCCCGACCAGGGCCCCCAGATTTATGGGGCCTCATTTTATATACTAAATATCAGTACATATATAAAGACATGTAGTGTATATTGTATATATATATTTGTTGGCTCTACAGAATTTTAAAGACCTAATTATAAGTCAACAACACGGCAACAACAAGCAAGATGTAGCTCATCAATTTTAATTTTTATATTCTAGTAGCAGTACTTCGTAGTCTCAGGCCCATCTGCCTAGACTCTCAGTCGCAGACAGACAGACGGTCGTGCTCTCTCCTCTCGGTAGCCAACACACGACATTGGGTACGACTGCGCTTTCGTCTTGCCCTACATACGAACACAAAACTAACATGACCTGATCGATTGATCTCACAACACATTATATCCATTTAATCACTGTTCGAGGTAACATTCTTTTGAGTCATCTGGACAAATATATATGTCGTATTTTTCTACGAGATGTTATGTTATATTTTAGTTACTTTGTATTTAATATGAACACCGTTTTTAAATATACATAAATATTTATTAACAATATATATATGTGCATTATAATTATGTGTAGTAATTAATATTATCGAGGGCCTCTATTATTAGTCTTGTCCAGGGCCTCTAAAATGTCAGGACCGGCACTGATAGTGATATATATAAAAATGTACAGTGCATGTTCATAGGATTGCAATTTTTTTCTTCATACAGTGTGGTCTAGATTTACGAGTCCACCTAGTGGCAATAATCGATGATAGATCGTTTCTTTGTGCTTCAAAATGATCGAAGGCAGATTAATTAAAAAAGAAAGAAAGAGCCAGAACCATCAATCAAGTCACATGATCATCGTTAGATATGAACATGTGTCATAAATAATCCAAAGCAGACTATAGAAGAAGAAGAAAAATCTTACAGTTAGCTGTGTGTAGATAATTTGGTTTTTTTTCCTCCAAACACGGCCTAAACCGAAGAAAAATCTCACGGAGCTGTACTTGTTGGAACCGCGAGGTTTGTTTGTTTGTTTGTTTGTTTGTTTGTTTTCAAAGATCCGCGTGCTCGACGACGCGGGGACCAGAGAGAACGGCGAGACCAGAACACCTGCAGGAAGTCGACGGAGGATCGATGTGCAGTGCAGGTGCAGCTACGTGTGCTGGGCAGAGAGACTTGTCTACAATTTCCTTGGACCGACGCGTTTCGTCGACCGTCCAGCCGCCCGGGATACCTGCAAAGAGTGAAACCCAGGTCGGTCGCTTTCAGCGTCAACGAACGAGCTGAGCTGTTCTGTTCCACGGGATCTGTGCATGAGTTCAGCGACGACTTGTTTTTATTTTTTATTTGTTTATTCTCTGTACGTGGATAGCTAGACAGAGTCTAGAACGATGACACATGCACGGATACTAGCGCTTGTATAGGGGTGGATTAGAGCCAGGTCGGCTCGACCGAGCTCGTTATAATATAATCACAACAAAAATAGTATACATGTGTATATACAACAATATAATCATCAATTGCTAGTTAATTTCATACTACTTTAACACTATAAAAGACTAATGATACTCATAATTTTATATATCACATCATTTAAACCCTAAATTAAATAGTTCATCACTTATTAATTCATCCAATATATATATAGACTTTTTTTGCAAATAAATGCTAGCTCATTCGAGATAACGATCTGGCTCGAGCTTGTGTCGAGCTGGATCGTTAACGAACCGAGCTGAGATGTTAGGTCAGTTCAGCTTGTGACAAAATTAAAACGAGGCGAGCCGAGCGAGCTCACGAGCCATCCGTACGCGTGTATTTGTGTTTCATGTCAGAGAGTGCAGCATGAGGGTTTGACGAGTAGATGAGCTAGCGACGGCGGCGAGGAAGCGAATTTCTTCTCCTGCTTTCAGATGGATGATGGATCAGGTGGCCTGTACTGGATCGATGAGACACGACCTGCTGCTGGATCGAGCCAGCATGCGTATAAAGAAGGCGAGCTCCGCTTAAATCCCTCTACTATGACCCCTGCTGCCTTTCCACCTTCCTCGATCTCCCTAGCTCGCTCTCCAATCTCCCATTTCTCTCTCTCTCTGTCTCTCTCGTCTTCGCCATCCATCCATCCCGTCGTCGTGATAGATGGCGGCAGTCCAGCCGTCCGTGGAGATGACGACGCAGCAAGGGCCGCCAGCCGCCAGCTATTCTCCGGCCAGGGTACGTCGGTCGTCGTCCGTCACCAACCGGACTCCTTAGTAATATTGGCAGACACGCAACGCAATAAGAACAAGTCGATCTCGATCGCATATGCATGCAGGATGGCGGCGGCGGCAGGAGCGCCGAGGAGGAGGAGAAGGAGAAGGCGGCGGCGATCGACAACTGGCTTCCCATCAGCGCGACGCGGAATGCCAAGTGGTGGTACTCCGCCTTCCACAACGTCACGGCCATGGTCGGCGCCGGCGTGCTCGGCCTTCCCTACGCCATGTCCCAGCTCGGCTGGTACGTATACGCACCACGCACGCACGCATCAATCAATCAGTCATCATTTCCATTCTGATGATAGGAGTACTTGTCATGTAACCAATATATATACACTGCTGTGAATTCAGGGGTGCTGGCATCACGATCATGCTCCTGTCGTGGGTGATCACGCTGTACACGCTGTGGCAGATGGTGGAGATGCACGAGATGGTGCCGGGGAAGCGGTTCGACCGGTACCACGAGCTGGGGCAGCACGCGTTCGGCGAGCGCCTGGGCCTGTGGATCGTGGTGCCGCAGCAGCTGGTAGTCGAGGTGGGCGTGAACATCGTGTACATGGTGACCGGCGGCACGTCGCTGCAGAAGTTCCACGACGTGCTGGTGTGCGGGGACGCGGCGTGCGAGGGCGGGCGCAAGATCAGGCTCACCTACTTCATCATGATCTTCGCGTCCTGCCACTTCGTGCTCGCGCAGCTGCCCAACTTCGACTCCATCTCCGGCGTGTCCCTGGCCGCCGCCGTCATGTCGCTGAGCTACTCGACCATCGCGTGGGGCGCGTCCGTGAGCAAAGGGCGGGTGCCCGACGTGGACTACGGCCTCAGGGCCACCACGCCGCCGGGCAAGGTGTTCGGGTTCCTGGGCGCGCTCGGGACCGTGGCGTTCGCCTACGCGGGCCACAACGTGGTGCTGGAGATCCAGGCCACCATCCCGTCCACCCCCGAGAAGCCGTCCAAGAAGCCCATGTGGAAGGGCGTCGTCGTCGCCTACCTCGTCGTCGCGCTCTGCTACTTCCCCGTCTCGTTCGTCGGCTACTGGGCCTTCGGCGACAGCGTCGACGGCGACATCCTCGTCACCCTTAGCAGACCCAGGTGGCTCATCGCCCTCGCCAACATGATGGTCGTCATCCATGTCATTGGCAGCTACCAGGTAAGTCAAATTAATTATTAAGCTAGCAGCTTTAGCATCTCTGAACTGATCAATGCTTGTGTTTGGCTGCACACAGATCTATGCGATGCCCGTGTTCGACATGATAGAGACGGTGCTGGTGAAGAAGCTGCGCTTCCCTCCAGGCCTCACGCTCCGTCTCATTGCCCGTACTGTCTACGTTGGTACGTTGTCTGAAATTTTTCAGTCCAAATGAGCCTTTACAAATGTGAGGAACAAAACCAGACTGACCTGACGAGATCGATGCCACAACGTGTGCTGCAGCGTTCACAATGTTCATAGCCATCACGTTTCCCTTCTTCGACGGGCTGCTCAGCTTCTTCGGCGGATTCGCGTTCGCGCCCACAACCTATTTCGTAAGCTCCTGCTGCAACTGCACTGTCGTTTTAGGCCGGGGTTTCAGAATTGCAACAGGACTACTACATGAGAGCTAGCTGACCAAATCTTCTTGCTTTTCTTCTCCTTCTTCTGCTGCCAGCTTCCATGCATCATGTGGCTCGCAATCTACAAGCCCAAACGGTTCAGCCTCTCATGGTTCACCAACTGGGTAAGAAGAAGAGCCAACCAAATACCCCTCCAAAATCCAACAGCAGCCTATCTAATTAACTCTAACCTACTCGTGTGCTCTCCCTCTTTTATGTTCTTCAGATCTGCATCATCCTTGGAGTGCTTCTGATGGTGCTGGCGCCGATTGGAGGGCTCCGGCAGATCATTATCAGCGCCAAGACATACAAGTTCTACCAGTAAACATTGCACGATTATCGTCCAAAAACATACCAGTTCTACCAGTAACTGACAGACAAGTCTTAGGCCATATATACCATGTTACCATCAGCTGAACAGGTTCTGGATTCTGTTCCATGAGGGCTTCCAACTCCTTGTTTAATTTGGCACGACAAAAAACTCGCACCGGGTGCTCTAATCGGCGGCCGATTACAGCGTCCAGTGCGAGTTCTTTGCCGTTGCCGTGCCAAAATTGAAAGGAGGTCGGCTCGGATGCCGGGGCATGCATACAGGACCTAGAACCCGTTTCGGTTGATGAGAATGTTCCTGGCATGTAATGCTTCCCTTGTTGGTTGTGGTCTAACCTAGGAGTTTGATTTGAGTGGATCTTTGTACAATTGTACGTGTATATGATGTTTTTTTTCCCTTCTTCATACTTGTTTACATTATTCAGGGGAATTGGATCTTAGCTTCTGTGTGTGTATGCGTAAAAAGGGGGAAAGATGAAAGAGTTGTTGTTGACGCTTTTTTGGAGCGCCAATCACTCAACAAGAACCGTGGCGGTGCACTCTGCACAGGGGCGGACGGTCCGCGCGCAGGGCCGGACGGTCCGCGGCCTGGTGCGGGGCGCGGTGGTGCTCTCTGCGCAAGGGCGGACTGTCCGCGGCCTGGGGCCGGACGGTCCGCGACCTGATGCGCGGCTGGGGCTTCTGCCTGACGGCCGGACGGTCCGCGCCCTGGGGCCGGACGGTCCGCGCGTACGCAGGAACGGCGGGAGATCGCCGACGGCGCCTGGATCTCGCTCCCGGGAGGGACCCCGTCGGGGAGTAGAGATCCTAGGTTGTGTCTAGGCTCGGGCCGGCCGACCTAGACTCCTCTAATCGACGTAGAGCCGAAGAGAGACGAAGAATTTGGGGATCGAGAGGCTAAACCTAAACTAGACTAGAACTACTCCTAAGATAAATGCGGAATAAAAGTTGTATTGATTCGATTGTTGATGATTACAAATCGGCCGTAGACCTCTCTATTTATAGAGGAGGGGGGCTGGACCCTTTACACAACTGATTCCGAGCTAATCCCGCGAATATAGCTAACAACCGTAGCACAAAACTCGGAACCCTAATCTGTTCTGCGCACGCGCGGACCGTCCGGCCCACAGGCGCGGACCGTCCGGACCGCGGACCGTCCGGCCTCAGGGCCGGACTGTCCGCCGGCTCAAAACCGGTTCGAACATATGCCCCCCTGCCTTTTGGTGGAGCTGAGCGAACTAAAAGCAACTAACTCGATGTGATCACATCGGTTTTCTTAGGCATCTTGCCACATACTAGGATGGTACTGTTTGAGGAAACGCCCATTCAAAGCCTTAGGTAAATCCTTGCCTTGTAATGTTTGTAGTAAATAAGCGTTACCAGACATCACCTGTTTCACTTTATAAGGACCCTCCCAGCTTGGTGACCATTTCCCGAACTTTCGGTCTTTATTCCTTAGAGGTAGAATGGTCTTCCACACCAAGTCTCCTACTTGGAATGATTTTGCTTTGACCTTCTTGTTGTAGGCCCTGGCTACCATGATCTTGTCCTTTTCTATTGCTCCCAAAGCTATCATCCTCTTGTCGGTCACCTCATCAATATTATCCATCATTGAATTATAATAATCAGTAGCAGTTAGATCATTTTGTCTGGCAAACCTGACAGCATTCAAACTTATTTCCACAGGTAACACTGCTTCCTGCCCATAGACAAGCTCAAAAGGAGATACTTTAGTAGCACTATGCTTAGATATTCTATGAGCCCATAAAGCTTCAGACAAAATCTTATGCCAATGTCTAGGATTATCAGATACCTTTTTCTTTATCAAATTAATCAACGTCCTATTACTAGACTCGGCCTGTCCATTGGCCTGAGCATAATATGGAGACGAATTAAGCAGCTTAATTCTGTATAATTCAGCAAATTCACGTACCTCCTTTGACATAAAAGAAGTACCTTGATCTGTAGTCAAAGTCTGGGGAATGCCGAATCTATGAATAATATGCTCAGTTATGAACTCAATTACCTCCTTGTGCGTCATGTTCTTTAGAGCAACGGCTTCAGTCCATTTGGTGAAATAGTCAGTGGCAACTAACACAAACCGATGCCCCTTTGATGACGAAGGATGAATTTCTCCAATAAAGTCTAATCCCCATCCTCTGAAAGGCCAAGGTTTGATGATAGGATGCAATTCGGCTGAAGGGACCAACTGTAGGTCGCCGAATTTTTGACATACCTGGCAACCCTTGTAGTACTTGAAACAATCAGCTACCATGTTAGGCCAATAAAAACCAGACCTTCGCAACAGCCATTTCATCTTTGGAGCCGATTGGTGGGTACCACAAATTCCTTCATGTACTTCGGCCATGGCCAATATAGCATCATCTGGGCCCAAGCACTTAAGCAAGACATCATTGACTGTTCGGCGGTAGAGTTCATCACTCATCAAAACATACTTGAAAGCTGTTCGCCGAATGTTTTTATCTGTCCTGTTATTGGGATTTCGTAAATAATTAAGTATAGGTGTCCTCCAATCACTTGCATCGGCTCCATTGTCAGCCGAATCAATTAAGAGGATGTTTCTGGTAACCCCGGACGGTCCGGCGTCGTCACGCGGACGGTCCGCGACCTGGGAATTTGGCTCTGCACTGGTTATCAGATTTTCAGTTTTGTGAAATTTCCCTCTCTTTATCCGATAACCTGATGCATCTTGTGCCAAATCGTTAGCTCTATGATTCTCAACTCTAGAGACATGCCGAATACTGAATTCGTCAAAAGAATGGATTATGCTCCAACATTTCTCAAGATAACTATTTAGAGTACCATCAAAACATTGATATTCCTCTAACACTTGTTGGACAACCAGCTGAGAATCACCAAATACCTTCACATGTTTTACTCCCATACTATTTAAAAGTTCTAAACCGAATAAGAGGGCCTCATATTCAGCTTGATTATTAGTGCAATAAGTTTTCAATCGGCTAGAGAAGTCAAAGGAGACATTACTTGGTGAAACAAGTACAATGCCAATTCCTTGCCCTTCATTGCAAACCGATCCATCAAAATATAAAGTCCAAGGAGTAATAGTGAGGTATGACATGTCTAGTTCATGAATATCATTAACCCGATGTTCTACAATAAAATCCGCTACGACTTGGCCTTTCATAGATTTCAATGGTTCATAGGCCAAGTCATATTCTATGAGTGCATAAGCCCACTTACCAATTCTACCACTCATAATTGGGTTATGCAACATGTATTTGATTATATCGGCTTGACCAGAAACAGTGCAATGACTAGACAGTAAATAACATCTACATTTGGTGCATGCATAAAACAAGCATAAGCATAACTTTTCAATAAAAGTGTACCTTGTTTCAGCATCCACCAACCTTCGGCTTAGATATGTCACCACATGCTCCTTCCCCTCAGTTTCTTGTGTTAGAACAGCCCCAATAACCTTGTCTTCAGCTGCAATGTATAATCTGAATGGTGCTCCTACTTGTGGTGCTTTTAATACGGGAGCCGAAGACAAGTATTTTTTAATGAGATCAAATGCTTTCTGCTGCTCTGCCCCCCAAGTGAATTCAGCATCATTCTTAAGCCGAAGGATAGGGGTGAAGGCATCAATCTTCCCGGCTAGGTTAGAAATAAACCTTCGTAAATAATTCACCTTGCCGAGAAACCTCTGCACTTCGACCTTACAAGTCGGAGGCCCCACATTCCGAATAGACTTGATTCGGTCAGGGTCTATTTCTATACCATGTTCATGGACGACAAATCCTAAAAACTTACCAGCCGACACCCCAAAAGCACATTTACGTGGGTTCATTTTTAAACCATACCGACGCATTTTATCAAAGGCTTTGCGCAAATCAGCTATATGAGAACTAAACTTAGCTGATTTGACTACAATATCATCAATGTAGACTTCCACAGTGTTTCCTAACAACTCATGGAAGATCAGATTCATAGCCCTCTGATAAGTAGCACCAGCATTTTTAAGACCGAATGTCATGACAACCCATTCAAATAAACCAATGAAGCCTGGACATATAAAGGCCGTTTTAGACGCATCTTCTTCGGCCATGAAAATCTGATTATATCCGGCATTACCATCAAGAAAGCTAATAATTCTATTCCCTGATGCATTATTGATTAATGTGTCGGCTATGGGCATGGGATATTCGTCTTTAGGAGTTGCTTTATTTAAATTACGAAAATCAATGCATACTCTAAGTTTACCTGACTCCTTCTTCTCCACCGGCACAATATTGGAGACCCACTCTGCGTATCTGCAAGGTCTAATAAAATTAGCTTCTAGCAGCCGGTGGATTTCGTCCTTGATTCGTGGGAGAAGATCTGGACGAAACGTTCTGGCTTTCTGCTTGAAAGGTCTGAAACCAGACTTAATGGGCAGCCGATGTTCGACAATCTCTCGGCTTAGTCCAGGCATTTCAGTGTAATTCCAAGCAAAACAGTCTGAATACTCCTTCAATAGACCGATCATCTCGTCTCTAGGATCGGCCTCCAGGGTCTTGTTTACAAAAGTTGGCCTCGGAGTTTTACCATCTCCTATGTCAATCTCCTCCAATGGATCGGCCGATGTAAACCCCTGTCCTAGTTTATCAAGATCTCTGAATTCCTCTATCATGTCTCCCACAGAGGAATTAGATGATCTTTGTGTGATGGCGGGCTTTCCGGTCTCAGGGACCGGATCATCCGTAATACTGTCTTTTCGCTGTGGTAGATGTTCGGTCTTAAAGCCCGAACTGTTTTGTGAAAGACCAGACCATCCGGCTTCGAGAGCCGAATTGTCCGTGATCAACGACTCATGAACTTCATGTGTATTCATCATTTGAACTTTATTTAGGATTTAGCCGATTCTCCATCGGCTCTAGCATTACAGGAATGAAACCTTTCTTATCTATACTTATGAACTGATAATCAGAAAAATCTACTCCTGTGAGACATGTAGCAGTCTCATAAGTCCAGAGTACAGGGGCATCGGCCACAGCGATGCAGGCCGATACATCAGCATGTACTTGTTCTACCTCATCGCCTACCCATTGTATTAGCATTTGATGTAATGTAGAAGGTATACATTGATTGGCATGAATCCAATCTCTGCCTAGAATTAAACTGTAATTCCCTTCTACATCAGCGACGAAGAATGCAGCAGCAAGGGTCTTAGTCCCGATGGTTAATTCAACGGACGTGACTCCCCTGGCTTTAATCGAACTATTCCCAACACCACTGAGGGTCATGTTGGTTTTGACAAGTTCGTCATCTTGTTTACCTAATTTTCTGTATAATGAATAAGGCATTAGATTTACAGCCGCCCCTCCATCTACCAACATCTTAGCAATCGGTATTCCATCAATGTGACCGCGCACGAAGAGCGGCTTTAGATGATTTACCGATTCCTTTGGTTTAGTAAAGGCGGCTTCTTTAGGACCAAAATCGAACTGGGCAGCAACAAGTTCATCGTCGCCAATGATAGTGCAATCGGAAGAAAATGTAATAATATTTACATCCATACCTGGGCGTTCTGGAGAAGCCTCGTAGTCGACCAGGTCTTCTCCTAGCAGGTCGTCCTCTTCCATGGATGTTGTTGTGTTGTTGGAGGCTTCCTGGTGAACGGCGGACGGTCCGCATGCAGGGGCCGGACGGTCCGCGCCTGGTGCAGGTTGTCCAGAGCCTTCCTGGCGAATGGCGGACGGTCCGCACGCGGGGGCCGGACGGTCCGCGCCTGGTGCAGGTTGACTTTCTATTTCTATGGCCGTTTGTTTTTCCTCAACGGCCTTCGGTCTCCATTTCTTTTGTGGTAGCGGGTATAGTGGATGTGTGTCATTGAATGTCTTTTCCGCCTCCTTCTCCTGGCTCTCCTTTGCTCTTAGGCGCTGTAATTTTCTTTTTTGTGACCGTGTCAATCCCGCTGGGCACCATCGAGGCATGGAGTATTTTGGATCAGCTGTTTTGATGGTAGCCGTATCCTTTTCGGTCGTGTTGGCCGATTCGCCGAAAATCATCGGCCCTTTATTGTCTCCCTGTATGACAACATCCGCAGTGCCTATTTTGATGATATCCTTTTTTGCTCTTTGAGTTGCTACAGGTATATGCCCCCCTGCCGGATTGGTCGGCCTAGGAGGCCGAGTAGTCCGGCAACCTTGTTGGGCCTGTGTCTGGTGACCGGATTCAGCAGAGCTCAATCGGTCTTGCACTGGCGGTGCCAACCTATCAAAAACGGATGTTTGGGGTGCCCCCCAGGCGGGGTACTGTGGCATCCCAAATGGATATGGTGGCATGCCCCACATTTGATTTGGGACATATGGTGGAGGTAAGTATGTGTATGGATATGGCATAGATGGATAAGGAGGTGGAGGGGTCCATGTCGGCATGTTAGGTCTCAATTGTACAATAGGACCTTTCATTTCTTCCGATTGGTGATGTGGTCCAATCGGCCTGACCTGACGTTGCTCATGAATGGGTGAGCGGGGTCGCTTCGGTGGCCGGTCACTGGGGCCAGCCTTCTTTTTCACATATTTAGACAACAATTGATCGAAAGTCGGGCCAGGCTTGATCAGCCGACCAGCTGCTTTAAATGTATTTGTTTTCCACGTACCTATCTCTGGTCGTCGTGGTTTGAAGGTACGTGGTCGCTGCGAGTCCTGAGCATGGCCGGACTGTCCGCCAGAGCTCTCCGGACCGTCCGGTGGGGTCCCGGACCGTCCGCGCCTACGTGCCGGACCGTCCGGGATACGCAGCACGGGTTCCTGTATCTGTCTTCCTGTCTGCGCTTGCCCCCCAGTACTGGAGGTTGTAATGGTCACCTTTAAGGTCTCCCCTCCATCGGGAGTCTTCTCGGCTACCACTTTCCTGCAAGAAACTTTATGATCCTCATCGGCCTTTTTAGAATTGCCGATGATTTCCTCTTTGCCTTTGCCTTTATCGGCCGTGTTTGGCCGAACCAGGACTTTCTTGCCCTCGAAGTCGATCACGTTCATTGGAAATGGCTCTGTATCCACCTGCATTTCCTGAAATTTCAATCGTCCCTCATTAATGGCCGATTGAATCTGTCGTCGGAATATATTACAATCATTAGTGGCATGAGAAAATGAGTTATGCCACTTGCAGTATGCACGACGTTTTAGCTCGTCGGCGGATGGAACAGTGTGATTTATTTTAATATTGCCATTTTTGAGTAGTTCGTCAAATATTTTATCACATTTACCAACATTAAATGTAAACTTAACCTCCTCTTGCCGTTTCTTTTGAACCGGCTGTAAGGAGGAACAAACCGAAGATTTGGCCTGTTTTGGCCAAACCATTTCAGCAGCATACACTTCTGCTGATTCGTCATCTGAGCTACTTTGGTCGTATTCTACTATATGTACGTTGTGACGCATTGTTTTAGCAGTTTCTTTGCTCCGGCTTTCGCAAGCCGAAGCTCTCTGGTGTAACTGTGCTAGTGTAAAAAATTGGATGCCTTCTAATCTCTCTTTTAAATAATATCGTAGACCGTTAAAGGCTAATCCTACTAGCTGAAAGGGAAATGTGCCCTTGGGCCATTTCTAAGGATTTTGGTGATTTAGTGCTCAACACAGGTACCTATTTGTAAAATGGAACAAGGTGCAAATCATGAAGTAAAGGTATGTTTCTAAGCCTTAGTACATTGGTTTTGTGGACTAACATGTTTGTCTAAGTGTTAGAAACAGCAAGAAGAAAAAGAGAAAAGGGGAGAGAATGACTTGGCTGTGTGCAGCCAAGTCCCAGCTCGGTCTGGAGCACCGGACTGTCCGGTGTGCACCGGACAGTGTCCGGTGCGCCAGGCCTCCTCGGCGCGAACTGGCCGCTCTCGGGAATTCGCCGACGGCGTACGGCTATAATTCACCGGACTGTCCGGTGTGCACCGGACTGTCCGGTGAGCCAACGGTCGGCCAGGGCCAACGGTCGGCCGCGCAATCCGCGCGGGACACGTGGCCAAGCCAACGGTCGGGAAGGAACACCGGACTGTCCGGTGTGCACCGGACATGTCCGGTGCGCCAACTGAGCGCAGATCTGGAGCAGCCAGCAACGGTCAGAAGTGCTGTTTTTGGAAACAAATCAGGCACCGGACAGTGTCCGGTGTGCACCGGACTGTCCGGTGCGCCACGAGACAGAAGGCAAAGATGGCCTTCCAGATTTGTTCCCAACGGCTCCTAGCTGCCTTGGGGCTATAAAAGGGACCCCTTGGCGCATGGAGGAAGACCCCAAGCATTCCTTGAGCACTCTTGATCACTCACACATCAATCTTGCGCACTTGTTTGAAATTCTAGTGATTTGAGCTCTGTTCTAGTGTGTTAGCCTCTTGAGCTCAAGTCTGGGTTTTGTGTGTGCGTATTCGCTGTGATCTTTGTGTTGTGTGTGAGTTGCTAATCCCTCCCTTACTCCGTGATTCTTTGTGAACATCTTTTGTAAGGGCGAGAGGCTCCAAGTTGTGGAGATTCCTCGCAAACGGGATTGAGATAAGAACAACAAAACACCGTGGTATTCAAGTGGGTCTTTGGACCGCTTGAGAGGGGTTGATTGCAACCCTCGTCCGTTGGGACGCCACAACGTGGAAGTAGGCAAGCATTGGCTTGGCCGAACCACGGGATAAACCACCGTGTCCCTCTGTGCTTGATTCTTGTGGTATTGTGTTTTGTTGAAGACTTCACCTTAGCCACTTGGCATTAACTGTGCTAACGCTTAACAAGTTTTTGTGGCTTAAGTTTGAAGTTTTTACAGGATCACCTATTCACCCCCCCCCCCTCTAGGTGCTCTCAATTGGTATCAGAGCCGTTCTATTCACAAAGGGACTAACCGCCCGAATAGATGGATCCTAAGGGGAAGGGTATAGTGATCAACGACAAAGAGAAGGAGACCTTCGTCAACGAGCCGAAGGACGACAAGCCTACCGACTCCGGCTCGGGTCAAAGACGGAAGGAAGGGAAGAAGAAGAAGACTAGGCGCATCAAGGAGATAATCTACTACGACAGCGACGAGTCTACTTCTTCCCAAAAGGATGAGGACCACAACGACTACGAGAGGAGAAAACCGGTTAACTCGAACTTTTCCTTTGATTACTCTCGTATTCCGCAAAGTTCACATTCTCATTTGCTCTCCATTCCACTTGGCAAGCCCCCACACTTTGATGGAGAGGACTACGGATTTTGGAGTCACAAAATGCGTAGTCACCTATTCTCTCTCCATCCTAGTATATGGGAGATTGTAGAGAGTGGAATGCACTTTGATAGTTCGGATAGTCCCATGTTCATTAATGAACAAATTCATAAAAATGCACAAGCTACTACTGTTCTTCTAGCTTCCTTGTGCAGGGATGAATACCATAAGGTGAGCGGCTTGGACAACGCCAAGCAAATCTGGGACACCCTCAAGATTTCTCATGAGGGGAACGACGTCACTTTGCTCACCAAGATGGAGTTGGTGGAGGGCGAGCTTGGACGGTTCGCGATGATAAGGGGCGAGGAGCCAACACAAACGTACAACCGGCTCAAGACCCTCATCAACAAGATAAGAAGCTACGGGAGCACGCGATGGACGGACCACGACGTCGTCCGCCTAATGCTCAGGTCCTTTACCGTACTTGATCCTCATCTCGTGAACAATATTCGTGAGAATCCCAGGTACACGATGATGACGCCCGAGGAAGTACTTGGAAAATTCGTGAGCGGGCGGATGATGATCAAGGAGGCAAGATACGTCGACGACGCGTTGAACGGACCACTCCACGAGCCTCAACCCATTGCTCTAAAGGCAACAAGGAGCAAGGAGTCGCTACCTAGCAAGGTGGCGCAAGTTGAGGCGGCTGGCCTTAATGATGAAGAGATGGCTCTCATCATTAAAAGATTCAAGACGGCGCTAAATGGTCGCAAGGGGCAGCCAAGCAAGACCAAGATCAAGGGAAAGCGCTCGTGCTTCAAATGTGGTAAGCTTGGTCATTTTATTGCTAACTGTCCCGATAATGAAAGTGACCAGGAAAAGGGAAACAAGAGAGAGAAGAAGAAGGCATACAAGAAGGCAAAGGGCGAGGCGCATCTAGGAAAGGAGTGGGACTCGGATTGCTCCTCCTCCGACTCCGACAATGAAGGACTCGCCGCCACTGCCTTCAACAAATCGGCTCTCTTCCCCAACGAGCGTCTCACTTGCCTTATGGCAAGGGAGAAGAAGGTGAGTATTCAAGACTCCACTTATGCTTCTTCTAGTGATAGTGAGTCTAGTGATGATGACATAGATTATTCTTGCTTGTTCAAGGGCTTAGATAGATCTAAGATAGAGAAAATCAATGAATTGATTGATGCATTGAATGAAAAGGATAGGCTTTTAGAAAAGCAAGAAGATTTATTGTATGATGAACATGAAAAATTTGTAGAGGCACAAAAATCATATGCTTTAGAAGTGAAAAGAAATGAAATGCTTTCTAGTGAAATATCTTCCTGTCATGAAACCATTTCTACCTTAAGAAGTGTTAATATTGATTTAAGTGCTAAACTAGAAGTAGCCAGTAAATCAAATTCTTGTGTTGAACATGTTGAAATTTGTACTAGGTGTAAGGGTTTTGATGTTAATGCTTGTAGTGAACACCTAGTTCTAATTTCCAAATTAAATGATGAAGTGGCTAGTCTTAATGCCCAACTTAAGACTAGCAAGAATGAAGTTGATAAAATAAAATTTGCAAGGGATGCCTACACGGTTGGTAGACACCCCTCAATTAAGGATGGGCTTGGCTTCAAGAGGGAAGCCAAGAACTTAACAAGCCATAAGGCTCCCATCTTCGTCAAGGAGAAAGGGAAGGCCCCTATGGCTAGTAATACTAAAAAGAACCATGCTTTTATGTATTATGATAGGAGAAATGCTAGAAATGCCTATAATGATTTTGATTCACATGTTTATGATTCTCATGCCATGTTTGCCTCTAGTTCATCTTATAAGCATGATAGGAGGAATGTTGTATATATGCCTAGGAAAAATATTGCTCATATGCCTAGAAAGAATGCTATTCATGCTCCTAGGAAAATAGTGAATGAACTTTCTACCATTTATTATGCTTGTAATGCTCCTTTTGCTATTTGTAGAAAGGGTAAGAAGGTTGTTGCTAGGAAATTAGGGGCTAGATGCAAGGGAGATAAATCTTGCATTTGGGTCCCTAAAGATATTTGTGCTAACCTTGCAGGACCCAACATGAGTTGGGTACCTAAGACCCAAGCCTAAATTTGCCTTGCAGGTTTATGCATCCGGGGGTTCAAGCTGGATTATCGACAGCGGATGCACAAACCATATGACGGGGGAGAAGAAGATGTTCACCTCCTACGTCAAGAATAAGGATTCCCAAGATTCAATTATATTCGGTGATGGGAATCAAGGCAAGGTAAAAGGGCTAGGTAAAATTGCAATTTCTAATGAGCATTCTATCTCAAATGTATTCTTAGTGGAGAGTCTTGGATATAACTTGCTATCTGTTAGTCAATTATGTCAAATGGGATATAATTGCTTATTTACGAATGTAGATGTGTCTGTCTTTAGAAGATGTGATGGTTCACTAGCTTTTAAGGGTGTACTAGACGGCAAGCTTTATTTAGTTGATTTTGCAAAAGAAGAGGCCGGTCTAGATGCATGCTTAATGGCTAAGACTTGCATGGGCTGGCTGTGGCATCGCCGCTTAGCACATGTGGGGATGAAGAACCTCCACAAGCTTCTAAAGGGGGAACACGTAATAGGTCTAACAAATGTGCATTTCGAAAAGGATAGACCTTGTGCAGCTTGTCAAGCAGGGAAACAGGTGGGAGGAGCACATCACAGCAAGAACGTGATGACCACGTCAAGACCCCTGGAGCTGCTACACATGGATCTCTTCGGACCCGTCGCCTATCTAAGCATAGGAGGGAGTAAGTATGGTTTAGTTGTTGTTGATGACTTTTCCCGCTTCACTTGGGTATTCTTTTTGCAGGATAAGTCTGAAACCCAAGGAACCCTCAAGCGCTTCCTCAGGAGAGCTCAAAATGAGTTTGAGCTCAAGGTGAAGAAGATAAGGAGCGACAACGGGTCCGAGTTCAAGAACCTTCAAGTGGAGGAGTTTCTTGAGGAGGAAGGGATCAAGCACGAGTTCTCCGCTCCCTACACACCACAGCAAAATGGTGTGGTAGAGAGGAAGAACAGGACGCTAATCGATATGGCGAGGACGATGCTTGGAGAGTTCAAGACCCCCGAGTGTTTTTGGTCGGAAGCCGTGAACACGGCTTGCCACGCCATCAACAGGGTCTACCTTCATCGACTTCTCAAGAAGACTTCGTATGAGCTACTAACCGGTAACAAACCCAATGTATCTTATTTTCGTGTATTTGGGAGCAAATGCTACATTCTAGTGAAGAAGGGTAGAAATTCTAAGTTTGCTCCCAAAGCTGTAGAAGGGTTTTTATTAGGTTATGATTCAAATACAAAGGCGTATAGGGTCTTCAACAAATCATCGGGTTTGGTTGAAGTCTCTAGCGACGTTGTATTTGATGAGACTAATGGCTCTCCAAGAGAGCAAGTTGTTGATTGTGATGATGTAGATGAAGAAGATGTTCCGACGGCCGCTATACGAACCATGGCGATTGGAGACATTCGGCCACAGGAACAGGATGAACGTGATCAACCTTCTTCCTCAACTACGGTGCATCCCCCACCTCAAGACGATGAACAGGTTCATCAAAAGGAGGCGTGTGATCAAGGGGGAGCACAAGACGATCAAGTGATGGAGGAAGAAGCGCAACCGGCACCTCCAACCCAAGTTCGAGCGATGATTCAAAGGGATCATCCCGTCGACCAAATTCTGGGTGACATTAGCAAGGGAGTAACTACTCGATCTCGATTAGTTAATTTTTGTGAGCATTACTCTTTTGTCTCCTCTATTGAGCCTTTCAGGGTAGAGGAGGCCTTGCTAGATCCGGATTGGGTGTTGGCCATGCAGGAGGAACTTAATAACTTCAAGCGCAACGAAGTTTGGACGCTGGTGCCTCGTCCCAAGCAAAATGTTGTGGGAACCAAGTGGGTGTTCCGCAACAAACAGGACGAGCACGGGGTGGTGACAAGGAACAAGGCTCGACTTGTGGCAAAAGGTTATGCCCAAGTCGCAGGTTTGGACTTTGAGGAGACTTTTGCTCCTGTGGCTAGGCTAGAGTCCATTCGTATCTTGCTAGCATATGCCGCTCACCATTCTTTCAGGTTGTACCAAATGGATGTGAAGAGCGCGTTCCTCAACGGGCCAATAAAGGAGGAGGTGTACGTGGAGCAACCCCCTGGCTTCGAGGATGAGCGGTACCCCGACCACGTGTGTAAGCTCTCTAAGGCGCTCTATGGACTTAAACAAGCCCCAAGAGCATGGTATGAATGCCTTAGAGATTTCTTACTTGCTAATGCTTTCAAGGTTGGGAAAGCCGATCCAACTCTTTTTACAAAGACATGTGATGGTGATTTGTTTATATGCCAAATTTATGTTGATGACATAATATTTGGTTCTACTAATCAAAAGTCTTGTGAAGAGTTTAGCAGGGTGATGACGCAGAAATTCGAGATGTCGATGATGGGCGAGTTGAACTACTTCCTTGGGTTCCAAGTGAAGCAACTCAAGGACGGCACCTTCATCTCCCAAACGAAGTACACGCAAGATCTGCTGAAGCGGTTTGGGATGAAGGACGCCAAGCCCGCAAAGACTCCGATGGGAACCGACGGACACACCGACCTCAACAAAGGAGGTAAGTCCGTTGATCAAAAAGCATACCGGTCAATGATAGGATCTCTACTTTATTTATGTGCTAGTAGACCGGATATTATGCTTAGCGTATGCATGTGTGCTAGATTTCAATCCGATCCTAAGGAGTGTCACTTGGTGGCGGTGAAGCGAATTCTTAGATATTTAGTCGCTACGCCTTGCTTCGGGATCTGGTATCCAAAGGGGTCTAACTTTGACTTAATTGGGTACTCAGATTCCGACTATGCTGGATGTAAGGTCGATAGGAAGAGTACATCGGGGACGTGCCAATTCTTAGGAAGGTCCCTGGTGTCATGGAACTCTAAGAAACAAACCTCCGTTGCCCTATCCACCGCTGAGGCCGAGTACGTTGCCGCAGGACAGTGTTGTGCGCAACTACTTTGGATGAGGCAAACCCTCAGGGACTTTGGCTACAATCTGAGCAAAGTCCCACTCCTATGTGATAATGAGAGTGCTATCCGCATAGCGGAAAATCCTGTTGAGCACAGCCGCACAAAGCACATAGACATCCGGCATCACTTTTTGAGAGACCACCAGCAAAAGGGAGATATCGAAGTGTTTTATGTTAGCACCGAGAACCAGCTAGCCGATATCTTTACCAAGCCTTTAGATGAGAAGACCTTTTGCAGGCTGCGTAGTGAGCTAAATGTCTTAGATTCGCGGAACTTGGATTGAATTGTAGCATACATGTATTTATGCCTTTGATCATGTTCATTCTGCATTTTGTTGCTTATTATGGTGCTCAAGTTGTACAAACACTCCCTGGACCTCACAAGTCCGTTGCAAAGTGATGCACATGTTTAGGGGGAGATGTGTTACAACTTGACCCTTTGAGACTAACCATATGTTGAGTGTGTCTGATTTAGTCTCAAAGGAGAATTGAAAGGGAAAAGGTGGACTTGGACCATGCAAGACTTCCACTGCACTCCGATGAGGGGTAACTCATTCCAAGTTCATCTCATGACCTCTTATTGCCATTTGCTCTTAATTGACGATTTTGGTGAGGCAATGGGGTTAAAGGGCCACAATTAATCCCGTTTTGGTGCTTGATGCAAAAGGGGGAGAAAATAAAGGCCAAAGCAATAAATGGATCAGCTACCACTTGAGAGATTTTGAAAATTGTAGAATAGAGTTTTTGATTAATTTGTCAAAATTCTTAAGTTGTCTCTCTTGTCAAAAGTTGGCTTCTTGTGGGGAGGAGTATTGATTATGGGAAAAAGGGGGAGTTTTTGAAATTTTTGATCAATCTCTTTTTGAATGACTCTCTTTATGCTTAAACATGTGTGTTTAACTTAGAGATAGAGATTTGTGTTTGATTTGCAAAAACAAACCAAGTGGTGGCAAAGGATGATCCATATATGCCAAAATTGAATAACACCTAAATTTATGTCATTTGAATTGAGTTTGCACTTGTTCTAGTGGCTTTATGAAGTGTTGGCATAAATCACCAAAAAGGGGGAGATTGAAAGGGAAATGTGCCCTTGGGCCATTTCTAAGGATTTTGGTGATTTAGTGCTCAACACAGGTACCTATTTGTAAAATGGAACAAGGTGCAAATCATGAAGTAAAGGTATGTTTCTAAGCCTTAGTACATTGGTTTTGTGGACTAACATGTTTGTCTAAGTGTTAGAAACAGCAAGAAGAAAAAGAGAAAAGGGGAGAGAATGACTTGGCTGTGTGCAGCCAAGTCCCAGCTCGGTCTGGAGCACCGGACTGTCCGGTGTGCACCGGACAGTGTCCGGTGCGCCAGGCCTCCTCGGCGCGAACTGGCCGCTCTCGGGAATTCGCCGACGGCGTACGGCTATAATTCACCGGACTGTCCGGTGTGCACCGGACTGTCCGGTGAGCCAACGGTCGGCCAGGGCCAACGGTCGGCCGCGCAATCCGCGCGGGACACGTGGCCAAGCCAACGGTCGGGAAGGAACACCGGACTGTCCGGTGTGCACCGGACATGTCCGGTGCGCCAACTGAGCGCAGATCTGGAGCAGCCAGCAACGGTCAGAAGTGCTGTTTTTGGAAACAAATCAGGCACCGGACAGTGTCCGGTGTGCACCGGACTGTCCGGTGCGCCACGAGACAGAAGGCAAAGATGGCCTTCCAGATTTGTTCCCAACGGCTCCTAGCTGCCTTGGGGCTATAAAAGGGACCCCTTGGCGCATGGAGGAAGACCCCAAGCATTCCTTGAGCACTCTTGATCACTCACACATCAATCTTGCGCACTTGTTTGAAATTCTAGTGATTTGAGCTCTGTTCTAGTGTGTTAGCCTCTTGAGCTCAAGTCTGGGTTTTGTGTGTGCGTATTCGCTGTGATCTTTGTGTTGTGTGTGAGTTGCTAATCCCTCCCTTACTCCGTGATTCTTTGTGAACATCTTTTGTAAGGGCGAGAGGCTCCAAGTTGTGGAGATTCCTCGCAAACGGGATTGAGATAAGAACAACAAAACACCGTGGTATTCAAGTGGGTCTTTGGACCGCTTGAGAGGGGTTGATTGCAACCCTCGTCCGTTGGGACGCCACAACGTGGAAGTAGGCAAGCATTGGCTTGGCCGAACCACGGGATAAACCACCGTGTCCCTCTGTGCTTGATTCTTGTGGTATTGTGTTTTGTTGAAGACTTCACCTTAGCCACTTGGCATTAACTGTGCTAACGCTTAACAAGTTTTTGTGGCTTAAGTTTGAAGTTTTTACAGGATCACCTATTCACCCCCCCCCTCTAGGTGCTCTCACTAGCTGTTTCTCTGCTAAATGAATTTGAAAGCATCGGTTTCTTGTATCTCGGAATCTCCGGATGTAATCATTAACCGATTCATCTTTTGTCTGTCGCAACGACGCTAAATCTACCAAATCCAATTCATAGTCACCGGAGAAAAAATGATCATGAAATTTTTGTTCTAAATCCCCCCATGATGAAATGGAATTAGGAGGTAAAGTGGCGTACCATGCAAACGCAGTTCCTGTTAAAGATAATAAAAACAAACGTATGCGAAATGCCTCTATGTCGGCCAACTCTCCTAATTGTGCTAAAAATTGGCCTATGTGTTCACGTGTGTTCTTTCCTTGATCACCCGAAAATTTTGTGAATTCGGGTATCCTGGTTCCCTGCGGGTATGGGTGGTGATCAAATCGGCTGTCATAAGGTTTCCGATATGATTGCCCCCCAGGGACCATGCTTACTCCGAGCTTATCTCGGAACGCCCCGGCTATTTCTTCCCTTACTATATCAATGGCAGCCGGTGCGAGACCACCGGCTCTCTGATCAAACATAGGTGGGGTTGGCTGGATATTAGCATGTTGTCTTTCCCCCCATTGGTTTGAGTTACGTGGTGCATTTTCATTTGCCCTATATGGGTCATAGGTTTGATCGTTTCTTTCCGGCCTCCTGGGTGGGGCCGGAAAGCTTTCCTGGGCTCTGGATCTTGAATTAATGGGTTGATGCATTGTATAGTGCGATGGGAAGTGTTGCTGGGACGGGCGAGGATTCATGTAATAATCCTCCTCAAAAGACTCATGCGCGGACTGTCCGGATACGTACCCGAACCGTCCGGCTGGGTAGTTTGGGTTCTGTGTCGTGTGTGGTGGCTCGGGCGCATATCTAGGTAACTCATTAAAAATAGGCCCGACTGTTGCTGGCCCGGACGGTCCGCGCTCACGTGCGGATGGTCCGGGCATGTGCAGATCGGCTGGTTTGCTGCCGATTTGCGGTTGCTTAGGGTACGTGTCCATCGGCATCCCATAAAGGGGTTGTGACTGGTCGTGACAACCTGTAGCCGATGTGTTACGCGCGTTATCCCCCAACTCAACCTCGTGCGAAGGAAAATTTGCGGTGCTAGATTTATCGAATGCACGTACTAGTCTCTTAAGATCGCTTTGCATACCCCCTATGATGTTCTGCATTTGTTCACGCTGATCTTCTACATAATTTCTAAGAGATTGCAGATCGTTGGTATTACTTACATTGGGGATATCTGGCGTGGGTTGGAGCGAAGCCGGATCCGTCGCCCGATGTCGGACGACCTTGTTGTTCCTGTCCACTTTGAAGTTGGCCAAGAACTTTGCTTTCGCCTCCTGGATCATCCGCTCCTTGTGCTCCTCGAACTGGAGCTGCTCGTCAGCCGGCAAGGTTTCCCAAGTCGGCTCTATGATGTTGTTTAGAGAAATATCAGAGCTATCCTTTGAACCGGCCATTGAGGGCCGATCTGATGAGCTTAGATGTGTTCTTCCCCAGCGGAGTCGCCAAAAAGTATGTTGACGCTTTTTTGGAGCGCCAATCACTCAACAAGAACCGTGGCGGTGCACTCTGCACAGGGGCGGACGGTCCGCGCGCAGGGCCGGACGGTCCGCGGCCTGGTGCGGGGCGCGGTGGTGCTCTCTGCGCAAGGGCGGACTGTCCGCGGCCTGGGGCCGGACGGTCCGCGACCTGATGCGCGGCTGGGGCTTCTGCCTGACGGCCGGACGGTCCGCGCCCTGGGGCCGGACGGTCCGCGCGTACGCAGGAACGGCGGGAGATCGCCGACGGCGCCTGGATCTCGCTCCCGGGAGGGACTCCGTCGGGGAGTAGAGATCCTAGGTTGTGTCTAGGCTCGGGCCGGCCGACCTAGACTCCTCTAATCGACGTAGAGCCGAAGAGAGACGAAGAATTTGGGGATCGAGAGGCTAAACCTAAACTAGACTAGAACTACTCCTAAGATAAATGCGGAATAAAAGTTGTATTGATTCGATTGTTGATGATTACAAATCGGCCGTAGACCTCTCTATTTATAGAGGAGGGGGGCTGGACCCTTTACACAACTGATTCCGAGCTAATCCCGCGAATATAGCTAACAACCGTAGCACAAAACTCGGAACCCTAATCTGTTCTGCGCACGCGCGGACCGTCCGGCCCACAGGCGCGGACCGTCCGGACCGCGGACCGTCCGGCCTCAGGGCCGGACTGTCCGCCGGCTCAAAACCGGTTCGAACAGTTGTGCTTCATATATGTATAATTTTAGATGGTGTAAAATGTGTAGTATTTGTTGCATTTTTTTCCTACCACTTTTCATTCAATTAATCACGAAAAAAAATTACAATGATGATCATGCGTTGTTGTACTTGATGGATCTTGATAAAAACAGTGAGTGCATTGGTACAGTTTAGATGCACGGTGAATATTTGGTCTCTGGATTGCTATTGTTCTAGTTGCAGAGCCTTAGAAAGGGATCGGTCTCTGTTCAATCCAGCAATCAGTTTAGCTATAAGTAGAGATGATAACGAGCTCTAAATTTTACGCTACAAAACTATATTAGAATCAGACTCTATTTATATTTATTTTTGAAACTAAAATTAATTAAGAACTCAAACGAATCGATGAAGAAACATTAGAATCGTGTGACTAGAAGCGACAATATAATACCAAACAATCTCGTAGTTCTCTGCTTCTCTTCACAAGTCGAACTGAGATTAACTTTCTGTGCACCAATCGCAAAGCAATCCTACTTAATTTGTAGAAGAAATATATATAATATATGAAGGTGACGCACGTTTCAGCAACACGCCAACACGTCACGGATTTGGCAACAGTAACAGTTTGACAAAGCATATATAGAGACGAGCGCTTGACGGCGTCCAAAACCGAACTTGCGAGGACACACACCACCTCCCTGTGTAGTCGACAAAGCCATCAGACTACATTTTTTCATTTTTTTTAAAAAAACTTCCAGACTTTTTTAATAAGGCGATCATCTTGAATTTTTCGAGTTATGGCACGACAAGAAAATAGTTCCACAAATAAATCTAATCTATACAAGGGGCAGCGCACCTAGATTATTAGACCTGGACCACAACCGGTGGAAACCAAATTATTAGACCTGGACCATTGGTGACCGACATGATATGGCTGATTGGGGGCCACAGGGAGCAGCCGAGCACTATTGGCGGTTTTGATTTTAGATTTTCATCTTACGGTGTATTTGATTTTTTTTTTATGAAGGGGCGAAGCCCCCTATTTCATTAAGAAATAGGCAAGTTTGAAACAACCGCCACCACGTGGTAAAACATCCAAAAAGACCAACCAGGGCTAGCACCCTATCTAGACTCTAACCACTATCACGAGATCAGTGAAGAGCCTACGATAACAGGAAAAGTTTTGGCCTACGAAGGACAACATAAGACTTTCTTATTTACATCCCAACAAGACAGGCAGAAGACACAAAAGGAACTGAACAGTCTAGCCAGCAAAAGACAGACAACTACCAAATTATGGTGTATTTGATTTATATAGACTATTTTTTTGTTCTCCTATTTTATTTCATTTTAGTCCCTAAATACGGAAACTAAAACTCTATTTTAGTTTCTGTATTTGGCAATTTATAAACTAAAATAGAATAAAATAGAGTGACTAAAAATTAGTCCCTAGAAACCAAACACACACTTAGTTTTTCTTGTATACAAATCTGGTGGATGTGCTTATCGCTGGATGCTATATATTAGTAAACAGCACAATAGCTCGACGCGCAAATTTATTCGCGAGTTGCTAATTCGATCGGTACTGCAAATGTAGTGATCTGTGAGATTTTCAAATGATTTCGTTTATGTTCTCAAATGATTTTCAAATGTAGTGCGTAATAACTTTTTCGTTTGAATCCGTTTATGTTCTCAAACAATCAATTTTACACTCCGTTTGTTATGATATCTGGGCAACAAAACTGCAAACTAGCTAGACACAATGTAAGTGATGGGTGAAGTGGTAGAGGAAGCTACGCGTGAGGGTGAGGTCAGGGTTCGACTACCACCAGTCATGTAGCGCGTGGATTTTACGTAAGGGCAGACCTAGGACAAAACGATAGTGATGACACATACATAAACAAGCATCGGAATGATAGAGTAAGGACATTTAAGTTGGGCTGAGGAGGGGACATCATGGTGAAAAATCTATACTACCAAGAAATAAGAAGGGACCTAGGCCCTCACTAAGCACTACGATAGGTCTGCCACTAATTTTACACAAAAAGTGGCACGCCTTGTTACTTTTAAAACCCACTTTATGTTTCCTGAATAGGACTTGTACTGGCGGTTTTCTTAGCTCAACAATCAATGAAAATCGTCTTCCACGACAGTTGTGTTAACTGAACCGTCAGTGAAAAAACATTTCTACTAGCCCTACCACTAGTGGTTCTAAAAAACACTAATAAAAATAGGTTAAGAATATGTCTTTGTAAAGTTTCTTTGTACTAGTGCATGTATAGAGAAAGCTAGGGGAAAAAACTGAGGTGAGGCTGAGGGGCGCAATCAAGAGAGATGGAGCTGTTTGATCTATGGTTTAGAACAAGTCAAAGTCGCCAAGACCTATAAAGATATCTTTCACTAGTTCGTTGGTTCATCCGCCATATATAAGCCTAGATTCCTCTGACCGGGACTCCTTTCTCGGGATATCCTAATAATTTGGCAAGACATGCCAGTGTATGCGACAGGTGGCTTGTCAGCAACTAGCTAGTCTGCATGCATGATTAATTGGGCGTTATATTAGTAACAGTAATACAGTATACAGTACGTAATAATTCATGAGTAAGATATGTCTGACTTAAGTTTTCATGGTTACAATATTATGCAACGGGACGTACATACACAATATTAATCCTAGTTACAACATGTATGCAAAGGGTCTATTTAGAAATACAATATTTTTCTAGTTATAATGATATTTAAGCATACCATATTACTTTATTAGATATTATTTTAGACAAAAAGATATTTGGAAGTGTATCTAAAAACTTTGTATTTTAAACCATGATTTCATCAATACCACAATATATTTTCAGGGTCTAAAAAATTCGATGCGTGGGAATTGGATTAATCTATATATAGTAATATACTATAGTTGTACCATGCCACTCTATAATCTGTGGTTTTAAAAAAAACAATGTTCTTAAACAGGTCCTAAGCTACTAGCTGTGTGTACAGCATCAGACTACCTAGAATGAAACAAATGAATGAGAAAGTGAGCACAAGATAGCCAACCGCGGGCCGCCTCTCGCCATGGCCATCCATCCGATGAGGACGGAAGGGACCATCGATCGTCCTCCATCAGCTGAGCTGGAGTCGCCTGCCGTCACCTTGCTTTCACTTGGGCTTTTAATTACTACTATACAAATAAACAAGCTAGACGACTTCAAGTCTTATTTGCTCCCAGTCCCACCACTGCTCTCTGAATTTCTGCTCCCTAGCTAGCTAGCTCTCCAGTCTCCACTGCTGAAAGGCGTCCGTCGTCGTCGAGATGAGGCCCGCCCGCCCGCCGACGATGGAGATGCAACCACCACCGACGGCCATGGTACGGTGCGCCCACCAGGCACCAGCTTAATTAGTTGCATTTCTATATCTGATTTTAATAATAATCCCATGCAATGGGGCCGGGACGACGACGTTCATTCAGCAAGGCCGGAGAAGCCCGCGACCGCTGGAGGAGTCGATCGAGAGCTGGCTTCCCATCAGCTCCAGCAGGAACGCCAAGTGGTGGTACTCCGCTTTCCACAATGTCACGGCCATGGTCGGCGCCGGCGTGCTCAGCCTCCCCTACGCCATGTCCCAGCTCGGCTGGTCCGTCGTCCGAGTCCGACTCGTGCTCTACTAATCACACCATCGATCGATCGGTTCATCAGCCATCATCCATCTGTGGATCCGGTTCTCGACGGATCGGATCGCCTTGCAGGGAGGTCGGCGTCACGGTGCTGGTCCTGTCGTGGGCCATCACGCTCTACACGCTGTGGCAGATGGTGGAGATGCACGAGTGCGTCCCGGGGAAGCGGTTCGACCGGTACCACGAGCTCGGGCAGCACGCGTTCGGCGAGCGCCTGGGCCTCTGGATCGTCGTGCCGCAGCAGCTGGTGGTGGAGGTGGGCGTCAACATCGTCTACATGGTCACCGGCGGCACGTCGCTGAAGAAGTTCCACGACACGGTCTGCGGCGACAGCTGCACGGACATCAAGCTCACCTACTTCATCATGATCTTCGCCTCCTGCCACTTCGTGCTCTCCCAGCTCCCCAGCTTCCACTCCATCTCCGGCGTCTCCCTCGCCGCCGCCGTCATGTCGCTTTGGTACACACACACTCCATTTCTTCCGCATGCTCTTCCGGTCTTCCCTAGTGAAAAGAACATGCACGCACTTCTTTCGCAATTCATCAAGATATATACATGAATGAACAGCTACTCGACGATCGCGTGGGTCGCCTCGGCGCACAAGGGGAGGTCGCCGGACGTGCACTACGGCCTGCGCGCGACGACGGCGCCGGGGAAGGTGTTCGGCTTCTTCGGCGCGCTGGGGGACGTGGCGTTCGCGTACGCGGGGCACAACGTGGTGCTGGAGATCCAGGCCACCATCCCGTCCACGCCGGAGAGGCCGTCCAAGAAGCCCATGTGGAAGGGCGCCGTCGTCGCCTACGCCATCGTCGCCGCGTGCTACTTCCCTGCCTCGCTCGTCGGCTACTGGGCCTTCGGCAACCAGGTCAACGACAACGTCCTCGTCAGCCTCAGCAAACCCAAGTGGCTCATCGCCCTCGCCAACATGATGGTCGTTGTTCATGTCATTGGCAGCTACCAGGTATGAATACCATTTTATTAGACAAGTAAACAAACCAGTGCATTGCAATAGAAGGTTTACGTCTCGCGTCATTTGTTCTAAACTAAATACTCCCTCCATCCCAAACTCAATTTAAAATTTGTTTGGCCGGCTCATTTTATTCAAATTTTCATGAAAAACTGAAAAAAATGAAACCTAAAATTAAAGTATATTATATGCTAAATAATACCACAATAAAAATTTATAATAATTATGAAAAAATTGAAATAAAACGAGTCGGTTAAATTAAGACTAAAGAAGTCAAACGAATTATAAATTAAAACTGAGGAGGACGTTTCAATTGGAATGGGATTTCTAATTCGTATGAATATGACTGTGAATTCGAGTGACAGACGACACATCAAAGTAGTAAACCAAAATAATTAGGACTCTAATATCTAACTCATTACATACTACTACTCATTAGACATGACATTGGGCCACTCAACGTGACCTACTCGAAAAAAAAAATCAGTCCGACCCGATCCGAACAATGCAACAAGCAGGTAAATGTCATATTTTTTTGACCCGCAATAATTCTTGGGCTTGATACGGATCATGATTTTTTTACCTAAAACCTGACCCAACTCGAAAATACCTAGCCCAAAGCCAAAAAACTCAACCTAACCAGAAAAAATCTGACCTGGCACAACAAATAGGGAGGCACATGCCTACCCGTTCTAACCCGACATTTGAACGGATCTACTACTCATAGTGAGTAAAACCAGTTAGGTGAACTCATATTGTATGATTTAATTGTTCTGTAACTAGTTGTTGGCTCCGGTTCGGAGACAAACACTAGGGATGTATTTTGTGGTGGTGCTTTCTGTGGGAGCATGGACGTTTTACGGTGTAGGGTCCGCGACCTCACTGCAGAAACGTCTCCTCTCTACTTCACATCGAACGGTCTGTGCGCAGGGCTCGGATGTTCTGCAATGACGTAGAGTGTCTTCTAGCGGCGTCGAATCCTAGATCTCGTCTCCCAAGAGGGACCCTGTCGAGGAGGAGAGTTCGAGACAGTGGCGTATCTAGAGGGTGGACAGGGTGGGCCCCTCTGATTTTGATATGCTATATAGATGGTTTTGATTTATTTTCTCTTTTGATTCTCATATATTGTAGGATTTAAAATGCAAACTCATTTATTTATTTTGATTTTTATAAAATTGGATCACCCTAACTTTAAACCCTAGATTCGCCACTAGTTTCAGGGGTGCTCCGGGATCGGCAGACTACCTGGGGCGTCCCAAGACGACGTAGAGTCGTATAAGGATTAAGAAAATAGGTCGAGGAAGACTAATACTAGACTAATTATTGCTACTCCTAAGGGATGAAAGTAAAGGAAATAATATGTAGATTGATTGGTTCAATTGTTGGTGTGCGCATTTGGTCGTACCCTTCATATATATGGGGTATAGACCCGTTCCTATGCGTTCTCCAATAGAATCCAAATGATTAAATAGATAAGCACGCATGGAAACAAGAGTTTTCTCGTCTGAGTTAATCCTATCGTGGATCGTCCGGCCTACCCCGTGGACTGTCTGAGACGCGGACCATGTAGGCCATATGGCCGGACCTTCGGGTCTTTCCAGATACCACATATGGTGGTGAACACTAGTCCTGTAGCTTCGAACCAACTGAAATTTTAGAACACACGATAACACAAGTGGCCCATGTCCATTGTTTGACTTCTAATATATATTTGATGTGTGATCTAATAGTTATTTTTTCATGTTGTTTAAGTAATACAGCGTGGCCCATAAAAGGTAGTGTAGTAGGTACACGTCGACACAAGTGGAAGAAAATATGACCACAAAGAACTCCAATGACAGCTAGCGAAGGAAACACATATTTTACTAAGGGTTTACATGACCCGCCAAACAATCTATCTACTAATCTACCTATCTACTGTATTACTTTACTAGAATAAATGAATAATATTAAGAGTCGCCGCATTCACCAAAAGAGTTTATAGATAAACTAATTGAAAAAAGTGAAGAGTCTATACAATTTGCAAATAGTTCATATGTAAACTATAATTAGCAAAAATCTAAAAATCAGAAATTATGAAAAAATCAAATATTATCATATGGTTACTTTAATGGACTTAAAACTACCGCATTAATACTACAAACCTAGAGAGCAATATGTAACTATCTCAATCAAAAGGTACAAAACTAAATAAATTAATCCTACAAACAGAACGAGTACAAAATATGATGTTGTAGAATCCAATTGACATCACAGTTGGAGTTTGTCATTGGAGGAGGTATTGTTGTCTCTAGCAATTAAGATCAGCAAATCATGCACATTGAACTAAGTAGGTAGCTCACAACACAGAAATCTATGCTGGTTTAAGTATAGGCACACTAAATCTATGTCAAGTGAAAAATCATTGCCTAAATAGCCTTGAGGTCTACTAGGATTTACGTTGAGTTTGGTTGAGTTGTGGTTTTTGAAAAAAAAAGTTGTGAGTTGTGGGCTAAGAAACAGTTGTTGTAGGATACATGTGAGCTGTGAGAAAGTTGCAAGTCGTGTCATGGAACATATGTGGCTTTTAGATAACACTTATGAGTGGACTCCACATGTCATTCATAGTCCATGATAAAAGGACCAAGACGACTAAAGGTGAATTAAGATATTCTAAATTTACTTTCACAAATTAAAAACCTATACTTGAACCCAACTTTACCCCCTTATGAGTTCTTTAAACCCTAAGTTTGAATCATATGCTAGCATGGCAATTTTATTAATACAAATGCTTGAATAGAATTGCTCAAATATAAATGCTCAAAGTAATAAAGAGAGGATTAGGAATGTATCAATGGTTTGCCAAGGTATTAGAGAGTCGGCACAATCTACTAGTCCTCATTGAAGCACTCATGCAAGGGTATCACTTCTCCTTAGTCCTGTAAGGACTAAATCCTATTTACAAGCTAGGTCTTTGCTACTCTGGCATGGTGAACTGCTCACAATCATGTACAAGCTTGAGTTGTGTCACCCACAAGCTCTCTAGTTGATCACCACACACTCGGTCGCCAACAAACCATCGAGGTGATATCGATCACCAAGAGTAGTAATCGTTAACTCTCACTTGACCTGACCAAGTCTAATGAGGATGGTGGATGTACACAAGCTACTCTCAATGCATTAATGAGTTCAGTAATCATGTGATTAACAACTCTCAACTCCCTCTCTCTGAAATGATTCCTTTAGTAGTTAAAATGGGCAAGACCTCATTTGGCTAGGTTAGGGGTATTAATAGCCCAAAATAAAGAAACTAATCATTATAATCCAACTCAGCATAGTTGGTGCATTACACATGTTTGGTGCACAACAAATCCCTGCACCAGACACATCTGATGCTTTCCCAATGCCTAGTTTTAGAAACTAGTCATTACTATATTAATATATGGTGTACACATTGGTGTCACACCAAACACAATCGATGAGTACAACCTCGAGTGTGTAGTTGCATATCTCTCTGAGAACCTTGTCTGGTGCCAGTTCGGTGCTACATCGAACACATCTAGTGAGTACTTAGCCTCTCATGTACAATTTACATCCTCTCTAAGTACCCTATCAAGTGCCATTTCTAGTGTTATACCAAACACGTTTGATGAGTACTACGTGTCTGAGGCCACTACTGCAAGCTCTCTGAGTGCTTGGTCTGATGCACATTGGCCACATCGATGCTACACTAGAACACTGGAGCACATTTTTAGATAGGGTGCTTATTAGTTTACATGAAGGTTTTCTAGATTATTACAAGAGAGTTTATCATATAGAGTTGGCTTCTATGCACATCTTCTTATGCCTTATCTTCCAAGTAGATAAGGTACCCCTCTAGTTTGGGTTTGTCTTGTAGTCTGCTTGGTGTACCCCATCCTATTTAGGCCATTTTGCATGCGCAAAGGTGTCTTGAATACAAGTCATTGATAGTCATGATAATATTAAAAAGAGTCACAAGAAACATTTATATGAGGTATTACACCCATGGAGTATAGTTATCCAAGTTAAATATCAATGTATTGGCACATCCATTAAAATCATCACAACATATCTGATTCCCACACTACTCTTTCTCACAACATGCTCTATGGCACACCATCTCAACATATCTTTTGATAGTAGCCCTAAGATAGATGAGTTACTCTTTTCCTATGTTCATAGCAAGAAAGTTTTAGCATCATAGCAGCATTGACAATGGGAAACATTTAAATATAACATATCAATTCCACTTATCATCTAGGGGTTACAACATTGTTTGGTTGCAAGATTTTTTTAGAGAACATGTTGCCCATGTTTTTCAATAATGAGAATGGGAGATTGAATACAATGACTATGTATAACTCACAAGAAAATGGAGAAAATACAAAATACACAAAAATCAAAAGGACCACAAAAAGTTAGGAGTGTTAGATCCTTGAACGTTGCCTCACCCAAGATTAACTATTCCAAAGCAATTAGTTGGATAATGCATCACTAGAAAACATAGTTGTTCCTTTCCTTCCAAACGTTCCACGTGCCTTCCAAATGTTCCACGTGGCTAGATGACCAAAAGAGGCTAGGATTTCATTGAAATCATGGAAACCATATTGCCTTTTGATATGTTACAAGCAATTGATCCATTGGTTCCACGATGCACATATGTGGAAAGAGCAACTAAATTGACATCTTTCATATTTTCTTTATGAGAAGACAATCACAAATGATAATAAAATGTGGTCATGTCTTTTCATTAGTAGTGTAGTATAATGGTAGAGGAAGAAGGCCTAACCGCCTAAGATCAATAGCTCACTAGAATCACTGATCATTCCATAATTTCTTTAAAAGGCTTGATGTGTTGATGGATGTTGGTGTGACGATGGGGTTGACAAGTGGCTATTAGGTAGCAATAAAATGAACATGATCAACAATGTGATGAATATGATGATGTTTTAGGGGAAAAGGAGAATACAAATCAACACGATAAGGTACTAGAGGGCCAATAAATTAAGCAATTTGTGAAAAACTTTAGTGGTTTTATTGAGGAATGAAACTCACTAAGAGAGAACTAAAATCTAACTTGATTTAGTATATGAAAAACGCACAACCATGGGACAAGGGTTTGAGGGAAAATTAAGAAAAGTACAACAGTAGTACAATCAAACGAACTAGTTGGGTAGTTGTATGCTCTTAATAGACTAATACAATGAATTGGTTGGGTGGCTATGTGTAGTTAATAGTTTAAATCCAATGAATTGTTTGATATCTACAAATAGTTCATGTTGATGAATGTAGTGTTGGGACATGGACAGATGAAAGTTAACATAAACTAAATAAGAAAACTAATTCAAATATATCATAGCAAAACTAACCTAAAGGTTTTTAATAAAAAAAACCTAGCTACATGCTTTATTTATTTAGGACACCTTGTGAGTATTTAGAGTTCCATTAAAGTTATCATAGCCTCTACATCACAAGATACATACACGCATGTATGTTTTCCATATGTCATGATGGTATAGAACTATATGTGATAGTGAGCATTTTTATGACCAGATATTTGCGATGCCAGTGTTTGACATGATAGAGGCAGTACTGGTGATGAAGTTTCGGTTCCGTCCAAGCCTGATGCTCCGCCTCATTTCCCGGAGTGCATATGTCGGTAATGCTTGAGTATAAATTCTAATGGTTTGCTCACATATCACACTGGATAATGTGAACAAGACTAATAAGATATAAGTTATACATGTAGGGTTTACAATGTTCATAGCCATCACCTTCCCTTTCTTTGGTGCATTGCTCAGCTTCTTTGGTGGATTTGCCTTTGCACCAACAACATATTTTGTAAGCACCCATTGATCCCTTTACCTTTTTGTCGTGATGGTAACTTTTTGTAGTATTTTGATCACCAAGATTTATGTTCTTCCTATTCGATTAGTAACAAATCCTATGATGAATCGTTAATGTATATAATCAAGCGTCGAATTATAACATGAGAGTTGACTTGGTTCTGGCAGCTTCCTTGCATCATGTGGCTCAGAATATACAAGCCCAAAACTTTTAGTGTTTCATGGTTTACCAATTGGGTAAGAACTAACATGCAATAATCTAACACTATTTTGCTCCATTAGAATGTATGTATCTACTTAGTCATTCACTTTGTTATCCATGTTCTCCAGATCTGTATTGTTCTAGGAGTGATGTTGATGGTACTATCACCGATTGGTGGACTTCGACAGATCATCTTTAATGCTAAGACATACAACTTCTACCAGTAAATATAATTCATTCAACACAAAACCAAGGTTTATGCCATAGTTAAAATGTGCTTGACATGTCTCAAGTTTTGAATGGGACTTATTGTTTTTCTTCGACATGGTAGAAAATTCATATCGTGTGATGTATTTAGTATATAATGTTACAGTTATCCAAGTTTTCATCGTGCAATAAGATGGCATGTGTCATATTCAAAGCTTGTTGCTACTCAAGACAATATGTGATGTGTCATGGTCCCGTTAATAATGGCTTAACCTAGAAGTTTGCTTTTGATTTATCATGTACATATATATTGTTTGTCTATATTATATATAGGTTGCTTATTTGCATGTTATTAGGAAGAAATGTGTGATGTATGTGTGTATTTGTTTCATTCAAAGCTCGTTGGTAGTGCACAATTAACATCACACTAATATCCAAAATAAAATTTGTGTATATTAGTTCATCGACTCATATTTTTTACATAGTCTTTCTATAAAAGATAACATGAATATATAAATGATTGGTAGGGTAACTTATTTTGGAGGGCAGAGTTATCTTAAAAGATAAAGATATTCCTTCGTTATCTAAAATGAGGTGCAATACTAACAAATGGTAACTTGCTAAAGAGGGTTTGGAAAGGTGAAACTAAGTGCACCTTTTGCGGTTTGGAGGAAACAATCTATCACCTCTTCTTTGATCGTCATATCACAATGTTCTTTTGGAATTTATTGTTCATCATTTTTAATGTTCAACCACTAAATGATACAACCCGCTTGTTTAGTTTTTGGTTAAAGAGTTTTGCTACAAGGCTCAGAAACCAAGTAATAATGGACATGGCGGTATTGTGTTAGGTCTTATGGTAGATTAGAAATGTTGTGTTTAATAAAGCAAATAGGACATGTTGGATCGGGTCGTAGTCACAATTATCTAAAGAGGAAGAGATGGACATTGAAGGAAGGGTGTTGTTGTTTGGAAATCACGGTGATAAAAAAATTGGATGTGACAACAAAGAAGGGTCACTGCTTAAGTTCCCCCATTTTAGTTCAAGGGCTCACCATCGACTGTTACCTTTTGTTTGGATTCCGTTTTGCAGAGTTCAGTCTAAAGTTCAGTCTAAGTACTCCATGAGTTGTGTTGGGCGGGTATACTTATTCACTCGGAGACCCAAATGCTTCTTATTCATGAATCCGGAAAAAGTTAGGCCTTGTTCCAATCTCGTGAGATAAACTTTAGCAGCTTTTTTAGCTACTTTTAGCCATTTGTAATCTAAACAGGAGAGCTAATGGTGATAATTGAAGCTAAACTTTAGCACTTCAATTCATATAGCTAAAGTTTAGCAGGAAGCTAAAGTTTATCCGGTGAGATTGAAACGGGACCTTAGTCGCAAAGATGCCACTATATTAGATGTCCTCGATCTCTCACACACTCGTTTTTTTTACCGTCGTAGGGATATGATAGGATCTAAAGTTAGCAGCATGAACAATAGCGAACCCAGCGTCAGATTGTAGCATGGGAAAATCTCATTGAGCAAATCCAATCGTGTATTTTGGAGCACGTGTCACAATAAAAACCTAAGGACACAAATGCAACGGCATCATAGCTCGATCGTGCATACTCTCCCAGGTTCGTCATCGAGCCCTAGGTCCACTGTCGAGCATGAAACGGTAAGTTACCATGTATTGTGAACGCAACGTTGAAGCAAGAACATGGTTTCGCTGGAACCCACATCCAAATAAAGGAAATGTCCTCAGTGAAATCTCACTACATGTCGTTGATAAACCTAGATGTAGATGTCCTCGATATTTAAAGGAATATAAATTGACTAGGTAGATGCCCGTGCGTTGCAACGGTATACAAAATATTCAACAAAATGTTAGTGCATAAAAAAGAACACATATTTCAATTGCACCAAAAACGATACATTCCCCGCTTGCAAGGTTAGAGCCGTATTTTCTTCCTACTTTGCACCTCAGCGAACAGTAAAAACCAAAGAACCATATAGTACATAGACGCACTTGCACACTGTGCACACTTGAAGAGCACTGCACATCTCGTTATCCTCCCACACACCTCCTGAGCAGCATGAGCCTGATTCCTGCGCATCTATTCCTCGATGATGTTCACATTAATGCATGGTTGTCTCCTCACATTCATCTATCTCCATGTCTATCAGATTGGACGAAAGCTTTGGTGGAAGTACCGACTCGAGAGCCTTGCACTGCTCCAGTACCAGAGAGTCAGGGAACTTCACCGTGAAATGAATGTAGAGCTTCCCCTTCATGATCGACATCCCATCATCATTTATCGCCTTGAATCGGCCTGCTCAGATTTATCAAACAAGGATGAGCAACAGATACAACTGTAGAAGAAGAGTAAAAAATTGAGATCTATAGGTGAAAGGGCTTACCGGGTTTAACAACTTCGCCAGGAATTGATTTTATTAGAAGCTGCCAGTTGTCTAGATGTGTAAGAACAAATTGGAACCAACATAGAGCTTCGGTCAGAGACAAGGTGTGTTCATAAAAGAGATCTTGACCCTTTCTTTTGAACTTGAGTGATCCTTTTACTGGAGAAACAGTACAATGTCTCCAGTGACAGTATCAGGCTGCAAATAACATATTAGAATAATTTTGAAGTCATAAAAATGCAACCTATAGATCTTCTGATGCTCAAACAAGAATACGACTTCATCAGCTTCGCCAGGGAAGGTGGACAATTTTTTCGGAATGCATTTTTGCTGTTGTCTTATGCCAAAAGAACGACATAAACATTAAAGTGTTAGGTATTACAAAAAGCCCTTATAGACATATAAATGTTTTATTGTAGTGAAGAAAATCAAACCTCAAGGCAATGCTTGT
This sequence comes from Zea luxurians, assembly GCA_029449295.1. NCBI lineage: Eukaryota > Viridiplantae > Streptophyta > Magnoliopsida > Poales > Poaceae > Zea > Zea luxurians. The sequence continues at coordinate 5,054,327 of JAOPSE010000103.1, read as the reverse complement.
TATTTGCTTGTTAAGCATTCATCATTGTGAATTTTACTATAAGAAAATGCAAGTTCATTTCGTTGTCAGAGATCAATTAATAAAACTATTTCTTTCAATAATATTTTCCAAGATTATTTACATCGTTGACTCTAAATCACCTGTAAAAGTCAATTGTGTAACTACATTTACTAACGATAACAAAAACATTCTAACCTTGGTGCATGCATTTTCTGTGATGTTGCATCTAAGAGAGCTATTTAGCAGACAAAATGCATTAGCATCATGAAAAACTATGAATTAACGTTGCACTTTGGGCTCTCAATTTCAATATAGTAACAGTCCATTAGAAGAGTAAACAGGAGACACAAAACTGGTAAAAATTACTAGTTTGATAGCTATTGTAGTCTGTTACTTTAACCCAACCCTTTTTGGCTGATTGCATGATTCCAACTGCATACGAAAAATATGTTAGGTGGCTAAATGCTTAGCATATTCAAAGTGCACTAAAATTAATAAAGTAGTGCATATTTATGGCATGTTTATAACACCGATAGTCTGATACAGTTGCTTTTCCGACTGTTGTACTTGCACGGGGGCATGTTGCAATGATGTAGAGGTACTTATCTAGCAGGTGCAGTGGAAATGGTGCCCACATGAGATTTCATGCAACTCTGCACCATCATCATAAGCAAATAGACAAATACAATACTCCTGGAAGATAAAGTGAGCAAAGATTACATAAAACATTAATCCATGCACATTACAGGAACAAAATGAGTTGTGCATCTTTCTGCTGTAACATTGGTTGACAACACTGTAATAGATAGTTCATTCAAAACAAGGCCAACTTTGTGGGATTGCATAAAAATGATGACAAAAAAATCATTTGTACATGTTAACATGGAAGTTAACAGAACACATATCAGTACCAAGTGTACATCAAATAAATGATACATTACATCAGAATCTTTGTGATGTAGGCCAAATAAGGTAACACATGGCCAGTGTATTTATCAAAAATTCAGAACCAACAGGCCAATCCACCAAACACAATACATACCAATTAATAATGGCCCCGCACCACCCCACTCAAGAGACAACACACATCACTACATCAGTAACTATGAATGAAAAATATAATCCGTGTTTGTGAAATTAAGTTTACAGTCGGTGGTGATTTAGTAGAAAGCTTCAGTTAAATTACGTGTGTGCTGGTTACAGATCAGGACAAAAAACAATCACAACAACACTGGAGAAGCATCGTCTACTCTAGTAAATCTATCCCAGTGCCAGAAAAGGTCCAGTACATGTGAAACAAGAATTAAAATTATACCATGGAGAGTACCAAAACAGAGGTTACACTTAAAGTGGATAAGGTTATATATACATATACCTACCTTGGCTAGAGTCTCCGTCCATTCGAACAAGCTTCGATAGAAGACACAACTCGCAACTCTCCATAGTGTCTTACAGTTTTGCCTTCCTTCCCTCCTCCTTTGTACCGTGCTATATGCACACTATCCACCAGCCATCTTTATGGCTCTATTAACCATCTTCATGGCTCTATTAACCATCTCCATGTCCAAGACTCCAAACCATGATCTCCAACCCAGCTCGCAAAGGATTTTCACCGGTCCCATCATTGACCTGTTGACACTTACCAGAAGTAACGAATGCACAAAATATATAGCAAGCGGATCTAAATGAGCAAAACTAATCCATGAAAAAAATGCCAGGCCAAAGTTGTCGTAGGATCAAGTGCCTCTCTATTGATCACACCAGCAAGCATTATTGTCGCGGTAGTATCAATGTTATGCCAACATACAAAGCAGTACATTGGTCACAATCAGTAAAGTAAATTCCTTTAACAGTAAAACAAACATCACTTTGCAAGTTAACTGGTTCAGTTACATGAATATTCTTGCTATCCTGCCATGTAAACACAGGAAGAAAAAGTAATAGTTGGAAGTTCTGATTCTTTGGACAATTACAATAGAGGTGCCACATGTCTACACATATATGGTATTATAAGTATCAGTACAAAGTATTTCTTTGAAGCACCATTTAGATCAGCACTCCTCTGTTCTTTCTTAGAGTGGAATGTTGAAAGTTCCCTTTGACCCGGGAACAGGATCTGGATGTCGCCTAGAGGGGGGTGAATAGGCGAATAAAACTTATCAATTTAAAACTTAAATTCTTACTCTACTCGAAGACTAGAACGCAGTGGAATGAGAAGACCCTTCGAGTAGGTTGCAGCGGAATCGGAGATCCTGTCTCAAAATGTCCTGCACTTCAAATAAAGCTTATACCACGGATAAATGTTGAAGTGCAGATATAAAATCGAGTAAGACAGAGAGTCAGGATACAATACAGAACAGAGCACACAGACGCAAGGATTTATCCCCCGACCATTGGCTCACCGGACAGTCCGGTGCACCACCGGACAGTCCGGTGAATTATAGCCGTACGTCACCAGACTCCTCCCGAGAGCGGCCTGTTCACCGGAGTTCAGCCTGGCGCACCGGACACTGTCCGGTGCACCACCGGACAGTCCGGTGTGCCAAGCCGAGCTGAGTCTTGGCTGAACACAGCCAAGCCTTTTGTACTTCTTTCCTTTTCTTCTTCCTTCTGTTTCTAACACTTAGACAAGTGTATTAGTACACAAAACCAATGTACTAAGTCTAGAAACATACCTTCTCTTAATTATTACATCTATAGCATTTGACATGCTTGAGCTTTGATATTGGACTCATAAATCATCAAGTCAGCTTGATTTGATCTATATTGATATTTCTTAGCTCCAACATCCTGCAAAGGTCACATAGAGCATCTCCAAACATAGGAACAACCCAACCTAAAAGTCAAGGTGTACTTAGCTCTTTTGGGCTGCTTCCAGTTCTGATTTTGACATTTGTTCTCCTTCTAGTGACCTTGTTCACTTCTAAGAGCTTGATCTTGAGCCTTATGACTTACATCAGATAACTATAGATGTTTTCCCCATTGGTTGTAAGTCACGTCCTTATGTAGTGATCCTTGATGTGTCATAACTCTTCTCAACTCGATCACCCTTGACTTTGCAAGTCTTCTTCTTCACCCTTGGCTTTGGGTTCCTCAGCCTCCTTGACCTTCTCCCGTGCACTTGGTACCTCAAAGCTCTACTTGTCTCCATCATTGGCTTGATCAGTTGTCTCTGAGCTACGCACCCGAGTCTCACTTTATGCAATGTCCATCTTACTTGTGATGCCCATTATCTATCCATCATCTAGTCCTTGGACCATCACATTTGTTCACTTGTGTTGAACCCTGTTAGCTTTACATTGAGCACCTGTTCAACACTTAGCACACTTGTTAGTCCTTTAATTGAGTTGTCATCCAAACACCAAAACCCACAAGAGAGCTTTCAATCTCCCCCTTTTTGGTGATTGATGGCAACATAATTAAAGCTTACATAAGAGTGAAATTTAAAGCACAAATTGAGTTCTAAGATTGTAGAATGCTCCCCCTAAATATGTGCTTGCATTAAAAACTTAGCTTTGGCCTTAAATGCCAAAATGCACATACTTAGGCTAAATCGAAACATTTCTACACCTTAGCACCTGTGGGATGCATTGTGTCAAGAATCAAACCATGATGCTTTAAAACACAAATGCACATAATCAGAGTTAAACACCATTCTATTTAGTGGATATATCACAGGAATATCAACCTACCACTATTCACCATTAAGATACCAATTTAGACTAAGATACTAATTTAAAACAATCTTAAAGCATCGTTAACCACATGCACCAGTACCGTTAACCACATGCACCATTATAATACACTAGCAAAGCTCAAACTAACACATCACCCCTTAGGATAAGCTTTCCTCTCAGGTTGAGATAAGCTTTAATGCACAACTTCTCCCCCTTTGACATCAAACACCAAAAAAAACCATACTCAAGCAAGAACATAGGATGATGTCAAGGGACAGCAGGGTGTTGAGGAGGTAAACACACACTAACAATACTCCCCCTTACTCATTCAACAAATGCATCACAAGCATTTGGAAGAAAGTTAAGGTACATGTACGCAAAAGATCAATACTTCCTTTGTACCTTTGCCCGGATGTGGTGTACTTCCTCTCTTGAAAGTATTAGTCTCTTGGAAGCTTCTCCACACTTGTGCCTGATCCTTTATCCTAACCTTTTCTTGTTGCTAAGACACCAAGCTTAGAGCAAGTTATAGTATAGTGGCACTAGATGAAGCTTCTATTCTAGTGATTACCAAAGGATGTCAATTGAAGCAAACTATCATGGCTACCAATTGAAAGATACCAATTGCAAGATCATAGCTCCATGATACTTAAGGATAAGCATCTAGTATCACCAAATTTTTATAGAGCATGAGCAATCTAAAAATATGCAATTACTCACGACTTAAGATACCAATTCTTTGACTTACAGAGGTACCCCAGTCCTGATTGCTCCATTTCTTGCTCATCTCCTCTTTTCCACCTTGAGACTACACAAGATTGCTCAAAATACAATTAGTCTCAAAAGACGCAAGTTATGTGTGCTCACCCTACACTTGTGCATCAAGTATTTGAATAACTTGCACTTTGCACATTCTAGCTTTCTCAGAACTAGAGGGGATCACAAACATATCTTGGTCAAAGCATATTCCCAATTTCATCACAAAGAGATATCAATTGAATACCTGACGAAAATTTGACTCAATACTACGATGCATGCCTCAAGGAGCTTAACATTCTACAAGCAACTTAGACATGCTTCATACATGACACTTATTGCACACAAGTACCAATTGAAAATACCAATTGAAGAACAACACGATCATGCATATAAAGCACAATGTCTAAGCACATCATAATTAAGAAGGTTCCTTAGATACACCGAAAGAATCAACATTATAAAGAAGGAGCACCTAAGCCAAGATACTACAATTCAGAGGCAAAACCATAGCTGTGATCACAATTAATGGAACTTCAAGATATTCAATGAAATTGTATAGTTCCATTCTCCATACCTTTGCCTTTTCCTGAATTGCAATGAGAGCACCAGTTGTCACTAATTGAGGGCTCCTTTTTTTCATGCACCTTATAGCTCAAAAGAGTGCATTAGAGGCACAACATGGAGTTGGTATTCACGCAATACCAGACTAGAGTAATCGTGTGAACATTAACTAAACAAAATATCATATTTGCACATAGGTTAATCATTAAAACCATATAGCATAACTCACAAAGGAATACATGTTTATTCACGAACACGAAAAGAGTTAATCATGGTGGATATATCTAATGAAAAACTACCCATTAAATGATTCAAGAGACAAAACCTCTAAAGCATACAATCATGATTAAGCACGCATGGTTACGATCTTGGAAATCACTAATCATTGACTGAAGGGTGCTCAACACAGGCAATCAAGAGGCATAACTACTCCAAGAACAGGTAGCACAACAATCAGTTTTAAGAGCAATACTGATTATCAACAAACTACTTAAGATACAAGGGTACCATCCTATGGAGAGCAAGTTGAAGAATCTCATCAAGGTCCTTTGTTCGATTCACCAATAATGGTTAAGGACCTATTCACCTTATTTCACTTGAGATGAACATGGGATTAGTGTCTCACAATAATTCAACTTTGGGTCAATAAACACCAAAACAATTAACAACTTAAGCATAGAGTTTTAGATAACCGTCTTAAGCGCTCCCATGGTCTCCAATCCATCTCAAGGCACCTGCATGGTCTAGTTAGCACAATTTGGTACCCACCTCGGGATGGGTCCATGACGTTCAACCAAAAATGCCTTTGGTACCCAAATAGTCTTTGTGCTAGTTCTAGGTGATCTCGTTATAGATCTAGCACAAGTGTATGAGTTGGGTCTCCTAAGCGAATAAGATTGAGACAAATTTACTTGCTTAGGAACCTCACCTTTATTACATACCTTGGATAGATGACCCTTGTGACACTATAAAAATCATTAAATAAAAATAATACCTTTAGTTAATGATTATATTTACGGTAATTAATTTTCTCTTAAATGTTCGTTATTTAATTGCCTTTAGAACGATTTTTGAATACTCGTGATTGATTTTGAATATTGAATATCATTTCTTCTTCAATGAAAAACTAAATAAATAATATAATAATTATTGGTCCAAAAATTAATATTTTATTTATAAATAATTTTGGTTTAGTCATTATGAATTTTATGGTTATTTAAAATTATATGTTGAGATTAGAAAGGAATTAGAAAAGGAAAAAAAAAACCTAACTAACCTAAAGCCCACTAGGGCCCATTAGGAAGCAGTCGCCGCTCCTCCCCTTGACCTAATCGCGCCCTGCTCCTGGTCCCTAGCCGCCGCCGTCGCCCTGGTTCCCTCTCCCAAGTGGCTCTCTCTCTCCTCCCTTCTCTCCTTCCTGCTCACAGCCGCCATGGAGGACGCCGACCGAAGCACTGGAGCCAACCGAAGCTCCCATGCTCCCATGCCATCCGCCAGTGCCTGACCCGGCCGTGACGCCGTGCGACCTGCACGCGTCCGGGACCCGAGCCGCGCCCTGCAACCCGCGTGCCAGGCCATCGCCGACCCCGATGCCCCTTCGCCGAGCGCGCCCCTGCTCATCCGGCCGCAGATCGAGCATGCGCCCGACGCTTCACCCGCGCGCCCGACCGAAGCCGTGATCGAAGCGCGACGCGACCCCGACCGCGCGCTCAAGACCCGAGCCGTGCAACCCGACCGACGCCGTGCACCGCGACCTCGCTGCCGAGCCGCAACATCGACGCCAACCTGCACCGCGCCTGACCGAGCCCGCGCCGTCTGTTCGCCGTCCCGGCGTCAATGGCGTTTTATTGGAGCCGTTACTCCTATCCCATTATTCTCTCTGTTGATGAATGCAATTAATGGTGTTTGATGACGCCGGCTGACTCTCCCTCTCCTCTCCCTCTATAAATTGGAGACGGATCTCTTCTCCCTCCCACAGCAGAACTCTCCTTCTCCCCGAGCTCCCTCTCTCTCTCGCTCTCCCCATTCCTGAGCTCGTCGTTGAACCTCTGCTGCTCGCACAGCGACGCCGGTCCCTGCTGTTGTTTCCCCGCCGTCCAAACGCATCACCGTCGCAGTTCGCCGTCGTGAAGTTCGTCACCGGACCGTCCGTGCGCCCGTTTGTCATTCAACGGAGCTCCGCCCGTGCCCACGCCGTTCACCGTCGTCCACCCAAGGTTGAAGACAACCCAGTGATTTATTTTATAAATCATGTTTTGAATTTTACGATTTATCGTTGTAATATTGATGCGATTTGGCGATTCACGTGTATGATTTTAGATATTTAGATGTATACGTGTAACCAAAATCGAACCTCGCGACAATACTTTAAATATGCGTATGATTTTATAATTCTAAAAATGAACACGGTCACTAGTCACTACCGCGGCGATTTTCATACTAGAATTGTTTACGGATTTGTTTTTGCTTTAGTGTGTGAAGCGACAATTGGTTAGTAATGATATAAGTATAATTTTAGTGATATAAGAAATTGAAATAGGAACTAAGCCACGTATTTTCGGACGAATGAAAAATGTATAGATTTTACTATTCATAATGAATGTATTCATAAGTATAGCACTTAATTACGTAGAATAGTAAAATACTCCTTTATGTCATAATTGTAATACCTACTTTGTAAGAAAATCAAAAAAAAAGAAGGAGAAAATTATGTTCCTTTATATACCTGTGTGCCATATCTATTTGTCATTTCATGTGAACACCTTATTTGAAAATAGAGGATTAATAAAAGTCATTAAATGGTGCATCATGCTGAGACTTTATTGTGTGTATGTTGTGACTATATGAAATGAGGTTAAATATATATATATATATATATATATATATATATATATATATATATATATATATATAGTAGAAGACAATTTGGAAATAAACATTAAATCGGAAACACTAGAATTTGAGGAGGAAAAGCATTAGTCACCACTGAATAAACTTCTTAAAAATAAATCAATCCATATCATGTCATATTCAAGTGGGATATTTAATTTGAAGACAAGTTTGCCACGGAATTCGAATTCAAATTCAAATTGGAGTTTGAATTGGGAAAGGGAGAAAAGAAAATATAAAATAAAAAGGAAAAAGACCAAAACTCGGTTTGGGCCGGCAGCTAACCATTTCAGCCCATTTGCCCTAACACACCCGCACAGCCCACCCCGCAACTCTGCGCCGACAGCTGGGTCCCACGCGTCAGCCACTACCACTCTGTTGCGATCTCTGTCTGGCGGGCCCCCTTTGCTCAGTTCAACCCGCAGTGGATTTGGGCGCGCTCTGTCTGCCGTGTGGGACCAGCGGGTCAGACACCAGCCCTCCGCCTCGGTCCTGACCGTCGCGCTCGATCCGTGATCTCCGCCGTGGAGACTGGGACTCTACCCACGACTTCGGCCTCGACCGCTGCTCTATCCTTGACGTCCGACGCGTATATATTTTGCCCTACTCCGATTGCTTAGCCTCATAGGAAGTCGTCGCCGCCGCGGGAGAGTGAGGGAAGAAGCAGAGTGCCGCCGGTGAAATGCCTCCGCGCCGGCATTCTAGCCCCTGCGCGTGGTCGTGTGGGTGCGCCAACATCCGGGTGATCCGTCCGTGTCCTCGGGACGGGCTGGGCGACCCCGAACCGGGGGGAATTCCACGCTGGAGTGCGCGTCAGGGCGGAACCTCCTCCTCTCCGTGGTCAGCTCGCTAGCGTGGACAATCCTCGGTATGAACCACTCACCCAGACCCGCTTTCATACCCATAGCTTGTGGACCGGTTGAATTAGGGTCTCGTGCCCGAAGTCCGGAGATTAGCTCCGTCGGCAGGAGACCTCGCCGTGGCGGCGTCTGTGCGGTGGTCTAGTCTTCCCGTGGTAGAAGACGCTCTGGCGCCGTCTGATCTGCGCGGACGGCCGAGATTAGGCCAAGGCACCCCCTTCGCGCTAGTAGATCTGGACCGCAGGATGTAAATCGTGCGGGCGAGGGGGGAATCAAGGGTATTTTGAATCTGGGGCGTAGGTAGGTAATTCTACGGTCGTGATCGCGTACCCATTCGCGAGGTCACTGGTTTAATCGGGTGCGTCCATCTTTGATCGGACGGCTAGGATCCGAAGATACCCCTTCGGCCGCAAGATTTGCAAAAGAGCCCTTCGTGTATTAGAAAATAAACCCGCCATCCAGTTGTTGTTCACTGAGTCTTAAGATTATTGCCCCGAGGTCCCTGCTGTTTTATGTAATAGTGCGCCCAGTCCAGATAATTAATAAAACCAGGAAAATAGTTTAGAAAATGGTTTTTAGTACAAATTTAATTGCAGAAACTAGTTTAATTCATAGAAAATGCATATGAACTCCAAATTGGTCCATTCCAGTTCCTAAATTTTCAAAATATTATTGTCTATCCAATAGTACCACTGTTTTTACATGAAATATACATTAAAATCTATTTCTCACTTAACCCTATATTAAATGCATAAAATCTTTGGAAATTCATAACTTAAAATATATAACTCCAAATTTTTACTGTGTATTTTATTTACATGTTTGGTGTGATGTTAATTTTTGCTATACTATGTATGGATTGTGTTGATGCGAGTAGACGAGCAAGCTACAGAGGACTCTGGGGTTCAACAAGTAGACATAGCTGAGCAGGAGCTCGTTGAAGGCAAGTTGTGCCCTTGATCACTTCTTTTACCCATTCATGTTCTTATTATTCATAATGATCTGCATAGGATAATTTTGCTGGGACCCAATAGGTTACCCTAGATTTGACTATCTTTATACCTTGTTTCACCACTGGTTTTACTAAACTTTTGGGTAGTACATGCTATTGCTTTATGTGGCTTTGGGTATAGAGATATTCATCACTCACTTTTATACTTGTTATTATCTGTCATTATTTTATGTTCATGATAAGATCATTATGTTAATGGGAACATGGAGAACCACCCGGGAAAACAGTGCTACCACAAGGGTTTAATGGGACGCCCTTGGCTGATTAACTAGGAAAGCTAGTGGACGGCTACCTTACCCGAAAGGGGCAAGGACAGTAGGGGAGTGGTCAGTGCAGGGAGGTCCTTGGTTGATTTTGCTGCGATGGCGGTCAGGCAAGAACCTTGCATTGGAGCTTCCTATAAACTGTAGCGGGTAGTCTGAAGCTAGTGGAACTTTGTAAAGGCCTCGTAGTGGTACCCTGCCTCGCTTCCTTGGTAGAGGTGTATGGGGTCTGATCAACTCCGTGGCAAATGGGTAACACGACTTGTGGGTAAAGATGCGCAACCTCTGCAGAGTGTAAAACTGGTATACTAGCCGTGCTCACGGTCATGAGCGGCTCGGACACTCACATGATTAATTTATGGAACTTAAACTTAATTTGTCATCTCATTGCATTTGGGATTATTTTATTATTACTTTTACTTATTATTACTATGGTTTGGTATTTATTTACACTTAGTAACTGCTAATAAAATTTTGACCAACTTATAAAAGCAATGCTCAGCTTCAGCCTTTATTCCATTGATCAGCCTTACACTTCATGAACTCCCACCTTTGGTGAGTTCATGCCACATTATTCCCCACAACTTGTTGAGCGATGAACATATGTGAGCTCACTCTTGCTGTCTCACACCCCCCCACAGGAGAAGAATAGGTAGTTCAGGAGGAGCCACAAGGCGAGGAGTATGATCTGATCTAGGTGGCGTTTCTCAGTTGACATTGGCGCCGACGATCCTTAGTTCGTTTTATATTTATTATTTTATTTTGTAATAAGTCTTCCGCTATGTAATAAATACTCTGATGTTTTGTGACATTTATCTCTATACACTCTGTTATTATATATGTTGTCTTCTTGGCGCATGTATGAGATGCACCCGACTTTGTCCCTTAAAGCCCGGGGTGTTACAATAATAACCATGAATAGGTTATTTAAAGTCCCATATAGTTATTTTACAATTAATTCTTAGTATATTAAGGTTAGAAGAATTAAATAAACATTTTTTTGTTATATGTATAAATTCTATTTAGAAAAGAAAGGAGAAAACTGAAATAGTAGAATTTTTAATAGTGTTAAAATGACTTAACTAGGCACTTATATTTTTCTAATAAAGAAATTGATAGTATGTTGATAGGTTTCTTACTGATGAAGAAGATAATTTGTTCATAATATTAAAATGACATTTTTAATAGATATCATATTTAACAGGGTTCGTATAGATGTTTAAGTGTAGCCGTACTAAATAGTAATGTGTCATATAACTTTTCTAATAATGATATAATTGCTTAATTTAGTGCTCACACTGTCATAACTAAAATGATAGTTAATAAATATAGTATTTATTTTAATTATCTGGATCATTTATCCCTACAATAGAATTAAAGGTAATTAATAGACTAATTATCCTTTATCATAATCAAACCGATAGTCAATTTGTTCTTAACTAGATTTATGGCAGGATTAATGATTTCATAGAATTTAATCCACATTATATACGAATCACTTAGTTTTTCTTAAAGGATAAAATAAAGTAATAAGAGTTTAAGTTCTTTTATAACTTAAAAATGTTACTTTATATATATTGACTTCAAATATAATATTATAGGCCATATGCTTTTTAATGACATTAAATGATGGTTATGCGTTCATTATCTTTTGCATGAAAATCCACTTAAGATCCGTAACCTAACTCGTCTTAAATAAGTGATTAATAATATATGGTCTTTTCACATAAAACCTATTTAGACTTATATTTTAATTTGTCATAAGTGAATGATTAATAATATGCTCCATAATGCTTCTACAATTAATAACGTGATTAGTAGCCCATTAACGTTAGATATAACATATATCTTTTCTAAAATGTTAAAAAGGTTTAATATTGTTATAACGTGTTTTATCATCTTATAAACCCTTTATCTTAGATATATCGCGTATGTCATTTTATAAAAGATTAATTTGGTGAACCTAATATTTGTATGTTTTAATTAAGATATTTATAAGCTTATGTCTTGTTTTATAAAGTATAGATCACATATTTTTAAAAAGAACACCCTCCCATTATAACCATTACTTGCAACGTTTTAGAAAAGCGAACGCTCTTTTCGTTAGGCTTTCTTTTAGCTTTACGTATGGTGAATATGGTATGTTATTGAGTGGTGTTTGTTCTTCTTGTTTGTTTGTGTGATATTCAGTGGTTGATCTAGTAGTTAAGAATCAAGATCTATTCCTATCCGTGGAAGGACCCCAAGTTTTCAATAAGCAAGGCAAGTGGACTTCTCCCTCTGCATACTCTGTTTGATCCCAAACAATACATTTAATAAAGTTTATTCTTTTGGATATATAAGCATAACTTGACGGGTTACCTATTTAGATAACCTTTCCAACCTTACTCCTTGTTTAACCTGGGTTTTGATCTAATCAAGTAGCTATGCTATTGCTACAACTTAACTTTATGCAATCATTCCCGCTTATGATATTAATGTTCCAAATGGTAAGTTTACATTTTTGTTGTTAACCCGATGGTTAAACAAGATTATTGCATATTAATTGGAACATGGAGTGACCACCCGGGAAAACAGTGCTACCATGAGGACTATCATGGCTCTGGTCTTGGCTAAGTAACTAGGGAAGTCTTATGTTGGGTGCTGGTCGTGGTCGACAGGAACGGGGGCATCTGACAAGCTCTTATAGTTCCGGCTCAGGCAGATTGGATACGGGCATAGTTCCCAAAGCTTTACCATGTAGTCTGGACTATAAGTTGGTTACGGTAGGTGTGTCTTATGCAGTTTGACCATTTCTAGCATTTGCGTAATGAGGACTCTAGGGAGAAGCCTCGTAGTGAGACCCTGGCCATTCACCTCGGAAGTGAATACGGGTCTAGCTAACCCGGGCAAAAAGGGAATCGCGACTCATGGGTAAAGATGCGCCACCTCTGCAGAGTGTAAAACTGATATATCAGCCGTGCTCACGGTTATGAGCAACCTGGACTCCTCACATGATAATTGAACTTGAAGATGGAAATAAATCGAGATCCGATGATCTGCCAATGGTTTTGCTTAAGTGGTTTCACTTAAGTGTTTTTGATATACTCTTATACCTTTGTTAATGGGAATACTTGGGATTCACACTTATTAGTAAGACAGGTGTTGTTAATAAAATGTTGACCAACTAAAATGCTTACTGGTCAACCTCAGCCTCACCTTGTTAGACTTGCATTAGTTTTTCCCCCACTTTCTGAGCCCCGACCATAAGTGAGCTCACCCTTGCTTAATTTTGATCAGAAGTTGCAGATGAAGATATGATGCTGAACTCCATGGATGCTAGTCTAGTGATACCCCCGGTCATCTTCCTGTGGATGGATGTCCATGTTCGCTGTACTTTGATGAATAAAGGTTAAGACATTATGTCTGTTTGAAGTGTAATATGTTAATATAATCGTTATTTACGCTCTTATGCATTGTTCTTTTGATATATTACACTTGTGACGTCAACATATGTGTGGAAATAGATCCTGACACACATATGTTATGCACCCGGCTCTGCCCCTTGGAAACGGGTGTGACAGAAGTGGTATCAAAGCCAGGTTGACCGTAGGTCGCTAGATTAGTTAGAAGTGGAAAGCCCAGTCAGTCGTTCAAAACTTGACTTAATTGTCTTCATAAAAACTTACTTTATATCAAACCTCGTCTCTTTTATTTTCATCTCTTCTTGTCTGATTCTTCGTCTATTAGAAGATTCTAATGAGAAGCATTGCAAGATGATGATCAAGCTATGATTGCGGAACTTGAAGCGAAATTTGCCAGAAGAAACCCTTTCGAAGCTATCGATGATGCCCTATTCTCTGTCTTATCCCCGCCCCACAAGAAGTTTTGTTATGGATCCCCTGGATCTATTATTTGACTTCTTAGTTAGGTTGATAGGATAGTTCTTTAGTATTAAGATTTTCGACTAGATCGGTAATGGCGATATTATATTATAAGTGGTTTTCTAATTCCTAATATTGCTATATAACCCTTGACTTCTTATACTTTTGTTTTCTTGCCATTGTATTGCCATCCTTGCGCAATATCTACCTTGATATATTAAACTTTTGCCTCTCTACTTTTCTCCTTGATAATGCTTTCCCCCTATTGAATTCTTATACTTTTGCTTTCGTGCCATTGTATTGCCACCCTTGCGCAATATCTACCTTGATGTATGAAACCTTTGTCTCTCTACTCCTTGATAATGCTTTCTCCCTAACTCACTTCATATCCTTGGTTGTATCATTTATCCTCACTTTAATAATTCATGGTTATCTTATTTCACTCTTGGCCACCAACAAATATGTCTTGTCTAACTCCTTGATGTTATAATATCCTTCTTATTCCAAAAACCTTGTCTCACCTTTTGTTTTGGTTGAATGAGTAGAATTGGATTGTGCTGGTATGCTTGAGTTCATTGTCCTTTATGTTCATGATTGATTTGCTTCTTTGAAATGATTGTTGGTGTATTGTGTGACTTTTGTCCACAAAGACATCAGTTAGCTAGGTAAAACCTTAGATAGATGGGTTTTCTCTGCTCTCTACAATCTATCTTTGCTCAACCCTTTTGTCCCTTCCATTCTTCCATACCCATACAGATGTCAGACCTTGGAATGTCAACGACAAGTGATGTCACTAAATGCAAAGAATGCGGTGTGTTGACAAGTCAAAACAACACTATAAATGAAACAGCTGATGAACAGACCTTCAAGACACAAAATGATGCACAACCAAACCAACAAACAAGTAACCTTGGAACATGTTGTTGCTGTGAGTACTATGGAATTCCTTGTCGTCAGATCAGCACAAACGAAAGTGAAACTACAAAACAGAAGAACCGGATTTTGTTTTCTGGTATAAAAAGACAATGGTCTCCCCAAGAACAACTAATAGCAGATGCACTGTCAGAGGATGAATTGTCAGGTATTCCAAAAAGGAAACATCACAAGGATGCCCAGCTCCAAGAAGAAAAACATGAGTGTTACATTGATGGATGGACTATTACTTGCACACAGTTTCAGCCTCATCGTCGCATCAGGTACAAGAAACAAAAAGGGAAACATGGAAAAAGTCAATAAATAACTTCAAGAAAAACTTGTTATCAATGTGGACGCGAAGGTCATTACTTCCGTAATTGTCTTGAGAAGAGTTCACTACAGATCACCTCCGAGATGAAGCTATCTCAATCTTTAGACATGGAATATGAACAAAAATGCACAGAAACTTCTACCAACACCGTAAAGACAACTCCACCATGTAACTTATCAAGTCGTGCTTGCTTTGGCTGTGGTGATACCGGCCATCTTGTTAATGGTTGTCCTAAGAAGGATGTGGAGATCAATAAGGTCCAAAAGAAAAGACAACACCCTCAAACCCATGCATCAACAAAGAATAAACAACGGAAAGAGTCCACAGGAAGGATAAGTTATGCAGTGACAGGAACCATTCCATATGATGATGCAGTAATTTTTGGAACACTGGTCATTCACACAACCATCGCCACCATGTTGTATGATCCTCGTATAACACATTCTCTTATTAGTGCCCAGTTTGCAACAAAGTATGGTATCTTTAAGTGTCCCTTAAGATCAAGAAAGACCATCAGTACACCTGAAGGAAAAATGTTAGTAAACTACATATGTCCAAAATTAAGCGTTAAAATCAACGGGATAGATTTTCCAGCTGATCTCCTAGTGATAGAATCAATGGGAAAGGATGTGATTCTTGGAAAGAATTGGTTACAAAGAACTAAGGCAGTAATCCAACATACTGAGAGAACCATGTGTTTGGAAACTCCATCTGGAGAAAGAATAGTAGTTGAAGACGACCGACCTCCACCTCTGAAGATTGGTACATATGACGAGGAAGAATAATATATCATTTAGTTAGAAGGAGTATGTCTCACAAAAAAATGTCAAGTTGTTGCCCCTTTCAAGATTTGTAATCGTGCTAAGTGATATATTAATAAATTTGGAGAATATCTCGCACCTATTGTGTTTTGCCTCTTTATAAAGAAAATAAAGTATGGTGTCATCTACTATATGCAAACAATGTGATGCTCTACACTAGTTGCCCTAAAGTCCCGCTCAAGTTTTTCTCTCAAATTGTGCTCAAAGAAATACTCTTGGATCAGAAAGATTATTTGGATATCATGCTTTGAAATCTATAAGGTTCAAAAGATCTTTGTTAAGGAATATAACACCTGTAAATTCTTGAAGTATGATGAAGCTAGGCGGAAATCTGAAACCATCCTTGTTCCTTAACAAATTTTATATTGGGAATCAAAATGTTGCTCTTTATCTTAATGTCATACAAGCCTCTTATCCAGTCTATCTCACTAACTCCTTTACCCTCTGACTAGATGATGAACCCAGTGGAAATGAAGTAAATGATGCCAACGACAATATTCCTACCTTAACAACTATGAACGAGAAAAAAGGTCACAGAGATATCTGATGAATGGAATGAAGAGCAACAAAAGAAATAGAAAAATGTTCGGATACATGATTAGACCAGCTCAACCACAAGCAAAAGTCACGAAACACACAGATTCCCAAATAGAAGAATCAAGTCAGGCTCAGCTATATGAGATACAGACACCCAATGAACCCTCACCCCCTATTGGTTAAGCAAAGTTGACTCGTAAAGAACTCAAAGCAAGAGGTGCTTGCTACTACTGCAAAAACGAAGGACATCTTATTCGCGAATGCCCCAAGAAGCGTCTAGACCGAATAAAGAAGAAGGCTGCCAAGCATGACCTAAGCAATAGTTCAGACGACTCACCATTTTATAAGTATGATGATGAAGGACACTTGATTAGTATACATTTCGGAGCAGAGAAGTAAGGAAGTTCCTTACGTTTGGAGGAGTTCAATGAGAACTAAGAACCTACAAATAAACCATGTATCTCCTTTGCTTTCATGCTAGCCTTTCTTAATATCGAGGACGAGATTCTTTTTAAGAGGGGTAGATTTGTGACACTATGAAAATCATTAAATAAAAATAATACCTTTAGTTAATGATTATATTTACGGTAATTAATTTTCTCTTAAATGTTTGTTATTTAATTGCCTTTAGAACGATTTTTGAATACTCGTGATTGATTTTGAATATTGAATATCATTTCTTCTTCAATGAAAAACTAAATAAATAATATAATAATTATTGGTCCAAAAATTAATATTTTATTTATAAATAATTTTGGTTTAGTCATTATGAATTTTATGGTTATTTAAAATTATATGTTGATATTAGAAAGGAATTAGAAAAGGAAAAAAAAACCTAACTAACCTAAAGCCCACTAGGGCCCATCAGGAAGCAGCCGCCGCTCCTCCCCTTGACCTAATCGCGCCCTGCTCCTGGTCCCTAGCCGCCGCCGTCGCCCTGGTTCCCTCTCCCAAGTGGCTCTCTCTCTCCTCCCTTCTCTCCTTCCTGCTCACAGCCGCCATGGAGGACGCCGACCGAAGCACTGGAGCCAACCGAACCTCCCACGCTCCCATGCCATCCGCCCAGTGCCCGACCCGGCCGTGACGCCGCGCGACCTGCATGCGTCTGGGACCCGAGCCGCGCCCTGCAACCCGCGTGCCAGGCCATCGCCGACCCCGACGCCCCTTCGCCGAGCGCGCCCCTGCTCATCTGGCCGCAGACCGAGCACGCGCCCGACGCTTCACCCGCGCGCCCGACCGAAGCCGTGACCGAAGCACGACGCGACCCCGACCGCGCGGTCAAGACCCAAGCCGTGCAACCCGACCGACGCCGTGCACCGCGACCTCGCTGCCGAGCCGCAACATCGACGCCAACCTGCACCGCGCCTGACCGAGCCCGCGCCGTCCGTTCGCCGTCCCGGCGTCAATGACGTTTTATTGGAGCCGTTACTCCTCTCCCATTATTCTCTCTGTTGATGAATGCAATTAATGGTGTTTGATGACGCCGGCTGACTCTCCCTCTCCTCTCCCTCTATAAATTGGAGACGGATCTCTTCTCCCTCCCACAGCAGAACTCTCCTTCTCCCCGAGCTCCCTCTCTCTCTCGCTCTCCCCATTCCTGAGCTCGTCGTTGAACCTCTGCTGCTCGCACAGCGACGCCGGTCCCTGCTGTTGTTTCCCCGCCGTCCAAACGCATCACCGTCGCAGTTCGCCGTCGTGAAGTTCGTCACCGGACCTTCCGCGCGCCCGTTTGTCGTTCAATGGAGCTCCGCCCGTGCCCACGCCGTTCACCGTCGTCCACCCAAGGTTGAAGACAACCCAGTGATTTATTTTATAAATCATGTTTTGAATTTTACGATTTATCGTTGTAATATTGATGCGATTTGGCGATTCACGTGTATGATTTTAGATATTTAGATGTATACGTGTAACCAAAATCGAACCCCGCGACAATACTTTAAATATGCGTATGATTTTATAATTCTAAAAATGAACACGGTCACTAGTCACTACTGCGGCAATTTTCATACTAGAATTGTTTACGGATTTGTTTTTGCTTTAGTGTGTGAAGCGGCAATCGGTTAGTAATGATATAAGTATAATTTTAGTGATATAAGAAATTGAAATAGGAACTAAGCCACGTATTTTCGGACGAATGAAAAATGTATAGATTTTACTATTCATAATGAATGTATTCATAAGTATAGCACTTAATTACGTAGAATAGTAAAATACTCCTTTATGTCATAATAACCATGAATAGGTTATTTAAAGTCCCATCACTACCGGAATCGCAGGCTTTGCCGAGTGCAGTACGCTTTGTCGAGTGTCTTTTGTCGGGCACTCGGCAAAGAAGGCTTTGCCGAGTGCCGCACTCGGTAAAGTTAGGAACTCGGCAAAGAGCCCCTTAACCGAGTGCCGCATATAGTTATTTTACAATTAATTTTTAGTATATTAAGGTTAGAAGAATTAAATAAACATTTTTTTGTTATATGTATAAATTCTATTTAGAAAAGAAAGGAGAAAACTGAAATAGTAGAATTTTAATAGTGTTAAAATGACTTAACTAGGCACTTATATTTTTCTAATAAAGAAATTGATAGTATGTTGATAGGTTTCTTACTGATGAAGAAGATAATTTGTTCATAATATTAAAATGACATTTTTAATAGATATCATATTTAACAGGGTTCGTATAGATGTTTAAGTGTAGCCGTACTAAATAGTAATGTGTCATATAACTTTTCTAATAATGATATAATTGCTTAATTTAGTGCTCACACTGTCATAACTAAAATGATAGTTAATAAATATAGTATTTATTTTAATTATCTGGATCATTTATCCCTACAATAGAATTAAAGGTAATTAATAGACTAATTATCCTTTATCATAATCAAACCGATAGTCAATTTGTTCTTAACTAGATTTATGGCAGGATTAATGATTTCATCGAATTTAATCCACATTATATACGAATCACTTAGTTTTTCTTAAAGGATAAAATAAAGTAATAAGAGTTTAAGTTCTTTTATAACTTAAAAATGTTACTTTATATATATTGACTTCACATATAATATTATAGGCCATATGCTTTTTAATGACATTAAATGATGGTTATGCGTTCATTATCTTTTGCATGAAAATCCACTTAAGATCCATAACCTAACTCGTCTTAAATAAGTGATTAATAATATATGGTCTTTTCACATAAAACCTATTTAGACTTATATTTTAGGTTTAGACTTATATTTTAATTTGTCATAAGTGAATGATTAATAATATGCTCCATAATGCTTCTACAATTAATAACGTGATTAGTAGCCCATTAACGTTAGATATAACATATATCTTTTCTAAAATGTTAAAAAGGTTTAATATTGTTATAACGTGTTTTATCATCTTATAAACCCTTTATCTTAGATATATCGCGTATGTCGTTTTATAAAAGATTAATTTGGTGAACCTAATATTTGTATATTTTAATTAAGATATTTATAAGCTTATGTCTTGTTTTATAAAGTATAGATCACATAATTTTAAAAAGAACAACCTCCCATTATAACCATTACTTGCGACGTTTTAGAAAAGCGAACGCTCTTTTCGTTAGACTTTCTTTTAGCTTTACGTATGGTTAATATGGTATGTTATTGAGTGGTGTTTGTTCTTCTTGTTTGTTTGTGTGATATTCAGTGGTTGATCTAGTAGTTAAGAATCAAGATCTATTCCTATCCGTGGAAGGACCCCAAGTTTTCAATAAGCAAGGCAAGTGGACTTCTCCCTCTGCATACTCTGTTTGATCCCAAACAATACATTTAATAAAGTTTATTCTTTTGGATATATAAGCATAACTTGATGGGTTACCTATTTAGATAACCTTTCCAACCTTACTCCTTGTTTAACCTGGGTTTTGATCTAATCAAGTAGCTATGCTATTGCTACAACTTAACTTTATGCAATCACTCCCGCTTATGATATTAATGTTCCAAATGGTAAGTTTACATTTTTGTTGTTAACCCGATGGTTAAACAAGATTATTGCATATTAATTGGAACATGGAGTGACCACCCGGGAAAACAGTGCTACCATGAGGACTATCATGGCTCTGGTCTTGGCTAAGTAACTAGGGAAGTCTTATGTTGGGTGCTGGTCGTGGTCGACAGGAACGGGGGCATCTGACAAGCTCTTATAGTTCCGGCTCAGGCAGATTGGATACGGGCATAGTTCCCAAAGCTTTACCTGTAGTCTGGACTATAAGTTGGTTACGGTAGGTGTGTCTTATGCAGTTTGACCATTTCCAGCATTTGCATAATGAGGACTCTAGGGAGAAGCCTCGTAGTGAGACCCTGGCCATTCACCTCGGAAGTGAATACGGGTCTAGCTAACCCGGGCAAAAAGGGAATCGCGACTCATGGGTAAAGATGCGCCACCTCTGCAGAGTGTAAAACTGATATATCAGCCGTGCTCACGGTTATGAGCAACCTGGACTCTTCACATGATAATTGAACTTGAAGATGGAAATAAATCGAGATCCGATGATCTGCCAATGGTTTTGCTTAAGTGGTTTCACTTAAGTGTTTTTGATATACTCTTATACCTTTGTTAATGGGAATACTTGGGATTCACACTTATTAGTAAGACAGGTGTTGTTAATAAAATGTTGACCAACTAAAATGCTTACTGGTCAACCTCAGCCTCACCTTGTTAGACTTGCATTAGTTTTTCCCCCACTTTCTGAGCCCCGACCATAAGTGAGCTCACCCTTGCTTAATTTTGATCAGAAGTTGCAGATGAAGATATGATGCTGAACTCCATGGATGCTAGTCTAGTGATACCCCCGGTCATCTTCCTGTGGATGGATGTCCATGTTCGCTGTACTTTGATGAATAAAGGTTAAGACATTATGTCTGTTTGAAGTGTAATATGTTAATATAATCGTTATTTACGCTCTTATGCATTGTTCTTTTGATATATTACACTTGTGACGTCAACATATGTGTGGAAATAGATCCTGGCACACATATGTTATGCACCCGGCTCTGCCCCTTGGAAACGGGTGTGACAACCCTGCTCACCACACTTGTAGCAGAAGCGTCGCTCAACCTGACATGACGCTTGCTGTTTGTCATTTTCCTTGGTAAGAGTCATCTTGGAGACTGCACATGCTTGATCCATCAATAGAGGATAAGAAGTGATTGTGTGGTTCTTGTCATTGCATCCGAAGCATCTCCTTATCCCTTCACCCATGTTGGTGTATGGACACGACGCAATGAGGTGTCCTGACTTGTTGCACTTAAAGCACCTCATTTTCCCTTTTCTCTTTTTGTTCTTGGATGACATAGAGAAATGGTCAATGCACACAACATGATTAATTGAATCTTTACCTTTTTCCAAGCTCATGTTGAGTTCTTCATCTTTAGGAACATCCTTCTTATGGAGCTTAACACTTGCTGCAGTTTCTCCCTTCTCAAGCTTCTTCACCACGTGCCCGTGGATATCTTGAGAAGGTTGAGCAATGCGTCTTCTCCTTAGTTGTCTTTGCTTCTTGTTCCCACACAATTTCTTTTGTAACCCTGCAGCTTGATGCTTATTCAAAAATTGGCTTTCTTTTGAACAACAGGGGTTAGCACATGGTGATAAATTATCCAAATGCGTACTTGTGCAAGAATGAGGTTCACATGAGTTAAAACTAGTAATTATAACCTCATGAGCAACATTAAGCATGATATGTCTATCCAAGAGATTATCATGATAATAAGACAATAAGTCATATTTTTCAGTTAGAGCAAGGTTATCATGACTTAACAATTCTACTTGGCTCCTAAGCATAGAATTTTCAGTTTTAAGTTGAGCATCATTAGATAATACATCATGATTATTTCTTTGCTCAATTAAAATAGATTCATACCGTTGGACCAAATCATCATGAGAGCACTTTAGCTCCTCATGTTCTTTGGTCATCTTCTCCAGGCTGTTGTTTGTTTTGATGAGTGTCTCCTCTAGCCTGAGAAGCATCTCGCCTTGTTCCTTGTTCCTTCTCAACAGCTTAATCAAGAGCGCTTTGTCTTCTTTATTGAGATGGGTGTAGAAACGACGACTCTCCTCTTCTTCCACATCGTCGGTCTCATTTTCCCTGTCATTACTATTAGTGGAAGCGAAACAGGAAAATGTACCTTGTGATGATGTGTCTCATCCTCTCCCTCATCATTGCTAGCAATAAAACATTTATTACTAGTGGAAGACAAACCTGTTGATGAGGTGGATTCATCGTTTGGTTGCCATCGTTCTTGTTCTTTTCCCTTTGAAAGGTTAGCATCACAAGCAATATAGGGAGTAGGAGCAGTACAATTTGCCACAAAATATTTTACTTTAATTCTATTCCATAAATTATGAGCATCAACAAATAAATCATTATCACTACTCATGATGGCAAAATAGGCATCTCTAGAAAGAGAATCAACTAAGATGTTGCAAGCATGGTGATTTAGAGATAGACATCTTAGTTCATCATTAGAAGGATTTTTACTAACATTAGAGGGAAAATACTTCTACTAAAGACCTGTCTCAAATCAGGATCAACACTCATGAAAGCATTATAAATAGAGACAGACCAAGACTTGTAATTAGAGCCATCGCCTAAAAGAAGTTCTACAGTTACCTCTTATGACGACATCGTCATCTCCGGATGGCTAAGCCCACACTGGAGAGGCCTAGCTCTGATACCAATTGAAAGTTCCCTTTGACCCGGGAACAGGATCTGGATGTCGCCTAGAGGGGGGGTGAATAGGCAAATAAAACTTATCAATTTGAAACTTAAATTCTTACTCTAATCGAAGTCTAGAACGTAGTGGAATGAGAAGACCCTTCGAGTAGGTTGCAGCGGAATCAGAGATCCTATCTCAAAATGTCCTGCACTTCAAATAAAGCTTATACCACGGATAAATGTTGAAGTGCAGATATAAAATCGAGTAAGACAGAGAGTCAGGATACAATACAGAACAGAGCACACAGACGCAAGGATTTATCCCGAGGTTCGGCCAAGCCTGAAATGCTTGCCTAGTCCTCGTTGGAGTTAGCCACACCTGGGCTTGGAGTCTATTTCAACTCCTTCCTCCGTTTGCTCAGATCTGTCAGTATGACAGATAGAGTCTTTCACTATTGAGTTGGGTTACAACAAAACCGCGGCTGCTTACAAACTTCTTGACAGCACCCCAGCAGAGTAACGATACGCTCAAGACCTTGCTCTTGCTCTTAGCAGCTCTTCTCCACTCTCTAAAGGCTTATAACTTTGCCTTCTACACAAACTAGAGAGTTACACACAAGAGGGAGAGTGAGAATTGATCAGAGTGATGTCTATACTTGTTGGCTGCGCTTGTACATTGCTTGAGGCGCCTAGGGGTCCCTTTTATAGGCACAAGGGGCCTAGGAGCCGTTGGAAGCAATCCAGGAAGGCAAATCTTGCCTTCAGTCGGGTGGCGCACCGGACAGTCCGGTGCACCACCGGACACTGTCCGGTGCCCGATTTCCTTCCAAAAATAGCGCAGTCGACCGTTGCAGTCCTGGAGCCATTGGCGCACCGGACACTGTCCGGTGCACACCGGACAGTCCGGTGCCCCAATTTGACCGTTGGCTCGGCCACGCGTCACGCGCGGATCGCGTGGCCGACCATTGCCCAAGCCGACCGGTGGCTCACCGGACAGTCCGGTGCACCTCCGGACAGTTCGGTGAATTATAGTCGTACGTTGCCAGACTCCTCCCGAGAGCGGCCTATTCACCGGAGTTCAGCCTGGCGCACCGGACACTGTCCGGTGCACCACCGGACAGTCCGGTGTGCCAAGCCGAGCTGAGTCTTGGCTGAACACAGCCAAGCCTTTTGCACTTCTTTCCTTTTCTTCTTCCTTCTGTTTCTAACACTTAGACAAGTGTATTAGTACACAAAACCAATATACTAAGTCTAGAAACATACCTTCTCTTAATTATTACATCTATAGCATTTGACATGCTTGAGCTTTGATGTTGGACTCATAAATCATCAAGTCAGCTTGACTTGATCTAGATTGATATTTCTTAGCTCCAACATCCTGCAAAGGTCACATAGAGCATCTCCAAACATAGGAACAACCCAACCTAAAAGTCAAGGTGTACTTAGCTCTTTTGGGCTGCTTCCAGTTCTGATTTTGACATTTGTTCTCCTTCTAGTGACCTTGTTCACTTCTAAGAGCTTGATCTTGAGCCTTATGACTTACATCAGATAACTATAGATGTTTTCCCCATTTGTTGTAAGTGTGGGGGATAGATATCCCCCGGGTCCACTAAAAGAGTAAAGGACCTCACGAAAGGCCCAAGGGCCCAATAAATCGTAAGGTCGTTCTTTCGTGGGCCTGGGGAGAAACAGCCAGCGAAGCAGAACGACATGGGGCCGGATAGGTACAAGCCCGGACGGCCCGCAGCGTCGAGCGAATGACTGCAACAAAGATCCAACTTTCCCGCGCCGGAGCCTCCATGCAACGAAGCCACACGAGGATAAGTCGGCGAGGGTTACGTAGGGATAATCTCAAGATGTTCACTATCTTTTAGCTACTCGTTGCTATCTTATCCACGTGTACTGCTCCACGGTCGAGTATATAAGGCCTAGGGGGCACCCCTTCAAAACGATCGACTCTTTACTTAGCCACCCACATCAACTCTCTGTATTCTCGATCCAGGGAGCTCTCTTGTAGCCACATCCACCAAGCATACTCATCAGGACGTAGGGTGTTACGCATCTCTAAGCGGCCCGAACCTGCAAAACTTGTCCACTGTCCCTCGTGCGATTGGCACGAACCATTTTGCTACAGTTGTCGACACCGTCCTACTCCTAAAACACCTTGAGGGGCAACCCCGGGTGTGCGGTCGGACCCAAAACACCGACAGCTGGCGCGCCAGGTAGGGGGTGTGTCGACAATCCGAGCTAGCTCAATGGCCATCTCCTTCAACAGCAAGATCATCCTGCGTCCCGGATCCGTGCTCCACTTCGGAACAATCTCATTTGTAGCGGATAAAGAAGGAATTCTGCATCGCATCGCAGATCCGCCGGAAAAAAGATCTCCCCCAACAAACTCCGAGAATGTCGGAGAAGCACAACCTCCAGCTCTCCGGACGAGGATTGTCTCCGGAAAGTCGGGAGTCGAGAGCTCGCTGACCCGGAGAACTCCGCTGCCTACTTCTCCGACAAAAGGGTGGACACAGATCGCAAGAAGAAAAGTAACCGGGGGGAAGCAAGTTGCACTTTCCGTCCCTCATGCCTCGAAGGGGGACGGGAAGGAGATCACCACCACAGCAGCGCCGTACTACCCCGACGTCCTCTTCATCGGGAGAGTGGAGTCGCCCATTATCTCCGACGACGAGCCGACTGTACCCGGGGAGGAGCCGCCTCAACGAGAGTCCCGTCGACGGAGGAACCGGCGCAGGAACGTTCGACGACATCACGCAGCCGGAGAGCGGAATCCGGAACAGCCTGTCTCGCGAGACGAGGTCTCGGAGGTAGGAGAAACTCCGGAAGAACGCGTCTTCAGAGAACGAAGGAACTCCCGACGACGTGATCGCCGACGAGCTCAGGAACAGGCTGAACAGGATGCAAGGCAGCGTCGAGAGAATCCATTCTTTGGGCGCAACCTGAATCCCGACTTCGCCCGAGCTATGAACACGCCGAGCGAAGTTGGAGGAGTACTGGCTCGGATAGCCGAGGGACTTCCACGGACTCCTGATGCCGATGGCTACCGACGACTGCTCACCCAGGCGGCCAACCACCTTCTACCGCTTGCTCACCCGCCGAACGACCTACGACACGCCATCAACAGTCGCCGAGACGCGCGAAGCTCCATCAATGCTTCACGCAAGCGGCGGCATGAGAACGAGATTCGCCGTCGGGAGGAATATGACCGGGATCACGGCATCCCGACCCAGAGCCAAGCTACCAGAACTGAGTCGGCAACGGCCTCAACTAGCGGAATCACCCGGGGGCGGTCGAGGAACCACAATCACAACTCCCCCCCGGGACAGACATCGTCCCCGACGATAGGAGGACACATGCGGAGTGTCCGCTCTTACTCCGCGCCTTAGGGCCATCCAATGGCCTCCCAACTTCAAGGTATCCAACATTGACAAATATGAACCTAAGCAGGATCCATGGGGTTGGTTAGCCGTCTACACCACTGCTGCTCGAGCTGCCGGGGCGTCCGAGGACGTGATGACCGCGTACTTACCCATTGTCCTTGGGCAAGACGCGCTGCAATGGCTGCGACATCTACCCCGACACTGCATCGACGTCTGGGGCGACTTCAGTCGACGCTTCACCGCCAACTTCCAATCCCTCTCCGACAAGCCGGCGCAACCGTGGGACCTCAAATCCATCAAGCGCCGGGGGGACGAGACTCTCCGGTCATACCTTAAAAGGTTTCAGACCATGAGAAATCGTATCCCCGAGGTCACGGAGGCGGCCGTGATCGAAGACTTCTACAGAGGATCCAATGACTCGGCTTTCGTCCGAGCCATACTACAGAAGGCACCGACTACCTCCGAGGAACTGTTCCGGGAAGCCGACCTCTACATCACCGCCGACGAGCGAGCCCAGGACCTCATTGGAGGAGCGAAGCCCGCACCAGCAGCACCGCGACGCGACACAAACCAACAACCCGACAAGCGATGGGAGAAGAGGCCTCACGAAGAAGTGCACGCTGCCGGACCACCTGCCTCTCGCGCTCGAGGAGGACCTCGTGGAGGCGAACGAACGCTGGACGACATCCTCGACGCCCAGTGCCCGTACCACAAGGACATGCGCCACACTCTTCGTAACTGCCGAGACTTCAAGCACTCCGTCGGACACGGCCGACCCTTCCAACCTCTACCTCCTCCTCCGCCGAGGGGAGGACCAGATGAACCACGACAACCCCATCGGCAGGAGGAGGGAGGAGGAGGAGGAGCTTTTCCACGCGTTGACAGAGAGGTCAACGTCATCTTCGGCGGACACGGATCGCAGGAGAGCAGAAGACAGCAAAAGCTCAACGATCGCCAGATACTGGTGGCGACCACCGGCCCTCCCACTCCATACCGGTGGTCGGAGCACCCGATCACCTTCACTCGGGCAGATCAATGGCTCAACTTTGACCATCCGGGCAAATACCCGCTTCTCGTCGATCCGGTGATCCGAGAAAGCCGGGTGAAGAAGGTGTTAGTGGACGGGGGAAGCAGCATCAACGTCACCTTCCCCCGGACACTCCAAGGCTTGGGAGTTCACCTCAAAGAGCTCCACGAGTCGGACACTCCTTTCTTCGGCATCGTGCCGACGGAAGGGGAATACCCGCTGGGCCACATCTACATGCTAGTCACCTTCGGAACTCCGGAGAACTACAGAACCGAGTTCCTGAGGTTTGAAGTGGCGAACTTCGACTGCGGGTACAACGCCATCATCGGGAGGCCTGGATTGGCCAAGTTCATGGCCATTCCGCATTACACATACATGATACTGAAGATGCCAGGGCCGCAAGGGATCATAACTGTGCGCGCCGACTTCCAAGGCGCCGCAGAATGTTTCCGAGTGGCTATTCAGGCAGCCCTCACCGCCAAGCCATCAACAGCTCCCTCCGTAATGGCGAACTCTAAGCCTGAGGAGGACCTCACAGTACCGGCAAGCGAAGCTCAGACCGCGACCTCTATGCGGCCGACTGAAGAAACCAAGAGAATCAACCTGGGGTTCGCCGATGAGCGCAAGACGGCTATCATCAGCTCCAGCTTGGATGACAAATAGGAAAGCGCGCTCGTCCGGTTTTTGCAAGACAACCGAGATGTATTCGCATGGCAACCTACGGATATGCCGGGAGTCCCAAGAGAACTGGCCGAGCACAAATTGAAGGTTTTCCCCCAGGCGAGACCGATTCGGCAAAAATTACGTCGTTTCACGCCTGACAAGAGAGAAGCCATTCGCGCCGAGTTAGCTCGCTTGGTCACAGCTGGATTCATTAGAGAAGTATTACATCCCGAGTGGTTAGCCAACCCTGTTCTTGTACTCAAAAAGAATAAAGTGGATTGGCGCATGTGTGTTGATTATACTGATCTCAACAAACACTGTCCGAAGGATCCTTTTGGGCCCCCAAGGATAGATCAGGTGGTGGACTCCACCGCTGGATGTTCTATGCTGTCTTTCTTGGATTGTTATTCCGGGTACCATCAGATCAGTCTGGCAAAGGAAGACGAAGAAAAAACGGCATTCATTACCCCGTTTGGTGCTTTCTGTTATACCTCCATGTCGTTTGGCCTCAAAAACGCTGGAGCAACTTACCAGAGAGCCATTCAAACATGCTTAGCAGATCACTGGGGCAAGCGTGTGGAAGCCTATGTGGATGATGTGGTAATCAAAACACAGGACTCAGAAGACTTCATCAAAGACTTGCAACTGGTTTTCAACAGTCTGAGGCGGTATAGATGGAAGCTTAATCCCGAGAAATGTGTTTTTGGGGTACCAGCCGGAAAGTTGCTCGGATTTATTGTCAGCCACCGGGGAATTGAAGCTAATCCAGATAAGATTGAAGCTATCATGAAGATGGAAGCACCTCGATCGCAGAAGAAGGTTCAGCGACTTACTGGATGCATGGCAGCTTTAAGCAGATTTATATCCAGGCTGGGAGAAAAAGGTCTGCCGTTTTACAAGTTACTCAAGAAGGTGGATAAATTCCAGTGGACTTCAGAAGCGCAAGAAGCTCTAGATGCTCTGAAAAAATTCTTGACAACACCACCAGTACTGAAACCACCTCGGCGAGCTACGTCAACTCAACCAGCTGAAGATTTGCTACTGTATATCTCTTGCACGACTCACGTGGTAAGCACCGCGTTAGTAGTCGAGAGAGTAGAAGAAGGGCATGCCTATCCAATACAACATCCTGTCTACTTCATTAGTGAAGTCCTCGGCCCCTCAAAGAAAAAGTACCCTCAAGTTCAGAAGCTATTGTATGCAGTACTTCTAACTGCCCGCAAGCTGCGTCACTACTTTGACGACCACAAAGTCATAGTAGTCACAAGTTTTCCAATAGGGGATATTCTTCACAACAAGGAAGCCATCGGTCGAATAGCCAAGTGGGCTTGCGAGCTGGGATCTCATGACATCGAGTTCCGACCTCGCACCGCCATCAAAACTCAAGCACTGGTTGATTTCGTATCGGAGTGGACTGAACAACAAGTGCCAGACAACCCGGAGACTGCAGAAGTATGGCGAATGTATTTTGACGGCTCACTAAAGCTGCAGGGAGCAGGAGCGGGGATTCTCTTCACTGCGCCTGGAGGCGAACACCTCAAGTACGCCCTCCAGTTGCTATTCCCAGCCTCCAACAATGCAGCCGAGTATGAAGCTTTGATCCATGGATTGAACATTGCCATATCGTTGGGTATCAAAAGATTAATGGTATACGGAGACTCTCTGGTAGTCATCAGTCAGATAAACAAGGAGTGGGATTGCTCGAGCGATTCAATGGGAAAATATTGCACTGCCGTCCGAAAGCTGGAAGATAAATTCGAGGGCCTGGAATTTCATCATGTAGAAAGAGATCGGAACACAGCAGCCGATGTACTGTCCAAACTGGGGTCCGGTCGAACTCAGGTCCCATCCGGGGTTTTCGTGCAAGAAATTCTGCAGCCAAGTATCTCAATGGATCAAACAGGAGAGTGCAACGTCATAGATCAAACCGAGTCAGACCCTGATGACTGGAGGAGGCCGATCATTAAGTATATAAAGAATGAAGAGGAACCAGATGATAAAAATTTGGCAGAGCGCATTGCAAGACAGTCGGCTCACTATATACTTATTGGGGAGACATTATACAGGAGGGGTGCATCAGGCGTCTTCATGAAGTGCATTCTCCCATCCACTGGAAAGCAACTTCTGGAGGAAGTCCATGCTAGGCAGTGTGGAATACATGCAGCCTCCAGAACACTAGTCGGGAAGGTCTTCAGGTCAGGATTCTATTGGCCAACAGCAAAGAACGATGCAGCCGAGTTAGTTCAGAGGTGCGAAGCCTGCCAATACTTGTCAAAGCAACAACACCTGCCAGCACAGCAACTGCAGACCATACCAGTAACTTGGCCTTTTGCATGCTGGGGACTGGATATGATTGGACCTTTCAAGAAAGCTCAAGGGGGATACACTCATGTATTGGTAGCAATCGACAAATTCACTAAATGTATAGAGTTCAAGCCCATTGCCTCCCTAACCTCTGCTAAGGTCGTGGAATTCATACAAGACATAATATTCAGATTCGGGATACCAAACAGCATCATAACTGATTTAGGATCCAACTTCACGAGTTCAGAATTCTTTGACTTCTGCGAGCAAAAGGGCATTCAGATCAAGTATGCATCTGTAGCTCATCCAAGAGCCAACGGGCAAGTTGAGCGAGCCAACGGGATGATATTGGATGCACTCAAGAAAAAGGTCTTCGATAAGAATGAAAAATTCGCAGGAAAGTGGATAAGGGAATTACCCTATGTTGTTTGGAGCCTAAGAACCCAACCCAGTCGAGCTTTGCATGGAAACACTCCTTTCTTCATGGTCTATGGGTCGGAAGCAGTGCTACCTGCTGATCTCAAGTTTGGGGCGCCAAGGCTGATCTTTGAAAGCATAGCAGAAGCTGAGACCACCAGGCTGGAGGACATAGATATACTCGAGGAAGAACGGTTAAACGCAGTAATCCAATCAGCAAGGTACCAGCAGACTCTAAGGCGTTATCACGACAAGGCTGTCCGACAACGATTCTTCTCAGTAGGAGATCTCGTCCTTCGCCGAATTCTAATGGGGGAGGGACGACACAAGTTATCACCCTTATGGGAAGGACCTTTCGTGGTAGCAGAAGTCACTCGGCCCGGATCGTATCGCCTCACTCAGATGGATGGCGCGGAAGTTGGGAACTCCTGGAACATAGAACACCTCAGAAAGTTTTATCCCTAGCTGTACCTCAAAACTGCTGGGACGATGATGATGTACTCTGTAAAGTGGAAATATGTCGTCAATAAAAAAGAGGTCTCAAGAATACTCGATTCATTTACGACTGACTTGCATTCTTACTTAACTCGGGGTGACCACTATGCCCTGCTAACGGAGCAATCGACTTAAGTTGGCAACGGCTTAAGGCGGTGCAACATGCTCACGCTTACTTAACTCGGGGTGACCACTATGCCCTGCTAACGGAGCAATCGACTTAAGTTGGCAACGACTTAAGGCGGTGCAACATGCTCACGCTTACTTAACTCGGGGTGACCACTATGCCCTGCTAACGGAGCAATCGACTTAAGTTGGCAACGACTTAAGGCGGTGCAACATGCTCACGCTTACTTAACTCGGGGTGACCACTATGCCCTGCTAACGGAGCAATCGACTTAAGTTGGCAACGACTTAAGGCGGTGCAACATGCTCACGCTTACTTAACTCGGGGTGACCACTATGCCCCGCTAACGGAGCAATCGACTTAAGTCGGCAACGACTTAAGGCGGTGCAACATGCTCACGCGTACTTAACTTAGGGTGACCACTATGCCCTACAAACGCAGCAATCGACTTAAGTTGGCAGCAACTTAAGGCCGGTACAACATGCTCGTGCCTATATAATTCGGGGGATGACTTCCATATCCCGCAAACAAAATTCATAATCATCATGCGTCATTACTGCTGAACTCATTAACTAACAAATTCTGATACAATGAGAGAGTAATTATGTCATTTGAATGGTAAACTGGTGTCCTCTAACAAATATTCAATCATGCAAACCGCGCGCTTGGAGCACGCAAAATGTTTTTCTATTTTGCAACGTCCTTCTCAGGAGCAACCGACGAAGAAGGGCGACTCAAGGAATCAGGGGCGGCGTTCACGTCAGCTCTTATGTCTTCAGGAATAGCTACGCCGGGTCTCCTCATCAAGATTCGTCCCGCCCGAATAGCCTTGTCCAGGGCTTTGTCGCGTTGGGCCTTGAGAGTAACAGAGGTTTCTTCAGCAGTTTTAGCAGCCAGTCGAGCGCTCTCTAATTCCTGGGCAATAGAGTTTTTGGAAGTTCGGAGCCCTTTGATAGTAGCATCTTTCGCTGATATCAACTGCTTAAGCCGGGTTACCTCCTCCATGGATTCCTGCAGCTTACGACGTTGGAGGTCTAATTCTTCCATGGTGAAGCGATGACTCCTTTCCAAGATGGTCAGCGAATTGCTAGAATCTCGATACAACCTATCAAGATTGTCACAAGAAGCAGCAAGGATACGTTTTTCTTCCTGCAAGCACAAGTCGGTTTCTTCAAAAAACCAAGCAAGTAATAGGAGCACAGCAAGGCAAAGCACAGTTTCGTGTATCACCTTTTCAGAGTCGAGCTGAGCGTGAAGAGAGGAACTCAGTGCATTGGCATCATCTAAGGCAGCGGAGACCTGACTCAACTCAATCTGACTTTGAGAGTACTTTTCCTCAAAATCAGTGCATCGCCGGGCCAATTCAGCCTGATCTCTAGAATGTTTTTCCTCAAGAATCGTAATCTGCCGAGTCATTCCTAGCAAGAGGTAACCAAACAAAACAAGGTCAGAAGGTAAAACAGTCCACAACAAAGGCGAAGAAAAGAAAAAGGGTACTAACCAGTGTTAGTCGCCTCCAGCTCGGATACACGACGATGAAGTGACACTGGATTCCAACACGTAAGAGACGAAGCTACTTCTGGAACGGAAGCACCCTGCGATCTCAGCTGGCTGGCCATCCCATCCACCAAAACCTGATGAGAAGAACAAATGAGCATAATGACACAAGCTCATGCAACGTAAAGATAAAGC
Source organism: Zea luxurians (assembly GCA_029449295.1). NCBI lineage: Eukaryota > Viridiplantae > Streptophyta > Magnoliopsida > Poales > Poaceae > Zea > Zea luxurians. The sequence continues at coordinate 5,021,040 of JAOPSE010000103.1, read as the reverse complement.
TAAAAATAGCACAGTACCTGGAGGTTGGAAAAGAACGAAGGGATCCCCAAATCAGGAGGAATCAGCCGATAATCAGACGCAAGGCCACCACCCGAAGCAGCTTGCAATGGATCAGTAGGAATCAGCTTAGCGCCTTCAACAGAGCCAAATGCCCGATCAATGGGGACGCTGCCCTCTAAAGCGACCCCCTGGTCCAAAGTTTGGGCTACCACCATGCAGCCAGAGTGTGGAGGTGATCCCGCGTGAACGTCCATGGAAGTGCATGAAGGAGACCCTGCTTGGGCACCCTCGGGGGCTGGGTTATAGTTAGCACTGCCCACTTGAGCCGGATCATCCCCGGCAGCACCCTCGGGGGCTGGGCAGTGGCTTACACTCTTCATCTGAGCTAAGTCATCCCCGGCGACATCCTCGGGGGCTGGGCATGTGTCAGCGCCATTCTTGAGGCCCAGACTCCCTGCAATAACCACCTCTAAGGTTGACGGGCCCTCAGCCACTTCCATGGAACCAGGACAATCCAAGTTAGCATCCCGACCCTCGAGATCGCGCTCTAAGGTCGACGAGGCACGGGATGACCTCAACCCAGCATCAGGCATGGCAGCGCAAACCTCCATCGCATCATCATCCACTGGCTCTGATAACAAGTCCTCTGGGACCATATCCTCAAGAGTCTGATCAAAGTTGGCCAGAGACAGCTCTTGCAGACCAATGAGGGCAGACAAAGCAGGAGAGGGAACTCCACTACTTTCACCACTGGCAATAAATTGCCGACTGTTCTTCCGAGTCAGAGGGACTTCATCCTCTTCCTCCTTGTCGTCTTCATCAGCAACACAGGCAACACCCCCATTGGGGTCAGCGACAGATGGAGCACACCCATTGGGATCAACAACAGACATACCACACCCATTGGGGTCAGCAGCAGTAAATTCAGGCACGGGAACCTCCTCAGCGGCAGGAACCGACGGACCAACGCCCCAATCCAAACTAGATACTTGCCGAAGGCGTCTCTTTTTCTTTTTCTGCTCATCAGCAGAAAGATCAGTTTGATTGGCTCGGCAAGGACGTCTCGGGCGAGCACGGACAGGTCTCTGAACATCCAAGGATGTACCAGCTTCGGGGAGAGGTGCCACCGCTAATGTCCCAGCAGGAGCAGCATCAGAAGAATCCTCAGCCAGCATATCAAGTATGGCACTTATTTCTGCATCATTAGGATCCAAAGGCACTTCAAAATGTACTTGTCGCTCGTCATCAGGAATCTCCCCAAGCGAGGCAACCAAAGCACTGACTTCTTCATCAGAGGGTCGCGTCCTAATGCCCAAATTGCCGTCAGTCGCAGGTGGATTCGACACGAAAAGAGTAAAAGCTTTAGCAGGAGGCAAATTCCAGGCCGAGTACGCCACCGGAGCACCAACATTGGACACCTTGCCCCTGAGAATCATTTCCAGTCGGCTCACCAAATCTGCAGAAGGGATTCTCCTGTTGGTAACCCGAGTTGAGTCGGCTAGCCCTCGATACAAATAAGCTGGATGGACCCTATCTTTCAATGGCTGAATGTTCTTGAAAACGAAGTCAGCAACCACAGCTTCAGCAGTTAGACCTCTCTCTTTCAGCAGTCCAACTTCAGCTAGCAACACACCGGCCTCAGCTACCTCCTCATCTGTGGGAGACTCGGTCCAGCTGGGGGTGCGAACGTCTGGCTGTCTTCCCGACCGGTGGGGAGAGAATTTCCATAATTATCAACTATAAACCACTCCAGACGCCATCCCTTAATGCTGTCTTTAAGGGGAATCTCAAGATATTCAGTCTTCCGTCCCCGGCGCATCTCCAAACTGGCACCTCCGACCAACTGATGTTGTCCCCCGGCCATCCCAGGGCGACAGTGATACAGATATTTCCATAAACCAAAATGTGGTAGCACGCCAAGAAAGGCTTCGCATAAGTGAACGAAGATGGAGATTTGCAGAATTGAGTTAGGGTTTAGATGGGTCAGGTTAATGTGGTAGAAATCAAGGAGACCACGGAAAAAGGGAGAGATGGGAAGGCCAAGGCCGCGGAGAAGAAAAGGAGCGTAAACTACAGACTCGTGGGTATCCTCTGTCGGGACAGTAGTCCCGTGGCAAATCCGCCAAGAACAGAGTTCCCGCGGAGGGAGAACCCCGATGGACACGAGGTGGAGGAGTTCAGATTCGGAGATGATAGACATGTGGTTACCTGCAAAAGGCAACTGGCTATTGGGATCGATTGGAGGAATCACCACCGCGGACGAGCTCACGATTTTCCTCTTAGGAGCCATCTCGATTCTACTAGTGAGCAGACTGGAGGCAAGCGCAGAGAGGATTCGGAAGCGGGAATGCAAGAACTAGGGCGCGGAAAGCAAGGGCGGCTAAAAGCGCAGCTCTTATGGGATATTCTCGAGCCAGATACCGTTTCAAAAAGTGCCCAGTCATCACCCGGCAGTTATTTCCAAAACCCCAGCATGCCACGTGGTCATTCGGCAGTTATTTCCAAAAAGACGATGGGCCACCTCATCACTCGGCTATCATCCTCAAAATAGCTCATGCGGCCTGCTGTCACTCGGCGTTGCCTCTAAAACGCTGATCTCGTGTTCAATCGCTCGGCATTACTTCCAAAATGCCGATGGCGACCTTCAATCACTCGGCGTTGCCTCTAAAACGCTGATCTCATGTTCAATTGCTCGGCATTACCTCTAAAAATGCCGACGTCGGCCTGCTGTCACTCGGCGTTGCCTCTAAAACGCTGATCTCGTGTTCAATCGCTCGGCATTACTTCCAAAATGCCGATGGCGACCTTCAATCACTCGGCGTTGCCTCTAAAACGCTGATCTCATGTTCAATTGCTCGGCATTACCTCTAAAAATGCCGACGTCGGCCTGCTTTCACTCGGCGTTGCCTCTAAAACGCTGATCTTGTGTTCAATCGCTCGGCATTGCTTCTAAAATGCCGACGTCGACTTGCTGTCACTCGGCGTTGCCTCTAAAACGCTGATCTCGTGTTCAATCGCTCGGCATTACTTCCAAAATGCCGATGGCGACCTTCAATCACTCGGCGTTGCCTCTAAAACGCTGATCTCATGTTCAATTGCTCGGCATTACCTCTAAAATGCCGACGTCGGCCTGCTTTCACTCGGCGTTGCCTCTAAAACGCTGATCTTGTGTTCAATCGCTCGACATTGCTTCTAAAATGCCGACGTCGACCTTCAATCACTCGGCATTGCCGCTAAGACGTGGGGATAGCATTCGGTTGCTCGGCTTTACCTCTAAAACGTCGATGCAGACTACAAGATCACTCGGCAACTACTTCTGGGAGCGTCAGTATGATGTCCAAATTGTTCATCTACTATTTCAAAAGAATCAGTCTTATGATCAAGCAAAGCAAGTCAACAAGAAGAAGCCAACGACATTCTTTCATTAAGGGAAGTCAATAAGCTTACAAATCAACTCTTTGCGAGTTGATGCTTCCCTACTATTACTATACTACATTACACTACTGCTACACTACACTACACTACTCTACATTACTACTACATTATTCTAACTATACTAAACTATACTAATATCTAAGAAGACTAGTGGCGTCTAGCCACTGGCCCTGCCCCTGCCGCCGCCGCCGCCCTTGGTGCTGCCCCTGCTGCTGCCGCCCTTGGTGCTGCCCCTGCCGCCGTCGCCGTCGCCGCTGCTCCTGCCGCTGCTCCTGCCGCCGCCGCCGCCGTCGCCGTCACCACCGTCGTCGCCATCGTCGTCGTCGTCGTCGTCCTCGTCCTCGCCGCTGCCGTCAGAGTCCTCCTCATCCGAGGAGTACTCCGACTCATCCGAGCCCTCGAGCCCGGAGCGCTCGACGGCCCGGATGTACGTCCAGACCTCCGCGGCTATCCCCTGGGAGTCGTCCGAGTCATCGGACGACGCTGGGGGAGAGACGGGAGCCGGAGATCCCTCGGACTCGGAGGAGAACTTCTCCTCCGAGTATTCCGAGTCACCGAAGTCCTCCGATGGAGGAGTCAGTTCGCGCTTGCGCTTGTTGCTTTTGCCCATGGTGGAAGCAAGCGGGAAAGAACAGAAGGAAGCAGTAAAAGAACAGCGAAGAGATGTGAAGAAACCAGAGGGGCAACAACGTTATTTATAGAAGGGAAAGGCAACCGCTCACCTCCAACCGCGGTCACTGAACAGTCGCAAAGCATTCAATAAGCACTTCCACCCGTCTGGAGACACGTCAGGCGGCTGACGCCGTTTCATGCAACACTACACCCATTGGGACTCCAGTCAACAGCGCAAAGGATATGATTACACTCGCCGTCCCATCACATTACAACTTAGAAGCAGACGGCTAAAATACTCAGCGTACCAAGCCATCCCTTGCCCACACCCATTGGGGGGGGGACGCCCAGGAATTATCAGTATATTTTTTGAAACGGTCACATCTGTGCAGAGCATGCAGTGAATGCCTCAAGACAAAAATGAGATATCAACAAGAGTTAGAGGGAAGCCAAATATAGCCAGCAGAGTGCAAAATATGGTCGACAGACACGACTTGAAGACTAGACAGAGAACGTCCATCAAACGTCCAATCAGTCACAGAGCAAATAAATTACACTACCTAGCAAGATACGGGAGGATTGCAAACTCGGCTGCAAAAGACAAAATACATGCTGACCTCTGAAGCATAATATTGATGACATAGCGTGGATGACATCACGCCAACTTTTTTTTACAAGCAGAAAGGGTAATTTTCAGCAAAAGGACACAAAAAGAAGACCTTCGAGTGAATTATCCTCAAAAATCCACTTGAAGGTCGGGGGCTACACCCATTGGGTGCACCTCCGGTGCACCCCATGGATTATCATTCCAAGCCAAGATAATGCCGATTTCTAAAAGCATGGGACAAGATTAAAAAAGCCAACCCTCAACCAAAATGAGCAAACACAAATAGAAATGATCTCTACTGAAGACCTTCGAGTAGATTATTTTCTAAAATCTACTCGAAGCTCGGGGGCTACACCCATTGGGTGCAACTCCGGTGCACCCAATAAAGTTTAGAATCCTACAAATCGGAATGCCGACCTCTAAGGCACAGGCACGAAGCCGGGTTTTGGTCAACGAACGGTCGGAGCAGGAGAAGACAACCAGAAGCCATCTTTCTTCAAGTTACCTGCAAGCTGGACCTGAGATCTTCGGGTTGATTATCTCTAAATTAACCCAAAGATCGGGGGCTTGTGGGGGATAGATATCCCCCGGGTCCACTAAAAGAGTAAAGGACCTCACGAAAGGCCCAAGGGCCCAATAAATCGTAAGGTCGTTCTTTCGTGGGCCTGGGGAGAAACAGCCAGCGAAGCAGAACGACATGGGGCCGGATAGGTACAAGCCCGGACGGCCCGCAGCGTCGAGCGAATGACTGCAACAAAGATCCAACTTTCCCGCGCCGGAGCCTCCATGCAACGAAGCCACGCGAGGATAAGTCGGCGAGGGTTACGTAGGGATAATCTCAAGATGTTCACTATCTTTTAGCTACTCGTTGCTATCTTATCCACGTGTACTGCTCCACGGTCGAGTATATAAGGCCTAGGGGGCACCCCTTCAAAACGATCGACTCTTTACTTAGCCACCCACATCAACTCTCTGTATTCTCGATCCAGGGAGCTCTCTTGTAGCCACATCCACCAAGCATACTGATCAGGACGTAGGGTGTTACGCATCTCTAAGCGGCCCGAACCTGCAAAACTTGTCCACTGTCCCTCGTGCGATTGGCACGAACCATTTTGCTACAGTTGTCGACACCGTCCTACTCCTAAAACACCTTGAGGGGCAACCCCGGGTGTGCGGTCGGACCCAAAACACCGACAGTAAGTCACGTCCTTATGTAGTGATCCTTGATGTGTCATAACTCTTCTCAACTCGATCACCCTTGACTTTGCAAGTCTTCTTCTTCACCCTTGGCTTTGGGTTCCTCAGCCTCCTTGACCTTCTCCCGTGCACTTGGTACCTCGAAGCTCTACTTGCCTCCATCATTGGCTTGATCAGTTGTCTTCGAGCTACGCACCCGAGTCTCACTTTATGCAATGTCCATCTTACTTGTGATGCCCATTATCTATCCATCATCTAGTCCTTGGACCATCACATTTGTTCACTTGTGTTGAACCCTGTTAGCTTTACATTGAGCACCTGTTCAACACTTAGCACACTTGTTAGTCCTTTAATTGAGTTGTCATCCAAACACCAAAACCCACAAGAGAGCTTTCAAATGTATCCTTCTAAATTATTTATCCATATGTCCACAAGAGCAAAAAACTATCTTTATCATAGCAATATTTTGTGTGTGTACTTTAGGTCATGGGCATGTTTAACTAAGGATCCAATTAGGTTAATGCCCATCACTGAAAGTGGCTTTCTGGAAGCCTAGGGGTCAAATTTGAGGAACATGTCTGATTAGCCTTTTAAAGTATTATCCTGATCTATAGTAGTGGAGTTTTATTGGGCCAGCTAATGGAACACGTGAGAAGCAGATATAATTTGAGAATCCATTTGCTTTTAGTTTTATATGTCACATTAAATAGAACCATCTTTTGTTTAAGTGCAACCATCTTCCTAAATTGGATATGTAGAACAAACCAGGTGTACAAAGGCATGATAATAGGATATTAGCAATTGACATAGACAAAAACGTTTGCGTGGTTATGCAGAACACGCGTCACACATCATACTTTTATTGTATAAACAAAAGGTTCCAATTAATACCTTATTCCCTTGGCATATTCAAGAATCTGGTTGAAGTTTGTTTTCTGCCAATAATTTCTCTCCATGCAGCTCCCATGCAAAAACAGGTGCTTCCAGTCTCTCTTGCCTATAAAAAATAGTTGTTTAGAGAATAATTTCGTGTCTCCTTTCACCAATTTCTACAGCCTGAAGTCACATTCTGTCACACCCGGCTTTAAGGAACAAAGCCAGGTGCATCTCATACATGCGCCAAGAAGACAACATATATAATAACAGAGTGTATAGAGATAAATGTCACAAAACATCAGAGTACTTATTACATAGCGGAAGACTTATTACAAAATAAAAGAATAAATATAAAACGGACTAAGGATCGTTGGCGCCAATGTCAACTGAGAAACGCCACCTAGATCAGATCATACTCCTCGCCTTGTGGCTCCTCCTGAACCACCTGATCTTCTCCTGTGGGGGGGTGTGAGACAGCAAGGGTGAGCTCACACATGATCATAGCTCAACAAGTTGTGGGGAACCAGTGGACATAAACTCACAAAGGTGAGAGTTCATGTGATGTGTAAGGCTAATCAATGATAGGGGTTAAAGCTGAGCATTGCTTTTAAGTAGTTGGTCAAAATTTTATTAGCAGTTACTAAGTGTAAGTAAATACCAAACCATAAGTAAAGTAATAGAACAAAATTAATAATAAACCCATGTAATGCGAATGACAAATTGAATTTAAGTTCCATAATTTAAACATCAGAGAGTCCTGAGCTGCTCATGACCGTGAGCTCAGCTAGTATACCAGTTTTACACTCTGCAGAGGTTGTACCCTTTACCCACAAGTCATGTTACCCATCTGCCAAGGGGTCGCGAATCCCATACACCTCTACCTAGGAAGCACGGCAGGGCAACACTACGAGGCCTTTACAAAGTTCCACTAGCTTCCGAAAACCCGCTACAATTTATAGGAAGTTCCAATG